>OY748288.1:6483102-7683102 GCA_963556515.1 Nudaria mundana | reverse complement strand
TCGCCTACATGATTGACTAATCATGTAGGCGTTAGGGAATATATGTGCTAAGCAACACCGCTACGATCGTACAACGGTATAACAAGCTGAAAAGTATGCAATCTTAGAGGCAGCTACGGCCATAGCTGCCAGAGGTAAGGTACACTAGCATTAGATACTCACTGACAGCAAATCGGTTCTACAGGCTTTAAATAGCCTCAGCTCAGGTATCGTTTATAAATCTCATCAGCGATCAGCTGAGATAAGTAGGTACAACTAAGTCACTGTACAATGGATTAAAGAACACAGGGCTCTGAGGTAATGACGCAGCGGACGAGCTCGCTAGGTTCAAGCCAAAGGTCTATCGGAACAGAGCCGATACTACCGATCCCGATAGGTACAATACTGCTGTAGAACACACACACTTCACAACACACTTTGGACAGGTCCGTCAGATTGTCGGCAGGCGAGGGAGTCTCTGCCCGAACTTAACTGCCGACTGACCAGGAGACTTGCGACGTTAAAAAAAGGCAATACTCCGTAAGTACACTTGTAAAGAGACTAAGATGGGTTTAGTCTCTTTACAAGTGTACATACGGACGGAGTATTGCCCCCTTAACAAACACCTTCATACGATTGGTTTCACAGACTGTGCCTTTTGCAGGGTTTGCATGGCAAGAGATGGTCAGGCTGGACTCCTGCGCTGCGAAGATATCAGAAACTACAGGGCTAGACATCTCGGTACTCCAGGCTCCGCCCCTAAAGCTCTGCACAACCTGCGGGGCCTGCTGGCGTTCCTAGAGGAGATGGGTTGGCTCGAGTAGAAGAGTCCCACCCACACGCAAAACCGGCGCACTAGGCGTAGGAATACGGAAGCTAGTCCGTGTCTACAAGTATAAGTCAAAGTGTTGTTTTTAAAACAACTACTGATGATGGTTGTTATCTTATACCCCATTTACAGGCTTGGCAAACCTCAACAAGCGTCCACACAGGTTGTTAGGCTTGGCTTGCGTGTGCTGGTGTGAGTTTGGGCCGATCCGGGCTAATGTCGGTTTATGAACACAAAACAAAGGAAGCTTGTGGCAGCGCTTGGGACTTGTTCACATGTCGGCGCGAATTTAATGTCGCGGTCGCGAGCTCTCGCGGAACAGATGAGTTTACGTTGTGCTGCCCTACCTATTTCGAAAGGGTTTTATAAAATCTCATGAAAACACATTTTTCCAACATACCATACTTAGTTTAGATTTCATAAGTAGTTTGCATAGCATTATATTCATTATGTCGCACACATCTGCATAGCGTACCTTTCTTTAAGAAATAAATGTACCCTCAGGGGTGTGAAGGACATCCAAGCGTTTGTGAACGGTTTGGTACTTGTTGACTTTGGCATTACAGATTAGGGTATACCTGATTTTATAGCTACAGACTGCCTTGAACAAACTTAATTAGTTCTAGCACTGGGAGTGCATCGTGAAAATTAACAATGGAAGAGTAAATTATTGTGTCTGTCAATAATAATTACATTCTATTAGATATCACAATGTAAATAGCTTCTACATCAAATAATTTAAAGTATAACAGTTGTTAAGGAAATAACACTAAATTTATGTAGAATGACCCCATTTCTTAGCATGGGATAGGGCATCTATAATAGTATCTTTAAGTTAATTAGAAATTAAGTTAAATTCTGGAGGGCAGTGCTCATAAGCAAGTAATTTTTATTAAGTTCTGGTGTAACAAATAGTATGATTAGAGAAATAAGGTAAAGTATAACGCGTCACAATGTGAACTTCAAGTCGTTCGTAGTGCGTGTGTCGTCGACTGCTCTGGAAACCTTCACCAAAGAAGACTTGTGGCCGAGGGGTGTGGTGTTCCGGCGGTTCTGAGGCAGGCCGACAGACAACGCCGAACAAAAGGCACATAGGAACGTGTCGACATAGATTTAAGTTTTATGTATAGATATGTATTTTAGGTTTAGGTATTTATTATTATGGGCCTTGATGCCTAATCAATATTTATATTATTATGTATTCTTAGTTTTAAGGTATATATCTATGGGCCGTAGATTAGTTTATAAGATCTGTAACTATGTAGTCTAAGTTGCCTGAAATAAAAGTTTAAATAAAAAATAAAATAAAATAATAAAAAACCAACTAGTAGAATGCAGTTTTACACATTATTTTGGTACGCAAAACCCGGTTTAGTATTCTTCAATAGATGTTCTTTAATGTGTTTATAAATATTTAAGTATTTATTATTTTGTAAGGCAGTAAAGTAACTAAATACAAGCCCAAGTTCTTTAAAAAGTGTGTGAAAATGTGCCTATTTTTATAAACCTCCAAATTTTACTAACGTCTGTTCGCCATAACGCTATCCCTAGCTTGCATATTACATCACTATCATAATATTATAAAAAAGTAGTTTTAGTACATGGTACCAGTTTAATATTTTATAATATTGAATTATGTAAATATATGACATACATTATATTTTACTCTAATAAGCTATCAAGGAATCTTATTTTAAAGGTAAAAGTTTCAAGTTTTGTTTGGTTTTTAGAAACCATATAGACTGCTAAACTTTTTATAAGTAACTTTTATGTTTTAGGTTCAATAAGTGTAACAATTATTCAATACTTGAGTCAAATAATGGGGATTTAACCACGAATAATCAGTGAACCATGAACATACAAAAGTGATGTGAATGTTAATTTTACTTGTACGTTTCATAGTATTACAAATTAGTACTTAGTACTATTTATTTGATTTTTTATTAAGTTATCAAATTTACTTACCGGCTATTATACCATCCATCTGCAATAAAGCAGCTTCCAAAAGTTTGCTAGGATCTGATTCAGCCGAAGTTGGGTTATTATCCCCATCAACACTAGATTTTCCCATTGCACCGTCAATTAGTTTCACGACAGGTTAAGATTACCTTCAAATTTAACAACACAGTTTTCTAATAACTTGTGAATTATTTGAACGAATTTGAAGAAAAAACTAAATTGAAAAGTTTACTTTTTGTCAACAAAACCAACTTTTTTGACATTTGTTTTTTTTCACAGACCATAAGCAAAGAATCTTCATCTATACAGCCAACCATTGATAAAATCCATTAATATATTGATCAAAGCTCTAAGCCGAGGATGGCATCGTTTTTACGGTAATCTTCATCGATCAAAATGCAGCCGTTTGGTTTTAGAATTTAGTTCATCATAACCACGAACGTAGAGTAATATTACTCTACTAGGTTCACTGATCATAAACTTAAAGGACATCGTTGTTCTGAGGGGTAAATGAATCGATTTAGACATTCTTTTTTTTTAATTGAAAGCTTAAGGGGCTTCCCGTGTGGTCCCATTCCGACAGTTCGAATTTAGTTTTTTTTTTTAATTACATTTATTGCAGTACCTACTTATTTCTATGTGAATTTGATTTAGAAGCTAATAATTTTACGAGCGCTGGCTTTTCATTCAGAAGGTTCATTAATCAATATATCTGGGTAATACTATAGTATTTTTATATCTGTGGAGCTACTTTACCGCTATCACCTAGTGATTATTAGTGGTAAAGAAGCTCCAATGGATTTAACAGACCTTTCACCACATATACATAATAATATAACGGTGGACGGTCTAACCGACACATATGGTAATCTTATAGTTAGCGATTGATCAGCGAATCATGTATGTTTTCGAGGTATACCTTGAAAATAATTGTTAAAGGAATGTGTGTAAATAAAATGTCCGTTTAGATTGAGGAGCCACTTAGCGTATCTTAATGAAATTTATATAGGTATTTAGTAGTAAGTTTAAAAATTTTGTAGCCTCAGTCCTCGATTTTGTAGTATAATACTTCAAAAGTTATAAGAACATAAAGGTGGCTCCTCAATCTAAATGTTTAGATTGAGGAGCCTCGTCAGAACTAGGAAAATCCTGGATGAATATTTACCAAAATTAGGTATGATTGTGTAGCATTCGAGAGTAGTTAGTAGACAAAATCTGAGTTTTGTAGTATTAAAATTAAAAAAGTTATCATACATATACGTGGCGTCTTTGACCATTACTTAGGGGTCGTCATTTTTCAAAGAAGCAGCAGGTAGTTCAAATGCGCAATTTCTTCGTCATTTAGTAGTATGTTTATTAGTTTTGTAGGACAAGATTCAGTAATTAATAATGAGTAAATTAGGAGATATGGCACATTTTAACTGGCTCCTCAATATAGATGCTTAAAAAATGTATTTGCCTCTAATTTACTTATACTTGTAACGAAATTTTAAACAAACATTGATATTATGTATAAATTTATACTAAATGCACTTATAATCCTGCCATAAAAAAAGTAAATATCTACGAAGTTATTGGCTATCCTATAATTTCCCTACAAATTCTTTCGTGGGGTGTCCATGAATTATTTTTATTACTTAATTTTTTATATAAAAAATACTGACGGACGGACGGACAGCGAAGTTTCAGTAACAGGGTTACCGTTTTACCCTATGGGTACAGAACCCTAAAAGCAAGTAATCAATTCTAGAAATTTATTAGATATAGATAGATTTGAGAATAGTTTAGATTTACAATAGAACCTGGTAGGTGTCGATAGCTATCCCGGTGAACTTCATACCGCCAATCGTACCGACCATTTGAATAATTTTGGTCTTAAAATAGTCGTAGAAGTTCAGGGAAGGTAGGACGGTTAGTACTTATGTATTATTCAACTGCACGGGTCAACGATTGTTTTTTTTTTCATTTAATAAGTAGGTACACTAATATTACATAATTTTTAATCACGGTTTATATCTCGGAAACGGTTAAACCGTATAAAAAAATTTTCAAAAAATATTGTAGGAAATTTAATTCTCTACTGTAGGTAGAGAATTAAATTTGATATTGTGATACACACAAATAACGAGAACTTATAGAACACGAGATGGAAGTAGCTTTCTATTTCCATTTTCCAGGATAAAAAATAATTAAACCTATTCCTTATCGTATAATTTCTAAGATTTTTCTGGTTCTGTTCTGTTCTGGAAGATTTTAAACAACTAATGTAGCTGCATTCAGAATATCCGGCGGTGTTAATTTTGTTCGATTCCACATTCACTGTCGCTACAACTTGCCCTTTTCATCCTTTTCTTTAAGAAATAATATCATGATATTCTTGAAACTAAGCGAATGGCCTATCAGCGCGCATGCTTTCCTTGCAAAATAGCTGCTTTGGTTTGAATTTTAAAAAAGAACTATAATAACAAATAGATTATCATAACTTGTATGTACCAAAAAGTTTTTTAAAAGAATAGTCTAACGCAATACAGGGCAGTATGGTCGAAAGAGCCCTTTTTTATTTTATGCACTGTACATACTTTAATGATTAATTACTTTATGATAGTTTTGTAGAAAATCTCATAGAAAATCTGTATCATTAAACAACTTTTTAGTTTTTATACTACTTTCCCATAATCATAGGCTTTATATGTCGTCAAATTTTGAAATTATAATTCGAACTTTTTGACCTTAGGTTAGATAAAATAAATTTCTAAAATCTGTCATCCTGTTTTCATTCATGTAACATGGTCACCCTTAATAGCAAATTCTTATGGAATATCAAAAAGTAATTTGGTTTTTAGATACCAAGTGATACAATGTTGATGTGTACATGTGTATTTAGTAGACATTTATACTAAATGTTAGTGTATCTAGTTTTTGATTCTGTTGTGATCTCAGGTAGGTACAGTCAATTATTCATTATGTTGAACGTCTGGATTGATGAGCCAGTTAAAATGTGCTATAATATCTCTCAACCCTCTCATTATTAATGACTGAATCTTGTCCTACAAAACTAATATACATACTACTAAATGATGAAGAAATTGCGCATTAATTGTAATTGAAAAATGACCCCGAATTTATGGTCTGAGGCGCCACATATAATGTATGATAACTTTTTTAATTTTAATGCTTCAAAACTCAGATTTTGTCTACTAACTACTCTCGCATGCTACAAAATCATACCTAATATTGGCATGCAGGATTTTCCTAGTTCTGACAATCTAAACATTTAGATTGAGGAGCCACCTTTATGTTCTTATAACTTTTGAAGTATTATACTACAAAATCGAGGACTGAGGCTACAAATTTTTTAAACTTACTACTAAATACTTATATAAATTTCACTAAAATACGAAATGTGGCTCCTCGATCTAAACGGACATTAAATAAATACTCTCAATGTGTATTTCATAGTTTATTAATATTTCATTAGACCCTTTACCAAATTATTATAAAGTAAATAAATAGAACTACATACTCGGTAATAAGTACCCTTTTGTTTATAATCCTAAGTTTTTGCATACTATGTAGGCCAAGATCAATATCATTGTCCAAATTGTATTTTTCTGGCATCAGTGTACCCCATACTTTTCTAACTTCCCATACACCAGCAAAATACAGCGTGTAATGATAGATCTTAAATCTATAACATGAGCAATTTCTGCAAAACTTCCTAAGAATTGGACGTATCGACCAATTTACATCAACTCTAAATAAAAACTTTATAAAAAGAAAACCAAAACAGCCACATTGTAAACATGTATAAGAATAAGTACATAAATAATGATAATTTTCGATTTCGTCACTCAGATTGTGATATTATACTATTTTTTCATTATAGTATATGCTGCCAGTTGTGAAAACTATTAACCAATCAAAATACAATCTCATAGCAGTAAACTTTAACAATTAGACTAATCTGTTGAAAATTTTCATAAAATTCTGTGGCCTAAAATAGGTCAAGTGTTTTGACCATGGGAGTAAGATTACTGTTGAATACGATTCTGATTGTTTAAAAGTTTACACAACATATTACTTCTGTAATTTAAAATAAACGATATGTGTATTAATAAACATTAATATAATGATGTCAATTTTATATAACTATTGATCTAAGGCACAATCAGCTAAAATTTGAAATAGTAACTATCACTCGTGGTTCCAACTGGTACCTTGTAAGTTGTAAACTCTAAATATAATATATATTAGTACATTTTGATGTTATTCTTAACATTGATACAATAAAGTAACAGAAAAATATCAACGACAATTTCAATCTGCTTATTTACTAATTGCTTTCAACCTTGTTAATATTTATCTATCTTATATTACATCCATAACAACTTAATATAAAATTATAATGTTGGTAAGCTGTGTTTTGGTATTAAGGTGAGGATCGCTATACACTAAATATGTATTCTGTTTTTTTATGATTACAAATATATTGTAAAGTCACACTGCATAGGTAAGAGTGAAAATAAAATCCCATAAAATGAAAACATTCAAACTTTGTAAGGGAAACATTCCCTAAAGTTATCATTTAAAAATACTGTATGTATTTACATAATCGATGATATTAATTTAATGTCAACAACTCTATGTGAAATACTTTATAATATATTTTAAATATATTTCTACCGCACTCAATAAAATATACTTAGTTCAAGCCACAACAATCAACAATGATTTTACAAGTTATTGCTATTCACAAATGAGCGAGTGTTTACTTGTAGTATACATACCATTTATTATATAAGTTAGTGAGCCTGGTTGAACATATATTTTTATATGCACATGTTGAAAGTAAACCAAATAAACGCTACGCACATTCGTGACATACAATAACATAACTATATATTTATATACTAACTTCTGTCTTGCAAATAAACAAACTATGGACCATCACAGTGCAAGAGGCAATCTCTTATTCCACTATGATTTGCAATACAGATATGTGTATAGAAGTTAAATAAATACATCTACATTAAACCTCTGCATTATTAAAACATTACATACTTAAGATCTGTTCTTAATTACGCCTAAATCTATAAAATATATTACTCTATTAAATATTAAAGGCAATATCTATCATTAGATATGGACGGATTAAGTAAAGGCGCCCGACGGGGGGTTACCAATTATTAATATTAATAGCTCATATATCGATCTAACGTTAACGATAACTGCGGCGCGACATGACCAAGAATATAACCAACAATTGAAATATAATAATATCAGAATCTCTATAAATAAATCTGTGTTGATATAATTTCAGGTAACTCACTATGTCCGTACACTACGTCATCACTTGTCACGTGCGCCGACGCTAAACCTACTACCAATGCAATAACAAACATAATAAACTTCGTTGGTAAACATAATTTCAGTTCCATATAATTTAGTAAAACTTATCAGGCAAGAGCAAGACCACAACCGATATTAGGTACTTTATAGCTAAAGGAATGTAATATTTCAGGTTAAAACGAGGAATGCGACAAGATCTGCTATCAATATGAACATTTGGAACATTCACAGTGAATGTATTTAAGTAAAAACTTTTTTTGGAGTTTACTCCTTAAGAATCGATTTTCATATATAAGGCGCCCGGTATGAGAAAAATCCGAGGGGTAAAACCTACTAACAAGTAACGAAAATCGTGTCACGTTTTTGGTGCGCACCTCTAGTGCGCAACTTTCTAATTTGTTATGGTTAGATACTCGTACTTAAGGAGTAAACTCCAGTCGTGCGTCGGAGCTGACACACACACTTTTTATTTTATATTTGGAACTGAAAGTTTCAAGAATTATACAGCTGTGGG
Organism: Nudaria mundana; assembly: GCA_963556515.1. NCBI lineage: Eukaryota > Metazoa > Arthropoda > Insecta > Lepidoptera > Erebidae > Nudaria > Nudaria mundana. The sequence goes on along the minus strand of OY748288.1, from coordinate 7,674,472 downwards.
CCATAAAAATACGTCTTTTTTTCTTTACTACTAAATAAAAATCACAAGAAAGTGGTCTATGATACATATTTCACCAATTTTGTTATAAAATAATAAAACCTGCCAAATGTAAAAGTGATAAAAGCTTAAAATATAAATAAGTATAAATTAATTTCCTAAAAAAATATTTAGTTTAAACATGAAAGAGTAGGTCAAGAATAAAGAACTTTGATGAAAATGAAATTAAATAAAAACTATTCTAAAATCCAGTTTCATAACAAACGTTTATGTAATAAATATGGAAAGAAATATATACCCCGGCCCACTGATACCATATGATGTTAGTAAAATTATCCAAACCGTGACCCATCTAGTCAAAAATACCTGACTTATTCATATTTTTTCTGATTATCATAAATATTTGAAAAATTAATAAAAATTTGCTCTTTAAAAGAATGATTACATCGTTCACCACAAAGTTGAGCATATTTCTTAAACTACATAACATTTTTTTTAAACGAGAACCTTATAGATAACTCGATGATATAGATGTCTGCCTGAAGTTTTCAGTATAAACTAATATATGAACGAATTTATATCTCTATACACGCACCATTAAAAGCACTATACACTTTCTGTTTCTGCAGACCATTTTTTAAAGACATTAGTGCCAAATCTGTCAACTAAATTAAAATAAATTACTAAAATGTATATAAAAGCTAAATAATATAATTAAGTAAGTAGATTTATGTAATAAAAGTCTGAAAGCCGATTGGATTTTCTTAATTTCACTAAAAATATGAATAATAAATTGCATACAATATTGTTGGTATTTTTTTGAACTCAGATCGTCGTTATATCATTCATATATTTCTTAAACATAAAATTAAGTAGGTTTTAATGATATTTAGTTCATAGTAAACAGAGTCGGCACTATTGCATTTCGGAATATTATTATTATGCTTTTGTGCACTCACATGCTCCGTGATTGAGCGTAGTTGAGCAAGTGAGCTGCGTATGAGCCACATACTCAGCATGACAGTTACAAAAAGCACACATTTTGGTTATCTTCTATTTTATAAATATAATGCAACAGAAAGTGCTCTAAAAATGTATTTTTTTAAGTACACAATTAAAAGTTACACCTCTAAGAGTGTATATATCAAATATTTTAGAAAAAATAAATAAATAATAACAACAAAATAATTTAAATTGTACATTAAGTATTAGTCGTGGACTTGCATCACATGCATTTTATAAAGGAAAAAAAAACAAATAAATACGGAATGTAGAATTCATAATTCATGTCTGTACATAATCACAATAATTAAATAATCACGGTGTTTATAGGCTTTGCCTTTCTATAATTCTCAACAGCGAAATGTATAAATATATATTTATATTAATTTGTACACTCTTCACCGTAAGTTTTAATAAACATTTGTAAAATTCACTACGCACCAAAATACTCTAGTCAATTTTTATATATTTGTAATGTATACTAGGTACAGCAAGACAAACAACAACAAATAAAAAATATTTCCAAGTAGGTAGTTACTTATTCCCCACCAAAGACTGTGTTATTGTTAAATCTCACCAAAATGGAATGTATACTTATTAATTTGGAATGTAAATAATTAATTAGTGATAAATTCTCCTCACTTTAACATATTTAAGTCAAATGAACCCCGACCTCGAATTCAATATTACATACCCATCTCATATCCCTCTTCATTAAGTACTAAAATATCCACATAAATATCCTCGCACATTTAACTACTATAATCACTAAATATACCTTGACGTAATTTGCACTTTTAAAAATAATTAATAGCTTCGGGGGGACGTTCAGCATAATATAGCATATTCGAAGCACTTCAACATACAGCGCTACATTAAAACGAGGACCGTATTAATTAGAACACCGTATCGAATAAAACAAAACAACGAACAGAATAATAAAAAGTATGGAAGTGCTCACGGACTATGCACACATTGCATACGAGTAGTGCATCATAGAAAAAGTCAGTGATGGAACGTTCCCCCGGCAAACAGTCATTGGTGGCTCTTACTGAGGAGGTGCGAGTGGAACTCGTAGACATTGCAGCACTGCTCCCCGCAGATGTTGCACTTCCAGGGGTTGGAGTCGCAGTGGCAGCCCTTGTGCAGGAAGTACAGAGTGGAGTCGGGGAATGTGATGGAGCAGAAGGCGCACACCAGCGACAGGGGCAGCAAGGCCGCCTCGCCGTGGGTGGACGTCGTCACGCCGCCTTCCGAGGGGGACGCGCGGGACGCCTGCAACCGTTACGTACACACTAGTCACTACACGCAATCGAACCTTATGGTTTCTATTTAAACTATCGATGAATGGTACTTGATTTGGTGGAACTTGCTACACATATTGAACAAAAACCCATGTACACATTGAGTGATTAAAAGTAAAACTATTGGAGAGTACTTAATAATATGTATTTTTGTTCAATATTGATTTTTGGTGATTCTTGCTATGTAAGTTTTAGAGTAATTTTTATTTAAGTACTAGCGATCTTCTGCACTTTGACCATCGTATTTAAATGATCCCGCTCAAATCGCGAACACAATCCGAGAATATAAAATAAATCATAATACATAAAAATAAGGCCTTTTCCCACTAGCTGTCTATGACCGAAGCGGATTCGGAGCGGGCGGCCCCAGACGGGTGAATAAACAGCGGTCTACCACTCTGCTTTAAAATCGCTAATGTGATAAGGCTGTAAGTAACAGCAATAATAAAATTTAATGATGGTCAAAAGCTTTGCCCTATTAGAAAAGTATGTTATGTCTGGATGTATGTAAATAGAAAATGAATGATTTACTGAGACCGAAGCGAACCCCGGGCACCGATATAAACATAAAATCATGATGAACGGATGATACATGAAAATTTAGATTGAATTGAATCAGTAGTGACATACATTAGAGGCACGCGAGCGTCCGCGAGCAGAGATGCGCCGGCGCAGGTCCTCTCTCAGTAAACTCTTGAGGGGCGATACCTTGATCAGAGACGACAGGCTCGACGACACGCCGCGCTTGTCGCCGTTACTCTCACCCGTGTCACCGTTACCGGACTCGTCTTGATTGTTACAGTTGGGCTCCTACGAGTTCAGATAACATTATTATCCAGATATTTACTAACACAGACAAGACACAAATTACGTCTTAATTCCCGAATCGTACTAATCACCAGTCACCTGCTGGTGCACCGGGCGCAGTTGAGGATGACTTGGGCCCTAGAGGTTATGGTGGGGTCCCTTAACACCAGCACAGAGATTTACTATTTACAAGGATTCGTGGAAAAATTTCTCGCATCATGGCGGACATCAGAAGTGGGATCATTACGGTAATTCTAATACGGGTCAGAAAGTCAGCATCTTTCGGACTTTTTGCGATAACTCTAATATTATTATGTAGTCGCCAATGAGGCACCTATAAGTATTCATAGTTTTCGAATATGGTAATGTATTTAGTCATCCATAGTTCACAAGTTTATTTACCGTTGGCGCTACTGAAATTAATAAAACAAAACGAACTATGATCGCGTTTGTAACGATTTCATAAAATAACATTACTTTTACTGAATGGAGTCAGGCGTTACCTGGCGAAAGTCCATGATAAAACAATGATAAATATGATGTAATTCTTTTTATATAATAGCATAATTTCGCACAAAAAAGGGCATTCCACGAGGCATTATCAAGACTGTCTCAATGAGAACAGCCTCTTTGAGACAGTCTTGATAATGCCTCGTGGAGAGGTGAAACATATGTCGACGTTTGTGATGTCCTTTTTTGTGCGAAATTATGCTATTAATTTAAAAAATTAACATCATATTTACCATTGTTTTAACATTACTTTTGTCTAGTTAGCCAAGATTTGGTACTCAATCCCACAAATAAGAGTTTACCTGGGCACATAAGTTCTGATTACAATCCACTTTCTAAAAAGATATATACACTATATTTATAATGTCCAATAATATGTCTATACTCTTTTCACTCCTGTACTGTATGCAAAAGTTCTGAGAGGGAATCTCAGAACTTTTGTATCTTTATTTTAATCATACGCCAGAACTATCCACATCTAATTTCACTACTATTTACTTATTCTAAGGTTGCCTGTAAGAGATCAATCTTGGTGATAACGCCGCCATTTGGTAAATGGATACTTATCAAGTTTGTGTATTTTTTGTATTTGTATTGGTGTACAATACAGACCTGTTTGATGGGTATAAGAGTGATGGACGGAGTGATATTGGTGGGCATTCCAGATGATAGTGAGCTGCTGGCGATGGCACTGTCGCCGGATTGTGGGGAACTTGGGCCTTCGCCATTCATACGAGAATCTGTAACACAAGATCAGTTTACTCACGACTGAACCAAGAATGTGAAGGTACCCATACACCAACAGTTCGCCTGCAGTCTCAGATCGATCAGACAGTCAGAAGTTAGTCGATAAGGTTGAATATCGAACAATATTTATTGCTCAAGTGAAGTCAAGTGTGCGTCTAGCCGATAACATTCCCGACAATTTATCCTATAATAAAATTTAAGTGTCTGTGTGTACCTGTGTGAATTGGAGACAACAAAACTATGTCAAGTTCGAATTCAGTTAATAAGCAAGTTATTTGCACTAGTTCATTTAAGCCTCCTATAATAATAAACTACATAAAACGTTACCTAAATGATTTTGTCCCGGCGAGTATGTTTCGTTATTATCCGCCATGGAGATCTCAACGTGGGGCGTCAAGTAATGCATGGGTGGGGTGGCATTGTCGACAGAACGTGCACCATTACTGTCACCACTGTCGGAATATGTGGCAGCGACTGACACTGACAGGCTAGAGCCCAGGGCTCCGAGGGCACTGATAGCACTCGGGTCCATGGTACCGTCCGCGTAAGCAGCGTTAGCGATACCAGCCGCCAGGAGAGATACTGAAGAGTTGCTGCCAGGACCAGGGTTGTCCAGGTCTATCCCATGTCTGGAAGTTTATTTTTCTTCGTTAATTGCATATTGCATGAGTAAAAAATGCTGTTTCTACGCAATTAATACGCAGCATCTATATAATTTTCAAATCTCGTTCCAGTTCAGATTTGAGAATCCTAAGGTGAGAGCATACATGGCTAAGATTCCAGATTCCAAAGCCTACCATCAAGCCGACGCTACCTAAAACTATTGTCCAAAATAATAAGAAATAAGAACAATTACCTGTTAAAGAAGTGAACCCTGAGACTTTTCATAGTGGGAGCGCGATAACTACACAACGGGCAAGTTTTCACCAGGTCATGCTGGCCAACGTGTTCATTCTGGAAGTGAGCACGCATGGCTATCTGACGCTGGAATCCTCGATTACAAATTGGGCAATGATACGGCAAGCTCTTTGTGTGAGTGGTGAAGTGTTCAGCCAAATGATCTTTTCTGAAAAATCTTTTCTGGCAGACACGACACTCGTAGGGTTTGACTCCAGTGTGTCGCATTTTATGGCGACGCATATTCGCGCCATTGGAAAACTTCATATTGCATACATCACATTCGAAGAGCTTTCTGTGTGGCCGCGGGTCGGCGTTTTGTGCCGCGGCCACGTTGTTGTTGTCCGGTGAACACTGAGCCATATGTGTTGTTAAAGCGCGACTACTTAATGTACTAAAACTGTTGCATGTGGTACATTTTAACAATGTACCACCCCTTTTCGGAGTTTCTTTATTATTGCTGTTGGTGGCCACCTGAAACAAGGACTTTATAATATAGTACTAAGCGACTTGGCAAACGTTGTTTAGCCGTTTTAAGTTGTCTATTAAAATGGGGGTTGGTAGTAGAAAAGAGATAACTAAGGGTAATACGCATAGTGTTTAAAAAAGTGGTGGTCCACCCTTACCACTGGTAAAAAGAACACGAGAATATACACGAAAATGTCATGTTTTGGAGGAGTTTGTTTACAGTTAGACAATTTTATATACTAGTATCTGTAGGAATATGTATAGACGTATATACCATATATGATTTAAAGACAGTTGCTATAGATAGGCACTTGTATATCTATATCGTTAGTTTTCCTTGTTTAAGTACATCAGGCAGCATGTTTATAAAATATGATGATAAGGTTTCCTGTTATTTTCTAATTTTACCGCAATGCTACTTATAGATTTTCCTATTTTTGTCGTGGTTATAGATGAAGTCTAGAGTCACTATTTACCCAGTACCCACCGAGCTTTAGTTTCAATCAATCAATTTTATTACTAAAATAAGCCAAAACACAAGCAGACGTGAGTTGAGAATGAGCCCTGAATATTGATAAAAAAAATTGTGCGGTCGGGAGACCTCCGTCAGGAACGAAGTTCTATACGCAACTGCAACGCAACCCAACATGGTTTTGGGTTATTTCTCGTTTTACTAAAGATGTCGACACTAAATAACAAAAAAAAGAAAAAAAAAGCGGACCATATTTTGGCTTCTGCGGACCACCGGTTGGGAACCACTGATAAGCGTAACGTGACGATTTCTAGTAAATCGCACTACCCGTAAGCCGCGTTAGAGAACTTCGTTCCAAAAAACAATTACAGTATATCTTATATGTATAAATGCAAAAGTAACACATGTACGAATTGGCACTCATAACTAGACTAACAACAAGTAAGATATTATATTGAACAAAATAAAAGATTTAATTTTCAACAGAATATCTTTCAATACTAATATCCTACGTACTTATTATGATTAATTTTTTATATTAAGTACGCCAAATTGACGCCGCCCGCCTGATGGTAAATCGCAACAACGTCTAGCAATTGTGGGCGACTCTCACAGTACACAATATACTATATAGAGGGGCCCTATTGTAAACTGTGTTTGTTCGGGCATCAGTGTCAGAAGTACGGACTTACGAAGTTAGATTACTTTGAGGAGATTGAAGGCTACATATTTCGATGGGTCCTATGTATACAAACTGACCAAACCAAAAATGGCCAAAAATGCCAAATGCCAAAATGCCAAAAATGGCCAAACTAACAATTTGGCCGTTTTGACTTTTTTATGGTAAATGCATTCATATTGTCTCGGTAAAATAGGTAGTAAACTAGGTTCCCATCTTTGGATTTAGATAATCAAAGGTTCCCAATGGAACTAGAAACTACGGCCGCTATTATAGTGTAATAATAATCTTAAACGCTTCAAAAATCAGATAAAAGTAAGCACCAGTATAAAACACCTTGGTATTTATCTTCGGACGGCGTACCCGGGTCACCCGTGGCGTCCGACAAGGACATAGGGCAGACCATTTAAAAGAAAACCAAGCAGCTCTAAAAACTTTCTCCTATTTCCAATAAGCAAAAACATAGAAAATCACATGCGCGAAGGAATAGACTCTGTTCCGTCTGTGTTTGTTCCGGCTAATATCGAGTCAAAGTGCGTAAAGATTGCCTTTCCAACCACGTAAAAAAAATTGCAGTATCCCAGGTCGATTCCAGCGTAGTTAAGTTAGAAAAAAAAGTACCTAATCTAATACCTATCTACCGACTCTACCGTGTATCTCAATTCACTATCATAGATATCATAAAAATTAATCCGGTTTTTATGTAATACTCGAAAACAGACAGATAGAAACCGTGATTTCAGACTCAGAATGTTTTATTTAGTTACGCTAAATATACCAACATTATTAATTTATATATTTTTGTATTTCAAAGCAATGAGTTTGCTTAAAGAAATTATGAATATGATATGAAGCAAAAATTCGATGTTGTCGGTAGTGGTCATCGTAGCTCAGTTGGCAGAGCAGTCCCCCTGTTAGGGAAAGGCCGTGGGTTCGAATTCCGCCGATGACATCAGTTTTTGTGATCTATTTATAATTTATTTCTTAATATTATTAATTTAATCACTACATATACATATTATAAAACAAAGTCCTCCGCAGCGTCTGTCTGTTTGCGATAAACTCAAAAATGTAGTTTTGACTTTTCGTGCTGCTTTCACTAATGGATAGAATGGTTCTCATGGTAGGTTTTCGTATATAATTTATCACGGACAAAGCCGTGGGCGGCCGCTAGTTATAGAGAAGTATAGAAGTTAAAGAGGCCAGATGCTGTATTGTTGGTCCAAATCCACTTGTAACATGGGTTTGTTACTTGAAAGAAACCTGTTATGCCAAAAGTGGACCATGGAAAAGTGAAAGATTTGGTAGTATAACATTTGGGACTAACACAATATTATGCTTAGATTACTCTGAGCTATATTTTAACAAGGTTTTATTCCACTTTATAAAATATGTTACATTGTTTGAAAGGAAATAAGTAACCTATTTCTAAAAATGACATGTTAGTTTTTTTTAAAACTACTAGCAACCGCTAATATGAGTTTATTTAGTATTCCCGTTACAGACTCCATCTAAGCTAAAGGTGCTTTCTTTTTATTTAAACAACCTTACTTTCCAATTTAGAGATGTGACGTATGTGTTTGTTCAAGGTTGTCTGGAAGAATGTTGGCATATTTAAACATGAAGTATAAATAAACAATAAACGCCTGTTATCATACCATGAGATGTAGGTATAAAATTGCAATTAACTTTAGTCATACTATTATAGGTATAGTTTATGGTTTAGGTTCATTACAAAATAAATTAACATCTGTAGTAGTTTACAAAAAAATACAGTTAATGCAATATTGCATCCAGACCTAAATTGCATGATGAATCATGACTAAGATCATCAGGTTAATAGTTCTTAATGGGACAAGTTTCTATTAATGATCAAACTTCTCTTATGACATGATTTGGAACCAATTTCATGTTTATAGACATTAAGAATTGATTGTAAAGACAAAATCCCAGAATTTGAGAGATAGAACGATTTAATATTTCCATATTATGCATTTGCAGAAATATCATTTCAAGTGTAAATGAGATGATTTATTTTAGATCCATAACTGGAGTCAAAATTGTCATTGAATGTCTGCTATGAGTACTACATTTTAGGTTGTCAAATGTTGTCAATTTAGGTACAATAAAAGTTTTCAAAATTTTTAGTCCACTTGAGTAACAATAACTGCTAAGCATAATAAATATTTATATGTATAGGTATAGTACAACTAATATAATAATGTACAATAGTATAGTTTGAAATGCTAATCATTCCTGTCACAATAATTATTGAGAAAGATTCGTATATAAGGTCAGACAGATTTCAATGACTATTCTTAGGGTGCAGAGATTCTATTTAGTGGTATGTAACATCTGTCCTGGCTGTTGGAATTTTGGTTTAAATTACAAAGTGGTTATGAGTTTTTTATAGTGCCCAGTAACCTTTGGTTTGCCTTCAATTATGTGAATCCAACAAAATTCCAGGCAAAGTAGTGATGATATGTACATAGGGTACAATATTTAACTACACACAATTTTTTTGCCTCACAAGGAGTGACTGGCTATAGCTTTATTATTGTTGAGCCTTATAAGTGGAAGTAGAGAAACAATTACAGAATATAATGACCCATATTGGATAATATATTCATGTACTTATATGTAATGGATTAAAAAAATAATACTTTAGAAACTTGCTTACCGGTTCATTTTTAATAACAGGTAAATTTGGCGACACGGTGCCGGAGTCGGCCTCTGTTTCTCCTTTTGATGACATCACATTACCAGGTTGTAGGCCTTCTGATCATCACTCTCCCGCCGTCTAATACTACGAAAACATTGACACATCAAAACAAAACCTTTCAGTTATAAATTAACTAAGTTTAATTGTATTAAACACTATATGATGCTCCGAAAACCATAAAAACATTGAACAACTTGTTTCTCATATGAATGGCGGGGTGACCCATTTACGAAAACACACGAAATAACTAGTCACGATAAATTATTTTTAAAACACTATGGGTTGTACATAATAATCAATCACATATTCTTAGTAGAGTAAATCCAAATTACTTATTACTGAACAGTGTAATAAATCATAAACTCACGTTAGGTTGATACGTCGACAGCCAGAACAGCGGTATTTTAGGGAGAGATCGCTATGTGGCCTAATTCAATGCTTGAGTTCGATGCACAAAATACGTGTTACGCGTATAACTGTAAATGCATAAATAAGAAGATTCCTGTTTTACTTTTGAAGTTTAATATGTTTTTAACAGTATCACTAATTTATTATGCTACAAGAATGATTTTCATGAGAGAAATTAAAAACTTTTAACCAAATCCATTTTGATAAAAAACCGAACACCTGTAAAGTGTATTTGCCCGTGTGTGTGTGTGTGATGTGATGTGATGATGCTGATTTTGCATTATGGCAATAAATAAAAATGACGTCAGATAAAGTTATCTCTTTTTTATTTCCATTGGATGATGGGATAAAAAGAGATGCAAGTGATATTATTAAAGTCTATGATATTCTGTTATAAAAGATCATAGATTTAATTTACTTTAGTCAAAGTATGTATGTATCGATAAGATAATTAATTCTTTATTACTCGCCCGATATCCTCGGTTACTTTTCATTAGCCCAGTATTTGTTAAAAATATTGTTGCATTAAAAACCTTCAATAAACATTATATCTATTTTTAACACAACAACATGGAAAATAAAATTAAATACCTAATCAATTTAAAATAAGCAGTTTTTATTTAAGTACCAGACAATACGAATTAATTTCTTAGCATTGTGTTTAAATTAATTTTATTTACTGACAAGACCTTTGCCTATCCGTGACTTTAGAAAAATACTAAAAAGTCATATGTCAAAAATATTATGACAGTATTGACATTAGCAATATTAGCTTAGCAAAAACCAAAGAGAATACATTAACAGCAGTCAACTGGCAAATGCGAAAACACCAATCTCTATCTCTAGGTATATCAATAAAAGTCTATTTTTGCGTTCGTGCGCGTTGTGCGTATTGTTTCCAGCGTGATAGTAAAACATAATATAACAACAATGTACAGCGTTTCTTTATAGGTACATTTATGAATAGCGGCTTAACGTTATAAGACTATTTTTTTCTTATGTCTTACAAGCTTGGAAATGTTTGTCAACCGAGACCATTGAATATTTATTTATGTAAACAATGTGCCCTACAATATTATCAGTTATTAGGCAATGGAGGCTTTGGATTAGGCCTGCCTTAGTGGCACTTTACGTTATTTTAATCATAGTGTTAGTACCTATACTTATTGCTCACTCTATTAGAAATGGATTTAGCAAGTCAGATCAAGGTTCACTGGTGGCTGGCGGATTTGTTCTTCTAGCTTTACCAATATCCATATGGCAAATAACACAACATGTCATCCATTATACAAAACCAATTTTGCAGAAGCATATAATCAGGTATGCCTATTTTCATATTTATTATTACTATACTTATATTAAAAGTATGAGGTATTGCACAAGCTTAGGAAACATACACATCATCTAAGATCTAAATTTCAGCTCGAATACTTAAGTTTATAAAGGTATAGCTACCACTGTGTCTTCACAGTTTTAAGGCTTCTACCTATTTTTAGTTCTATTAAGTAATTTGCTATTTAAGGTATTACTGTTAAAACCATTTGTTAATGTTCTTGAACTTCAACACTATTGGGGTATTTTAGTTTTCATATATTTATATAATAACAAAACCACTTATGTAACAAATTATATGGTCATGAAAATTATTATGTCAAAAAGTACAAATATTCTTTATTTGCAGAATTTTATGGATGGTGCCAATTTATGCCTTAAATGCATGGATAGGTTTAGAGTTCCCTGAACAATCCATTTATGTTGATTCTTTGCGGGAATGCTACGAAGCATATGTTATTTACAATTTTATGAAGTATTTATTAAACTATCTCAATCAAGATCATGATCTAGAAGCTTTGTTGGAAACAAAACCTCAAGTTTATCACATATTTCCATTGTGCTGTTTAACCCCTTGGGAAATGGGGAGGTAAGTTATGCAATTGATTTTTTAAAAGTAAGCTACAGTTCTTTATATAAACTGCTTCGGTGGTGTAGTCGGCAGTGCATCGGCTTACGACTGAAATCTCGGTTAAAATCCCCAGGTCGAATCAAAAATTTATGTGATCCACAAATGTTTTGGAGTTTGGGTGTTTTCTATGTATATTATGTATGTATTTTTTAGGCGAGATTTATTACTTTAACAAATTGGCGATAGAGCTAATTATGGAGTTGTGGGTGTGTTTTATGTACCTACTTGAACCTTTGGGGGAACAGATTTGATTGTATATTAACACTGAAGCTACTGATCTATATGGTTCATATATTGTAACTATTTATAACATAGTATAAAACAAAGTTGTATCCGTTCCCTATGTACGCTTAGATGTGATTTTCAGCAATGGATAGAGTAGTTCTCACTCTGGAAGGTTTTTGATAATTAGACGAGCGGGCGAAGCCGCGGGCGTCCGCTAGTCTATAATAAATAATAGCAAAATTAGTCAAGTTGCTCTCCAGCTGTTCACATTCAGTGAATAATTTTTATTTACATAATTTATTTTGTAAGTCCATGCACCAGTTGTAATATAATATTGGATATGAATTTGAATTAAGTTGGTTGTCTAAAGGCAACAAACAGTGCAGCACTTATCATGTTATTTATTAAATATGATATCAGTGCGGGAGACAATACAGTAGTTAATTAAATATAAACAGTGTCATTTATAAAAAGGAATACCTACTTGAGATAAAATTATGAATCATACTATTATATGGTAATTACTGGTTCAACCATAAAACAGTAGGCACTGTGCAGTTGCAGATGGCTTTCCTGTTATTCCTTCACTTGTTATTACAGTCTCGCAACTGACAAGCATATCTATTGACTGATTTATATTTCGTTAAGTGCGACTGATTATAACTAATCATCACATAACAATTTTGCAAGTAGAAAAAGTATGACCTCTCACATAACACTTAACAAAATGTAAACCAATTTAAGTGTATGATATCAATGCAGAGAAAGATTAAACAATGCAGGATTTCTTATGTGTATGTTTGTAATGAAAAACTCAAAAATTACATAACTGATTATTTTCACCTATGGAATCCTGCATTATTATGTAGGATTCCACAAATATAACTCACTCAGGGATACCTTATATTTATTAGCACAATAATAAACACCCTTGCGACAGCGGGGACAAGCTCAGAATGTTTTCTAATAGAAGTGTGTTTTTTATAGGGAATTTGTACATAACTGCAAACATGGAATTCTACAATACACAGTGGTGAGGCCGATAACAACAGTTATATCCATGATTTGTGAACTGTCTGGTGTTTACGGAGAGAGTGACTTCAGTCCAAATGTTGCTTTCCCATACATAGTGGCTATAGACAACTTATCACAGTTTGTTGCTATGTATTGCCTTGTGCTCTTCTACAGGGCAAACAAAACGGAATTGAAACCTATGAAGCCTATTGGCAAGTTCTTATGTATAAAAGCTGTAGTTTTCTTCTCATTTTTGTAAGTATCGTTAACTATTGAAATAAGTTCAATAAGCACACCAAACCTAATTAATAAGTACCTAAATTGGTTTTCTATACATAGGGAAGAGAAAGAATTGAGAGAAAATACAGTTAATGAAAAACCTAAACCAATACACACTCCGTAAGATAAGCTGTGCCTATGACAGTTGAGATTCTACTTACGTCTATTCACCGCTATGTTACGGTCGCAATATGACGGCACCGCTATCCTAGGAAACCAAAGCTTAAGTGTGACCGTTTGATTGATGATACACGTCTACCTTTGGTTCCATTACAGGCTCTGGGTTTATTTCTAAATTATTTCACCCCACCGCGCCTTAAATATCGAACTCATGACAGAATAAACCACACATTGTCTCCACTCTTTGTCTGCTATATTACCTGAAGATCCGAGTGTTCGCGCTACTGGGGGCCTTTCCCAGGAGCCGCTAAAGGGGGCTGGTCTGGTGGCGGCTACATATGAAACTAAAAGCCTCTCTGAATTTCAATTCTATTTAAAGTAGTAAATGGCAATATCCTTTCATTACAGCCAAGGAGTAATAATTAACATATTGGTATACTCTGGAGTGATATCAACAATATTTGATATATCTGACTCAAACAAGATAAAAATTATATCTTCAAAGTTGCAGGTGAGTGATTATGATGTCTGATGTAGGTAGGTATCTGATTTCGGCTATGTGACCTACTACCCCCTAGCAGAGATAAAATAATAGGTACACTACTTTTCACGTAAAAAGAACGGTAGAAGACAGTAGCAGCAGGGCGAACATGGCGGTAGGAAGAGTTTGTCGATAACCAAAGATATCGCAGAGAATGTCGATGACGTGAACTAGTCAACACAATATTTTTTGCAATTTCCAGCCATGTCATTGGTTATCGTATCGTTATCGAGGGGCTCGTGGTGTAGTGGTAACCGACAATATTAATACATTGCAAAGGTTAAGCAACTGGCCTGACTAGATGAGTCAGGCCGGTCTTAGGATGGGTGACCATTTCTTAAGACACTGAGACCCCTCCGTGTCTCGGAGAGCACGTTAAGCCGTCGGTCCCGGTTGTCATACGAACATCTATGGCAGTCGTTAGGGGTAGTTGGAGCCCTAAAATCAAAAATCCGACCGGCCTAACTACAGAACTCGATATCGCCCATGGGTTGTGAAGGTCAGATGGTAGTCGCTTCACGGAAAATATCGAAGTTTAGCCGTGATTCGGCTAGTTAGACTGGAAAGCCGACCCCCAACTAAGTTGGGAAAAGGTTCGGTGAATGACGATGATCGCGCGCCCTGCTGGTGTGTTTGCGCGTCGGTACTCTCACCCTTACTAGCCGTTAGTACCATATAGGGCTATAACTCGCCTTCAGCGCAGCTTGAAGGTCAGCGTTCTTTTCATGTGACGCGACCTGTACCTGCCTATAGCGACTGTTTACGTAAAATGTAGGTACTAGGTATCATAAAAAACCACACTTCAATTGAGAAACTATTTTACACACTATTTTCTTTTAGTTTGTTTTTTTTATGCCGCGACCTAGGGTAGCGACCGCCCCAAGGCGCTCTATAGTGTATCTTATATTTTAATTTCAGGACTTTTTGATATGTATAGAAATGTTCTTAGCAGCGATAGCGCACCATTATAGCTTCTCGTACAAGCCGTACGTGTCGCCGGACAACCCATCACCTTCGTGTTTTGGGTCATTCCTCGCCATGTGGGACGTTTCTGACGTGAAACGTGACATCTCTGAACATCTTGGTGTTGTTGGTATGTTGCTATTTTACCTCATTTAAATAATGGGTGCTAGGATACATTGAGGACCTACCAAGGTCTTAGGAATTAAAGCCTGCGATGTGTGTAACTGCCCAAATCAACAAATTCTATTATCTATGCTTCTTTTTAACCGTTGTAATTATACCGTTGTAATTGTAACTTCCTTGAATATTTTTTTAATCATGACAAAATAGCTCTCCTGTATAGTAAATGCAAATTATCATTCTAAATCGAAAATCATGTCCTTGAATACATTTATTTCAACTAATCTCGGATAGTTACCTAGAACTATCATGTTTTAATACAACTGCGGAACACAGTTTAACTATATAATTCCTTCATGTATTACAGGAAGTTCGTTCAGTCGAAGACTTAGAGGGAAATCGATGTATCACATGGCACGAGGGTATGACGAAAGTTCCAGACTGATGAGTGAACCAATGCCGTCGAGCTCGGCCCCTAACATGTCAGTAGACATAGAGCCACCGCCTGTGGAGATTAGACCCTCTGTCTATGGTTCCTTGGACAACACTGTAGCAGGAATGTCCACAAGTTCTGACACTGAACCTTTACTCAATCTCAATGACGACAATGACGATCCTAAAGTATAATTATAATAGGTATGTATGTATTGTACGTAATAGGGTAGATGTGACTGTAAAATAAAACCTTTTTTAGGGTTCCGTACCCAAAGATTAAAACGCGAACCCTATTACTGAGACTTCACTTGTCCGTCCGTCAGTCTTGAATTGTATCTCATGAACCGTGGTAGTAAGATAGTTGAAATTTTCACAGATGATGTATTTTGTTGCCTTTAAAACAACAAATACTAAAAAACAGAATAAGTCTAATAAATATTTAAGGGGACTTCCATACAACAAACGTGATTTTTTTGCCGTTTTGGTACGTAGCCCTTTGTACGCCAGTCCGACTCTCGCTTGGCCGGTTTAAATGTCACAAAACTAGCAGCCTAATACAAAGTATGAAATACTAAATAATGACGTCACTTATTACTGATGTCAAATTTAAATACAAGAATGATATTCAATAAGATTGAATAAAATATTTGAATCTTTTTGAAATTCTTCATTTAATAAGTGCATTTAAATTGTTTATTTTAGTTGTAGGCATCTACCCTATTGTGATAAGTAGTTAAGAAGGACTTTAGTACATGAACTGATAATTGTTTGGTTAATAAAACGGGGAACTTACCTTAACCTCTAAATGTAGCCGTTGGATAAGGTCACAATTTTTTTAATTATTAATAGGATCTGACCGGTTTCGCTATATGGCATCTTCAAACCGGTCAGGTCCTATTAATTATTAAAAAATTGTGGAATATCTTTACAAGTGAGTCATTTCATAATGTATTATTATATGTTCCACCAAGTGCCGACAATCGAAAGCATAAATTATACAACTATTTATTAGTAACATGTTTTGCCACGCACCAACTTATACTTGACAAGCTGTAGTACCATTTAGAGGTTCCGGTAGACCAAAGGTGCGGTGCTACCTATCCTTATGCCCAACACTTATTTCGAATGGCAGGGCAGAGTATTATAAAGCTTAAGTAAATTGATAATTGTGTACTCGTAATAAGATATACCTAAATTATACATATAAACCCCGGGTTTTTCAAGCGGAGTGTAAAAAAGCACATCACTAGGGTGCCAACTTGAGGGCCACTTTCCATAGCAGTTGTGTGTGCTATGAAAGGGGCTCAAATCGCTAGACATCGCGCTTTAAAAAAAAAAAGAAACTCAATTTAAGCGCTGTTCACATTCATCGGATGTCCGTGCATAAACTGTAGACTTGCGAACTCTCATTGGCCGATTTCTTAATCTACCAATAAGATTTTTGCGACTCAGTGGACTTTTATTGGCTGGTTTGAGAATCCGCCAATGAGAGTCCGCAAAGTCTATGCGCGGACATCCGATGAATGTGAACAGCGCTTTAGTCCAACTGATATCATCTTTCTTCTTTTTAACCTATCAATGTTCTCTGTAGACTTCCTTCTTCTAATTCTCGGGTAAAGGCTTATTCATAGAGAAATATAGATTTTTGTCAGTGTCAAAAGGTAGAAATATGTGCAAGTTGCATAAAAGCATATATTAGCTTAGCTACTTGCGTGCAACTTTGACGTCAAATTTACATGCAAGTCTTGCATAAGTAATGGAATAGCGCCGTTATTAAATATCTACCTCTTGATACAAATGAAGAACTTCACAAATTGTGGTGATAATAGTATATTATGTAATCATAGCCTTTGTTGGAATTCTTAGGCGTATAAGTAATATCATCATAAGTTGTACATTCCCGCGTGCGAACAATATTCGAGTCAAACAAAGTAACACTATTTTTGTTCAAATGTGCAGTACAGATTTTTTATAGATAGTTATTATTAATAAATATATATAGGTACCTAGTATGTACTTATTGTCAATAATGAATATACTTATTGTAATAATACCTACATTATTGAATTGTGATATTTGTTTATATTAATCTAACTACATAATATAAATATAATGTAAAAATATGTTAAGTTTTAGAATTAAATTTTTGAGCATAATGTGTCTTTCAGTTCATTCCTTACAAAATATATTTCCCTGAAATGCAGGATGCATAGTTTTTAGCCAAGTGAAAAACAGATTTAGAATAAATATATTTCATTGATGTGTATACCGTGAGCCCTTAATACCCCATTCACACGCTCGTCTCGTCTCGTCTCGCCACTCGCGGTTGACTTGTGCCCAACAAACAGCTCCGGAGGAGAGCGCCGCGTCGTCTCGTCTCGCCTCTCGCACGAATGTGTGAATGACACAAAGCTATGGTCGTGTATATATATATATATATATATTGTGTAAAGTTGTGCAAGATTGTTAAGTAACTGCGAAAACGACCTATCCTATAAAGTTCGGTGGTGTAGTTATATATGTATAGTTATTATATGTACTGTAGTGAGTATATACGCCTTGCACGGAGGCCTTAGTTTTTATTCATATCGAATATTGTGATCTCGTTTTCAGATTGGTAATGGTGCTAATATAATTACATATTTTATCTTCTCTCATGTCAAAAAGTTCGACTTATGATTTTAAAATTTGACACAGAGCCAATAATTGCGCGCCTATAAAAATATAAAAAGTTACATTGTGATACAAATTTTCTATGAGATTTTCTGCCTGTATCGAAAAATAACTTTTTAAATTATTATAACTGGCTAAAGTCTTTCGTTTGAGTTTGAGCTGCACTATTGTCGATAAAGTGTCTCAAAATAGCCTAAACGCATGAAATAAGATAAAGTAGTACACGAAACTTCACATAACTAAGTATTAGAACACTCGTAGGATACCTACTATGAAGAAACTCGACACTTTAAAACCTACCTCGTGTTCTAATTCCTTGTTTATGCAACAGTTTCATAATGTACAAAATTATTACTTAACTAAGATTCACAAATTTTACTCTTATGCCGATTTTAATTATTAGATAACTTCTTATTACTTTTAACTATAATATAAACATAACTAGAAATTAGTATAAATATACTTACTAATTCATAAAATAGGATGCAACATAAATACTGACTTGGAATCGATTAGATGGTACACTTAATATGATATAAGTAAAATTTCACTTCTAAAAACATTAACAAAACTTATTATGCATTTTAAAATCGTAAATAAATAAATATTGTTGGACATTCTCACACAACGTCATCTAGCCCAAACTAAGCTATAAGCTTGTGCTATGGGATCTAGACAACTGATAAACATACTTATATATTTCTGAAACATAGGTACATATTATACATAGAAAACAACCAAACTCCGAAACAAACATTTGTGGATCACACAAATATTTGATTCGACCCAGGAATCGAACCCGAGACTCCGGTGTCGAAAGCCGCTGCACTATCGACCACGCCACCGAAGCAGTCAAAAGACATTAAAAAGGTACTAGTTATCCCAGCGAACTTTGTATCGCCTCAAATATAAAAAAAAAAAAATATTTCATGCAGATGTATGTATTATTAATTATAATTGAAAAACGCGACGGACGGACAGACAAATTGTCGTATTAAATATATAGATGTACAAAACTGTCATTATTTGCTATTAAACTATTGTGACCCTTCATAGGAAGGAACCCGCTGTGGTGACTGGTTGGTTACCATATTTTAAAGCAGTATTATTAAAGTCAACGTGACATTATAATAATACTGATTAAAGACACCCAGGTGGGCCCCCAGGTGTAATTTAGACTCAAGTCAGTAAGTAGGTAATCGTGCAAGTACTTAAGCTGTTAAAAAATAAATATTACGACTTCTGATAATTCCATAAACACGGGTTATAAAAATATTCATTGTATTTCCTACATACATACATAAAGCCTTATCTAATCGTCCACTTGTATCTAGATATCCCACTTGACTATTACAATACCTAACCACTTTTGTTCAAATATTGATTTCTATATTTATAAAATTGTGACACCAAAAAAATATGTTTTTATCCATATTAGAATATTACATCATCTCGAAAATTAAATGGTCTCAGGCGGGATACGAACCCACCTTTCTCCCTTCTAAGGTCTTGACCTCTCGAATAACGGCCGGAACCACACTTAAGACCATAGACCTCACTCAACCTATAGACTGGCAGTATCAAATAAAAATTGTGTCATACTGCGCGAGGTGACGTTATCGCAGTCAACTGTCGCCGTGTGTGAGTGAGATGTTGCCGATAATTGTCAACAACGTGAGCAATTTTTACTACCTCCTGTCTATCTATTGAAAGTCTTTGCTTAAAACATTGAATTTTGTGACCTGTCGCTTTCTATGCGAGCAACTCCGCTGGTATGTAAAAGATATAGAATTCAGGCTTTGGTAGTTAACCTTTAAGTCTTTAACAAGCTGAGGTTTAAGACTAAGTTCTTGTTTCTTTTCTTGTTGTAGCAAAATTCTCTAAAGCACTCAAACTTGCCTTAAGGCTATTCAACTCCATTCTATGCCACATCGTGCCCATAATAAGATAGTAGAAACACATACCACTTATAAACAGTTTTAATATATCATGCAGTATGCTGTTCGGCCAAAAGCCTACAGTGCCAAGTAAAAACATAAATATTAGTCCACCAACTATGAGGTACATGTTTTTGCTCTTGATCAAGTTTTCCATGGCCTCCTGACACACTTTGATGGTTTGTTGTACTGTTTCGTCGAAAGCATTATCAATGCTATATTGTTTCTGAACTGGAGTTTTTGTTGTCTTCAATCTCAGTTCCAATGTGACCGCATTGTGATCGGAATATGAAAACTCTTTGCCTGGCACTCTGTCGGGTAATGGGTTGCCGAAATTGATTACCTCTGCCTGAAATATGCGAAATAAATTTTAGGGATATGACACTGTTTATTACATGCATTGGAGAGCACGTTAAACCATCTTTCCTGGTTGTCATACGAACATCTATAGTCGTTACAGGTAGCTACGGGTTGGAGCCCTTAACAAAAATTCGACCTGTCTAATAATAACAATAAAACATTCTTTATTATTAAAATATATTTAAACCCATTCTTCATAACGATGGTACAGTACATTGATATCGCTAATGGGTTGTGGAAGTCAGACTGCAGTTACTTCACGGAAAATCTCCAAATTCAGCCGCATTGCAGTTAGACTGGAAAGCCAACCCCAACTGAGTTGGCAAAAGGCTCGGTGGATGATGATGACTGTTTATAACGTGTGACCATCAAATCGCAAAGACTGCTTAACTGCTTCGGTGGCGTGGTCGGTAGTGCGTCGGCTTTCGACGGAGCCTCGGGTTCGATCCCCGGGTCGAATCAAATATTTGTGTGATCCACAAATGTTTGTTTCGGAGTTTGGGTGTTTTCTATATATATATGCTTCTCAGGACCAGAAGGCTGGCTATTTTCTGGCCCAAAGAATAAGTATCGCCATCCAACATGGCAACACAGCCAGCATTCTGGGAACCTTCCCAGTCGGCAATGACGCGGAGGATATTTTAAACGATATTTTGTATGTAAATATTTTTAGTCTATAATTATGTTTATTTTGTATATTGTAATTCTTATTGTAAACCTTAAATAGATATGTATCTATTTATAAATATATTAGTATGTTTATCAGTCGTCTACATCCCATAGCACAAGCTTATATTAGCTTAATTTGGGCTATATGACGTGTGAGAATGTCCAAAATATTTATTTATTTATTAAAGATGTAAGTGTGTAAGTACCTCGACCTACGATATAGGCGTGATGATATGTATGTTCATTAAAAGCAACAAGCGTAACAAACATCCATTTAAACTTTAGACTAATAATATTAGTAGGTAGAATAGTAGAATTAAATACAAACCTCCCACGACGGACCCAGTGTATAAAGAATATGGTCTATTCTCTTCCCTTCCGGGCAATTTGTGGCTTGTTTCGTATCAGAGTAGCTGTTGTTGGCATTGTCGCAAGTGCCCAGTGGCCTGGTCACGTGACTACATATTTTTGGCGCCACAAACTTGTCGTACGGGTCTTCTAGTGGAGGTAGTTGAGTTATTATTCTGGGAAAAGTAATTATTAAAATAATTTAAAATTTTATAAAAGCCCCGCCATGTGAGTGAGATCCCTTCATTCCCTAGGAAGTCAACCGATGATATTCAAAATTAATAGCTAACTAAAGCGCGGTCGCCGAGCTATGTCGCTGCCCCTGTGAAAGCGAGACGGAAAGATGATTGTGTGCGAGTGACAAAGATTGGTTGTGATGGGTCAATAACCGAAATTATTTCCGCCACTTTAGCTGATCCCGCAAACGTCCGCACTCCACACGTTGGTGGAGTGCTCAACGTGGGCGAGTCAGCACCGGGACGTCGTCGTGGGTCTGGGCGTGGATGATACCCTCTCGCTGGAGACCATGCTTTAAGCCTAAGTATCTAGCCGGAGTAGGTTGAACGTGGCCGTGTCCTTCTGCGAGCAGGTCATGCTCGCGAAGGAGGCGCTGCTCCCCTGATTTCCGATTTCGGCGGCCAGGGCGCCGCAGACTCATCTACGCCCAAGACCATCGACCCCCACGATCGGGGCCAGACATAAGCCGGCTAGAAGGATTCCGTGTTGCGGGGCTGAGGATCTTCAGCACGCAGATTCACTCATCGACGTGGGATAAAACCCGACTCCCAACGATGCAGGATAAAACCCGACTCAACCCCAGATAAAGGCCACATGGTGCCTAAAGTCCACTGACGCCACTGGGGATACTTCCGAGTGTGCACCTGAGGGGCGTCTCAAGTGCGCTGGACGTAGAAAGGGGCGGCCGCGGACTTAAATAAAACCCTGCAAACGTTGTTTTGCTTTAGGGGTGGGTGAGTGGGTCACTCTTAACGCTTGGGACTTATGACGACCGATTCGGGTTCGAGTCCATGATGATCCATTTAAGTTTTTGTGATTTATAATTTCTATCAAAATATTTATATTAGTTACCTACTTCTTAAAATCTGTTTCTGTGGGTAACAGGACCGGGAAACTATATAACGCGGACGTGTTAGTAATTAGTTTACGTAAAGCTGATTAGCGGGAAACACGAATACCTACCTAACTTTTGCGACCTTGCAACCACCTTGTTCTCTCCACGGTAGTATGGTAATATTAAATTAACGAGAATTAGTAGTTATTATGACATGTGAATTTCCTTATGTATACGCATTTTTTTATGTATTCTCAGGCAATATTGATCAATGTGAGAATTTTACCAACACATCATATTATACATAGCGCAAAGGTTTTATGTATACAGACAGACCTGCATACATAGTTCTCTTGCGCTGTATACATCTGCAAGTTTTTTGGGTAGGGTTTGTTAGGCTTGGTAATAGGTATATCTTCCATCACAGAGGTAGATATACATATAGAAGCATTCTTTTAGCATGACAACCGGGACCGACGGCTTAACGTGTTCTCCGAGGCACGTAGGGGTCTCAATGTCTTAAGAAATGGTCACCCATCTAAGACAGGCCTAACTAGATGTTGCTTAACCTTTGCAATGTGTTTACATTGTAGGCTACGACTAGACCACGAGCGAGAAGCTTGTGGTCTAGTCGTAGTTCAGGTATTAACAAAGTGTGGGTGGTTAGTAAGTAATGCACCTCTGCCTACTCCTTCAGGGATATAGACGTGATATATGTCTGTAAGAGTGGATTAAATTAAAATTGATGTATGACAACAACCAAATGAATCTTACTTGAATGATAAATCCCCAGGTGCTGCATTCAGATCGCCAGCTAAAATAGAAACGTCTGCAGGCGTAGTTGTTAGATTAACAAATTCTGCTGTTGAATATGCTTGTAATACTCTATGTGCCAAGTATATGTCATCCGAATGATATTCTGCATGAAGCTGAAAGTTATATTTCTAACTTGAGTCATCATCATCTCAGCATATTTGACGCTCACTGCTGGGCATATACCTCCCCAAACAGGGGGGAATTTAGCCTTCATATACTACGCTGGCCAGACAAGTTGGTATAGGGTTTTGTGTGGATTTCCTTCTCTTAACTTGAGTACTGGTCATTAATTCTAAATTCTGAGTAGTAAGGTCTATAAATTGTACCCCATTGGGAAAGAGCCATGATTTTATGTAGCTATGTTTGTATGTTAACAGCGACCTATGTTCGGTCAAATTTTTATTTGAGCAATATTTAAAACGTGACCTGGGTTTTTCAGAAGTATAGATAGTTATCTATGCATAACATTTAGTATTTATCAGATGTCCAAAATACTCACATGTGTGCAATATACATTGACAAGTCTGTTACCACACTTGATCCTGCACAATCCAACACCTTTCCCTCCGAACCAGTCTCCATGATGTACTTTGTGAATATAACCATTTAAAGGCCACTGATGAAAGAATATATCTTGTATTAGCCATTTAGAAAATACACAAAGGCCTGATCCTAGTACGCCACTACAACAAATAAAAAAATGAAATTACATAGTTGTCCTTGTTCAAGAATTTTCCTGAAAACTTGACTATCATTCTAAGTTCTATTTTTCTCATAAAACTATAAAACATTGGTATATAAACAGGTAGGCATTTCGCAAATAATAATATTCCTAAAAAATGAATTTTTGCATCTAATTTAAACAGGAGAGGTGTCCACAAAATCGTCTTGTCATTGTGATACCGAGTATGTTAACCCATTGGTGGAATCATGAAATGTTATATTACACAACCAATTGGAGTCTTCACTTAAAGGTCCAGTTACAAATCTTGGTTTGAGCACCATAAACTTTTGAAAGACTTCTAGAGCTTCACATAACTTACCTGTAAAAGTAATGGGAATATGGCAGGGTGTCCTTAACACTTTCTTTTATAAATAAATAATCCTGTTCACTCCAAACTTCTTGCAAGCATACTATTGAGTGTGGACTGTTTTGTAGATACCCAGCAATAGCCTCGAATCTCTCTTTCCGATTCTTTGACACCACGGGAATACCCCTGTAAAATAATTGGATGAGGTTACGACTTCCTGGATTTTTAATAGCAGGTACCAAGCAATAAGCCTACAAAATTTCTTACCAACAGTTTAATGTGAATATATTCAAAGTAAATTCCATCTCCGATTTTATAAAACAACCAAACACTATATTTCATATACAAATTATATTTACACTGGCAGCTGCCAAACTTATCTAGTTAAAATTAAAACAATATGCGATAACAAACGATAGATAAAGACACCCAACGATTTATGGCTACTGCCTCAATTTCATTCAAGGACCGCAAAATCACTAAATTTAAAACGCAGGCAAGCTTTATCAATTATTGTTAATCAATAACTGCAAATCAAATATCAAACTCAAAAAGCAACAACTGTGATATAGAAAACAGCTGTGGAACTGGAACTGGAAAACAGAAAACTTCAGACAACAATTAAATTAAAAGTTCTAAGTTGCCTGCCTCATTATTAAAAAGTAGTAGCTTAAAAAATACCTA
This sequence comes from Nudaria mundana, assembly GCA_963556515.1. NCBI lineage: Eukaryota > Metazoa > Arthropoda > Insecta > Lepidoptera > Erebidae > Nudaria > Nudaria mundana. The sequence continues at coordinate 7,649,209 of OY748288.1, read as the reverse complement.
CTTAAATGAATTTCTAGAAAAAAGGGAGAATAAATCCAATAATTTAATCAATGGTTCAATTCAAATTGTTATGTTATTATTACCTACTCGTTTATAACTAATTAATCTAATTATATATGATAACTTGATCAAAAATGTACAAAAATCCTACTAAAATAAAAACCTACGTAAAAAGTTATACAGTTGGCAACTCTGAAGGAATTATTCAATGTTTTTTTTTTTTAGTTCCGCGGCCTAAGGTCGCGGCCTCTCTAACGTCCGTTGCCGGGCGTCTCTGGTTACAAGCAGAACTATTTCCAGTGGCGCAACAACAATGTCTGGATTGAGGATTGTTTATTTATTTATTATTTATGTAAAACACACATAGAAAAAAGAACACAAAAACAGCAGGTACCTACATAGTACAAACAATACAGTGAGCATAGTACAAGGGCACTGCTTATTCCTAGAGGAATCTCACTGCAGTACGGAGATGTAGGGGTGGGAGGGTGACGCGTTGTGAAGAGTTGTTTTGACATACAGATTTTTTATATATTTCATATATTTATAATATATTATATATATTTTAAAATAGAGATATCACAAAGGCCTGTGAAGGCCTTTGTGATATCTCTATTTTAAAATATAATAGGCTCTATAACTCCTAACTAACAAAGTTATCTGGTCCGTTAAGTTTTCATTTCTTCGAGCTAGCGACAGTAGACTTGCGTTGCGATCTCTCATTGGTAGTTTCATGAATTGGCCAATGAGAGATCGCAAGTCTACTGTCTATGCGCGGACATCCGCGAGTTATGAACAGAGCTTCAATAAAAAAATGCACTTTACAGTTAAGAGTCCGTATGCAGAATCGAAACGGGCGGAATTAGGTATTTGACACATTTTGTGCGTGAGTCCGGAGTTACCGATGGTGGACAGCCAGTAGGTACGGCGATTACATGGTTTTGATCTTTTTTTTTTCATTTTATAATAATAGTGTCTTGTGTGGGGGAGGTGAAAAGAGGGCTAGGAGGGGGGGTGTTTTTTTCTCTCCTTAAATTCAAGAAAAGACCCTCTATACTCGTATGATCCCGTAATCAAAACTCCTCTACCTTTCCTCTGTCGTTGCACTCTCAAAGGGGGGGCGAGGGCTAATTTTTTTTCCTAATCAAAATCATTTGACCTCCTCTATACAAAGGGGCTCTACCAACATATTTAGGGCCCCAGCGAACTCATCTGCTAGTGGCGCACCTGCTGATCAACGGACGAGGTTTGGTAGCCCTTCCGTCCGGCGGGTCGGCTCCAACCTAACCACACGGTTCCAGACGAAGTTAGCCCCTGCGCTTTGTCACTTATTACTGCTGCACCAAATGTCGCCCTGTCTTCACGCTTCTTCTTCAAATTTATAATGGCAGTGCAACAGAAATAAGTAAACGTTCCACAGCGGCCCCAGGAAAAGTTCACCAACATCCGTGGACTCCATGCGAACCTCGATGCCGTCCACCATACCTTGAGACGGCTCGGCCCGCTGTGACGTTTCTCACGGAGACACAAATACGCCGCCCTGACAACACGCCTTACCTGTGTTGCCCCGGTTATGTATATATGTATCGAGGAACAATACCGGGGCGCCGCAGGGGTCCGTGCTGTCACCAACTCTTCCTTCTGCAAATCAATGATATGCTATCCCTCGGGAACATTCATTGTTATGCAGATGACAGCACATTGCAGGCATGTGCATTTACAGCGAAGAAATCCCCTTTCCTTCCCCTACCCTCTCTTCAGAATGCATTATTACCAATGAAGGGCAACCTTGAGCTCAATAATAAAAACTACATCGAAAGATGTATAGGGCTAGCTTCGTGGAAACTAGGAATACTGAATAAGGTAAAGCGATTCTTTACACTGCATCAGAGGTGTCTGCTGTACAAGACGCAGATTGGACCCTGCGTCGAATACTGCTCTCACTTCCGGGACGGCTCCGCGAAGTATTTGCTGGACGCTCTCGACGCTATGCAGCGTCGAGCTATCCGTATTATAGATTGTCCGGAGGTAACGGGAAGCTTTGAGCCGCTAGTTCAGCGCCGAACAATAGCTTCCTTGGCCGCATTCTACCGTATTTACCACGGCGAGCATTCTGAAGAGCTCTTCAATCTGATCCCATCTTCCTTCCGATCCCGAACAACGCGTGCCGGGCAGAGATGCCACTCTCACACAGTAGGTACATGTTCGCGAGAACCGAACGTTTTAAACGTTCGTTTCTGTGCCGAACGATACTGGCCTGGAACGCCCTGCCTTTGCACGTGTTTCCTCCCACATATAATCCTGGGTTCAGTAGGTCGTCAAGTTGAGGGCCACTCTCTATAGTATAGTGTGCTGTGAGTGACCCACAATCGCTTGACGTCGTCACGACTTACTACCAGGCGGGTGGCGTCAAATTGGCGAACCCAATACAAAAAAATAAAATAAAAAACTACCTCTATAAAATTATTACTCATTTTGACTCTACTCGGGAGCCCCCCTTGGGGGACTGGAGGGCAAATCTCAAAAACTCGGAATTTTCCCTAGGTCCCCGAACCCCCTTTACATTTCTGCAAAAAAAACATAGGTACCTTCCCCTCCACCATCAAGGAGAACAATAAAATTGTGTCAGTGAGTGAGTGAGTAATCCAGCTTTATAAAATATAACAGCTTTTTTTAACAAAAACAATGATAAATACATTCTACATAATCACTTGTTGTATTTAAAAAGAAGCCATCACAAAATAATAACTAATATTACCAAAGTATCAAAATCTCACGCCACGCTATATTCGTCTGTAGACGGCGTCGAATTTTGGCGCGCAGAGCGACACGTCCTCTCCCTGTAAGCGCTTGGCGCGGACTGTTTACTTGAGGTATGCGTCGAGTATTATAAAGCGAAATTTAGGTGCTTTTAAAAGATTATTTACAGCCTATTTTTTATTATTTAGCTTTCTTTTTTTTTGGAAATGGATTGATTTTGAACCAAGGTTTATTTATGTTGTTTTAATTTTATGAACGAGAGTTTTATGTAGCCGAAATAAGAACCAATTCATTGCCCATTTTCTCTAAAATTTGACTAACTTAAATATTTGTTTACTCAATTTTTTTTTATGAAAGTGATAAAAAGTAATCCATACATTTGATAGATGACTTTTACAAGAATACACTGTATTTTTGTAATACTTTTTAGACGTCAAAACGATTAGTGAATTTGTGATATTCCAGACCTCTTCCAGCAAAAGATACGAAAAACTACCGATTGTTTTATGTCGATTAATCAAAATTTAATGACAAAAAGAAGAAAGTAGCTCACTTATTAGATCATTATTGAAATGATATTTCATGTTGTGCATTAAAACTTATATAAATACAGTATTTTCAGTGTAAAAACACGTCTGTAAAATCAGCGAAAACGGTAAAATTTAATAGGAGGACTCTTAAATATCTCGCAAACAGACACCTAAATCAAAAAAGCTTTAATGATAACACGATGAGTTGACGCGAGAATAAAAAATTATCCCCACTTGTAGGGGAGATCCCCAGAAAAAAATATTTTTCACAATTTTATTTTAGCACTTTTTATTATTATTATTTCCAACGGGGACGCCGGCAGCCGGACGGACGATCCACCCGCGACTCTTGCGGGCCATTTCGTCCATTTCCCCAGTTCTCGCCTTGGGGAGAGTATGGTTGATCCAGCTCTCACGGCCCCCCGTCGAATCTCCTTGTGTCCTTAATAAATCTTATTATCTGTTCCACCTTCAGATTACTAATGTCTTCCTCGTATAGTCTGTCGGACCCTAGGAGTTCCCATCTGGTCAGTGAGTACATGGGGCATTCAGCCAGCAGGTGGAAGCTTGTTTCATCGCTCTCCATGCACTCTGGGCATTTCGGGTCGGTCTTTACTCCTATCACTGTCAGGTGTTTGTTTAGTCGACAGTGTCCTGTTATGACTTCTATGGCGAGTCTCATGTTTCCTATTGGGAGTTTCATGATATGACTCGTCGTTCTCTTATCCATACCCTTGATGAAGATTTTCGACTGTCTCATTCCATCTTTGGTTGTTTTCTGCCTTTATTCTGTGGCTGATTCCTCCTTTGGCTATTTTGTGCGTTATGGGCAACCGAGTTTCCGGTCCCACAAAGTTTTCGTCAGCACCTTCTCTGGCTAGTTCATCGGCCCGCTCGTTGCCAATGTTTCCCTCATGTCCGGGGACCCAGGCAAGCGTTAGGTCGGTATTCTTGGCCAGTCTATCTAATGATTTCTTACATTCCTTGACTGTTGCTGATATTGTCTCCACTTTGTCAAGCGCTTTCAATGCCGCCTGGCTGTCGCTGTATATGGTAACCTTTCCCGTTGTGGTCAGGTGTTCCATTATTTCCGCGCATTCCTTTATGGCATATATCTCTGCCTGAAAGACACTTGCAAATCTTCCTAGGGGTATTGACCTGTCTATCTCAGTTCCATCTGGGCATTTTATATGCACTCCGGATCCAGATAGACTAGTCAATTCCTTTCTTGAACCGTCTGTATAGCAGATAGTATCACTGGGATCTATCCGCCATTCTTCTCGTGTCCCTATATGTATTCTGTATTTTTTGTCAAAAATTCTCTCCTTCCTGATAAGGTCGTTATTGGATAAGATCATTGACAATTTCAATGTTCTTGCTTATACTTGCATGACCTTTGTCCATGAAGTTTCCAGTCCATAGGCCAATGCTTCTGAGTTTGAACCATTGTTCGGTGGCTCTTCTTTTTATTTCTAGGGGTTCAGCCCTAATATGATCTCTAGCGCGGCTGTTGGTGTGGACCTCATCGCGCCCGTGATCATGAGGGCTGCTAGCCTTTGGACTTTGTCTAGTTCTTTCTTGTTTTCACCTGTGGCAGCCTTGTGCCACCATACCAGGGCTCCATGCAGGATTCTTGGCAAAATTATTGCCTTGTATATCCATAGCACTACCGATGGTTTTATTCCCCAGGTTCTTCCTATTGTCCTTTTACACTGCATCATTGCCATTTTAGCTTTTGTGCATGTGTTGCTGATATGAGTCTTGAGCAAGTCTTGACAGCAAGCTAACTTGCTGTCCAGGGTTACTCCTAGATATTTCACCTCCCTAACTTTTTCTAGGTCGTGATTATCTAGTCTCACTGGTACAGCACATTCTATTTTCCTCTTGTTGGTGAACAAAACTAATTTAGTTTTGTCGGGGTTTAGGTCAAGGCCTTTGGTCCTGCACCATACTAACGCTTCTTTTAGGCCTCTGTTCATGATTTCACACATGACACTGAGGACTTTTCCTGTGATTAGGAGCACGCCGTCGTCAGAATAGACTTGCGTATATATGTGCATCCCGCTTATCTTCTTTATTAGTTCATCTATTAGCAGGCACCACAGTAGTGGAGATAGGCACCCCTCTTGGGGGAAGCCTCTTTTTGCCACCACTCCGTGTGTTGTTCCTGCTATTTCTGCCTGTATCTTACGGTGTTTAAGCATATTTTTCACCCATCCTGATAGATCTCTGTCAATTACCTCGCGGTTTAGGGTGTCCTCTATTGAGTCTGGGGTTGCTTTGTCAAATGCGCCCTCAACGTCGAAGAAGCAGCCTAATGCGTATTCTTGGTTGCTTATTGATCTTTGCACTCTTATAACAAGGTTATGTAGGGCCGTTACAGTTGACTTACCCTCCATGTATGCATGTCGGTTTAAGTGCAGTGGAGATCCACTTTTCTCTATTTGTTCTCTTATTATGCTGTCTAGGATTTTCTCCAGTGTTTTGAAAGTGAATGAGAAGAGACTGATGCATCTGAAGGACTTTGCCTCCTAATACGATATCTTCCCGGGTTTCGGGATGAACACCGCTCTTACCTCTCTCCACTTGCTTGAAATATACTTAGTTGTGATACTACTGTTGTATAGGTTCAGTATATCTTTGCCTATATGTCTAATTGCTATCTGTAACATTTTTGGGAAGATTTCGTCTGGTCCAGCAGCCTTGTATGGTTGGAAGGACCTTACGCTCCACTGTGAATGTTCCTCTGTGATGATTGCACTCGTTTCCTGTTCCACTATGGGATGTAGGATGGGCGGTGAGTTATCATCTGTGTCTTCTACGCTTCCTGGAAAGTGTGTGTGCCCAGCATCACTTCCAGTATTCTTTTGGGGTCGGTGATGAGTTCATCTCCGTTCTTTATGCTTCCTAGTTTGCAGGTGTTGCCCTTGGAGAACGTTTTCACTAGTCGCGCCGCGTCTGGGTATTTTTCAACCCCTGCGCAGAACGCTTTTCAGCTGTTCCGGTTTTCCCTTCTGCATTCTTTCTTATATATATTTCTAACTTTTCTGTATTCTAGCAAGCTCTCGTCATCATTCTTATCTAGGGCTTTTCTGAGAGCTCGCCTGGTCTTTTTTCGTTGCTTCTCTAGAGCCTTTGTCCACCAGGGTTGACCCTTCCCTGGACTTATCTCTTTCAGTGGGCATGCCTTGTGGTAGGCTTCCCTTAGAGCGGCGTCTAGTCTGTTAGCTTCTTGTTCTATTTCTGTTGTGTCTCTTAACAAGGTTACTGGACCTGGGCTCCATTTCTCTATTTGTTGTTCGTATGTTACCCAGTCTGTTTTCCTCGCATTTCTTGTTAGGATCTTCTCTGTCTTGGCTTCTAGACTGAAAGTGATTCGTTTGTGGTCTGACATTGAACTGCTTTCGTCTAGCTCCCAGTCTTTAATATGTTGGCTGATCCTATCTGTTGCGATAGTGATGTCCAACACCTCTCGTCTTGCTCGGGTTACAAATGGGGGGGTATTGCCCACATTAAGGATTTCCAAGCCTGACGTACTTATAAAATCCAAGAGTAAGTCACCTTTTTTGTTGCAGTCAGTACTGCCCCATGTTGGGATATTGAGGAGAAAGGTGCTTAAATGTAAGTATTTGTTAGGAAATAGTAAAAGAGATGTTACTGTCACGAGTGTTTATATTCAAGTAACTAGGTAAATAACAAACATTAAAATATTGAATAAAAGAATATGTCAAATAGAATATGCCTAATATAAAAGGAAAAATAACTTACAAAGAGTCTGCACTACAAGAGATTAGACTATCTACAACAGCCGCCTTAATCGATGTTGTGCCTCACATCAGCAAAAAAAAGTTAAGTTTCTAGTCCTAAACTAAAAGTCCACCTTTTGTGCACCATAGGCCCAAGTGGCTTAGTGAGGACATCTGCAGGCATGTCACTACTTTTTACATATTCTAAGGTAACAACATTATTGGATACCTTTTCCCTAATAAAGTGAAACCTAGTATCAATATGCTTCGTCCTGCTGTGGTGTGTAGGATTCCGAACGAGATTGATGGCACTCTGGCTGTCAGACGCTAAGTTAACTGAAGTAAGTTTACCTGTTATTTCATAAATAAAGCGACGTAGATAACAAGCTTCCTTAGTGGCAGACGCTAGTGCCATATATTCGGCTTCCGTAGATGGCAAAGCAGTCGTAGGCTGCTTCTTTGACTCCCAGGATACTGGTCCTCCACCTAACTTGAAGGTGTAGCCAGTATACGACTTCCTGTCTATCGGGCAGTTTACCCAATCGGCGTCGCAAAAACCTTCTAAAGGTTCTCCTCTTCTCCTGTAAACCAAGGAATAGTTTAAAGTACCCTTCAGGTACTGTAGAACCCTCTTTGCAGCATTCCAGTGTTCCTTCGTAAACCACTAAACTGACTTAAATAGCTTGTCGTATAAGCAATATCGGGGCGAGAATTCTGTGTGAGGTACATCAGGCTTCCAATCAAGTTTTAGTAGGGATAAGACTCACCAACATCACCATCACTTCTCTTCTCCATGCACTTTTTAATTAATGGAGTATTCACCGTCTTACATTCTCTCATATTGAACTTATCCAACAGCGATAAAATGTAATTTGCTTGATTTATTTTCACACTCTCGGAATCGCATTCAATTTGCAATCCCAAATACGATTTTAGTATTCCGAGATCTTTTAGTGAAAAATATTTCGACAAATCTTTCTTGACGACGCCACATGTCAAATCAGATTTATAGAAGACAATTATGTCATCGACAAAGACACCCAAAATCACGAGTTCTTGACCAAAGAGTTTAGTATACACGCAAGGCTCCGAGGGAGTTCCTATGAAACCTATTTTTATAAGTGTTTCGTTTAACTTTTTGTTCCAAGCTCGTGGTGCCTGTTTAAGGCCGTATAATGATTTTCTCAGCAAACAAACCTTGTTTTCCTTGCCTTTTTCTACGAAACCAAGGGGTTATGCCATGAAAACTTCTTCTAAATCTCCGTTTAGGAACGCGGTTTCGACGCCCAAGTGCTTCATTCTTAGGCCCATCTCTGCAGCCAGTGCAAATAGAGTGCGCAGCGAAGAATGACGAATAACTGGTGCAAACGTCTCGTCGTAGTCCACTCCGTGAACTTGATTAAAACCTTTGACGACGAGTCTAGCCTTATATTTCGTGATATTACCATAAGTGTCCTTTTTGATTTTATAAACCCATTTACATGGTATAACCTTTTTGTTTGGTTTATCTACTAAATCCCACGTATGGAGTTTAGTCAGGGATTTATACTCATCTGCCATTGCATGCTGCCATTTTCCAGCATCGTCGGCATGAGTAGCTTCATAATATGTCGTCGGTTCACCAGAATCGACCGATGACACATTGTACGTTAGGTAATCCGGTCGTCTTCTATTTCTAGGTGGGTACCTCGGCTCGTGAATAGGTTGTTCCTCATTCACACTTGCTGATTCTACATCATCATCAGGAAGCGTCAGTTCATGAAAATCTTGCTGCTCTTCCATAGTTGCTGCCTCTTCGATATTAATCTGATGTTCTGATGTAGATGATTCAGCCGCAGGACCGGTACTCTCAACGCAATCAAAAAATTGACATCTTCTGTTTCCGGCTCCTTATCTTCAAATAATAATACGGAGTCTGACTGTACCACAGGCTCAGACTGCCGCTGCTTCAACCCTGTAAAGCTATTTTCAAAAAAGGTTGCATCTCGGGACATGGATACTGTTCGTGGGTTAGACGGATCCCTAAAATATAAGTATTAGGGTTTTCTGAATAACCGACAAAAATTGCTTCCTTTGCCTTTAAATCTAATTTCTTCCTATGACATGAAGGTATGTGAACTAGTGCTCTACATCCGAAAACTTTCAGATGACCAAGATCACTCCTACGGCCACACCACCTGTCATAAGGAATTTGCCCACCTAAGGCTCTGTGAGGTGACCTATTTTTTAGATATACGGCCACCCGGAAAGCGTCTTCCCAGTATGCTTTCGGCAGTGAGCTTTCAGCCAATAACGATCTCGCCTTTTCAGTAATTGATCTGTGAGTTCGTTCAGCTACTCCGACTTGTTGAGGGCTGTACGGTGTCGTCATTTGATGCTCGATACCTTTTGAGTCAAGGTAATCGATAAAGTCCTTGTTGACGAACTCCTTGCCTCCGTCAGTCCTAACCGCTTTAATCTTTTTATCTAATTGATTTTCTACAAAGGTTTGAAAAAGACAAAACTTGGCATTAACCTCTGTCTTTGAAGAAATAAAGTACGCAAATACCTTTCTTGTTTAATCGTCTACTAAAGTTAACATATACTTATTCTCCTAAAAGGAGGTTGTAGACATAGGCCCACATAAATCAATATGAATCAATTCCAATGGTGAGGTAGCCCTATTAAATGCTACCTTCTTAAAAGGTTTTCTTGCTTGTTTGCCTTCTACGCAAGCGATGCAATTCGTTTTATCTACTACTTTAAACTCTACGCCTACCTCGTGATTCTTCAGTTGACTCATGCCTATACGACACAAGTGTCCTAACCTGTTGTGCCAAAGTTGGTAACTATTCTGACAACCAGAGTGCACAGCCTGCGTCAAATAATTGTTCGCCACGTTATCGGGAACATTTACGGTACAATCAAGTACATACAGTCCACCACAGGGCGAGGCATGAAGAACGGAATCACCTGTAAAACGAAAAGTATTATTTTTATAAAAATTACATCCACTTTTATCAAAAACACATACAAAACCCTTATCAATAGCTTTCTGTACAGATAACAGATTTGCTTTTAAATCAGGAACAAAAGCAACGTCACTGATCCTGTTGACAACGTTCTCTGGTGTATTTATTGAGACATTACCAATTCCGCAGCACTGTATTTGTTCTTCGTTTGCGACTGTGACGCTACCATTATTCTTTAAAGAAATATCTTGAAACCAATCATGTCTAGAAGTCATATTTTTGAAGCATCCCGAGTCTACGTACCAAAGATCTTTATTAGAGTGGCCAGAAGTATTGAGAGCAGCAAATGTGGAGTCGTTTCCTTTTACAGCTTTTAATTTCTCCTTCTTGCATCTCAGTGGACAGTCCGGCCTTTTATGTACAGGTACTTTACAGTCGTAACACACTATTTCTTTCTTCTTAGATTTAAATTTCAGTCTGGCGTTGAAAACGGAATCCATTGTTGCAGCTGCATTTTTGGACATCTCATTCAGCAGTTTCGATTTCACTAAATCTGTAGTTACGTCGACATTACAGTTCTCTAGCGCCATAATAAGAGGCTTATATTTTGGGGTGAGACCTCCCAAAAGTATAGCGGTAATCGACGTATCTTCTATCATCTTGTCAATATCCGCCAAGTCCTGTGCGGTTGAATTAACTGCATTAATGTACAGTTCGATATTATCGAAGTCTGTCAGACTTAATCTGTACAGCTTACGCTCTAAAGCTAGTCTTCGTCCCATTCCTTTGTCCTCAAAAGCTTTCTGCAAACATTTCCATGCTTCGGCTGCAGTTTTTGCACATCTCACGTGCGTAATAGCTGCACCGTCTACTGTTAAGCAAATTTTTGCTAGTGCTTTTGCGTCGTTTCGTACCTTGATCGAGGCGGGAGTCGTGTCATTCTCTGAATAACCACTTACTGTTTCCCATAAATCCTCGTGTAAAAGATAATTACGCATCTTGAACTTCCATGTAGGATACCCATCTTTATTCTTCAGGCAAAAAGATGGAATCGAAGATGAATTTGACGAAATTGACTTCTTAACAACTGAGACATCTCCAGATTCGTGTGACATTTCGACGAAAAATTAAATTTTTATAGGTCACACAAAAATATACACTATAACTATACCAAATTAAAACTTTACACAGCATGCTCTCAACCCTTCGTGCTGATAACGTGTTGGGATATTGAGGAGAAAGGTGCTTAAATGTAAGTATTTGTTAGGAAATAGTAAAAGAGATGTGTTTATATTCAAGTAACTCTTACGTAGTATTGTATTCGCTTTGCAAGTAACTAGGTAAATAACAAACATTAAAATATTGAATAAAAGAATATGTCAAATAGAATATGCCTAATATAAAAGGAAAAATAACTTATAAAGAGTCTGCACTACAAGAGATTAGACTATCTACAACACCCCACACTACGTAGTGTGCATTAGCGTCGCAACTAGAATAATGGGAATATTCTTACCTTGGTATTTTCTTATAATTTCTTCCATTTCTCGGGACGGTGGCTCGAAATCTCTCTCGCTGGGTAGATTCGCGGAGACTAGGAGCACCCTTTCTGTTGTATCTGTCCCCGTTTGTATTGTTATCACAATGCTAGCGAGGTCTCTGTAACAATCTGCTTTTATTAGTTCTAACGTTTTTGCTTTGCTGCTGGCATAGATGCATGCTCTAGGTGTTGACTCACCGTCATCATGGCGGATGATGTCTCCCCCCAAGGAGCCAAGCCCGGTCACTCGTCCATTCGAGACGTGTGGCTCTTGCAGCAAAGCGATATCTATCTTCTTCTCTACCACGTATCGACAGAGCTCAGTCATAGCGTCGATGCAGTGGTGGAGATTTATCTGGACTATCCTTATTTTTTGTGTGTTTTTGTGTAGTGTGTTTTTGTGTGGTGTGTTGCTGTTAGTGTACATGTTGTTTGTGTGTATTTGTGTGCGTGTTAGTGCTCTGTGTTCCCTCCCTTTGCCCTCGCGCCCGCGGCCGACACCCCACACCAGTACGGTTGATACAGTTGTGCAAAGTTGATACAGTACAGTGATGCAAAACTCGGTGGGGGCGTTAGGTCCTTTCGCGTGGTTTCAGGGAGGGGATGTTCTGTGTTTGTGCTCCCGGAACTGTCCTGTGTGCGGGGCCTCCGGCTTTCAGTCAGTACCTCTGGTGAGGTAACGGCCTGTGTACCGCCCCGCCGTGAATGCCAAGAAGCGACTATCGGCGTTGTTTTTGATGGCCCTGCCTATTTCTTGTGCCAGCTTCTTCCTGATCCCCGTTGCTGTGGCCTCGTCCACCGCCACCCCGTCCTCCCGTTGTATTGTGACCGCGAGGTCACTTTGGGCTGCCGCTGACCTCCAGGGTTCCTCGGCTTGTTTCCGGCGTTTCGGTGGAAGCTGCTGGGATTTTTCTCCGGGGCCTGTTCCTTGCCTCTTCGTTTTCTTAGCCCTATAGCCTTCCCCTCCCTGAGGTGCTGTCAGCTCCGTTCTGGCCGGCTCACCTCTGGGTTTGGTCTGGTTCTGGGCTGCTTCTTTTTGTCTCGTGCGAGCCTTGATCCGCCTCCATTTGGATTTGGTCACCCACTCGCCCTCTTTTTTCTGGCTTTGGTGCTCCCCAATCGACATGTTTGTCAGGTCGTCCCCGAGAGTCTCAGACATAGACCTACCGGGACGCACATGATTTAGATTGATTGATGATTTAGATTTAGATATAAATATGTAATATAATTGGGGGGCTGGGGCAATGTATTATTGCTTGTGGGTGTATAATATGCATGGATCTAGCTTTCAGGGAAACAAGCTAGGTGAAAGTAGTCATTGAAGGTAGCCCACAAAGAGCATATAATCACTACGTTTACGTTTTCGTGGTAACCCAGGTTATCAATAAAAACTTTTTAATTTTTTATTCTTAATTGAACTTTAGGATGCTGCGTTCATGACCTTTGGCAAACCCCAAGGCGTAACTTTTGCTTTTTAGTGAGTGACCGTTTGAGCATTATAAGTCAGAACGAGCAAGATGCACATAAATATCAACGAGACATTGAACGCAGCATCCTAAACATAAGGATAGACAATGTCCAATATACCGAACTGCGTTCAAGACCGGTATAGTGGATGTGGGTAATAAGGCAGCGAAACTAAACTGGGAGTGGGCGGGCCACGTAAGCCGGAATTCTGAACGTTGGGCGAGGGTCGCTACTACATGGCTACCGAAAGATGGAAGACGCCGTCCGGGTCGGCCCAGACAGAGATGGCGCAACGATCTGGATGCCTACCACGAAGACTGGTTTGATGTGGAGCAAGATAGAGCACATTGGAAGGAGTTCGGGGAGGCCTTTGCCCAGAAGTGGGACAGTACAGGTCGAAAAAAAAAATTTGCTTTATTGAGGAATAACCATTTTATTAGCTTGCTTTTAATATCAATTTGCCATGGTTATACAGCTACAGGTAAATAAAAAAGTGACCAAAAATTAACTATACACTTTATTAACTTTCAAGGTCTTTCGCTTTTATTTGTTCTAGGTAGTTCATATTGAGTTGCATAAAAATAAAAATATTTTTAAATAACTTTAACACAATATGATAAATATCTAAATAATTAGGTTTACGTAGGTACCTACACATAGGTACTATACTTAAATTACTAGCGGACGCCCTAAAATCCGCATTAAAATTCGTTGCGTAGTTTTAAAGATCTAAGCATACATAAGGAAACGGAAGCGACTTTGTTTTATACTATGTTATGATTTACAATACAGTAAGTATCTACTTATCCTAACTTCAATTGCGTTTCATTATCTATATTTCACTTTGTATGGGATATATTGTACATTACACATTCGCGCCACTTCCTTAGGGCACTTTTCCTGTCATGCGTGCGGGTCCGGTCCAGAAGTTCAAATTACTTAACTAGTGGTTCTGTGAACAGTAGACCTCGCGTTATTTTCGCATTTTACCCCCATTTTCCCTCCAATCGAAAAATCCCTTCGACAAAAGTTGCGCCTTGCAACAAAGAACACTTGTGCCAAATTTCATGAAAATCGGCTGAAAAATGCGGCCTGTAGACCGGAACTGACACAGTTAAAACTGAGACGCTTCGCTCGCTCGGTCAATAACTTTAATTTTAATAAAAATTGGCACATATTATTATCTGCTTAAAATTGGATTACAACATATTATTATAATTATATTATTCCTATCAAGTATATTTTGTACGTACATTAAATAGACATGTTACAGGCACTTAAATATATGGAATGTCAACTTCTATTTCAATGTATTCAGTTTTAGTGATTATATTATCAGCCAGTGCTTCTGACACCGACGGCGTTTTGTAACAATCTTTGCTAGAATCATTTTCTATGGTTTTATCTTCAGTCAAACTTGAGTTTTTAGATCCTAACCGTTCTGTAACTTTATTGTATTGGGCTAATATTTCATCCATATCATCAGGGGCCTTAGTTAAACCGGCCAATTTGAGTGCCGTTGAAGCCTTCATACTCCCTTCATCTTTTCTTTGTTTTCTATTGGTTTTCTTCGGTTTTGGGACTTTGGGCTTATCTACTCCAGAATTGTAATGTAAATTTAAATGGTAATTTAATTTTGCCTAAAAACAAAAAGAACTTGGTTATGGTTATGTAGCTTTGGATGGAAATTGAGGACATAACTTAGAACATGCTGTTTAAATAATTTTGCCATAATCCAACAGAGGATTAAACCCGAGACATCTCAAGCAGTATTATGCCTTTACAACCCTAACTGTGTTAGTAAGATATACAACCTCGCACATAGTCTTGCACACTTTCTGTACCGAACCTCAGAGTCAAACACTGTTACTGTACATACACAAAATCAAATCTTTGTGTTCATTATACCGAAGTTTCATCAATATCAGCTGTTGACCTCATGTAATAGGTGCCCAGCTTTTTCTGGGCACTTTAAGTATTGCCAGAGCCTTGTCTGTCAGCATGTGACTTGTGGTCCAGGAGACGTTGATCCCTATCAACGTTTCCTGGATCACTAGAGCACTTTTGCATTCATTTTCAATTTCATACCTTAGTAGATAATCGTGAATGGCACACCATACACTCAAACAACTGATCCATATGTTTCACTGATATATGTTGATTTAAATTGCTGTTTCTTGAATAGAACCTGAAAATATTTTTAAATACTTGATTTATTTTGAATGTTAAATACAATGGTATGATAAAAACCGGCCAAGTGCGAGTCGGACAATGTATAAAAAATGGGAGCCCTCTTAAATATTTTATTGTATTCTGTTTTTCAGTATTTGTGGTTATAGCGGCAACAGAAACACATCTGCTGTGAAAACTTCAACTATCTATTACGGTTTATGGGATACAGCCTGGTGACCGACGGACAGACAGCAGTTCTCGTTTTACCCTTTGGGTACGCAACCCTAAAAATAGGGTACTGGCAATGCCAACTTTCCTTTGCTGCCTACTTTAAATTTTTTCATACACAAATTCTTGACATGTCAACTTATATTATTATGTTTTGCCTACGTTTCCATGATTCCCATGGAGCCCACAACAAAGCGCTGGCAGATCAACGGACAAAGCTCTGGCATATACATGAGTTCCTGGTAAAGCGGCAACATGTTCACTGGTGAAGAGTAGGTGTTTAATAATCATGCCATGGCCAACAGTTTCGAGAAACGGGCGTGTATATGTATTATAACCTAGTAAATATACATTACCTTTCACAATTTGCATAAGGGCAATGAAATACCCTATTGAGGTGTGAATGACCTTTAACATGACTCATTATGTGGCCCCTTTGTTTAAAAACTCTTCCACATTCATTGCAGATAAACTCTGTAAGATAGAAATATTTTAAGAAAAAAAAAACAATGTCTTGAACGGGATAATTTAACTAAATATTCACTGATTCTGCAATTTTAAATTGTAAAAATCTGTTGAAAAATATTATGTCCATTTCTTATTCTACAGTTTCAAACCATTGAAAGAGAGAGGCCACTACTATATGTATTACTTATACTTATGCTTAAATTACAAAAACTACTCACGTTCCTTTTGATGTTCTGTCTTTAAGTGAAATTGATATTTTGACCATTGATTGAATACAACTTTACATTCTTTACATAAGTATGTTTTATGGCATCTCATGTGCCTTTTTTTCAAATACAAACTTACAAATGTTTCCGGACATTGGTCACAACTGCAAGAGTACATAGTAAATTATAATTATGATTATTAAAGATTTTTTGGATTAAAAGTAAGTGGCTATAGACATGTCCCCTATTAAGTAGAACCATATTTTATTCAAAGTTGATTTCAGCCAGCTTAGCATGGGACTCGGTGGAGTGACGACATACAAGGGATAGTGGGTGTTAATGTTGACGAAATTGGGCCCGGAATAGAGATAGTGGTGTGTCATTGGACAGGTCTACATAAGCAGTGCAGTAGACCGATGTGTGCTGATGATGAAGAACTTATTTTATGTTAAATGTTGGCATATAGGACGCCTTTACCAATGTTTTAGGGCAATAATATGTGATTGTAATCTGGGTAATGAACGCAACGGACAAGTATGGCACCGTTGATTTTAATTGTCGAATATTATTTATTTAATTATATCCATACCTGAAGCTTTTTACACCAGTATGCTGATACATGTGAGCACTGAGTTGATTCTTCTTTTTAAACTGTTTATTACAAATTTCACATGAGTATTCTAGCTCATGAACAGTATTCAAGTGTCTTTTGAGATTTTGACGATTTGAATATGGTTTAAAACATTTTGGACAGCTGGAATAAAATATATTCTTTATATAAATCATGTTTTAGCTCAATCAGCTCTATGTAAGATTTCTCAATGAGTTCAAGAGCTTTTTGATAAATCTGTTACTAAACTAATAGTGACTTTTTTATTAATCTGTAGTCAAATAACTAGCCCAAAGTAAGCTAATAGTAATACCCACCTTATGTTGTTATATTTTATTCTTTGTGCGCTCAATTGTTAATATTTGTATGTACTTACTTAAAAACAACATCACATTCTTGAGGTAAATGTACAGTCCTTAAGTGACGATCCAAGTGACTTTTACTTGTGTAAGATTTACCACAGTTTGATTCATTACAAATATATGGTCTCTGAAAATAAAGCTTAATAAATATTCTTACAGTAGAATTATATTGTAAATAACTAATTGTACTACACCTACTATATTATTGTGTGCCAGTATGTGTTGAGCCAATCTGTATGGTCTATCGAAGTTAGACTTGCATCCTTCAAGGGTGCAAGGGTAAACCTTCTTGGTATGGAGATCATCCACCTTCTCAATACCTAATGGTTTTAATTTTACATCGGTTTTTACTTCCATTGTAATGTAATTTGTTTACTTGAGACGTATCTTAGTCATAATAAATTATTACTCCGTATTTATTAACATAACACTCAGTTCCTCATTGATGTTTATTTACTTTTATTCCCTAGAATTTAGGGCTCACGATTTATCAAGTCAAGGATCAAGGACTTTTGAGGCTTTTTGAGGCTAGAACGAACAGATCTTCGTCAACATCACATTTTTTTGTTATTATTTAACTGAATTTTTCAATTTTTCATTTACATTTTTGTTATCATAGAAAATACAGAAGCAAAAAGGCACAAGCATGAAGCACAATCCTATATATTCTTACGTAGTATTGTATTCTCTTTCTTTGCTATATATTACATAGGTACCTTACTCTATGATGCACAATAGAATAGAACAAAAAAAGTAGGTAGGTGCCTATGTACGATTCCTGAACGAAACCAATGAGATTATTGCGACAGCGCGGCAGCGTGGAGTTTCATTGGCTGATTTCAGAATCCGCCAATGAAGCGTTCTGTCTGCTTACATCTGTCAGCCTTGAAGGACAATGTTTATGGTCAAAGCCACGTAAATTATAAATTAAGCACAGCTTTTTTTACAAAGCACAAGCACAGACAGAATCTGAATCTAACAACGTAGTGATGTGATTATTATTTATAATTTAGCTTACTCATTGGAGGCACCGAGTTGGGTAATTAAGCGCTGTTCAGATTCATCGGATATCCGCACTCGCGGCCCACAGACAGTAGATTTGCGACATTAATTTGCCGAATCCTTAATGACTAAGCGACTAAGCGGACTTTCATTGGCATATTTGAGAATCTGGCGAATCATGGCGGTAGAGAAAATGTCGATGACGTAACCTATTCAATACATTTTTTGAAATTTCCTGCCATATGATTAGTTATCGACAAACTCTTCCTACCGCCATGAACTCCTTAACTAACTTCCTACTCACCCTGAAGATGAGAGTTCGCAAGTCTAATGTGAAGATTGTGAACAATGCCTTATTCGGTCGAATACTGAGATTTTATAGTGGATGGTTTAAACTAAATAAAACAGAGGCTACCTTTTGTCCCAGGAATGTGTTCCCGCAGGAATTGGAGCCATAAGAGTATTTCACGCAAGCAAATCCGCGTCCTCGAGTTCTTCCTATAAGTCAATTACTATTTGGGACGGGGGGATCCAAAATTCGCCAAAATGCGTCATGCGATTTATGGGTGCTCCTAAGCCAAAAGATTTAAAACCGCTCGTGTGAACACTCTAGAAACGCGATTTAAAATCGCTTACGCCGACTTTTAAAGCGACGTATTTTTAACGCTCGTGGAGGCTACATATTTGAGCCGTTTGGGGTAGAGACGCTGGGACCTTGGGGTTCGAGTGCTCGCGGTCTATTCAAAATGTTATCTTAGCTCATGATCGATACTTCTCAAGACCAGAAGGCTGGTTACTTTTTGGCACAAAGAATAAGCATTGCCATTCAACGTGGAAATGCTGCCAGCCTTCTCGGAACATTGCCAGTCGGCGACGAGGCGGAGGAATTCTTTGACGCATATTAGAATTTAGACATCATTAGAAGGTATAATTTTAGAATAGGTAATGTACATATTTAATTAGTTTCAATTGTATTTTTTCATATTTATATATATTGTAATTCTAATAATATATTATAAATAAATAAAAACTAATTTGATATAAACTTCATAGAATACTGATTTATTTTGATATTTCTGTAAAATGATAAAACTAGGTTTATTTACAATAAGACTTACAATATACAAAATACTAAAATTACTAAAAATATTTACATTACAAAATATAGTTTTAAAAATCCTCCGCGTCATTGCTGACTGGGAAGGTTCCCAGAATGCTGGCTGTGTTGCCACGTTGCATGGCGAAACTTATTCTTTGGGCCAGAAAATAGCCAGCCTTCTGGTCCTGAGAAGCATCGATTAGGCGTTTAGCAATGTCTCTATAAAGGCGGCGAGCACTCGGACCCCATGACCCCAGTCTCTCAACCCCAAACGGCTCAAATATGTAATCACCTGCTAGGTATGCATATTTACGCCGTTTAAGGCCTTCAGCCGATGCAGCAGCAGAGTCGGCACATCCGGATGTGCTTGGAAGGTGTGAAGGTGCTAAGGTGTCAACGTATGTAGCGTCCCACACCAAAGGCCTTCCCATCTTCCACGGTAGCAACGACATACCATCCGGTCTCTTTCCATCGCTTCATGCTAAACCATTTGGTTCACGTACGGCCGGAAGACCTGCGGTGGAAAGAGCCCTACGAATTATGTCGTTTAGAATAGCGTGCCGAGTATACCTCGGCACGCTATTCTAAACCTGCGCTTCTGCTACAAGAAAGGCCATGGTGTCCCAGATTATCTACGGCTACTCCACAGGTGTAATGATGCGGGGATACACAAGGTGTACCCAGCCGAAGGCAAGTGGCAATGCGGAAGGTTGTGTCGTCCAGAATTGTACCGATGTTGGGCGATGGGAGCGCCTGGATCCATAACCCTGACTCCCATTCTCCAACAGCTAGTAGGCGTGCATGCTCTGAAATATTGACAGAAGTGTCAATTAGTGTATTCATTCTCAATTTACAGATCGGTGAATCCCACAGTCGCTGTGAGCCTAGGCGTGAGGGCAGGTCAGTGTCGGGGCAAGACATCCTCCAAGCATTTATGGCATCGGTCTTGCATCGCACCTCGGAATCAATCAGTGTATTTGACAAAATTTTCCTGACTAATTCTTCGGTGCTATGGACCGACGACAGAAATGCTGGCAGACTGACATCTGTGACTCTACAAATACCTAGCCCGCCCAAGCGAACTGGAAGAGACATTTGGACCCAGGCTCTGTCATTAATACGAGTATTTACATTTAAAATTTTAGACAAAGAATTTTGTATTTTTAAATTGTCTACTCTGCCCCAAAATTTCTACATTTTTCCAAAATTGTACTGAACGGAGGGCATGTGTAAATTTGGGTACGAAAAGACAAAAACGAAGAATAGTGAAAGCTGAATGAATACTGATATTACATAGACTATCAATAACCTGATCAAAATTTTGAATTTTTCCTCGATAAAAGTGGAAAAGCCATCTTCTAAAATCGGGGACCCTAGGAGGCCTAAAGAAGTTTTGTCCAAAACTTTTATGTTGGGGGCCAAACAGTTGAATTTGGAGATTGTTGTTAATTTATCTGTGTTTTCAGATATAAAAATCTCACATTTATTATTATTCTCATATTTTGATATTTATTTTTTACATCACTTCGTAATCATTTATGACTGTTAAAAAAAAAGTGACGTCACGACATGTCATGTCATCTCTTTGTAATAATTTCATTTCACCCCATTTTTTTACAAAATCGTAATGGACGTATGTAATCGTAATGTAAATTACAAGTGATATTTGTGACACACTATAAGATACAGACACTTTTTGAAATGAAAATTATTGTATAGTTTCAATTTTCTTTGTATTGTTACCGTTCAGATATGTCAGCTGACGCATATAAACAAAGGGCATGTCAATAATATTTTGTGAAGTGGTGAAATATTTTATTGTATCTTGATAGACCAGGTTAAACTGTTAACATGGATATAGACGGATCTTCAGTGCCTGGAGATATTGATCAGAATTTATTATTACAATTTAGTTGTATGAATACCACAGATCGTGATGAACTTATAAGTCAAATGCAAAGACTCCTTGGGCCTAGTATCACTTCTAATACAGCCAGTTTTTTCTTGGATATGAGCAATTGGTAAGTTTTGTAATGTATTTACCAGGTATACAATAACATAGTTCATGGTTGCCAAATTACAACATTTTATTTATATTTCAGGAATTTGCAAACAGCAATATGTTGTTACTTAGATTATACTTTACCACCCAAGTTGCCATCAATGTCACTAAAAGCTGCTCATACAAAAGAAACTGCGGTTGGTCCTGGTGCTTGGTAATGCAATTTTTATGTAAATACAAAAAAAAAATGTTTGTGATACAAAAATATTAGAAATAAGTGTTTTAAAATTGTTATTTATTATGTTGTAGTTTCGAACAAAACTGGAGTATAGCTAATACTGGTGCTGAAGGATGGCCAGTTAACTGTAAACTGATACAAGCTGGTGGTGAACCATTTAGAGCACTTCCGGCATGTCTACCTGCACTCCCAGCTGGACAGACCATTACAGTTACATTAACATTAGTAGCTCCAGCAACTGCTGGTACTCACAAAGGATTTTTTCATGTGGTTACTGAAAAGGGTGATCAAATTGGAGGTTAGTGTGATTTATTTAAACTTATTCCTGTAAGTATATAATGTAGTATTATGTACAGTACCCGGTGATAAATTTTGCACATCGAGTTTTGGAAAGAGACAATCGGCTAATTTCGGCTTCATAGAGCGTTATCTCTGTCGTATGATTTGCGTCTTTTAATAATTCTTTGTATAAAATACACCAATTTTTCTAAAAGTGTTGGCTTTAGGTTCGGGTAAAATAATAAAACATGTTCACATTATGACTGACAAAAGTCACATAGGTAGTGTGCGACAGAGATAATGCACTACGAAGCCGAAATTAGCTGATTATTTCTTTCCATAGGTCGATGTCCAATATTTATCGCTGGGTACTGTATGTATGTATAATGTACATAAGTTAATTATAACTCATTGGAGCCTTTCAAAGATATTTCTAATGATAAGTTTAGATCGACACTTCTCAGGACCAGAAAACTAAGTAAGTAATTGATGGATGTTAAAGGAAAACTGAGCTAATATGTTAACTATAAACTCAAAACAGGACCTCTATCTACTTGACCACTTTATTGGTTTCCTAATAGAGTTAATGCGATCTGAGGTACCTATAGTTTAAGACACCTTTTTATATTGATTTTCAGACACATTATGGGTGGAAATCACAGTAGAATCAGAGATGACTATGGCTCTTGTTGAGCAATTAGCAGCTTTACCCGTCCCTAGTAGTAATAGTCAGGTAATTTATAACTGTTTTATTCATTCTTATGCATAACTATATGTACTATTATTATAAAGCTGAAGTGTTTCTTTGGTGTTCACTCTAATCTTAGGCAGCACACATAACTTCACACTATAACTAATAGGAGCTGATGAAA
This sequence comes from Nudaria mundana, assembly GCA_963556515.1. NCBI lineage: Eukaryota > Metazoa > Arthropoda > Insecta > Lepidoptera > Erebidae > Nudaria > Nudaria mundana. The sequence goes on along the minus strand of OY748288.1, from coordinate 7,626,677 downwards.
AATGTTGCAAAACTATGCAAACCAACTAAGAAAAAAATAGGAAGAATCGTTTCCCATAAAAAACTCAAAATTTACAGATATGTTCTTGTGCTTGTTTTCTCATTAATGCTACCACTTAATTAGTTTTACATTGCAATATGACAAGTTTGGAACTCAAATATCTTATGTTTTTCAGACACCAACATCACCAGATGACCAAATGTGTTGACGAATGAAGACTCAGATATTTTGTAAAACTTTTATGCATCTACATTGTATAATTTAAAATTCCATTTATGTTATATAGGCCAAAGAGTAATCACAATTCGTTTTTTACACATATTTATTTTATTTACAATTGCATTTAATGTTAATTGACTTATCTAACTTTTTTTAACTAGGTACAACTACTAGTAGTAATATTAAGTGCAATTCTTATTATTTCAAATCATGCTTTTATTTTTTTATTTACTGGGCTTAGCCTTGACTATTTGATGTTTGCGGACAGTTTTTTTAGTATAATCGGACTATAACTTAATTATTATGAATTATTTTTTATTATATGTATGATAAAAAAAGAACCACAACGAAATATCTCGATGTTATTTTTTTTTGCATCTGCATTCAAGTGAGTCTGATTAACTTGGAACCTGTCTTGGCTGTACAAAACAAACTAATGCACATAAAAGACAAACGCTTATAATGAGTATAAATTAGTCGGCTTTTTAAAATTTATTAAAGTATTTAGCCACGTTGCTTTCGCGTGCCATTTAGCCATGTATCACTGTGTTTTCAAAACACGATACCTTTTACTTCAATTAAGTTTGCTTGAAATAGCGTAAATAAAACAAGATAAAATCTTAAAGCGTTGTGATTCTTAAGTTCATGAAATGATTCAGATAAAATATCTCTCAGATTATCAAGCAGAGATTTACCGTAGTCTACCCTCATAATCCAAAACTAATAAAAGTTTCTAATGATTTTAATTTATCCATCCTTAATCTTATTTTAACTGTTTAGAGTAAGCCTTGCTCAATACTAATTGTGGATATGTATAAGTTCAGTTTGTCACTAAGTAATATACCTGCATCACATATTTGAACGTACTTACCCGTATTTGAAATTACCTATAGTTTTGCTACCTACTGACTGCCAGATAGCTAGGAGGTACACCGTTAGATGGGCCTGAAGCACTCCTAAAATTACTACTAGAGGCTTTTATCAGGTCAGTTCCGGTCTCATCAAACTTGTTGGCCTCTTTGAATAAACCGGCTGCAAATAAAGTGCAATTGAATGTTTTTGTGTTAGGCTTTATGTGTTAAATATTGCTCATACTCATATTAAAATGTAATACACACACTTACCTAAACTGTGGCCACGCAGAGGCTCACCAAGTGATGAGATAACAAAATTCGCAATTTAGTGAGATAACTTATTTATGGCACTAGTAACCTACTTACAATTCTTGGCCTATCTAACGATATAGATCACTGCGTCACAATGTCAACATCTATATAATTATATTATTTATTACCAGCTAGCATTTCGTAAATATGAGGATAGATATACTTATAGGTAATTTTTTTTATAAAAATAAAATTGTTTAGACTTCAAATGTTATTTTAAAACCATCACATTACTATTGATCATACTAATAGTATCTTAGTTTAAAATATTGCTCACGATTTTAATTACACCTGTATAATAGCTTTTCATGGTCAGTAATACAGGTTAGTAACTCGGTACAAGTAGAGTTGGGTAACTAACCTAAATTCAGAACAGATGACTTATATGAACGAAAATGGTAAGAAATGTACAAAACAACGTGTCGTTGCTAAAATGTTGACTAGCTGTAAGAGTAAACATAATGTATGAACTTGTTAGATATTGTTGAATTTTACTACTTAATGATTTTATTGGCATTATTTTTGGATTGCATTGCCAAAAAATGTATTTATCAGTGAGGATTAATTAAATAATATCATAAGTAAAAGCAAGTAAAGAGACTTTAAGAGAATATATTTTTTTATTTACATAATACCTACCTTTATCATAAAAAAATACAAATTTTACAAGATTTCCATTGTGTAGGTCGACACAGTAAAAACAAATAAGTACTTAACCTGTCTATTAACAGTGAAAATCAAAATATAGTATCCAGATTTAGATTATACAGCCATTTGCATATCAATTTTTGGATGCGGGTTGTAGTCTCTAATAATAAAATCTTCAAATTTAAAATCATCGATGGACTCTATTTTCCGTGCAAACTCCAATGTAGGAAAACGTCGGGGCTCTCTTTCTAATTGTTTCTTTAAGGGTTCTACGTGATTTAAGTACACATGAGTATCGCCTGTAGTGTGAACGAATTCTCCAGCCTGTAATAATTTGAGAACGATAATGTACGTAATTATATATTTCAGTGTAATAATAGCTAGAAAAAATTTGGTGGAAAACCGTTATAAATTGGCCCGTTGATTTTACGTTTCGGCGGGTTGAGTTTTATGTGGTGTTATTATAAACACCTTGAGGTCTTTTATCAAAATATTTACGTTATTAGATAGCATAAGTCCTTGTTCTTTGAAATTCATTTGAATTTTCTTGAAATTCAGTTGAATTTCTTGAAATTCATTTGAATTCTTGAAATTTAGCTAACAACGTGGTTTCCAAATTTTGGACAATTTATAATAAATAATTTGTTTGCATTATTATTCATTTTTTGATGCTTGATCATCAAATATATATCAATAAAACTATTGCCGTTTACAGAATCGTAAAATATGGTTTGGTTGTAGAGATATTCCTTTTTTTCTACGAGATGGTAAGACAACGTCACGATGTCATCACCCGCCCGTGCTCCCAAGACTTTTTTTTTTTTTTTGCGCGTGGGTTGAGAGGTTAAACACATTTTTTATTGAAAATCTCAAACACTTTCTCGACAAAAGTATGACTAATATTAAAATTCAATTAAGTAATGCTTTGCCTAAAGTCTTTGATGCTTCTTAACTACAGGAATTTGGGATAGATTCAATTGTTATAAGAGTGAGAACTTATATTATATGATAAAGAGCCAACATATATATTATCTCTATATTTGAGGAACAACATAGTTGTTAATATGAAGGGCTAGTCAGCTAACTGAATCTGTGCAAAAGTTACTTATTAAGTTTTGGCTTGTATTTTAATAGTAAGAGAACTATATACCGAAAACAACTATCTCTTGATCAATCAGTTGTTAGTAAAATCACACCTATGAAGTTCTGAATATCTTAATAGTACAGTCAGTACCTGTCAATGTCATACTTTATGGGAATGCCGACTTAATTAAACCACTTCCTATTTAAAATAATAGAGAGTATCGATGTATATTATCAACAAAAAAATGCAGACATCATCGACCAACAAATATTTTACGGATTGTAGGTACCTCTAATCCTGTGATATGTGCAATCATATGTGTCAAGAAAGCATAGCTGGCAATGTTGAATGGCACTCCAAGTCCCATGTCAGCACTTCTTTGATATAACAAACAGGATAGTTTACCACTTGCAACATGGAACTGAGCTAAACAGTGACAAGGTGGTAAAGCCATGTTGCTCAAATCCGAAGGATTCCAGGCACACATGAGCATTCTTCTGTCAGCTGGACGATTTCTAGACAGTAAATAAAGAAAAATAAATGCATTTTTAACAATAAGGGTTCTCAATTTTTCTTTTATTTTGGCGAACCTATTTTAAAATTTTATTTTCAATTGAAAGCTACTGCCTACTGAATGGTCCCATTCCGGTAATTTGATGTTAGTTTTTGTGTCAATGACTAATGTGTTTCAGAATTAGAACTTTTCTTAAGATAAATTTGTGTAAAGTATATAAATACTTGTGTTACATACTATTTTATCTATACTAAATTATTATGAGGAAAGATTTGATTGTTTGCATTGAATAGGATCCAAAACGACTGTACCGATTTTGAAATTTTTTCACTAATATGTAGCTACAGTATACTATAGGCTACTACTGTTTTTCCTGGCAATGTGCACTTGTCGGAATTGGGACGAGAAAACTATATCAAGTAGGTGGGGCTGCATTAATCAACTACTAGTTTATATTATACAAAATGTGTTTATAGATGATTTACATACAGTTTTACTAAATACAGGCAACATACTTACTTTATAAGTTCAATAACATTGTGTAACTGATCCACACCTTGTCCAGTATAATCTGTGTTACAGTCTTTATAGTTTGCACCACTATGTCTCCATTGAAACCCATAAACAGGGCCAAGATCACCTGTGAATAATAAAATGAGAGATTTATGAGTATAATTGAGGAAAAAATATATTTGTTCTATGATTATCGAGTCCACGCTCGGACTGCTGAGATTCTATTTATTGGTGTGTAACTTCTGTTCTGGTAATTGGAAACAGGTAATTATGCATTTTGTATAGTGCCCAGTAGCGTCAATAGGCTTGCCCCCTATTATGTGGGACCAACTAAATTAATGGCAAAGTGTGGGCGTGTAATGCATCATGCTCTGCTGACCCCATCGGGAATACAGGCGTGATATGTCTGATTATTTCTAGCTTACCTTCTTCACGATCTATGAATCCTAAGTTATCCAAAAAGCTACGAGATCCATTGGCATCCCATATATGAACATTTTTAGCAGCCAGTGCTTTGGAATCTGTAGAGCCAGATATCATCCATAGTAATTCTTCAATAATTCCCCTCGTAAATACTCGTTTAGTGGTAAGCAAGGGCAATGTGTTATTTTTCAGGGAATACCTTTGCATTGCTCCAAATATCGACAAGGTTCCGACGCCGGTCCTGTCAACTCTTTTATCACCTATGTTGAAAATATATTGCGTTAATGTTATGATTGTAATAATATTTTCTAATTTAAAGAAAAGCAACTGTCTTCTTTGGTTTACCTGTATCGATGATTTGTTTCACTAATTTTAAATACTGATATTCATCATGAAAAGTATTATCACCATTACTGTGTTCCATATTAAATTATTAGCTTTATTTATGTATGAGTATGGATTTAGTAAAAATCAATGGGCACCGTATAATAAGATATATTATTCTTCTATTCCTTTAAAAAACTGTTATTTCACTAATTTTAACATTTACCACAAAGTTATGAAAAAAGGCGCGAAAAGTGACAGCTCATGACAGCTGCTATGATGAGTGATTCTTTTTTCATTAGCCCTCTTTTAGGGCAGGCTTTTAGTTTTTTGACTATACCGGCTTGTCATTAGATAAATAAAATTGAAGTATCTGTATGTAATTTCAACTTTTCACTAAAAGCATATGAAAGTATTTACGATACTTACATAAAAAACGCAATTTTAAAATTTTCGGTCTGTCTGTCTGTCTGTCGGTCGGTCTGTTTGTTACCGCTAATTTCTGCAACGTTTGCACTGACTTTAACGGGACTTTCACAGTCAGATAGCTGATGTAATAAGGCATAATATAAGCTACTTTTTTTTTTTAAATATTTAGGTCGACAAATTCACGCCACCCGCCTGATGATAAGCTGAGGCGACGTCTGGCAATTGTGAGCGACTCTCACAGTACACAGGAATACTATAGAGAGTGGCCCTCAATATGACGACCCAGTAATGTGCCTCTTCACGCTTCGCTTAAAGAACCCAGGGTTATATGTTGAAGGAAACACGTGCGCAGGCAGGGCGTTCCAAGCCACCATCGTTCGGCAGAGAAACGAACGTTGAAAACGCTCGGTTCCCGCGAAGACGGTTTCCACGGTATGAGAGTGACATCTCTGCCCGGCACGCGTTGTTCGGGATCGGAAGGGAGCGGGTGAGATCAGGTTGAAGAGCTCTTCAGAACACTCACCGTGGTAAATACGGTAGAACGCGGCCAAGGAAGCAATTGTTCGGCTCAAGGCGGGAACGTTACCTCCGGACAGTCTATAATGCGAACAGCGCGTCGCTGCATAGCGTCGAGTGCGTCCAGCAAATACTTCGCGGAGCCGTCCCAGAGGTGAGAGCAGTATTCCACGCATGGTCTAATCTGCGTTTTGTACAGCAGACACCTCTGGTGCGGTGTAAAGAATCGCTTTACCTTGTTCAGTATTCCTAGTTTCCGCGAAGCTAGCCCAATATCTCTCAATGTATTTTGTGTTATTGAGCTCTCGACGAACGTCTATGCCAAGGATGTCTAGATTGTCCTTCATTGGTAATATTGCATTCTGAAGAGTGGGTAGGGGAAGGAAAGGGGATTTTTTCGCTGTAAATGCACACGCCTGTGTTTTGCGGGCATTGAACTCGACCAAGTTCTCGGCACCCCATTGGGAGATACTGTCGAGGTTTCGGTCAATATCAGCTACAAGATGTCGTCTCTCCTCCTCTATCACAGATCGCCCCGCCGTCGAACGAACCGAGTAACTCCCGTGCAATGTGCTGTCATCTGCATAGCAATGAATGTTCCAGAGGGAAAGCATATCATTGATATGCAGAAGAAAGAGAGTTGGTGACAGTACGGACCCCTGCGGTACCCCGGCATTCACTTGCAAGAAGCGAGAAGCCTGGCCATCGCAGAGGACCCGCACTCGGCGCTCGTATAAAAAACTGGCAATCCAGCTGCACAGTTGAGGAGGTAGACCATATGCCGGAAGCTTGGAAAGGAGCGAAGCATGCCAGACCCTATCGAAAGCTTTGGCGATGTCCAGGCTAATAGCCAAGGATTCGCCGAACTTTTCCATAGCCTCACCCCAGACATGCGTGACATCCGGAGGCGCTCGGCAATGGACGTAGGTGCGGCCGCGGCCCAGGGCTGCGGAATAAAAAAAAAAAAAAAAAAAAAAAAAAAGACATGCGTGACGAATGCCAGGAGGTCACCCGTTGATCGTTTTGGCCTGAAGCCATATTGCCGATCATTGATTAGCGAGTGATCCTCCAGGTATCGCATGAGCTGCTTATTGATAAGGAGCTCGAGCACCTTGCAAATGACTGAGGTGACAGCTATGGGTCGATAGTTGCCTGGATCGGATCCATCCCCTTTCTTGGGGATCGGTTGTACGTTCGCCTCTTTCCAGACCTCCGGCACAAGGCCTGTAGAGTATGACAGGCGGTACAGACGCGTTAATACTGGAGACAACTCAGCAGCACATTTTCGTAGGACCACCGCCGGAATGCCGTCAGGGCCACTGGCTTTCCGCGTGTCGAGTGACCGCAGCACTGCCCGTACATCACATTGCCTGATAACAACACCTGACAACAAACATAGTGTGGCACGAGCAGGCGGTGGCACTTGGAAGCTGGCGTGCACCACACAGTGGTCGGAAGTGCCCAGTGGGGTGCGTACCGACACACTGTACTCGGCTGGGCGACTAATCAGCAGTAGATCCAGCGAGGCGGGCGTGTGGTCTGACCTGTCAGGTATCCGGGTGATCCCCTGTACCATCTGGGTCAGCCCGTGGGAGAGAGCGAATGCATGGGCGGTTCGTCCCGCATGATCGGTCCTAAGGGACCCCAGCCACTCAACGTGATGACCGTTAAAGTCCCCCAGGAAAACCAGGTCAGCGTTCGGGAACCGCACCTGCGCATCGTCAGCCATTTCGCTGAGGTATTCGAAAAACCTTGTTGTCCCAGTGGCCCCTGTGTGGGAGCGGTAGACGCACACGTAGATCTGGCTTATAGAGCCATGATCCACGTGCAGCCAAAGGACGGAGTAGGAGGGGTTCTCTAGACAGCGCAACCGGCGGCAGCAAACATCCGTCCTAACGAACACGCACACTCCGGCTTTGTCGCGGAATTGTTCCTCAATGGCATAACCCGGGTAACAGAGGTAAAACGTGTCGTCAGGGCGGCGTATCTGTGTCTCCGTTAGGAACATCACAGAAGGCCGTGCCGTCTCTAGGTGATGGTGGACGGTATCGAGGTTTGCATGGAGTCCGCGGATATTCGCGAACTCCACAAAAGAATACAACTTTGTGGGGTTTCTAGAGGCCGCTGTGTACCGTTTATTACTTTGTTGCACTGTCATAGTGGGATATGGGGAAGCGTGAAGACATGGCGTTATTTGGTGCGGCAGTAAGTGACAAAGTGCAGAGGCTAGCTTCGTCTAGAATCGTGTGGTGGACCAACACTGTTGTACCACCTGGTATCCACGTAGGGGCCGAAGCCACCAAATGGGTACCGTAATATACGAACCTCGTCCGTCAATCAGCAGGTGCGCCACTAGCAGGTGAGGTCGCTGGGGCCCGATAGATGTAAGAAGGGCCCCTTTGCACCCATTTTTATCCCGGAAATGTGTTCCCGAGGGAATTGGGAAGCATAAAACTATTTGGCTATGTGGTAGTCCACGTATGTTCACGTCCGCTAGTACAAAATAAAGCTGACCTGCCGACACATATGGCCCATTATCAATTATTTATTTGTGAGTCCGAACCGTCCAGGACTTATTGGCTGTGCCACAGCGGCTAGCCCGTTAGATATACTGGCACTCTAGAAAGTGGGTTATGTCCAAAATGGCCGAATTAATTTAATAAAATAAGCAGCTATAAAGTATGTCCAACAATATTAAAATATTATTAATATTAATACGTACCTACTCGTTTTGCTCTGTGCTTAAGCACTATTTTTTTGAAACTCGCGGCCCAAGGCCTAGGCCGCGCTGCTCCTACGTCCATTGCCGGGCGTCTCTGGTACGCACCACGAGGTATTTCCAGTGGCACCCAGCGGACTTTGGCCACCTGTTAGGCCTCTTCGGGGGTTTGGTCGTGCTTCTTCCCACGTCGTAAGGGTTGGGTTTAATCCCGCGTCGGTGAGTGAATCTGGTGGCGTGCTGCGGGGCAGTGGCCTCGCAGCACGCGAGACTTCTAGCCGGCTTCTGTAAGGACAGCGGGTGGCTACCCCGTCATCCTCAAACCCTGATCATGGAGGTCGATGGTCCTGGGCCTTGGTAAGTCTGCGGTGCCCTGGCTGCTGACTGTAGAACTCAGCGGGGAGGGTACGCTCCTTTATTCTATTGACCGCCTCCTTCGCAAGCATGATCTGCTCGCAAAAGGATACGGCTGCGTTCCATCTACTCCCGTTCGAGACCATGGCTTGAAGCATGGTATCCAGTGATAGGGTATCCACACCCAGACTCACTACGAGGCACTGACTCGCCCACGCTGAGCACTCCATCAAAGTGTGGAGTGCAGTGTCTTCGTGGCCTCTGCCTCGCAGTGTTGACACTGGGGTGTGATCTCACGTGCTTAAAGCACTATATAGATCAAATTCAAGGTTCTTGTATTCTACCAGCTTACCAGCACTTGCTACTTAGTACGATCTTAAAAACAAACAAAGCCAAAAAAGGGTCCACAGATTAATTAATCCTTCATTGTTGCTACTAGCAACCGATAAACAAAGTGCTGAAGTAGAAAATAATAACAAGAATATGAAAATATTTATATAATAATATGTAATTTGTTCAAATTTGACTTCTTTTCAAAGGTTGCTGACTCCCCTCTGACTCCTTATTGCTTTAAAATCAATTTTTGAGACACAAACAAAGGTAAGAGTAGTAAACAAGAAATAGTCCGAACATTGGAGCTATAGTGAAACTTTAAAAGAATTTAAGAACTTCAGAGCCCCGAACCCGAAAGGTGTAGGTAGGTGCCTCAGTTTAAGTTGCTTACCTACTAGGTGAAATACCCACTGGTTGACGCTAGAGTTAATTGCAAGTGCGGACTTCAGTGTCAATTTATAAGTTACGTACCCAAATGTGGCGGCACCAACACCAGGATGGCGATGTATATAGTGCTAGTGTACCTATGTAGTATACGATGTAGTAGTTATATCTCTACCTGCCACCTATGACATCGTTAATGTCATAATCATAACATAAACACACTATTGTTTTCGACTTCGATCGACTTTGTTTATGTATGTTTACTATATATATGTAGTGAAGTGATGTAGTGAAGTAAGTGTCTGAAGTGTTCCGATTCTGTTTCAGCCACTAACCATGCCTTCATTCGAAGCACCCTGTGTAGAACTTGGTAGTGCTCCCAAAACACCTAGCTTCACAACTTCACCATCACCTTCAGAAATTTCAACTGCGAGTTCACCAGAACCAGTTAATTTGAGACCTACTCCTCTATTCAGGTAGGTAATTGACCTTACAGGGTGAATTCTCTGACCACTTAGCTATGATCTACTTAATTGAACTTCTAATCTTTAAAAAGACATCCATCGTCGATCATCATCATCCACTAAGCCTTCCCAACCCAGTTGGGGTCGGCTTTCCATTGGCGATGCGGCTAAACTTCGATATTTTCCGTGAAGCGACTGCCATCTGACCTCCGCCCGCAACTCATGGGCGATATCGAAGTTTTGCAATTAGATCAGTCGGATTTTGGCTCCAAATACCCATAACAATTGTCATGAATGTTCGTATGGGAGCCGAGACAGAGAACTTACGCTACGGAGGGTTCTTAAGATAGGGTCCCATCCTAACGCAAGATTTTGCATAACCTTTGCACATCGTCGATCATTGACAAAATACCTACTTGCTATGGTTTCAATTCTATTGTATTTAATGTAGAATTTTATGTAATTTGTAGGGCTTTAACTGTACGCCCGCCAGATCCAGAACAGCCACGAGACCAGGAGGAGTTAGAACGCCGCCTCCCTGGCTACAGACGTATCGTAATACCACGTGAACTTACGTTAATCGAACTGCTGGTTAGTTATTCTGTAGACTCTGATCCATTCTGAAAGTAGTAGTTGGGTAGATAATAGTAGTAGGTACAATAATAACATAATATGCGATAGATAGACTTACTTTACTTACAATTGGTATTTGCCAGTATTTGCAGTCATTAGATAAAAACCACCATATCTATCGAATATAGATTTTGTGTGAAATTTAATAGATTTTTCGGAACAGTCGTGGTAGGTAGGTAAGTACTCGTAGATAGGCCTGGTGACCATCATGTTAAATTACGAAATTTTACTTAATAGAAAGAAAGCAGTGGAGTGACCACAGATGAGGAAGTCCTGGGTATTCGTGAGGCTAAGCTACGCGTGATTGCTGATAGAGTTGGCTTGAGGAGACTCCACGTTCTTGCGCCAAGGTTACGAAAACTAGTTCTTGATGGTAGCGCCATTGCATCGCTACGAGATCTTGGTATAGGATTGGTTCATCTTAAGGTAAGTAAGAATGGTACAACTAGAAGTTAGTGCGAAGTGTACTTACTTCTTTTTTTTTTCTCTTAGTTCCGCGGCCCACGGTCCGCTCTAACGTCCGTTGCCGGGCGTCTCTGGTTACAAGCAGAACGTATTTCCAGTGGCACCCGGCGTAGTGTACCTACTGTAAGAAATATTACTGATCGACAATACTCAGTAGATAGTTCGATCCGTAACAATAGATAGTAAATTATAAAATAGTGCTACTTCTTGACTTAGAATTACCTATTTTATTACACGATTTTATTAAGAGGCAATATAATGGAATGGAAGTGAAAGTTACGCTTATTAAGTCAACATTTACAGTCAATGTCCTCGTTGGCGATGCAATAGTATTAAGTCGTAATAAATAGGTCAAGCAGTACAAACATCATCCGGTACTCTTATCTTATCTAACCGCAAAGCATGACAATGCAATTTACTACATAAATATTTACTAAATGAAGATACCTACGTATTTTACTTAAATAAATAAAATTAAAAGAAAGTATTTAAATATGCATCACATAATTTATACTTAGCTATATAAATAATGCCCCTTGGTATCTTCGCCAATTAACTTCGTCATACTAAGGGGCAAGATAGTCTATTGCGTTAATAGCCGACAATACCTGCAATTGGCTGCAATCGTATTTCGGCGGTGAAGTTGGACAGTTGGATACGACATGAGTGGTTTGGCTGATATTTTGGTGCCGGGCCTTTTTTTGCTCGCTGAAGGACGTGACCATGTTCCACTTCCTCCCGTTGGAGACCATGGCTTGTGAGTGGATCTGGGTGTAGATGTAGACCGAGATCTCTCCCAGATTTTACTTTATGTACTTACTATTTTACTTGAACAGATTTTGAGCATAAACCAGTGCAACTTAATGTCTTTGGATGGCGTATGGGGACTTGCCTCTTTAAAAGAACTATACGCAGCTGGAAATCGTATTCAGGATCTGCAGCCGTTGGCCGCTCTACAAAAGTTGTACACGCTCGACTTGGCAAAGTAAGTTAAGACCTAGAAATACGTCCCGGCTCTGCAGCTATCAACCGAAACTGCTTTTTGTTCAGCCTTGAAGGTGCTTGAAGCCTTTATATTTGAACGGGACATATTTTATCTACATGCCGGTATACATTTGTTTAATTAGTGCAGTAGGAGGTTGCATTCTTTTAATTTAATTCTATTTGCGATTAGGGTTTATTATATTTTTCTTTCTAGTAATCCTATAGCAGAGTCCAGTCGTCTTTGGACTTTGGGTGTATGTAGTTCCCTTCGAAGGTTAATTTTACACGGCACTCCAGCGTCAGATATGCCAGATTACCGCTCTGCTGTCGTCAGCGCATTACCTATGCTTGTTTACTTGGACGAATTACCTCTGCACATGGATATTGATTGTAAGTATTTAATAATAATAATAATTATTATTTATTTCGGACTTACATCCATATGTGTGTTAGTAACAATTTCCTTATACTCTAGTGTTAATAATATACACAGTACAAGATACAGAAAAATAGGGAAGATGAATACAAACTCATACCTTTATGGCATGGATCTGTATCCATCTCTTAAGCAGCGGCGAGTCCTACCTCGCCGCAAATACATTCAGGAGAGCGTTGGCGCTGCCGCGGAGGCGCACAAGGGCTGACGTGCAGCGCTTGCGCATAATGCTCGGGAAACTGTCCACATTGTGGGTCGAGAACATGCCCGATGCGCTACACCGCCACGGCAGCCCCAAAACTGCCCTGAGCTCATTGTTGTATTGGACACGAAGGTCGCTGTATGCCCGTTTTAGGATGCCTGATATTTGCTTTACTAAAGTTTATCACAAGTTTCAATTTCAATCCAAGCAAATGTTTGTCAGGAGACTTTGAGAAGTAGCGAGATTCTACTGGATGACATTAGAACTATATAAGTCTCATGCGTGTGAATGAAGAGAATCAGAGGTGATAATGTTGGTTGATTGTGAAGCAGTTCCTTTCTATTTACCAGATGATTTTGACGAAGACGTCGCTGCAGTTTATTCATCAGAAAGCGAAATTGAGGAGGAGGCTAAGTTGTTGCCTTCAGCGACAAAACAATCATCGGAGGAAGTCATACCAGGGCCATCGCACCAGGAAGTGGTAATTCCTAATGAATTGCTTGTCATAGTCCTTTCGTAAAATCGAATATAGGCGATCGTATGGTGAATTATGCCTTTATTGTTCTAGGAATTTTATTATCCTGAACCAGAGAGTGGTAGCATCAGTTTAGAGCTACCTGTTATAGAAAAAAATACAGTATTACGTCGTCCAGCGACGACTGAAAACGCTGGTACCAGACCAGAACGACCTGTACTTTTGACTAGACCAAGAACGGCTCATGGTAGACCTGCTCGTGATGAAGCCTCATCCAAACTACACATACTGAGTACGCTCATGGGTAAGATCAGCACAGAAAGAATTATCTCGAATTTGATTGATACATTTAGTATTTCGGAACTATTAATCATTTAATGGTGTATAGGAGTCACACCAAGTTCTTAAAGGACCAAGCTAGTCTCACCTGCAAATAGACTAAGTGTTAGTTACCCCTCATCATTCATCGAGCCTTTTTTGCAACTCAGCTGGGGTAGGTTTTTCCAGCGTGAAATATTTTCCGTGAAGCGACTGCCACCTGACTTCCACAATAAGTCATGGGCAATATTGAAGTTCTGTAGTTAGATCAGTCGAATTATGTTTTTAGGGCTGAACGTGCTCTCTGAGGCACGAAAGGGTCTCATGTTACCTATAAGAAATGGTCACCCATCTTAATGTTGCCTTTGCAATGAATTAAACTAGTCGGTTACTGCTTAGCCACGCACGAGCCAGCCCCACGAGAAAATTCCCTTAATATATCTACTTAATATATGTTTTGTATCTTGACGTTATTATTAGTAGGTAAGTTTCTTTTTTAGTTTACCTAACTGCCTATCTTAACATTTTTGTACTATATTAAATGTTTATTAATATATTTAAATATTTCTTGTTATATCGATTGCGTAAAGATGAAGATTGGCTGGGCAGTGGAAGTAAGCTGACGTCAGTGAACCCAATGTGTGGGAACCTCGCGAGAGCTTTGCGCGGTTCGTCATCGACTAGAATACATAAAGGTATATTGGCATCATTTCAGTCATCAGCCTTCATAACAACAACCATTGGTTGCGAATTCAGTACCTACCTCTTCGAATCATGTTGTGACATGCGGATTAGCGCATTCGAACAAACAAGCTTCGTCTTTATGATGTTAGCACAAGATGGAAGTGACCCTTAATAACTTTTCACACATGCATGGCTCTCTCTAAAGATGTTGTAACTATTAAATAGACTCGTCACCGTAACCAACATATTTATGCATACCTACTCACAAAGCAAACAGTACCTATTCATACTATGTTTATTGAATCATTCTATTCAACTTTCCATATGTCGAGTTTTCAAAATATTTTTCACTTCTTTAAACTGAGAGGTTACAACTTATTGTACTACTAATGGTTTAACTAATGAAGGAGGTACCATTTTTGTTAAGCGGTGTTAGATTCAGATAATACCCGACATGGATAGAAAGGTATTATATAAAAGTTCCTTTACCTTATAGAGTAGACCTTTATTCCCGTCACTAAAAGCGGGCGTTCCAAACTAGAACCCGTTTTACCACTGGTTGGTGCAATACAACCGAAACTTCGGGGAAGCGGTAAAGTAAAAAAATGGTTAGTAGGCTTCAGAATATATATAAGTACTTAGATATGAAGTTTGATCATAAATTCATTATCATAATGCAAACAAACTAGGTAAATTATGTGATTAAGTAAGTCAAAGAATCAAAGAATCAATTTCATTTATTCAGTTTAGGCACATAAAGAGCACATATGAATGTCAAAATTTTACAATTTTGTCAAGTAATATTATAAAAATACTAAATTAAGTAAGTACATAAATAACCATTAGAAAATGATTCTTTCGCTGGTTCGGTAATTTGGTTCTCCTGAGAAGAGACCAGCAAGAAACTCAGGTTGATTATCCATTTTCTTTTTTAATATTGTTTTGTTTACATTGTTACAATTAGTTTCTATTGTATTATACGAGTGGCCAACAACAGAAGATTAGGGTGACCATGCATTTTTATCATTAATATATTCGTCTACATTATAGTAGCCTTTCATCATCAAACATTTTTTAACTACTATTTTAAACTTATTAAGAGGCATGTCAACCAAATCCTGAGGAATTTTATTATAAATTTTTATACATTTGCCAACAAACGAATTACCAACTTTATGAAGTCTAATTTTTGTCATTGCCAGTTTATTTTTATTTCTTGTATTAAAATAATGTATATAGTATATAGTAGGTAGGCCTACTTACTTAATCACAAATTTTTTATTTATTTACTACTGGCTCTTGGTACATACACAGACATCAGATCGCTTATGCTAAACATCCAATTTATGTACGAAGTACAAAAGTAAAAAAGAAAAGCTAAAACTAAGGTTACATTACACCTATAACTCAGACTAAAAGAATAACAATACAATAATAAATGTTATTCTTTTAGTCTGAGACCTATAACTCAAACTGGTATATATTATTATAAGTAAACTAAATGAATACAACAGAAAACAAACCACAAGAGTGACACCACACCAAATACGGATTGGCATAATACATATAAAAAAGATAAATATAAATATTATAAAATTAGCAAAAATAAAATTGTGGGTTCCTTTTTAGGGAAACGTATCCAAAGAGTAAAAGGAGACCCTATATTACTAAGACTCCGCTGTCCGTCCGTTCGTTCGTCTGTCACCAAGTAGCATCTCAGGAACCATGTTAGTTAGACAGCTGAAATTTTCACAGATGATGTATTTCTATTGTCGCTATAACAACAAATAGGTACTAGGTAAAACAGAATAAGATAAACTGGTTATCCCGGCGAACTTTGTATCGCCTCAAATAAAAAAATAAAAAATACCTTCCCTAAACTTCTACGAATATTTTAATATTTCATGAAAATGTATGTATTATTAATTATAATTGAAAAACGCGACGGACGGACAGACAGATAGACAAATTGTCGTATTAAATATATAGATATTTAGGGATTCTATATGTTACGGCTAATACCTTTACCTACCGAAAACAATCGGCTCGTACTAGGTTTAACCGAGAGTAAGTGGCTACACCTAGTTCTAACCGGTTAAAACTAGGTGCAGCCGCACTTCGGGTATTAGCCGTAACATATACAATACAACAAAGATTTCTATAGATACTGATCGAACGACACCCTTCGTGTGCGAGTCATCGCAGATTTGATAAAATCGTAGGCAAATAATGTTAATCCTACTAATATTATAAACGCGAAAGTTTATGAGTATGTATGGATGGATGTTTGTTACTCTTTCACGTAAAAACTACTAAATGGATTTTAATGAAACTTTACAATAATATAGCTTATACATCAGAATAACACATAGACTACAATTTATAAAAATATTGTGTGAATTGTTCAAAATTAGACGATAAGTGTCAAGTAAGTAGGAAGCGACGCGGCGCGACGGGGACGGGAAAAAACTCCAAATTACCACGCGGACGAAGTCACGAGCGACCACTAGTAGGTATATATTTGTATACAGCTACTAGATTAAAAAAAGGGTACCGCCTTAATTCGAAAAAAAGTCTACAACACTTGCTAATTGGTAGAGAAGTGGCTTATTAGCGTCTATAATGCCACACTTACTCTCAATATTAGATAGCTGTGACAATTTCTCTCAACAGAAAGTTCGAGTTGTGTACTTATCTTGTTCTCTCCCACTCGCTGTTAGAAAGTAATTTATTTGTGTATTCCTAACTATTTGTGACCTTGTAAAGATGCAACAGATGCAGAAAGTGAAACCATGCAACAAACTATGCTGGAGGCCACGCAGTCTGTAGCAGCGGAGATACCGCGAGCACCGAAACTTGAAGACTGGATTAGGTTCAAAGAAACTACTGGGTGAGTATTTTTAAGTGACTGAGGCACGCAATAGGCAATTGCAAATAGTTAGATGGGTAGGCCGTTTTGATCCATCTGAGAAAGAAATGCTAGGTTTCATTCAACTTCATAAAACTTCAACGGAGTAAGCAGACTTTTTTGCCAAAGGAATGAATGAACATATTATATAGAAAAGTTTAACATTATAAGTTAGTTGTCCCGTTGTCCCTACCAAATAGTTTCTTTAGTTAGATAATATAAATAGTTATTTTATGACATCATCATTATTTTAGAATTGAGATCGACATAGATCTGAACGATCGACTAGAGTGCCCGGATACGTCGAAGATTCTAGATCGATTGGAACAGATCGAAAGAGAGACGCGGGAACGTTTGAATGAAGTCCCAGGAGGAAATGAGCAACAAAGTCAACCTTTGCCAAATACTTCATTTAGTAGAAATGACATTGAGCTTTGGAGCCAATCAGATTCGTCGCGTTCACTTAACCTGGATGCCGATATGAATACCTTCTTTGATGAACTCAGTGAATTCCATTCTGTAGATAGAGCAATGTTTAGATTTATTGATAACAGACGGAATGAGTAGAAAAATAATGGACATCAGAACAAGGGGACTTTGTTCTGACTCTTGGACTACCTTATGTGCGGTTTTTAATGGTGTTAAAAAACTTGAATTTGTATAACAGCTAAGAAAGCCTATCAGTCTAAATGGAGAAGGACTTTTTTTTTTTTTTTTTTTTTTTTTTAGTTCCGCGACCAAGGCCGCGGCCGCTTTAACGTCCGTTGCCGGGCGTCTCTGGTTACAAGCAGAACGTATTTCCAGTGGCGCCCGGCGGACTTTGACCACCTCTGTGGTTATGGAGAAGGACTGGCAAAAGAAAAAGAAGACGAAATATTGTAGTACTTCTTCTTCTTCTTCTTCTTTTTTTAAAAACGTGACTTCATCGATGATCATCGATGATTTTGCCAAGCTAATGCTTGATTTTTCCCGCACAGAAGAACTAGTTACTCTGAACTAGTTCGCGGTGCGGGACAAGGAAACGTTGTTCGGTATTGCAATTGAGCGTTTCGGGCCTGGATTTTTGCCCAGCGCCAGAGGTAACCTAAACGGCAACCAGCCACGCGCTCCGCAAAAACCCAAGTCCTAGGTACTCGTATTAATTTTAGTGATACTGTAATGAATGATACTTTTTCCGATAATCTATATTTTTTTACACCAGACCAGATGATTATGGAGGTTTTAGAATTTGATCTTTTTAATTGCTTGTTTAGAAAATTCACACAAAATATTGTTTGATTTTTTTGTGTGTATGATTGTGTGTCATCTACAGAATGTACCTCCTTTAAACTTTTACAAAAAGAAAGTCGAAACTCGAAATACGTAAGTAATAAGTACCAACTGTCTTTCAAAATGAATGGTACCTACCTACTTCCTTAATTTCAAAAAAACGCAATTTTTTTTTCACCAGCTAGCCAGCGTCGATTTACAAAGCCAATGATAATTGTAGTAAATTATCAAATTAGATATTAAAAGTAAAATTTTTTTTCGCAATTTTCTCGATATTATTGTATGAATTAGGATGCCGCGTGCCGGTCGATTCTAGTCATGATAATTGTTTTTAATAATGAATACTCATATTGTTATTTTATATTTTATTGAGTATACTAATACTTAAGTATTTATACTTTGTATTTTATATTTTAGAAATACTACCTCGGTGGCACAATGGTACTATGTACGGACTGCCACGCTCGAGGTCTCGGGTTCGATTCCCGGGTCTGGTGGATAATGTATAATTCTCTTTAGAATTTTACCCAGATAATTATCCCAGAGTCTGGAACTTGTGCCCGGTAAATGGCAATAGGCTCGCCCCCTATTACATGGGACCTAACATAGCTGGCGAGATGTGGGTGTGTTTGCACACCTCTGCCTACCCCTTCGGGGAAAAAGGCGTGATGCTATGTTTATGTTATTAGAAATGTCCATGTAGCTGCAGTCGAAGATTCAATATCAATTTTGACTGATCGAAAGTTGAAGTTTTGGCGGTTCAGTTATAGATAAATATAAAAGATATATTCATGTAACAACAGTAGTGTTCTAAGAGCCGTGGCTTATCGACCTTCACCCATCTGGCAATGTGGGTGGGACACGCTTTTTATCAAATAAATACCATTCATCAACAAACATGCCTTTATGATAACCCGTCAAAAAGTTCCTGACTACTTTTTAATTATTAATATTTAAGGTTTTTTGTAGGCAAGCCTATATGCTGGGTTTTGTAAATAAATTATTTATAGATCTTTCTTATGATATAAATTTGGATTGGTTATC
Source organism: Nudaria mundana (assembly GCA_963556515.1). NCBI lineage: Eukaryota > Metazoa > Arthropoda > Insecta > Lepidoptera > Erebidae > Nudaria > Nudaria mundana. Next base: position 7,607,169 of record OY748288.1, on the reverse strand, counting down.
AGATCGCCTGGCCCACTGGTAGGGATTTCTTTTGAAATAAGTGGTGCCTTTGTACCATACATTTATCCTTACTATTATTCTTCTCGCTATATTACCTTCTTGTGTGTACATAAATAATGAAATAAATAAAAAATCCGATCGGTGTAGTTACCTACCTGGTCTATTTGACTCACCTGGTCATCTACTTGCCGGGTAGCTTTGAACAGAAATAAGTATTAGCCTACCTAATCATATTTTGTGAGATAATATTAATTCGTTTGTTTCAATCAATAAAAAATTGCCATGAAGACTTTTCGATAGGCAAGTTATCATAGGCATGTTTGGCCACTGGCAATACGTTCTGCTTATAAACAGAGACGCCCGGCAACGGTAATTAGAGCGGCAGAGGCCTTGGGCCGCGGGATTAAAAAAAAAAGGCATGTTTGCCAATGCATAATATTTGATCAGGAACGTGTCCCATCTATGTTACCAGATGCGATACGTTCAGGTCAATCTTCCACGTCTCGTATACTATAGGTATGACCTGCAGGAAACGATACCTACGATAACTGTGCACATCGAAGTTCTCCTTCCGTGCCTCAAAAAATGAACCCACTTCAGCAGAGTATTTAGCATAAAGCATTTTTGGTACTTAAATGTTCAATCCTAGAAACTTAAAGATTTTCTGACCAGCATCATACTTTAGATAGATGCTTGGGTAGGTACTAAGTATTAAACACTTTCCAATTTTTTTAATGTTATGTATCTATGTAATTTTATTCATATTTTATCACATAATTTATAAATAGGCGACTTTACACTTTGAGCAGTTACAATTGTTTTTAGTTTACAACGATTTTTGTAAAAACATACCTTATTTATCTCTGTACTCGTTATCTGTGTTAAGAAGTTTTTATTTCTTCCTTTAGTGAAGTGTTGTTGTAAAATAAAATAAGACCAGAGTTGTGTCACGTACCTATTTATAAAATACTGTAAAATTAATTGCAATAACTGCACTTTTGTATTATTATTAGAACAAATATGCAAAATCAAATAAATATGAATGTTATTTAATTGCTTTTTTATTTTACTAGAAATAAATACCTACTTAGATAAGTATTTTACTTATATCAAATCTTACCGTTCTATTTTTCCCAGGAGTTCAACCCATAGTATATCTAATACATAATTATTATACTGGTAGTTCAACTTGTGGTTCAACCAACAACAAAAACTGCGACACCAAACCGACACAGTTGCCCTCACATCGTGGGCAACCACGGTCGTGTTCAGTTTATATATAAATTACAAAAATGAGTGCTTTAACATTCCTGCACCATCTCGTAGTAGCGAACTTATTAACTTTGTACTATAGCCTGCAAATACTATTGTTGTTTGTTATAACGTACATAAAGAACCCTTTTGTGAACCCTTGGGAACAAAAATTGAAGCTGGAGCCGCCGAGTCGATTGTCAGATCCTAAATATGGAGTACACAAATCTCTCAAAGTTAATGTGAGTAAATAGAAATAGCTACTGTGAAAATTTGTGAGCTGTCTAGCCAGCGGTTCATGTGATAGCCTGGTCACGACTGTACTGTGGTAATAGGGTCCCGTTTTACACTTTTGTACGGATCCCTAAAAACGAGTTTATTACCGATTCATTAAGCAATTAAGTACCTAACCTATATTTTATTTTATTGAAGCTAAACAACATAAAAAGCATATCTACCTAGAGCAAAGTTAACGCATTCTTATCCCCCTTCAATATTCAGCGAGATCAAAGTCACCAGCTTCTGCTCATCGAGCCTGGTTCTGATATGATGAAAGAGATTATACATACAGAGCGTTCTCAGTGGTTAACTTATTACAGTTATTATACGTATCAAATCAGTTTCTGTTTATCGTGATAACACAGAATAGGGAATAGTACTTACATATCCCCGGCCACCACGTAACTACAACTGTCGATCGCCCCTTCAATATCCAGCGAGACCAAAGTCACCATCTACTGCTTATTGACCCTGGTTCTGATATGATGAAAGAGATTATACAGAGCGTTCTCAGTGGTTAATTAACTTATTACAGTTATTATACGTATCAAATCAGTTTCTGTTTATCGTGATAGTATATCAGATAAAACAGATTTCTTGTTTATACATATTAGGAGCAATAAATTAACAGTTAATGGAACATAGTTAACAGTTAAGTAGTTAAGTACCTATACCTACAGTCTACGGAATTGGGACAAGTAGGCCAATTAGGTACAGAACCGGGCGCCACTGGAAATACTTCTGGTGTCAGTCACCAGAGACGCCCGTAGCAATGGATATGGGAACGGCCGCGGTCTCGCGGAATTAAAAAAAAAATTTAGGTAAGTACAGAAATTGGATAGAAACAGGCGTTACTTGGCGAAAATCCATGACAAAACAATGGTAAGTAAAATGTTTTAAGAAAAAACTTTTTAAAATTATATAATAGCATTAATTTTTCGCAGAATTAAAAGGACAACAAAACGTCGACAATTGTTTCGCCTCTAAACGAGGCATTATCAAGACTGTCTCAGAGAGAACAGCTCGTTTAGAGGCGAAACAATTGTCGACGTTTTGTTGTCCTTTTAATTCTGCGAAAAATTAATGCTATTATATAATTTTAAAAAGTTTTTTCTTAAAACATTTTACTTACCATTGTTAAGTACAGAAAGATCGAAAGATCGAGAAGAGATTATCGCAATGAAAACTACTTGATAACTTAAGACAATATAGACTTTGCTATAGGTAGGATATGAAAAAATGATGTTGAAATTTAAAAATTGCAATGAGATCGCTAAATAGAAGACATGTTAAACGTCGACATGTTTCGCCTACTCACGAGGCATTATCAAGACTGTCTCAAAGAGACGTCTCTCAAAGAGAAGATCTGTCTCTGTGTTTTTAAATTTCAACATCATTGTTCCATTGTTTTTATCATGGACTTTCGCCAGGTGACGCCTGAATCCATTCAGTACCTACCTATTTATTTATTTATGTACACACAGTATATACAGAGTTGTGAATGGAAACATTATATACATGTATTTAAAGGTACCAATTATCTCTAAAGAGATCTCTTCCAATGGGCCTGAGAGAGGAGATGTGAGTTCAATCAGGTGCTGGTGTATGTCCAGGTTAATAAACTTACATACGTAGTGTACTACATAAAGACACAAATACATACATATTAACTTATCATAAACATACAAATTGTTAAGGAAGGGAAGCGAGATAATGTTCCTTCACTCTCTTCTTGAAAACATAATACAGTTTTGTAGTTTCTTATATCGGCCGGCAGAGCGTTCCACAGCCTAGCATGAACAGAAAAAGAATATCAGAAAAAGTCGGATTTATGGGAAGGACAGTTGAGACTATTGATTTAATAAGTTTTAAATGAGAGAATTAAGTTTTGTAGGAATAAACATCTACCTATGTAAACGTTTTTATTTTACAATATCGCAAAAAACGAGACAAACACATACTCGGACGGCAGAGATTCTATTTATAGTGGTATATTATGGCTGTTTTGGCTGTTGGAATTTTGATTTAAATTAGAGGTTATGGAATTTCTATAGTACCCATTAGCTTGTCCCCTATTACGTGGGAACAAAGTGTGGGTGTGCAATGCACATCTGTCTACCTCTTCTCCTGTATAGGCGTGATGGATCGGAATTTCGATGTTTCGGCCGTTTTGAGAGCATTTGGTCAGAGCATATTCTTCCTAGAAAGAAACCTGTTGCTGGTTCAAACCCAGGCTGAGATGTCTTGTTTTTAATTGATTAAATACTTATATGTATCTATCAAATAAATACATACACTACCTATCTTTTATTGCCTGACGTTTCGACCCGGTTACACCCGCCGTGGTCACAGGCTGACTGGTCCAGCGATGGCTGCGAGCTGCGCGCCATCCATCTTTGAGACCGGACCAGTGCAGGGGGAGTGTGCAATTGCAAGTAGAAAATGTATGAACTTGCACTTAACACTAATCTAAGTGTAAACAGTGTGTTTAGTCGGCCGTGTCTGTCATTAACATGAAGTTATCAGTTTGCATAACTTTGCGTAATGCTACGAACGTCTTGATGTCACTTGGTCTGGTAGTAGTCGGGTATGTGACCACAATTAATTTTCTACGGAACCAGTCGGTCAATGGGTCAACGTACAACTTTAATTATGTGTATTGTATACGATGACCTTGCCAATTGAACATTCTAGTTCCTATAGATAATTTTGCGATGGCCATAATTGCCATTGTTTTTCTTACCATAAATACCTTTGACCCCTCTCTGAGCTGAGCAGTCTAGTCAGTAGCATAGTACCTATTATATTATAGTAGTCTAGTATAGGTATTTTTATATGACATCAATATACACGTTAGGACGGTATGACAGAGAATCTAAAAGAAAGTCAACGACTCAACGTACCTATGTATGGACCACACAGTTCGATCTGACAGGACTACCTTTTCAGGCTAATATAATTGTATCTAAAGATGAATAATTAAATAGAGAAATTCGTAATGCCTGTATCCGAAGGCATCTGACGGAGAGTAGGTAGTGTAGACAGGATATCCAAGATAAGGATTGCTTGTCGTGCATACTACTTTAATACCTTACTCTGTGATAGGTAGGTACTACTGCAATTGATCAAAGATGGCTAAAGGTGTAGTTAGTTTACTCAGTGTGCCATTATGTGCTAACAGTTTGTTTATCGACTGTCTGTTCTACATTAATTATGATACCTGCTTAGGTCATAACGAACTTTTAGAGCATAAAATATTACTAACATTAACTTAAAAATGGAAATTATAAAATGGATATAACTATACCTTTTTTTTAATTCCGCGGCTCTCACGTGTAGTGGCGCCCGGCAGTTTCAGAGGCGCCCGGTGCGCCTAATTACCTACCTAACTTTTATCAAAGCATAACCTTCAAATATACTATTGCCTATTGCCCTATTCTATGCTAAAATTGTGCAAGAACAATATGCAAGTGCAATTTTATTATTGCGGTGCCATTTAAATGTTTCGCAAACAAAGGGTTTAACTGCATACAAAGATGTATGAGAGAATTTTCTAACAGTAAAATATTTTGTCGTTGCAATTGCTTAATGCATAAAGTCGTAACAGAGAGTTATAGAGATATATACAGGTATACACGAAAGCCGTTCCGCTTTCTGTACTAGCGAGGTCTTCCGGCAAATTGTATAAATCTATAAATCGAACTGAGATATTTTCTCATGTCACTTAAGAGCACGGAAGACAAAATGTTGAGAAGATTTACTTTCACAAGCTTATACCATTGAGGTATAATGTAATACGTAGTGTATGTGTTACGTATGTGTTACGTAGTACATTATACCTCAATGGCTTATACACGGTTATTTTTAACAAGTAGGTACAGGTTTTAGAACAGAAACCTAATGTTTTCTTTGTACGATTTGAATTGACAAAGTTATGACCGTTTTAAAAATCTAAAGGACTTGGATTTTGCGGAGCGCGTGGCAGGTTGCCTTTTAGCTCCAAACGCTCAATTGCAATACCGAACAACGTTTCCTTGTCCCGCACCGCGAACTAGTTCAGACAGTAACTAGTTCTTCTGTGCGGGAAAAAACAAGCATTACCTTCACTTGACATTGGCGAAATCATCGACGAACATCGATGGAGCCTCGTTTAAGAAAAATCTAACATTTCCCGCGTAATTTGCAGACACCACTACAAATTTTAAACAACAAAAAGCGCTATGATCCGTTTCTGTAATCATGTGGTTTACAATCAGTGCCAGTTTTATCTTGAGACTCAGTACCTACTTTTAATAATGAATTAAGATAGATGCAAAATAGTTTTGATTAAGTAGGTACTTAATTCAAATTCAAAAGCAACATGTGTCAGTTACAGTTCGCTGAAGGAATCAAGAAGCTGCTTCTTCTTACCCCTGATATAGTTATCACAGATTTATAAATGGAATGAAATATTATCCCACGATGTTCTTCGAACTAACTAAAGGGTCAGTCTTGGTCTTGCCACAGATATAAGAATAATATTGGTCTTGCTAAAATTTTGGTAGGTATTTGCCAAGACCGATTTTGGGCAACATTATTATACCAGGATTGATGTGAATATTTTTTCTTGTTTACAGAATACAGTATTACATTATGTAGAGAGCGGTGACATATCAAAACCTATGATGCTATTTCTTCATGGATTTCCTGAATTCTGGTATTCGTGGCGACATCAAATTGTGGAGTTTCAAAAGGATTATTGGTTTGTAATATTTACAAAATCACCTCTCTATTTAGCCCCTTTATTTACGTCCACATTTCGCCTGTCACTTTGTTGGTTGGTACCTCGTAATAGGGGACGATTGCTGTTTTCGGACTTAGCATGGGGTATGTTACATCTATTCTAGCTGTGGGAATTGTAGTTTACTGAGTGCTCTTGAATGACCGGTAACGGCAATGGGCTCACTCCTTATTACGTGGGATATGCGTGGGACCGACAAAATTACTGGCAATGTGTGGGTGTGTAACTTACATCTGCCTACCCTTTCGGGGATATAGGCGTGATGTGTGTCTGTCTTGGCTATTACTTACCGGAAACTCGTCCGTCTGTCAGCCGTTGCACCGCGTGCAGGATACGTTGATAGTGCGAATATTTTATGTTGAAAAGATGGGGTAAATGAGATCGAATGAAAAAAAAATTTTGATCCCGCTGAGTTTCGTGCCCGTCTTCTCGGTGTGTGGTAATCGAATGGGCGGATTTCTTGACATTCAAAAAGTATGTATTTACTCTCCTTTTTTTGAATAAAAATATTTTGATTTGATTTGATTGATCAAATAAAATGGTAAACTCTTTGAGGCTTTGAGGAGTTAAATATTTCCCTTGACAAAGTAAAAAAACCAACTTCAATGGTTTTATCGTATAAATATATAATATACTAGCGGACGGATAAACCTTCCTCGAGAACCACTCTATCCATTGGTGACAACCGCATCAAAATCCGTTGCATATTTTTAAAGATCTAAGCATACATAGGGGACGGAAAGGACATTGTTTTATACTATGTTATGACTGAATACTTAGGTAAGAAGGGCTATAACTAAATGATGAGACTATTGGATATCATCATGATTTTGTGATTGTGTAATTTCCAGGTGCATCGCTGTGGACTTGAGAGGTTATGGGGACTCTGAGAGACCCGAAGGCGTTTCTTCGTACAAATTGGAACTTTTGGTTGAAGACGTTAGAGACCTCATTGAACAATTGGGTAGGTAGTGGTCACCTTTGGAAAACACTAAATTGTCGTGTTGTAAAGAGTTACAAAACTGTTTGGCTTGTACCAATGCTTCGAACAAGTATAATAATGTAGGTAATATCGTTGTACCAATGATGTAGTTTTTGTACCAATGTTTCGGCGGAGGAGATGGAAAAAAGTTTACCTATACCTAACTAATTACTTAGGTAGAATAATAAAATTATTGTTATGTTTTGTTTTATCTATTTCTCAAACAAGAATTATTTACGAGTGTTCTTTTTGTTTATTTTTAAGTCTCGGATTAGTTTCGTCATGTTAAGGGTAGACTGGGTACGGTTGAAACGGTGTATGGTTGAAAAAAAGCAAAATCTTGTGAACAGTGCGTGAGTGATGAGGGCTGAGTGGAAGAAGTACGGGGAGTACTCAGCCCACCAAGTGAAACACACACGAGTTTAAGTGTCGCATCGCTACAGTGGGTACAGTCTGGGTAGATTACCCTACCCTACTAGTTCATAGTCGTTATTGTAAACGCAGATACAACGAAACATACATATAAGAAATTAATTCTTTAACGTAACGCATATAATGAAGCAGTGCGCTGTGGTCATTGTTAGTAATAGTGCAGCGGATATAACAGTCAATAGAAATGAGAAATATTGTTATGGACCAGTGTTAATTTAACAAATAATAAATGACATAAATGTTGTTGTTTCTTTTCAGGTCGCGACAAATGTATATTGATAGCTCATGATTGGGGCGGTGTGATCGCTAGCGAGTTCCGTAATCAATATCCTGAAATGCTAAGTGGTCTGGTTATGATTGCCACCGTGTCTGCTGCCGCATGGGGCAACGAGATTTGGAACAATCCTGTACAAAGACGAAAGTCGTGGTAAGTTCGAAGTAAAGTACCTTCCTACAATACTAACTAGTACCAACTAGGTATTATCTGTGAAAACTAATCGACTCGACACCACGTGGACATCACTATCTAATAAGAATTACATCACTATCTACTCTAAATACATAATAATTAATTCAAAAGTGTCATCGGTTACGGCAGCGGTCTTGAAGAACATGTTACGGGTTTTTTCGGAGTTTGGGTGTTTTTCTAATTAGACTTGACATTTTTTAATCAAACACTTATTAGGCATAGAATAGAGAATAGTAGGTTCCTACTTTTCACAAAAAAATAAGAAAAATCCTACCTTCACAAAATATAACACTACTTTATATTGACCCATTTATTATTTAGGTACTTTGAAATTTTATGCGATGTAGTTAATTATATACCTACTATGTCTATAGGTAGGTACATAGAATCCCGCTTAAATTGGGTAGTTACATCGATCAGTAAAAATCGACGCTGTCACACTGTAAAGCAAACTATGTATTTTAAATTTAAATCTAATAAGTACCTATTATAATAATTTTCCTCCATTTCTTAGGTACGTGTTTTTATACCAAGCACCTATATTAGCTGAAAAGGCGCTGTCCATGAACGACCTGGTAATCTACGATGAGATGATGTTGTTCCCTGGCAAGAAGGGGACAGATAAGAACGACATCGAGTGCTACAAATACTGGTTCCGCAAGCCTTGTAAGTTTTTTAATAAACTACTGAGTTTTAACTTTTAAAATATCGCGTTTCATAATCTATTTTAATATTTTACGGGAATTAACATGAATTATACTAATAGATATGCACATATCTTTTGTGCCGGACGTTTCGAACAGATTACAGGCCACAGGCGAGTAAGTACGGTATGATTTGTATTATAATATTATAATAAACTTCTGACTACTTCTGAGTGTCGGCTGATTTTATTAAAATAGGTTCGTTTGGCGGGACCACTACCGTGGTCCCTGATATCTACTTCTCAATCCTACGATATAGACAAAAGATTGTATGGATGGATGAATGAATGTTTCCTACGCAACAAGTATTTATTCAACGGATTTTAATGAAACTTGAGAATAATAGTTAAGTATAAGTACCTACATTCTTATAAATCAAAACCTTTTGAGCAACATTTTTCATTAAGTATGGCTCTGCCCTTATTGTTCGTAGTGTGGTTTTATAAAGCTTATGTCATATTACCGTAAGATCCCATTTACAACGCGTTATTTCAAAGACATTCTGTTACAACGAGTTGTAACTAAAAACGGGTTCTTACGGTACCATATATTCTAACCTTCCTCGATAAATGGACTATTCAATTCCAAGAGAAATTTTCCATTCAAACCAGTTGTTCGATATAAGCGGCAAGCGCGTTCAAGCCAAACAAACTCTTTCAGCTTGATAATATTTTAGGAAGGTACCTAAGTAAATAAGTTATTTTATAATAAACAAATATTGTTTCAGCTGCATTGACCCCTCCAATAAATTACTACAGAGCCAACTTTAGGTATGACCTTCCAAAGATCGAAGAGCACAAAGAAAATATTCCAATGTTAGTTGCCATGGCTGAAAATGATCCGTACCTAACCCACAGTCTGCTCGACACCATGAAGAAAGAATACAGCAGTATAGAAACAACGATTGTGAAAGACACGGGCCACTTTCTTCAACAGGAAGATCCAGAGAAAGTGAACGACCTCATACGAGGCTTTCTTTTAAAACATAAGATTTAAACACACAAACTACTGTTAAGTTTAATTTTAATTGATTTATTTCATTCTAGGCGGCCCTTATAACTGTTAGTAGTGACAAGTATCTTCTACTATTACCTTTTCTGTGGCAGTGACACATACATAGCTACTTATAAGCTAATTACGTACTTTTCTACTGAAAGGCTACGCTGACTAAGGCATACCAAAGGGAGTCACGGTACAGTTGTAACATTTTACGTTAAACATTAATTTCTGACTTAATCCATACAAATAAATAAAATTGAAGTGTCAGTGTGTAATGTCAATTTAACAGCTTTTCACTATAACAGCTGCATATGGAGCGATCGTTACAGATACTCCAATAAATGAAAACAAATGTCCACCACACTGGGTCAGTTGTACCAGTATAAATGTTAACCTTACGACTATTGAAAATTGCGCACTTATAAATAAAAAAAATCTTTAATATTAATCTTCTTTAATAGAAAATTATAATATAACTTTGACTGCACGTATATTTCACTTCGCCGTCACAAGCGTCCGTCTCGAGCTACTTGCTTGCAGTTGCAGCAGACAGCTGACAGTTACTCGGGTGCGTTCTAGAAAGCCTACAATTAGCAGGAGGTATAAGTGCGTCACCCTGGTGTCGATATCTATATATTGGCGATGGTACAATAATAGAAAGAAACAAAAAACATTTAATTTCCATACAGCCCTGTCACAATTATACCCGGTCTACCCTATTTACTTTACGCCCCAGTTTTGAGCAATAGATAATTGGGCACTTATGTACAAAATATGTCACACAGGTAAGTTCGTAATATTTAGTTGTTGTGTTGTAACCATACGTATCCATATTCCACACGTAAGGTTATAGAATGAGATCAATATTATATGGGAAGGATGTTTGTAAATCCAACCATGTCACGTCCGTAAATAGCGAGCTGCGATCGCGATCGCCGATTTCGGAATCTGCCGTTGGTTGCTCTGTGTCTCATTGACTGTTCAGTTGAAGTACAATTTGGCATTGGCAACAAACTGTTCAAATCAAATGGTCAATAATATCTTTACGAATTGATTCAAAATGCTTTATATCTTATATTCCATCGAATTCCTCATTCTAAAACCGAAAGTACAAAAGATAATGTGTATTTGTCTATATTTGATTAAGAGACTGAAAATAATGAGTCAATTAAATGTTACAAAAGAAATATATAAAATTAAGATTTATTTACATTACAAAGTATCGTTTAAAAAATCCTTCGCGTCATTGCCGACTGGGAAGGTTCCCAGAATGCTGGCTGTGTTGCCACGTTGGATGGCGATATTTATTCTTTGGGCCAGAAAATAGCCAGCCTTCTGGTCCTGAGAAGCATAAATAAATGATTAAAGTATTTAAGAGTTTTATTACCCATTAGCGATTGATCTAAAGATGGCACCTTTACAGTAGTAACATGAGGATCCCGTTGGTTTCATTTAACACAAGATATCTATCCTGAGCTGTGTCTGGCGTGGGTCTCCCTGTCACTCAATTAAAATCGGACTTCTGCGAGCGCCTGAATTAATAATGTTTACATACGTGTATAACACAGGCTTTATCTCTTTTAACCACTGATCGTAGAAACCTAATGCTTGGAGGGCGTGTTTTTTGTATGGCGTAAACTTCCGATAAGAAAGGATTTGGGTGAAATTGGCGGTCCAAAGTTTGTATGGGACAACGTGACTCCTCAGAAACTACTGCACCGATTTAAAATAAGCTTTCGGCAATTTTATTTTGCTAAATTTTTAGCGAGTAACAAGGGCTAAACAGGGTTATTTTAAAAGTATGTACTTATATAAGTATAGAATTTCATGTTTTGGATTGCACCTGTAGTACTTCTTAACTCTATGTTTCAAACGTTCATTCAAGCAGTCGCGGACCCCTCACCATAACTATACAACTTCTAGCCGACATTACGCGTGTTTACACAAACACACACAAAGCATATCTTTGTCCCCGGAGGGTTAGACAGTGACGTTCATATTACATTACGTCCACATTTTGCCAGACGTACGTAACAGGCGGCGAGCCCATTGCAGTTTCCAGGCTCAACTCAACATTCGTGTCAAAGTCTCGTCCTTCTGTCCCGTGCACGCGAGGATGACTTGAAATGTTGATAGGGCTCCATAGCACCCGAATTGTACTGCGCCGCGTAGTAATATCGTGTATAGACGAGCCAATGTCGATTTATTCCTATCTTGAGCTGTGTCTGCTGTGGGTCTGCCTGCCACTCAATGAAAATCTGACTTTTTTTTTTTTTTTTTTATTTATTTATTATTACATTTATACATTTTACAGCCAATAAATTTATCCTGTAAACATACATAGGTTTGTGTAGGATAAACCGTTCTCTTCTCTTTAACTTCTTCACGAAGGTAGGTAGTTCATACTTAAATACTTACTACATACAAATTAACATTGTGTAACAGTGAGTGTTGAATTTACAACTAAACAGTTTAAAAGTACCCATCATTAGTTAAAAGTACCTATATATTATGTAGGTACTAGTAAAAATCTAATAACGATAAAACCAAGCAAACGCGCTCGATGCACCCAGCCCGGCCAAAAGGCAAAAAACACCAGCCGTAAGCCACGCCCGCGCCCCGACTATACAGGTTGTTCCAATCTAAGTCGCTAGCTATAATATTTTTTAATGACAGCCTTAAGATTACGTGCAGTTATATTACTTTTTATTTCGGGTGGTAGCTTATTTATCAATTTGGGCAGTATGTACTCCGAGGTTCTTTTACCGTAGAAGTTCCGAAATCTGGGCATCGTTAGACGCTTATTAGCAATACTTCTTGTAACTATGGTCGTATTATTTGTTTTAGGTATTTGAATTTTCTTTCTGAAGTACTGCTCCACTAAAATACTAAATTCCACTTTTTTATGTATTGGCATGACATCGCAAAACTTAAACAGTCCCAGAGGATCATCTTTATATTTTAGTTTTATTTTGTGTGGTACAATCAATTTCAGCAACCTATACTGTAAGTTAAAGATTTGGTCCAAGTACGTCTTGTTTGTCCTTCCATAGCTGCTCAAACCATACGATACAATGCTTTCCACCAAAGCTTTGTACATAGTCATTAACACATCAAAAGGTATTCTATTTTTAATAATATAAAATTTAGCCAAAATCGCACGCAATTTACTACCTACCCTATCAATAACTTGTGCGAGCGCCTGAATTAATCATGTTTACGTACGTGTATAACACAGGCTCTAATGTGGAAATTGTTATGTATGTACCTAGATATAAGTTTTTGTATGGACCGCCAGTCCAAATAAACGCAAGTAAGGAACGGACGTGTTTTACTGCGATAAGCGTTAAGTACATATTTAAAAGTGGCGACGAGATTCAAAGAGTTCACGCGTAGTTACAATAAAATTATTCGTGGATTATAACGTAAAACGTTTTTTATTAAGGTGTGCAGTGTAGTGTACAAAATGACCATCGGCAAAATAGGATCTTTTGACCTTGAGAAGGACAACTGGGAGGCATATATTGACCGACTGGGACAATATTTTGTAGCAAATGAGGTAAAGGCTGAAATACAAGTGGCTACATTGATCACAGTGATAGGAAGTGAAGCTTACGAACTGATGATCAATTTGTGCACACCTAATAAACCCGCCAATAAGACGTATGACGAGTTGGTGGCTTTGATGAAAAGCCATTTAAATCCAAAACCAAGCCAATTAGCGGAAAGATTTAAATATCGTCAACGTAATCAGCATAAAGAAGAATCGGTTGCTGGATATGTAGCAGAGTTGAAAAGGCTCAGTAAAAACTGCGGGTTTCGAGACTTGGTAGAGAACCTCCGGGATCAATTTATATGCGGTTTATCAAATGAAGACATTCGCCAGAAATTGTTCACGGAAGACGACAACATATCTTTTGAAAAAGCCTTTAGTATAGCTTTGTCCATGGAAGCGGCTGAAAATGCGGCATTGGTAGAAGGGTGTACCAAAAGCTGGAATGCAGGTGACATCATACCAAGTGTGAATTTCATGGGACAAAATATTAAAGCGCATATTAAAAAACAAAGGGGCCGGGAGAGGGACAACACAAAAACGCCACTTGAACGAGCCAGCGGCAGCGGTGTGGGTCCAAGCGGCGTAAGCGGAGCGATTCGCGGAAAAAATTGGGTGACCAGTCGGGCAAACATTAACATGGGTCACAAATGTACTGTGTGTGGTGGCACTCACGAAGAATATATGTGCAAATTCAAAATGTATGTATGTAGGGTGTGTAATAAAGAGGGGCATCTAAAAAGAATGTGCCCGAAATTAATAGAAGGTACATCCTTGCATAATATACATGAATCTAATAGAGATATAGATGATCAAGACAGTAGCAGTGACGACGTAAAAATTAAATATTGTAATAATTTTTCATTGTCTACAAAAAAGTCACAGTCACAATTACTTGGACCATTCACCGTAAATGTTTATGTTGAGAATTGTTTATTAAGGATGGAGATCGACACCCGCAGTGCGATATCGTGTATTAGTTATACTTGTTATAGAAGTTTCTTTGTTCATTGTAAACTTAAGCCGACTAATTTAGAATTACGATACTACACAGGCGAAACCATAACCCCTGTGGGTATGATTGAAGTTAGAGTTAAATTTAAAACCATAAAAAAAGTTTTAGACTTGTATGTAATAAAAAGTGGGAAAGCAAATTTATTGGGTAGATGTTGGATTAAGGAGTTAGGTATACCTATACCGACATGCGATGTTCTTAACATAAATAATTTCAATGTTTTTGATGTAAAGGAATTTAGTTCCAGGTACTCTGAAGTGTTTAAAGACGGTTTGGGGCCCTTCACCGGTGGGCAAGTAGGATTTCGACTGCGAGAGGGGGCACGGCCCATATTCCTGCGTGCTCGGCCGCTTGCCTATGCACTACGAGAACCGGTTGAACGAGCGCTCGACCAAATGGTGCGGGATGGAATCATCACGCCGGTCTCCACGACGGACTGGGCTACACCTATAGTTCCGGCAATGAAAAAAGATGGTACCATAAGAATATGTGCAGATTTTAAAATTACATTGAATAAGTGTTTAGAAGTGGACCACTATCCCTTACCTAAGGTAGAAGACTTACTTTCAAAATTACACGGTGGAAAAAAAAATTACAAAATTAGATTTGTCTCAAGCATATGCCCAATTTGAGTTAGATGAGTCAAAAAAGTATACAGTAATAAACACTCATAAAGGCCTATTTAGGTATAATAGATTAATTTATGGTCTAGCTTCAAGCCCAAGTATTTTTCAAAGTAAATTAGAACAGCTTTTCTCTGATATGCCGCAGGTGGGCATATTTTTAGACGACATTATAGTTACGGGGGTTGATACACCCTCTCATTTAAATACATTACATGCGTTGTTTGAGAGATTACGGCAGTATGGATTGAGAATTAAGAAAGAAAAATGTACGTTTTTTGCGGATACCGTGACATACCTAGGTTTTGTGATTAGTAAGCGAGGTGTACACACATGTCCTGAAAAAGTAGATGCAATTAAAAAGGCACCTACACCTACAAATATTATGGAATTACGTTCATTTTTAGGGTTAGTAGTGTATTATGCCAAATTTGTGCCAAATATAAGCACTATTTTAGAGCCTTTATATAGATTGTTAAAAAAAGATGTCAAGTATGAATGGAATGAAGAATGTAAACGAGCATTTAGTAAAGTTAACCATTTGTTGGTATCTAGCGAAGTGCTAGCTCATTATGCCGCTGAGTTGCCGTTGGTACTAACGACAGACGCGAGTAGTGTAGGGATTGGCGCTGTCATCTCACATATCAACCCAGAAGGAGATGAACGACCGGTCGCATACGCGTCACGTGTACTCAATGAAGCACAAAAAGCATACTCACAGATCGAACGGGAAGCGTTAGCTATAATTTATGGTGTGCGTAAAATTCACCAATATCTATACAGGCGAAAATGTATACTAAGAACGGATCATAAACCGTTAGTCACGATTTTTGGCGATAAAACAGGCATACCCGTCATGGCAGCTAGTAGGATGCAACGTTGGGCAATCATTTTAGCCGGGTATGACTATTCAATAGAATATGTACGTAGTAATAGGAATGCTGCCGATGCCCTGTCTCGGTTACCGGTAGATAAAGAAAAACCACTAAAAGGGGAATGTACGTACTTAAATTTCATACAGCATTTTTTACCAATTACGAGAGAAAACGTAAAAGAATGTACTATCAAAGATAATATTTTAATAAAAGTCATAAACTTTATAAAAACGGGATGGCCTAACGAATGTAAAGAGAATGACCTAAAGGCATATTTTGTTAGACGCAATGAGTTATACCTAGACAGAGGGTGCGTAGTAGTATCGTTTAGTAATACCGGGTAAGTTAAGGGAAACTGTATTACGGGAATTGCATGTAAGTCATTTAGGTATAGTCAAAATGAAAAGTCTTGCACGTAGTATTGTGTGGTGGCTAGGGATTGATCATGATATTGAAACAACTTGTCAGGAGTGTGTCACATGTTGCTTAGAAGGAACGGCAAAGCAGCGTACAACCGGGCCACAAAGTCGAGTAAGAGGGCCTTGAAGAGGCGGATGCCCAGCGCGTCGCGCGGCTTGGTCAGGAGCTCACTTCCCATCCCACGGGCAGCCGTGGATTCTGGCAACTGGCCAAAGCCGTGCAATCTAACTTTTGTCAGCCCTCGCTGCCACCGCTGCGTTACCCAGATGGAACACTGGCTCACAAAGCCCAAGAGAAAGCGGATATGCTCGCAGACCTCTTTGCGGCTAATTCCCGGGTCGACGACCGTGGCCTGCAGCCCCCCAACATCGCCAACTGTGGCCACACAATGCCTGATATTGTTATCAGGCAATGTGATGTACGGGCAGTGCTGCGGTCACTCGACACGCGGAAAGCCAGTGGCCCTGACGGCATTCCGGCGGTGGTGCTACGAAAATGTGCAGCTGAGTTGTCTCCAGTATTAACGCGTCTGTACCGCCTGTCATACTCTTCAGGGCTCGTGCCGGAGGTCTGGAAGGAGGCGAACGTACAACCGATCCCCAAGAAAGGGGATCGGTCCGATCCAGGCAACTATCGACCCATAGCTGTCACCTCAGTCATTTGCAAGGTGCTTGAGCTCCTTATAAATAAGCAGCTCATGCAATTCCTAGAGGATCACTCATTAATCAATGATCGACAATACGGCTTCAGGCCAAAGCGATCAACGGGTGATCTTCTGGCATTCGTAACGCATGTCTGGGGTGGGGCTATGGAAAGGCACGGCGAGTCCTTGGCTATTAGCCTGGATATCGCCAAAGCCTTCGATAGGGTCTGGCATGCTTCGCTCCTTTCCAAGCTTCCGGCATATGGTCTACCTCCTCAACTGTGCAGCTGGATTGCCAGCTTTTTAAACGAGCGCCGAGTGCGGGTCCTCTGCGATGGCCAGGCTTCTCGCTTCTTGCAAGTGAATGCCGGGGTACCGCAGGGGTCCGTACTATCACCAACTCTCTTTCTTCTGCATATCAATGATATGCTATCCCTCGGGAACATTCATTGCTATGCAGATGACAGCACACTGCACGGGAGTTACTCGGTTCGTCCGACGGCGGGGCGATCTGAGATTGAGGAGGAGAGACGACGACTCGTGGCTGATCTCGACCGTAACCTCGACAATATCTCTCAATGGGGTACCGAGAACCTGGTCGAGTTCAATGCCCGCAAAACACAGGCGTGTGCATTTACTGCGAAGAAATCCCCTTTCCTTCCCCTACCCTCTCTTCAGAATGCATTATTACCAATGAAGGACAACCTTGATATCCTTGGCATAGACGTTCGTCGAGAGCTCAATAATAAAAACTACATCGAAAGATGTATAGGGCTAGCTTCGCGGAAACTAGGAATACTGAATAAGGTAAAGAGATTCTTTACACCGGACCAGAGGTGTCTGCTGTACAAGACGCAGATTAGACCCTGCGTCGAATACTGCTCTCACCTCTGGGACGGCTCCGCGAAGTATCTGCTGGACGCTCTCGACGCTATGCAGCGACGGGCTATCCGTATTATAGGTTGTCCGGAGGTAACGGGAAGCCTTGAGCCGCTAGCTCAGCGCCGAACAATAGCTTCCTTGGCCGCATTCTACCGTATTTACCACGGCGAGTGTTCTGAAGAGCTCTTCAATCTGATCCCACCCTCTTCCTTCCGATCCCGAACGACTCGTGCCGGGCAGAGATGCCACCCCCACACAGTGGATAGCATGTTCGCGAGAACCGAACGTTTTAAACGTTCGTTTCTCTGCCGAACGATAGTGGCCTGGAACGCCCTGCCTGTGCACGTGTTTCCTCCCACATATAATCCTGGGTTCTTTAAGCGGAGCGTGAAGAGGCACATCAGTAGGTCGTCAAGTTGAGGGCCACTCTCAATAGTAATGTGTGCTGTGAGAGTGGCCCACAATCGCTAGACGTCGTCACGACTTACCACCAGGCGGGCGGCGTCAATTTGGCGAACCAAATATAAAAAAAAAAAAAAAAAAAAAAAAAAAAACGGCACCCCCAAAGGCACCGCTGCAACCGTGGCCTTATATTGCAGAACCATGGTCACGTTTACATGTAGATTTTTTGGGACCATTTCAAGGCAAAACATTTTTAGTAATTATAGATTCTACAAGTAAATGGCTAGAAGTATTTTTAATGCAGCAAACTACAGCTAGTGCAGTTGTGAAGGTGCTTCGTACTACCTTTGCACGCTTTGGCTTGCCCAAGGAAATTGTCTCAGACAACGGTCCGCCTTTTTCGAGTAGAGAATATCAAGAATTTATGAATAATAACGGTATTAAAGTAACATTTACACCGATATACCATCCTGCTTCCAATGGTGCAGCGGAAAATGCGGTTAAACTTTGTAAACGAGCCATAAAAAAAACAATTCGTGACGGAATAGAATTAGATGCGGCATTACAAATGTATCTTATGATGTATAGGAATGTTGAGCAAAGTTCTACTGGTGAGTCACCAGCTATGTTATTACAGCGAAGGAAATTACGAACCCGGTTAGAATTATTAAGCGAGGATAGACAGGTAGAATTTAGAATAAACAAGGCCCAACGTAAACAAATGGGTAATGCAGGTGGTATTGATAGACACTTCCAAGTAGGTAACCCAGTGTGGGCCCGCAATTATACAGGGGAAAAGTGGGTCGATGGAACTATCACAGAAAGAGTAGGCTCTCGTAATTATGTAATAGGTAAGGAAGGTGGTCCGTTCTTGAAAAGACGCGTCAACCAACTTAAAAAGAGAAGAAGTAGTTACGGGATGCCATCTGTAGATGAAGTTATTTCATCGCCGGAAACCAGATCAGCTGTGGAAAATTCGGAAGAGGAAACGACAACAGAGTTAGGACCTGATAAGCAAGATGTGGGGTCTAATCTACCCGGTTCGAGCGCACAGGAATATGGGCATGTGGAGAGAACAGTGGATAATCCACAATCTAGTGAAAAAGCTCCTGTGCCATTATCAGTGAGTCGCCCCAAAAGAACAATAAAACCGGTTCAAAGGTATGGCTTTGAAGATGTGTAACATTTATTATGTATATATTATATTTTACGTTAACAGTAAATAAGAGTGGAGGTGTTATGTATGTACCTAGATATAAGTTTTTGTATAGACCGCCAGTCCAAATAAACGCAAGTAAGGAACGGACGTGTTTTACTGCGATAAGCGTTAAGTACATATTTCACAGAAATGTAATAATTAAATGTCTTAGGGTAACATTTAGGGTACACGCGATTATATGTAATGTATATTCATGATTTTTTTTCAACGATCTTGACTTGTTTTAACTAATATTCAACAATCAACCGCATGTTTTTGCATTGCTCTACTTTGTAATGTGTAATGCACCTCTGCCTACCCCTTTGCGGATATAGGCGTGATACGTGTGAGTGTGTGTGCACTACTTTACCTTTACTTTAAAGGCAATGTGCTGTAAGCTATCAAATGATAATATTTCTTTTAATGTCAAAATAATCTTAATGGCCAAGGGATTAACTCCTCAATTCAAAACGGTACAGATGGTGTGCTTGGCGTGGTTTGTATATGAATATTAGTAAACTTCGCAACACAGATGGCGCTGAAAAGATGACTTCATTTTAAATTGCGGTGTTAAGATTCTCCGATTGAATGACCTTCGTCACTGATATCTCACGGTAGCGCTTCTCGGCCTTTTGGTTAAGATCAAAGTGTAGTATCTGTTCTTTTCAGCTTAATATCTAATATCTGAAAGTTCCCTCACTGAGGGACCAGTAACTGATTTTTATAAGCTGACTGGGTGTTCGGGGCTCGCTCCACTCCTGTCGCGGGTCGGCCCACAATAATACTATTATACCCTCTCGACCTTCCCTCCGCGTCATCGTTTGGCAGAACAATGACGTGGAACATGACTAAGGGCTCGTTTAAGGAGACGCGTGGCGTCGAGCTTCACGTGCAGCGTGGCTTGGCGCGGCACGTCGAGCGATTTAACCGTTTATAGTGAGGCGGCGCGTGAAGCGGCCCGCGTCGCGTTACGCGCAAACTCAAACATATAGAAATGCAGGAGCTCGTTTAAGGAAACGCGGGGCGTCGAGCGACGCGAGCGGTGGCTTCGTACGGCGCTGCGCCGCTGCGCCCGTCGCGTGGGACGCAGCTTTGTATGCGGCGTCGTTCAGTGCGACACCCGGTGCGACTCTCGCAGCTTATTACTAGTTACAAAGAGCAAACATGTGTATTGTTTGTAGTCATGGACGACATCATTGATATATTGCTTGAAGATAATTATAACCCAAGAAGTATTTTATTTACCGCTAGAGCGGAACATAAAATTTATTCATAAATTTTTGAAAAGAAACATCTAGCGAGAAATGCAGATATTAACTTGTCCTCTGTTTATCCAGCAGGATTAGTAGATAGCGCTGTAATGTTTTTTTCCTGAGCGCAATGCTAAGTTTCCGTCCCTGAAACTGGCGCCGTCGACGCCGACATTCCCACTGCATACCCCGCACCTCTCCCAGCCTTCCTGCCGCGTCCTTTGCGGCGTCACCCGCCGCTTCATCCGCCGCGTTCTCCCATTGCGAAACTCACTGGTTTACCCGCGCTCGCGCGGCGTCGCCTGTCGCTACATTTGCCGCGTCCGACGCGGCGACGCTAGTCGCTTGGGCAGCTACAACTCAAATAAACGCTTGCAAAGTCGCTTCTCCTTGAACGCTCCAAACATTGCCGTATGTTTGTGTTTCTGGCGGCCCGCCTCGCGGACCGCACCGCACGACGCGCCGCGTCTCCTTAAACGAGCCCTTACTTAACTTCAATTTCTCCAAAAACGTGACGTGACTGTTTTAAATTGATTTTTAAAATTGCCTGTATTTATGCAGTGATAAAATTTAAAAAAATAGTCGATATTCGTTTTGATAGAAGTTTCTTTTTCTTGCATTCGATCGTCGATAAAATTAATTTGACTGTTTGAAATTCAAAATTAACAAATCATAGGTACCTCCTATGTACCAACACAATGTCGAAAGAAATAGTAGATTACACAACAAGTGAAAAAAAAGAAAATTTAATTCGAGTTACGAAGTTGGATCCCGAGAGTAGAGAAGGATTCTAAAGTAGAATCCTGAGCGGAGCGAGGGATACAAGGAACGAGATAATTTTTTTTTTCACGAGTAGTCTACTCTAATGAGCGTTTTATTCACTGTAATCGATGAATAAAGTTCACTTTTTCGAAGGGCAATGGTATAAAAAATATTGTTTCACACTGGTTTCACATTACTTTAATTTTTTATATTTTACTGAATAAACCATTCCTAGCCTAGGCCTAAAAATCGTTTTTTTAAGCACCAAAACAGTGTGTCCGCTAGTTATTTATAAACTAGGTACCTATGCAATGCATTCTGCTGTTGCGATAATTGAGCTGAGTTTGTCGATCCGGGTCGAACTCCTAAACGATTTGACCGATCTTTTTGAAATTTGGCACGGTCATAGTGACCATCACCGTGAGTGCATTTATCTGAATTCATAAAGATCGGTCCAGTCGTTTAGGAGGAGTTCGATCACGAACGAAATACACGAGTCGTCTAAGAAAGAGCTTCGTAAACTCCGCTCAACAGCGGAGCGGAGTTTACGAAGCTCTGGGGATCGTGCGGAGTATTGCCTTATACGGGGCTCCCGTTTGGGCGGATAGATTGGCGGTCAGGGTGAACGCGACTCTGTTAAACAGACCTCTGCGAACCTTGGCCGTCAAAACCATACGGGGGTACCGCACGATCTCCGGAGAGGCTGCATGACTCTTAGCCGGGACCCCTCCATGGGACCTGGAAGCGAGAGCCCTTCCGTCATTGTTTCAATGGCACAAGGAGGCGCTGGAGAGGGATCACAGGCCTGCGAGTCGAGAAATCGAGGACCAGCGGTCCCAACTCCGCCAGGATCTCATGGAGACTTGGAGGGTGCGACTTGATTAACCAAAGTGGGGAACTACTGTCGTCGCGGCGGTGAGACCGATCATGGACGAGTGGCTGCAGAGGCGGCATGGTGACCTCACGTATCGTTCGACGCAGAGCGTTACCGGGCATGGATGCTTCGGTAGCTATCTGTTTCGCATCCATCGTGAGGTCACACCCCGGTGTCAACACTGCGAGGTTTCCGACGACGACACTGCACTCCACATGTTGGTGGAGTGCTCAGCGTGGGCGAATCAGCGCCTGGACCTCGTAGTGGGTCTGGGCGTGGATATCCTCTCGCTGGGAACCATGCTCCAAGCCATGGTCTCCAGCGCGAGTAGGTGGAACGCGGCCGTGTTCTTTTGTGAGCAAGTCATGCTCTTGGATTAAGATCTGGCGAGTAAGGTGGCCATTCTTTTGAGCTGATGAACCCTGGTAAAGTGACCATGCACCACTGCTGAACACTTGAAGCCCTGTGAGCTGGCGCAGAGTCCTGTTGGAATATCCAAGGTTGGTTGCTGAAGTGTTGTTGGCTCCAGGGAAGCAGCACAGTTTCGAGTATGTCTTGTCGGTAGTAGTCTTGATTGATTTTTATGCCTTTATCTATGAAAACTAAGGGAGTTTTGATAGTGAAACATATTCCTCCCCAACCAAACCATAACTGTTTGTGCGTTTTGACGATGCGGAACAACCACAGTAGCTCTAGGACGAGTTGCTGACCAGATCCTGTCATTTTGGTGATTGTGGGCTTGCTCAATAGAAAATAATTTTTCATCAGAAAAAACCATATGTTCCTAATTTGAAGCTACGGAACACTGTTTAAGCAATCTGCACCTCTCAAGATGAACTTTTTTGTCTTTAACTGTAAGCAATTGAGCTTTTCTAATTTTATAAGGGATCAATTGGAGGTCATGTTTCACTGTACGTTGCACGGTGGATCCCCAAGTTTCGTGACATTTTTCTCACCTTTGCCTGTGGATTGCGTAGTAACCTTTGTTTGATGATGTGTCTGTTCCTAGAAGTTCGAACAGTCCTCTTACGTCCTCTTCCAGGACGGTCCTCAATGTTGCCCAACTCATTATAGCGTTTAATTGTCGCAGAAACTAACTGACGGCTTACACCAAGAAAGCTTGCTATCTATCATTGCCTTTTTCCACGCTCATGAAAAATTTTCATTTTTAAAATTTTGTCAACGTTATTTTGGGCCACGGTGTATATATTTAAATGATGTGAATGAATGTGAAATGAGGAAGTAAAGAAGTAAAATATAGAGTTTAAAGTGCAATGAGTCTTTTTATTGAAAGTACTGGAGAGAGGACAAATCTTAACATAGGTTTAAAAAGAAATACACTTTATTTACGTTATTAGAATTACAATATATATATATGAAAAAATACAATTGAGACTAACTAAATATGTACATTACCTATTCTAAAATTATACCTTCTAATTATATCTAAATTCTAATATGCGTGAAAGAATTCCTCCGCCTCGTCGCCGACTGGCAATGTTCCGAGAAGGCTGGCAGCATTTCCACGTTGTATGGCAATGCTTATTCTTTATGCCAAATACTAAATAGTAACCAGCCTTCTGGTCTTGAGAAGTGTCGATCATGAGTTTAGATAACATTTTGAATAGGCCGCGAGCACTCGGACCCCAAGGTCCCAGCGGGACCCCAAACGGCTCAAATATGTAGTCTCCAGCTAAATTGGAGTATATAAAAGAAATTAATAATATAATTTAAATAATATATAAACTGGATGTAGCAGATTGCTTTTGCAGCAAAAAACTGAACATTTTAAGGTAATGTGATATGAGCCGCGTAACTAGATTTAGTCTAGCGAGTGTTCTAGACGCGAATTTGTTTCATTCCTATCGAATGGGCACTTGCACCACACCTGTGAGAGAGGGGAACGTTGATATAAGACGACGCGGGCGGTGTGGAACGGGCTAACTATGAGAGACTATGATAGATGCAAAGATATTATAAGTTCATATAGTATAATAGGTAATAATTATTCCATGGATAGATGGTATCCCTTAGTTTCGTTCAGGCAGGAGGAGTGCTATAAAACCTTTATTAAAAAAAAAATTAATCAAAATATCAAAGTTGCTATAGAGAGACACTGTATTCAGGCCATAACGTGGGGATTGGTGGGACAAACATATTGGAATTACTGTCTAAATGTTTTTAAAAGGGTTTTTGAGTGATCTTGCCAACTCTAACGAAACTGCATTGATTAAATCAAATCTGGCTAATCAATTTGAATTTTATTTGGCTCTCCAGTTTTTGTGCCTTTGCAGCAAATATACATAAAAAAAACACAATATCTATCTACTATCTATGACTATGAAATCAAGGTCATGTCATAGTATATAGTACCATATAATTTGAATGTTATGACCGCTTCACACTATCTCTTTTTGGCACAGAGAAGTATCATTGGGTATTTCTTTCCTGCAAACACGGTGTGAATCGTATGTAGTCTATTTAATTTGGTCGTCCAACACTAGTCAACTCAAAATGACTCAAATAAAATGAAAGCTAAAATAATTGCTCAATGGCTGCTGTACCTACTTCATAGAACAGCTGATATGCGCGTAAAAGTTTTATCTGGAAAAATAGTGTTTTGTTTTAATCATTTGCTTATGTTAGTTTAGATGATACGAGATTTAAGCTACAGCTGTGTGTGGATATCAGGGTTAGTTTATTTTGGTTTTAAAATCGATATCTGATGTGTTCTGTTATGGGTTTTCAACGTTGCTATATATTTCAGATGTCATTGACCATACAGCAAATAATTTTGGATGCAAAGCGACTCGCGGGCCGTCTTAAAGAGCGAGAAACAGAGGCCGATGCTTTACTCACGGAAACTCAAACAGCCTACAGACACATTCACACCATGAAACAGGTAGGCCATTGGTATTTTATAACAATGACAACAATTAAAACATTTGATTTTCTCTTGGTGTAATTTAGGTTCATTGCGTTCTAATAGCAAGATGTAATTATGGTTATGAATTGCTATAGTTTTAATTCAGGTTTGTGGATTGTTTGTTTTCATGTTGTGTAAACAAATCCTACATATCTATATTTATATTAGTATTGTAGAAAAATTGAAATCTTCGAATCGGCTATTACAATAGTTTCGATCATCTTCACCAATCTACAATAATAATAACAACAATATGCACTATTTCTGTATATCTTCTTTATTATGTACAAAACCTAAAATATTGTCACTTGATGACAATCCTGCATGTTTGCACCCAGAATTGCTTGAATAATCTCATACAGTGGTACTTGACTAGTGTGACTATTATTATTTTCATTACCTGGTACCATATACAGTAGAAAATTAATTACCAATTGGTAGATCAAACTAAAACTGAAGGGCTTGTGGCAACCAGCTAGACAACTTGCTAACAAATAGCAAAGTTTAAGCAACATCTACCCTTTGAAATTTCATAAAACATTGAGACCCTTCGTTCATCTAAGAGCACATTAAGCCATCGGTAGTCATATGAACATCTTTGGCAGTTGTTACGGGTAGGTGGCGCCCTAAAAATCTAAATCTGACTGGTCTAACTACAGAACTTTAATGTTGCCCAGGGTTTGTCGTGGAGGTCAGATGGCAGTCACTACATGGTTAATATGGAAGTTCAGTCAGCCGCATGACAGTTGATGACTGAATAGTAATTAAATAAATAAATATTAATGAATATTAATGAATAAATAAATAAAATGAAAATAATAATAATAAATAAATAAATATTAATGACTCGAATAGCCGACCTCAACTGGGTTTGTAAAGGCTATGTAGAGGATGAATCCAAGTCACAACTCCAACAGCCAGGGCCAATGTGACATACTTTACCTAGAATCTCTGTAGTCCGGGCATACGCAAATGCAAATATAACTCAAAAATTTACCCAGAAAATGGGACTTAGATATCATAGTGTTTGCTATGGTACTGGGCAATATTATAGGATCCTATAATTTTATTGAAAATTGATAGTGCTTTAGATATTGAGAACAAAAATACTCTTCAAAACAACTACATTTTATAATAGTTTTATAAATATTATTATGTATACAGTTATATAAATATGTAAATAACTATACATAAAGTGTAATAGCCACTCCTATCCTCAAAAATATGTAATATGAATAAGATATAATAGTAATAAAAAAAATAAGGATATAATCTCATTTAGACTTTTATAGTAGCAATTATAATAATCATATGATTATGGCTGGTGACATCATAAATCTTTAATAGTACATAAATGTCTATGCTAATACGAAAGTCAAGAAAATAAATTTATAAAAATTTCAGTATAAAGAAGAAGTTGATACATTAAATGAAGCATCTCGCGAGCGTCCAAGGGGTGCCCTTATAGCCAGTATTGAACGGGAGTCCCGTTTAATGAGGGATGTTCAACGTGAAAATGGCGAACTTAGAGCCGCATTGGAGGATCACCGGCGAGCTTTGGAACTGATCATGTCCAAATACCGACAGCACACAGAGAAAAGAATATGGGAGTCAAGAATAGACTTCACAAATGCTATAAATGAGAAACAACAAGAGGTAAGCGATACTTTTTTATTGATTTATGAACAAGTCAATTTAAACTACATTACTGCTGACCAGCAAAACATTATAAACCTATCTATAATCTATGTCATTAGGTAGGTAGTTAACTAAAGGGAAACAATAAAAAAGGCGGTGACCTGATAGCTCTAGTAAAAGCCAAGAACTTAACTATTTTGGCTGGCTCGAAAATCTGAAATTGTTATGGTAGTCAACAAGTATTGAACATTAAAGGAAAACTACAACGAATGAGATAACTGCGTTATTTCAGGAGATATAAAGGGTATTATGGGAGACTACGAAACCCTATTCTTATGTGTGGCTTACACGTACATGGCCAGTTTTTTAATGGCGGCACTTTTGACATACATTTCTCTTAAGGCTTTGTCAAACAGAACGCGTTATTATCGCGCGTCAGGGCGCTAACCTAACGCGACGCTATGACGCCGAGCTGTGTTGTACTGCGACGACGGTGATGTACCGCCAAACCTCAGCGCTCTGTCGCGGCGTTAGGACGCTTGAACGTCTGGCGTTGTAATTTTTTACACATTTTACTTTAGCGTCGGCGTGAATGTATGTTAATTAATGCATAATGTCCGAAAATTTTATAGAATTACTTAGAAAATACCCATGATAAATAAATACGATGATATTCGCCTAAATCTTTCCTCTTTTTATTGATGTCGTGCACCCATACTCTTTTTCTCTGTGACCGTGATAGAGCATATAAAGTTAATAACTCTTTCTCATTAGAATCACTCGACATCTCAAATAGGTAACGAACAAAATTTTCACACTCTGCTATCGATCTGTAGTGCTCTGGCGAATGGTATGTCGCGTAGGAGCGTCGGGGCTAATTTTTTGGTGTGACATGAAAATAGCGCGACGTTAAAACGCGACGCTTACGCGGCGCTAATAAGTAATAACGCCTTCTGTTTGGCAAAGCCTAGTCGGGTTTTCAAGTGTCATTCGTGATAGTGTCAAAAACACGTCAACCGCCATTTTTATTGTTTAGTTAAGTACCTAAAGAAACGGAGTATAAGTACCGAATATAAGTTAGATATTGTTTGTATTTGAAAGTGGTTAGTCCAGTTAAAATTTTACCAGATGAAGCAGCATGGCATCGAAAGAGTTCGATAACCAATGATATCGCCGAAAATGTCGTCACGTGACACAATTTTTGGAATTTCCTGCGATATCATTGGTTATAGACAAACTCTTCCGAGCTCTATAGTAAGGGGTCCGGGATTGAACCGGAATCTTTCTATTATAAGGAGAATGGAATTGTTTGGTCTTTGGTTACTCCTCTTGTAAAGTTACTGTACCACTGGTTCAATTTCCATCTAAAATCATTGTGATTTGATGATCAATGCTTATACATGATTAAATGAGTCCAAATTGTGCTTTTCAAAAACCATGAATAAATTAATAGCACATTTGTTATAGTTAATTCGACAACAGGCCGAGAGGATCAATGAGATGACAAGCATTATGTACAAAGCAGTCAATGTGGATGATAACAGTGATGCAAGGAAAGAAGAGGAACTTTACCAAAGGCTCATTACTGAAAACAAGGTATATATCAGCCATTTGATAGTTTATGATGAAACTTCTTTAGTCTATTAGTATGAACATTTCAGATATTTAAAGAGACATTAAAAGTTACACGTAAAAGTATGTACTTAAGGAGTAGTAACATAGAATTTCGTTCTTGAAAAACGTGAATGTATAACCCACACCAATGTCGGTGTAATAATATAACCGAACCTATATGATCTTAGCTATAAGTTTTAAAGATCATCAGCTCACTTTGTATGTGATGAACGGATCTCATTCATCATATTGTTTTTTTTTTAATTTTTAAATGAATCTTGTTAGTGTCTCAAGACGTCCAAGAAGTAAAATTGGAAAGCCAGACACGACTAGATTTGTCGAAATATCTCTTTGCCGCCACCCGTGAAGACTTTTAATGACTCTTATGTTACTATCGTAGGAAGAGAAAGTAACGAAAGAAAGACTGTCAAGTATTTCTTAAATTCAAGAAATAAATGTGTTGGACGACTGTTCCAGGGCTTGAGAGATATGTTAGACATGTCTCAAAGATACGGGTCGGAGCGTGTCTCCGCGCCGCCCACACAGGACAAGGACGTACAGACGGACGGGCCGCCGCTGCCGGGCGCGTGACGTCACGTAGCTGACCCCTGCCTCCTGTGAGCCCCACCCCCGCAGGTATACACACACCGCACACTTGTAACTTGCAGCACGGACTTCTGTACTACTTAGTGTATACATAATATAGATTACCGTAGCGTTCCTCACACTCTGTACTCTGTTTCTTTAGGTGCTTAACTAGAGGTAAACAATAAAAATGGCGGATGACATGCTTTTGAGTCACTTTTATTTTGGAATTTTATGGCAAGACAGTGTCACGTTTAGGTACAGTCAGCTACAAAAGTTGATGAACACATTCAATTTTCCAAAACATCTCGACACTAAAATATTCCATAAGTAAGTGTCGTGACAAGAGGAGAAAATAATCGTGTCATTAGTAGTTTACAATAAACAGTTAACAACAATTTTTGCATAAGTCGCTTAAAAATAATAGCGACCAGCGAAATTGAATGTGTTCATTAACTTTTGTAGCTGACTGTACTTCTCTAAAGGTAAACAATCAAAATGGCGGTTGACGTGTTATTGACACATATAATTTTTTTTTTGGGTTTTTTATGGCTTGGTAACATTTAGTTAAGTACCTAAAGAAATAGAGTACCAACCTTAGATGTGACGCCTGTGACGTCACCAGTATGCCGATACGGCACAGTTACTGTGGCATTATGTATTTATTATCTAAGACGATTGAAAGTGTACTATGTAACTGTCCTTTCCCTCGATTTATTCCAGTACCTTTAAGTAGAGGCATTTGTTCGATGATAATGCATTTGCTGTGATATAGCTAAAGGGATATCATCCGCTTACGACTAGTACTTACTGTCCATTTGTGTGGTGTTATTTGATGTCAAATGTTGTAATGAAACTGTCAGATGTGCACTGTGCAGGCAGGGTGTTGAGGTTCCGCTGACAGCATCACCGTTCCAGTATACAAAACTTGTGTTTTATTCTGCAAATATTTATACATAAACGAATGTCATTGGCAGGACTCAAGAAATTCAGTGGTTAAATATTGTTGCAACACCAAACACTGACACCTAAAAGTAGTTCATGTGAACTGCGGTTAGATGGCATCCCTAACGTATCCCGTAAAAATGCGATGTTGGATATGGAGCAAAAATTTTAATGATTTGAGTTCTACCTGTGACATTAGTTTTAAATAATAAATATTTGAGAAATATTAAAAGCAAACTTATTGCTTTTAAAAATACAAAATAATATTGTATTTTATTGTTACTCGTATGTTTTGGATCGTAGGTCTTTTGACATTACATAATTTTCTGATGCACATTTTATTTTAAAAATGTGCGCGTTACAAATATAAATACAGCGAAAAACTTCAAATGTACTTCGTAATCAGTTTAGTGTCATTCGGTTGTATTCGATGTTAGATATTATATAGTAGTTTAAATTTTATGGAGTTTCACGTTAAAGCTCATTATCTCTATGTAGACGAAACCTGTCGTGTTCGAGCAAGTTTCTAGTTGCTATTGTTGTAGTTGAAGGATTGTAATTGGGTTTTATTATCATGATTTCGTAGCATGACGACCTCTTTTCTGATCGGATCTTTGAATAGACATTTTTTTAGAAGCAATAGAAAACATATACTTAATTTTTTAAATCAATATAACGTTTAAATATTCATATTGTTACTCTCATTTGTAATTAGTGTGCATTTGATTTTCACTCAAGATACGCCGGTTAATCCTTTGTGTAGTAGAGGACCATATCAGTGACTCATTTAATAATATAGGTTATGTATAGGTTTTGGCCTATAACTTTGACCCCTTAGGGCTAGGTAAAATTTTCGATTTTTTGGCTTGCCTCCAGATCGAGGGCTATCCATAGAGGGGTCAACCATCATTGGAGCATAAGCAGTTCTCGAGAGCTAAGGGGGGACAAAAATTACATTCCCCATTTCTATAAATATATAGATAAGTATTATTATGTCGTACTGTTTGCCACATGAAATAAATAAGTGTCTTAGGCTATTATCCTCATGTAACTTTATGTTGCAAGAATCTAGTGTTACAGCTATTGTAAGCTATGAACCTACCTTAAAATTAATAAAAGCTATATTTGACATATATTTGTATCCTGTTCAAAAGTATGTATACCTTCTAGAAACAAGAAAGTGTAACTAATTTTCAGTCTAAAGTCTAGACAGAAATCTAGCATTCAAGTTCTTTCCCGGTAAGCCTATTAAAAGTTGGTTAGGAGTGGGTTCACATGAGTATAGTGGTGGTTGATGATCAAACGTACGGTGTCGAAGTTCAGGCCTTAGTCCTGAATTTCGACACCGTAACGCGCTTTCAGACGAGCCGTACCGTCGAGGGGAGGTCGCGGTGCTTTCGGCGTAATTTGTTCGACGGACCTGTCTCCGGTGCGTGTAATATATATCAATATAAACCATACACCGTGAATCCGGTGAACACAACGGTCAGTTGTCCGAAGACTGTGTAAAACAGGCCTTACGTCTTAACAGCTGGTGGCCAAAACGCATGGGTTCTATGATTATGTATTTGCAAAGGTATTCCGGAAAATCGTCTGTGACGGAGAGGCAACTTCAAAGAAACAAATAGAAACAATTAGGAGTCATGCTACGAATTTCCAATCACTGTGTAGAAAGAATTTTGACCTTATTCCATTGGACTTGGTGATGATTGTATTAATTTTATTTAGCTTACCAGGGTTGAAAAACAACCACTAAACGTAGGCTCCTTATTTATACTCTGTGTAATGACGTAACCATCTGGTCTTTCTCTCGCCTTTGAAGTGTAGTCATCCATTGTAATAGCCTCGAATATTAAAAAAAAAATCATCTGTTTACTACGTCTCTGACACTTGTTGATACAGGATTTGATTGATGAAAATAAAAAACACATTGGGCACAGATAAAGTAGGTATAGATAGTGACTCGGGGTATGTATGGAACTCGACCTTTTTTTTTGTAAAACTACAGACTTTTTTATTCTTATGACTGGTTGAATATAAAATTTTTGAACATTTAAATTTCGAAAAAAAAAGAAAATAGTTGTAAACTAATATAACGATAGTTCATTAGAATGTAATGTTAGCAATATTCTGGCGTATTTGGTGCGAATGCAAGATTAGTATTTTAATGGTTATGTAATTTAGTGTTCATCTCAATAAATACTCGACACCTGCCTACCGTAATTACATTTTAAATTCTAGTTAATAGTACCTACGCTACGTATATACTTTATTTTAGTTTCGTGTAGGGTAACAATACAGTATTGCCAGTACCTTCCTACTTGCATTGGGATGCAATGTTGCCAACATATACCTATAATCACATAGTGTACTAGTCAATTGCGTGAACAGGTCCCGCATTGTATTTATTACACCTAACTACTATATTTTTATTTCAAGTTGTTAAATCGTAGTTATAAATAGGAATAATAAAAAACCTACGATATCCATCAAGATGCCTTAAAGGAAGAACCCACAGACCAACAGTCCGCCTACAGTATCAAATTGTTTGGTTGGAAAGGTAGAAAATCGAACAAAGAATGTCGTCTGAACAATCTGAGACTGCAGGTAATGTGTGCGCTGCTTAAGTTAAGGTCGATTCAGACGTATCAGTGAAGCCTCAGTTCGATCTGACACACTTCAGTATCAGTGCAAACAAAATCTTACATAGGTACTTACATTTTTTATGAACATGTCAGTGTCAATGATGACAGAGTCGTATTTGACTCTAATATGTTCATAGAAAATGTATGAAAGAATATTTTGCTGATAAATCAATGATACTGAACTGTGCCAGAGGCTTCACTGATATATGTGTGTAGCTTAATAGTATGGCAGCCCGTAGACTTCAGTCGATCGACTTCAACTAAAGATTACATGCTAACACATTTTTAAATCAGTGGCTGAAATATGAATCGGCTGTGCTAGCTGAGGTGGTATCAAACATTAAATAAATAGTTTACTTAATGTATATGTTATGTTATATTCTTTCATGTAATGTAGCGGAAATCGCTTTGAATTGCTTGTGAACTTAATGTAGTAAAGCTGTAGCATGATTCTTTGTAGGTAAATTCTAAACAATGGCAAAAACATTCGAGTAATATCTACTCTATATACTGCGCCTAATAGTTACAATATAGAATATTTCATCAAGGTAAGGAACTCGAAAAAGCGCCCTTTTTTAACCCGTTTCGCGTCTGTATAAGTTTTTAAGAACGGCGCGGTACGCTGTCATATTGCAGACAACATTCAGAATTACCACAAACTATTGCTAGACATTATTTACGCTGCATTTCGTTATAAGAACGTATATGCACACACACATTACATAATCACATCTGTAGTCCCAAAGGGGTAAGCCGAAGCATATAATACACTTAATTTTCGTCAGTAACTTTGTCGGCTCCGCGTAATAGGGGGTTAGTATATTTACGCATATCGCGTACTTTTATATTTCCTAGAGCCTCCTCCGTTGATCGGCAGGTGCGCCACGTGCAGGCTAAGATGTTGGTGGGACCCCCTATACACGTAATAAGTACCTGTTGAAATCATTTTACACGATCACGTGGTTCAATATGAAATCAATTTAACCAATGACATGCATTATTATTATATACCTATCGGTTTAAGTTCGTATTTTTATTTAGTGGTATAAGATTTTTGTTAACATAAATAAATTAAAGTGCTTACTTATATTCTTGTTTAGTGTTAAATATAATTCATATTAGGTTTATATATATTTGCACAAATCGCAACTATAATGATCAAAATCTGTAGAGGAGATTTGTAAATTGGTTAATAACTAGTAACTCGCAATTTTTGATGACTATTAAAGCCAAATTCGAAATATACGATTTACTTCACAAATGTCCGAATATAGAAATTACGAAGTGTGTTATGTAGGCAATTTGCCATAGATTCATAAATTAATAGAACGCTTGTTAAGTGCAACGTACCTACATCAATTTGAAAGCATACTTTCGGCATGTCTTTGAAGAACGTCCAGAGGTTAGGATTAAAGGAGCACTGGAATAATATCTCGAGCTCTGCGGCAATCTAACCTTCTGATGTTATCTAGATTGGCTACACTTGCCTTATGGCGAGAACTTTCAGAAACCTGGATTAAGTAAATTATATTATTAAAATATCACACTATCGTTCTATTAATTTATACCTCAAGTCTTAACAGTTACAAGTCGAATATTAGTTGAAAATTTTCGTTGGACCATCATCATTTTTCATGGGATATTGTCGATTCCTTTCCTATAACCACATATACCCACCACAAAAAAAAACATTACAATATAATTAATATCCCGTGCTATAAAATACTATGGAGATATAAGATTATATAGGTACCTACTATCTAAAATATTAGAGGAAATAGTCACAAGATTTTCCAATTTTGTAACTTGAGAACTATATTATAGCCAAACAATAAATATAATCTCTAGATTTATAATTAATTATGAAATTTATAGTGAAGCAATTTTGGAAATAAGAGATCTTTGTTGGAAAACTATTTTTACAGTTATTTAGATGTTAAATTATATAGAGTCTTTATAATATGACTTCAGATTATAAAAAAATATATTAGTAATTCATGCATAATATAGTATTGTATGTTTATTATCTTATAATCATACATGCTTGTATAATGCCTTTAAAGTTAGAGATTGTTAGAATAATGTTTCTGCTAAGTTGACACACCCATAAAGGTTAATATACCTCAATCAATTGTGTTACCTACCTTATAGAAAAAAATCTTCTCAATTATTGTGTTGAAAAATATTTAGTGACAATACTTATTGTTGTTTCAAAGTCTAAGCGACACTGATACATGAAGTCTTATTGGAGTTTTTTCATATGTAATATTTACCAATTCAAAATTGGTAAGTATCAAAAAAGTAAAAAAAAAATGGTAGAAATCACTAGAATTTCCTGCTGTAGAACAACATGTAGAGCAAACACATGTTAAATGTATGTTTAATTAAAATGTAATTGATAATTATATGATATAAAAGAAAAAATGTATTTTTATTGTAGATTAATTTTGAGGATTACCCGATACTACTGCAGCAAGATAACAGTGGGAGTTACTCTTCTCTACTCCGCTCCCAGAGTTGACCTGATTTCGAATTGTTTCCATCTGACTCGCCAAATATAATTTCATAGAAGTGCTTCCACCGTAAACCAGTAAGCGACGCCAACAATGGTCGCTCACACTTGCTTACACCTAAACTTTGCCGGCACCCGGCACGGCAATGGAATGCAAAACCCATTTTTCACTAAAACTTTCTTATACTTAGCTGATTTACACTTTGTTAAGTACGTGTGCAAGTGCAACAGATTTTACTAATCACTTAACAATTGCAACTAAAAAAAAAAAAAAAAAAAAAAAAAATTATTAAATAAAAATAATAGCACTCCGCACCGTCGAAAACTGGTGCAATCAATACGACCTCACCGTAAACCCAGGAAAAACGGAAATGGTTATGTTCACTAATAAGCGAGTGCTGGGCAACTATAGGGTGCCCAAACTTTTTTGGACAAGTCTTCAACAAGTCTTCTACAAGTCTACGACTTACCAATACTAATGGCAGGGTCGGACAGGATTCCGAAAACATTTATCTTCGACAAAAAATACAAGATCCAGTTACATGAGGACGACAACGTCGAAGGCCTCAACATCAATGAACTCAGAGTCTTCACTGACGGATCCAAAACTCCAAAAATCCAGGAACAGGCAGCGGTGTATTTTCCGAAGACCTCCAGATCAGAATAGCAACTCCACTAGGATCCTACAACACGGTATTTCAAGCTGAAAGCCATGCGATTCTAGAAGCCGCCACGGCAATAGCTGCCAGAGAGGTAAGGTACTCCAGTATCAGAATTCTCTCAGACAGCAAGTCGGTGCTACAAGCCCTTGACAGCAATACTGTTAGTTCGGGCCTTATCTACAACTGTCATCAGCGCTTGGCTGAGATAAGTAAGTACAACCACGTCACATTACAATGGATCAAAGGACACAGCGGCTCTAGAGGTAATGACGCAGCGGACGAGCTTGCCAGAAGGGGCTCGAGCCAAACGTCCATTGGACCAGAGCCAATCCTACCAATTTCGGCAGGTACTATACGAACACTTCTGGCACACAAAACTTACACACAACACAACACACTGTGGACAGGTCTGTCGGACTGTCGGCAGGCGAGGGAGGCTCTGCCTGTACTCAATCGTCGGCTAGCTGGCAGACTTGTGACGTTGAAAAAATCCCATCTCCGTCTATTCACAAGTGTCATTACGGGGCACTGCCTCCTAAACAAACACCTACACACTATCGGTGTTACAGACAGTCCCCTTTGCAGGGCTTGTATGGCTGAGGACGAGACGGTCAGTCATCTAATCCTGCGCTGTGAGGAAGTCCATAACTACAGGGCAAGGCATCTCGGGTCTCCAGGATCAATCCCTGAAGCTCTGCGCAACGTGCGGGGCCTGCTGGCGTTCCTGGAGGAGATCGGTTGGCTCGAGTGAGAGAGTCCCACCCACACGCAAAACCCGCGCACTAGACGTGGACTTGCGGAGATCAGCCCGTGACTACAAGTACAAGTACAAGTGCAACTAAAAATCAATGTGTAAATGAATGAAAGGTGAGGAGCAAGGCTCAGTGCCCTTTTGCCGTGGAAAGCTGGTATTTTATCCTTAAGATTTGGATGACATAAATAAACAACAGTGAAGATCTTCCATTTTATTATCTATAAATAAGTTTGTCTCATTACAAAAGGTATATGTAAATTACCAATTTGAAGTATTGACACATGCATGGGAACAATAATTTTGTGACAATTTTTTCCTAAAGTTATTAATTTGTTAAACAGAAAAGTTCACAAGTTAAACTATTACGATATAGCTATTACGATATAGATAGATCAAGTTTACTTTAATATATTGAAGAACCCTTGTTATTTTTTGCAATGAGGTTGAAACACAATAGAGGTATTTACAATGTTGGTATATTGTAATACTCAAAGGTGAAAAATTTAATTAACAAATATGTGACTTAACGAGTAGAATCACTCATATAAGATACAGTCCCCCAAATAAAAGTCCTGGATCATACTCTTGTTTGAGTGTAGTCTGTAGGGAATTTGAAGGAGTGCTGGCCAAGAGCTTCAATGTTGGGTAACAAACCTGCGTTGGGGATGATGTTCCATGACAAAGTTAATGTCACATTGCTGTGGCTCCTGTAATGATGAGACAAAAAAATCAGCGTAATATAGTAAAACAAAAAAAAGATTAGACTTTGATCTTTAAAACTACACAATGGATTTCAGAAGGAAGGTTTTAGTATATAATTTCTCAATGGCCGAAGCCGTGGGCGTCTGCTAGTATATTAAATAAATATTGTTGGACATGCTCACACGATGTCATCTAGCCCAAACTAAGCTATAAGCTTGTGCTATGGGATCTAGACAACTGATAAACATACTTATTTATTTCTAAATACATACATAACATACATAGAAAACACCCAAACTCCGAAACAACAACAAATAATAGTCATAATTGCCGTGGCAATTGGGACTGAAACTTAATAAATTTTTACAAAAACTGACTATAAAAAATCTTCTTCATAGTGATGTAGGTGTTTTTACTGATATTGTATTTTCATGTTAATTATAAAGGTAACATACCATTTAATTAAACAATTGGTACTTCTAAATTTTAATGATAATGCTAATTTCTTTGTTCTGTCACTAGTGTGTACCAATGATTATTTAATTTTATAAAGACATATTTTATGTTTGTATGTATGAAATTTTGAAACCATTGAACCAGTTCAGAAAAAAATACTACCATGTAGCTGCATTATCCAGGAGTGCTGTAGATTACTTTTTTATGTAAGTTGGTATTCCACAGGAATTGGAAATGAGAAAACTATATGATGCACATCGGTGATTATTAGAGAAAATGTTTTTTACTTGTTTTCATTCATGCTCACCACTTATAAGAACTTGGTACTTTATAAGAAATAAGATAAGTGTAAAACAGTAGAACTTACTTCAAACCATTACCGTCATCCCAAAAGTAATACTTAGTATTCATGTTTTTGAAGTCCAAGATGGCATTTTCACCTCTGAGGATAATTTTGTCCCAAAGTACAACTTGATTCAGTTCATTGCTGGGTGTGATGTACTCAGCTGTCAGGTAGAGGAACAACTGCTTCACATTCCAGTTGAATAAATGAGATAGATCAGTCTTAAGATCGAAAGTTAGGAAACCGAGATCATTCCTTTCCCTTGATGCTCCATAATCTGGTACGTTTTTACTGTGAAAGATGATTTAAATTTCAAAGATGATAAGGAACTTAAAAGTAAACTATGTCGCGACCCGTCCTTCCTGGTTGTACGGTTCTACAGGTGACATTCTACATAGATTTTTAATGAATTGTGAATCTTAGGAGTCACTGTTCGTCAGAGGAAATTCCTATGAAAAATCGGTAGATAGTTATTTGACTCCACGGCGTTCCAACCGACATAAACAACGGTGTATATCATAATATTTCGATACTTTAATACTTACACGACGACTTTTACTGTGTTCATCTGTGCAGCAGTCCTGTAATCCACGGTTAATGTGGATAAAAAACATAAGAAGGTTAAACATGCTAGTACGCTTAAAGTGTACGTTAATATTGCATTCCCTCTAGTTAAAACGGAATACATTTTTATCCTAGTATTTTATTAGATTCTATGTTATAATAATTGCAAAAGTGGATTAGAAATCCACTATCCACTGAATACGTTTTCAAAACGTTTGACGTTGCAAGCAATCCCACTGACAGTTTGGACACGTAATTTGTGAAGTAAGGTTTTTATGAATATTTTTGGTATGGCTACACAATTCATTCAGATAGTGTGCTTCAAGCTGTAATCCTCATATTTGAAATCTCAATGAAAACGAATTTTGACAACGCTAAAAAATAGTCATGAAATAGTCATATATAGTTGTACATGTAAAAAAATAATCGTATTATAGTTTCGGTTTCACAGCTATAAGTTAATGAGGATTATGGCTTGAACGTCAAACTGTAATCCTCATGTCTGGTGCAAGCAAACAGTAAAGCCTATCGAATTGGTTTAGGTTTCAAAAAATAGTCATGAAATAGTCGTAACGACATGCCAAATCTCAGAAATAGTCCTTAAAAGGTTCCGCTTAAAAGGAGATATAGAGGTAACCTGATGAGGATTATGGATTGAACATTTGAAAACTTCAACTTTCTCCGGAACGCCTGCGATTTTCGGTTTGAAGTTTATGCCAAAAAATAGTCGTGAAATAGTCGTATGAACTACTATAAATTTGAGCTGCTTTAATTTGAAAAAAAAAAAGTTTTCGTTGGCCCTACATTTGTATGGAGTACAGTCGTGTACAAAATTGATAACTTCACATAATATTATTGTGAAATATTCCGCTTAATATATAATATACCTACTCGGAAGGCGCCAATAATTGTTAGATTTAACATAGAAATGTATAAAGACTGATTAATGCAAATATTTTTTTTTATGTAGAATAATCTGCTTATAATCTGTATAGAATATGACAGTACTAGTCCATAAGGGTTTTTGACCCTGACAATATTGTATTTATTAATAATAATTGTTACTTGTTTATATCTAATAAGTGCTATTCTTTATACATCTATGACATTGCTGTGATTATACCAATGAAACAACTGTGATTATTATGATTAAAACTTTTTTGTAGTAGTAAGTTTTTAAGACAATGACAAGATATTCTGATTGTTTAAACTTTAATAGGTACTTAATTTAATTAGTACTATACTTTTATTCTATATAAGTAATTAAAAGTTTTTGATATGGTTGGTGTCGGATTCGTTTATGGAATTTGTGATTTCAAACCTACAGCGCCATCTATTGAAATTTTCTAGAAACAAACTGAATAAACTAATCCCACACCAACACATATTAAACTAACTGTGATAATTGTGATCAAAACTAATTGCTGTGATATAAACATATATGTACTGAAATTTATACCAGTTATGTAGGTACGTATTAGCAAGCTTTCGATTGTAATAAATAAGGATACAAATTATAAATTTTAGGGTGCAAAGGGGCCCTTCTTACATCTATCGGGCCCCAGCGACCTCATCTGCTAGTGGCGCACCTGCTGATTAACGGAGAATGTGGAGATTATTTCGGGGGTGTCACCTAGACATCCCCGAAATAATCTCCACATTCAAGCACATCAAGTGATGCTTTGATTAGATGGGTAGGTGTACCTAATCTGTATCAATTGGAGTGGAGAAAGTTCCACAATGCCTGTCCTAAACACAATAAACTTGCACATGTACTTATACCTATTTAGGTAATAGGCTATTACCTACCTTCAAAACGATTTGGATCTAGGTGTACCGTAGGTAAAACTGGATAGCCGTATTGAGTCTTATGTGACTCGATGTACTTAATTTGTTTAATAGGTATACACAGGTATGTAATTGATTAGTTATTAATACCTAACCCTTAAAACAATTTTGAAGAACAAATATCACAGCGATTAGTGTGAAAGTCAAGTTATTAAGAGATGGTACGAAACTGTTGTTACAGGGTGTCCCGCCAGGTTGGGACCGACAGAAACAGACCCTGGTCGTGGAACTGCCATTTACTTGTTGATGACAACCGCTTTGTATCACGTGGCCCTCGTTGTCCTTAGCTTTCGTACAAAAGTAGGTTGAATTTAAAACTGTAAATGAGAAAAATAATAAACTAAGTAGAAGTAGGTACCTTATACCCACTTGTAGTCACAACGAAGGATTTGAGGTGGAGAAAGTAGAGATTTAAATTATTCCTGTTTACGTACGATTTTTTTGCTTTCCTAAGTAGGTCTCCAAATAGAAATACGACTAGGTAGGTACTTACATTAAAGTCTTTCTAGACGAAGAAATTGAATAGGTCATAGGATACATTCTTGCAATAACAGGCAAGGCAATCGCCTTGATGCACAGTCGGCTAAACACCAGAATACGGCCGCGCGGCTTTCAGACAGATTACGGACAACGCTAGTGTGGTTTGTGACGGTACTACGGTACGGTACGTGGAGGAAAAACTTACGGAGACGTGAGGGTAGGTAGAAGATTAAAACTCCTCTTCACGGTCTCGAAGACGAAGGGCAGTCGTCGCTCAAACAGTCAGCTTGTGACACGGCCGGTGTAACTTAGTCGAAACGTCAAGCACAAAAGGTATCTATCTATTTCCCTGGCGAAGGGTTTAACGATAGGCAATGGATACCTATATCTACCTAATGAAGTAGCTTACCAATTCCACCGAAAGAGTAGGTATATTTAGCACATACGTCCGAATCACCCAAGACGCAGGATGCTTCGGGATAATTCTCCCAAATGTAGTCTGTATCCGGTGGTGTTGAATCATCTGAAACAAGTAAGTCCCTACATATAAAAATCTTAAAATATTTTGTCTCATACGTATCTACTTATAATAAATAGTGTAGATGCCCACGACGATGGCCAGACTATGTTATTGTAGAACAGCTGAAAATTTCTCAGAGCAATACGAGTAATGGTTAGCAGTGGGCTGAGGAATGTTGATGAAGATAAAGTTGATTGATGGCTATTGGTGGAACTGGCTACAGATGTTAACCATATTGTGGAACAGTACAAGTGTTTTGCCAATTACAATTTAATTTAAACTTACATGTAACTACAAGGGGGTGGAAGCAAGGCACTCCGCGGGCTAGCTGAGTAGCATCGGAGCAAGTTGCATTCTCGATTATACTCTCGTTAGACCAATCCGGGCCCAGCCATGTGAATTGGAAGCATCGCGGATTTTGTGCTTGAACTACGATGCAAACTGTAAATACATTTTTTTATTAGGCTTAGAACGGTTCACTTTTAAATCTGAGTTAGAACTATATAAGTCAGCATAACCCTAAATGCACAAAATAAATTAAAGTTAACACTCACATGAAAAGAAAACCCCTAAACATGTTATACTGTTTATATATGGTAACATGGTTCCGCTTTCATGTAAACTTTTGAATAATGAAAAATATACATGAGCAATCAATTGTTTGTCATTACAAAATGTTTTACCTACGTAGATAGATAACGTGTTAATTTATCTAATCAACAATACAATCTTAGTTGAAAGGAAATTGGGACTTGATTTTAGTGGATAATGTTATCGTTCAAGAATTCCCGATTTGGTTGGTGTTACCGTAGTAAGTATCCGAGTTGGTAAGATACGTCTTTAGGTACCTGCCTACTACATTGCTCATATATGACTGCTTCGGTGGCGCGGTCGGTAGTGCATCCGCTTTCGACATCCGCTTTCGTCTCGGGTTCGATTCCCGGTCGGGACTAACTTTGTGTGATGAAGCATACATTTGTGCTGAAGTCTGGGTGTTTCCTATGCATAATATGTATGTATTTACAAAAAAAATGTATAAAAGTTTTTATATAAGTTTATCTAGTACTCATATAACAAGCTCTGCTTAGTTTGAGTTGAAACTAGATGGCGTCGTGTGAATTGTCCTAACATATTTATTATATAATGTACTATATTATTTATTTACAATAAGAATTACAATATACAAAATAAACATAATT
Source organism: Nudaria mundana (assembly GCA_963556515.1). NCBI lineage: Eukaryota > Metazoa > Arthropoda > Insecta > Lepidoptera > Erebidae > Nudaria > Nudaria mundana. Next base: position 7,564,383 of record OY748288.1, on the reverse strand, counting down.
ATAGACTAAAAATATTTATATTACAAAATATCGTTTAAAAAATCCTCCGCGTCATTGCCGACTGGGAAGGTTCCCAGAATGCTGGCTGTGTTGCCACTTTGGATGGCGATACTTATTCTTTGGGCCAGAAAATAGCCAGCCTTCTGGTCCTGAGAAGCATCGATTAGTCGTTTAGCAATGTCTCTATAAAGGCGGCGAGCACTCGGACCCCATGACCCCAGTGTCTCAACCCCAAACGGCTCAAATATGTAATCACCTGCTAGGTTAGCATATTTACGCCGTTTAAGGCCTTCAGCCGATGCAGCAGCAGCGCCGGCACATCCGGATGTGCTTGGAAGGTGTGAAGGTGCTAAGGTGTCAACGCATGTAGCGTCCCAGACCAAAGGCCTTCCCATTTTTATCATATTATTTATTATTTATATTAGTTTATTATATTATTAGGAAAAGTACTTATTTTTAAATAGGTAACCTTAATTTAACTGGTTGATTATCGGTTCCCGAATTAGTTGTTTAATTTTTATTTTTTTTCATTCTCTAACCCTTGAAAAACAGGCAATCCATTAGGATTTTCTGCAAAGCAATATTTTAAAGAAATGGAAAGTAAAATACTAATATCATAATCTAATATAATATAATCTAATAATATTTACTTACCTACTTAGAGGAGACTATTAAGTTACCGTCATTATTCTTTATGAAGCGCTGGAGTAGGTCCATATTTCATTCTTGGTTGACATGACGCTTGGTTTATTATTTGCAACATTTTGTTGGATAAATATGTTTTATGAACACAATCCAAGTATCAAAATTAAACTAGTTATCCTGACGAACTCTGTATCGCCTCAAAAAAAGAATATTTTAATATTTCATGCAAATGTATGTAAATTGAAAAACGCGACAGACGGACAGACAGACAAATTGTCGTATTAAATATATAGATATCTCACAAGTTTTGACACCTCCCCTTTTAGGAAGTACCTAATTACTGGTGATTAGAAAAGAGTTTCCGTGGGCAATTTATTGGCAGGAACTTTTCTTACCTATTAGTCCCCTTACCTTGCGAATCTGGTATTTAACGTACAATCGACGTTTATAAAATGTGCGTGACCTACATGAATAAAATAATATTTGACTTTGATTCATCCGTACCTAATTTAATTCTGACTCCTCGACTATAATCAGGAAGGTGGCTCAAACAACTTGAAATAACGCGTCGCCGTTGATCGGGGCGTCGGCGTCTGTCTCACGTTGCGTGCAATGGGCGTTTTCACATTGCACGATAACGACACACGATATCGTGACGATACAGTCTATAATATCGTGACGATATTGTAAGTAGCAACAGCAACTTTAAGATAAGAATGTAAATTATCGTGACGATATTGTGGACGATATCATCGTGCAATGTGAAAACGGCCAATATTTTAAAATCTACCTGTAAGATGTATGAGTCTCTGCGCCTGCACGACACTGGTTGAATGTGTATGCGGCGTACATATTTTAAGATTTAAAACGAGATAGGAATACATTTTATTGAGTAGGTTTATGTCGTTGTTTGGTAAAGCTACCTTTTTTTTATTTGTTTCCTATAATTTCTGTTTGCTGTGTTGTTTAATGAACTAATTTTCTGTTATTAAATATATATTATTATTAATATATATATTATTATAACCAAATAATTCAAAAAATAAAATAAAAATTCAACATTTGGTACCTAGACGACGGGACTTTCGGACGGGAAAAGTAGAGACAGTTTTACAAGATTTAGCCCTAATAAAGAACGAGTTTCAGTCAATTGGCTTAGAACTGAACCCGAATAAATGTGATATTTTTATATCTGAAAACAGATAAATTCACAACAATCTCCAAATTCAACTGTTTGGCCCCCAACATAAAAGTTTTGGATAAAACTTCTTTACGCCTCCTAGGGTCCCCGATTTTAGAAGATGGCTTTTCCACTTTTATCTAGGAAAAAATTCAAAATTTTGATCAGGTTATTGATAGTCTATGTAATATCAGTATTCATTCAGCTTTCACTATTCTTCGTTTTCGTCTTTTCGTACGCAAATTTACACATGCCCTCCATTCAGGACAATTTTGGAAAAATGTAGAAATTTTGGGCAGACTAGACAACTTAATACAAAATTCTTTGTGTAAAATTTTAAATGTAAATATTAATGACCGGGTCTGGGTCCAAGCGTCTCTTCCAGTTCGCTTGGGCGGGCTAGGTATTCGTAGAGTCACGGATGTCAGTCAGAAGCATTTCTGTCGTCGGTCCATAGCACCGAAGAATTAGTCAGGAAAATTTTGTCAAATACATTGATTCCGAGGTGCGATGCAAGACCGATGCCATAAATGCTTGGAGGATGTCTTGCCCCGACACTGACCTGCCCTCACGCCTAGGCTCACAGCGACTGTGGGATTCACCGATCTGTAAATTGAGAATTAATACACTAATTGACACTTCTGTCAATATTTCAGAGCGTGCACGCCTACTAGCTGTTGGAGAATGGGAGTCAGGGTTATGGATCCAGGCGCTCCCATCGCCCAACATCGGTACAATGTTGGACGACACAACCATCCGCATTGCCACTTGCCTTCGGCTGGGTACACCTTGTGTATCCCCGCATCATTGCACCTGTGGAGTAGCCGTCGATAATCTGGGACACCATGGCTTTTCTTGTAGCAGAAGCGCAGGTCGTATACCTCGGCACGCTATTCTAAACGACATAATTCGTAGGGCTCTTTCCACCGCAGGTCTTCCGGCCGTACGTGAACCAAATGGTTTAGGACGAAGCGATGGAAAGAGATCGGACGGTATGTCGTTGCTACCGTGGAAGAAGGGAAGGCCTTTGTTGTGGAACGCTACCTTAGCACCTTCACACCTTCCAAGCACATCCGGATGTGCCGGCGCTGCTGCTGCATCGGCTGAAGGCCTTAAACGGCGTAAATATGCTAACCTAGCAGGTGATTACATATTTGAGCCGTTTGGGGTTGAGACACTGGGGTCATGGGGTCCGAGTGCTCGCCGCCTTAATAGAGACATTGCTAAACGCCTAATCGATGCTTCTCAGGACCAGAATGCTGGCTATTTTCTGGCCCAAAGAATAAGTATCGCCGTCCAATATGGCAACACAGCCAGCATTCTGGGAACCTTCCCAGTCGGCAATGACGAGGAGGATTTTTTAAACGATATTTTGTAATGTAAATATTTTTAGTCTATTATTATGATTATTTTATATTTTGTAATTCTATGTAAATAAATATAATTTTTAACTCGAAACTAATGTTCTTTATTTATTTATTTTCTTTCTTTCGGTGTAGGTACAATGGTAGGTACTAGTAACTTTTATAATTTATGTTGATATGAGTACCACCAGTTTCTAAGTCTGCATAAAATAACTCACGTTGCAAATTTCAATTTGCCTGTCAGTACCTATATTTTCCAAACCATTGCTACCGACCGCCGATAAGCCGATTTCAACTAACTTCTTTCAATCAACGAGAATGTATGAAGTGAAACCGACTGCATTTGCCCAGATTTTCATCCAGGTGGTCAGAAAATATATTTTTGAAATTGCTAGTCGTTACCTGTAGGGACGTAGAATTGAAAGAAATAAATTTAATGCTCTAAGGATTATTTAAGTTTTCAATTGGATATGAAATTATTCATAGGTACCTATTTACTTGGGTGCATGGTCGCGTTAAATTATAATTTTACTATCATTAAAAGCTTACACTAATATCTACATTTTAAAATGCAACCATATCTAGAGGGCAGTCCGTGCCATTTATTGTTTAGGTAAAAGAGATTCTCTTAGGGAGCGATTTAAATATAATAATATTTTAACTGTAGCTTCCCAATATATATTTGATAACATACTGTATGTCAGGAAAAATATATCTAGCTATACTAAAGTAAGTGACGTTACAGACAGAAATCTACGTTATAAAAATACTAAATCTACGTTATAAAACTACTCCCTTCGTGTTATCGGCTTAGCAAGGTTAGTCATTCTTTCAAGGGGGAAAGTATACGCTTTTCTAAAAAATTGCCTGAATCGGTCGTTTGTATGCCCGACAATAAATTTAAAACCTTTATAAAGACCACTTTATGTCAAAAAGCATATTATAAGACAATTGATTACCTTAACGATAAAAGTGTCTGGCTTGAGCATGTTGCAGGCGCCTCCTAAAATGCTTATGGTGACTATATACTTATGTTTTTTTTGGTGCATTATACACGCCCTTTTTGATTTTGACACGGGACCAATGTACATTCGTCCACATTTAGTCTTAAGAAAATGTATAAATGAGTTAATTATTAAAAAAGAGTGACCGAGAGTTTTATTGCCAGGTTCTTTCTCTCGGTTCTACTTATTGCTTTGCGAATCTGGCAGTAGGTACATGTAAATATAGAAGCAATGACATTTTTTTTTATTTTAAGTACCTAATGACGTTTGTAAGAGCCAGTCAGTGACCTACTTTACAGTGGATAGCATGTTCGCGAGAACCGAACGTTTTAAACGTTCGTTTCTCTGCCGAACGATAGTGTGCGCTGTGAGAGTGGCCCACAATCGCTAGACGTCGTCACGATTTACCACCAGGCGGGCGGCGTCAATTTGACGAACCCAAATTATAAAAAAAAAACCTATACAAATAAATAAATCATTTCATTTCATTTCTAATGTTACAAAAACTAAGTAAACACAGTACCTACCCACTCAAAGACTCAGAGTTACAAGTACATACTTGTAACAGTTCACATTCGGTAATGTCTGCCAAATGTTAACTGTTACAAGTTCATCAAATTGAATTCCGTCTGCTACAATGACCTGTACGTATACCTACAGTTCATAGACAGGCATCAATCTGTACCGTAACCGTAGGTACATACCGTAAAGTAGGTAGGTAAGTACCTATTTACTTAGTCTTGTTTTAAAAACTTTCAAAAGGAAAAATGAGAATGGTTAGATTTTTTCGATATGGCATCCAAATTTCAATCAAGAAAAAGATTTACCTAAATTTCAATCAAGCATTTGCACCTATGTGTTTGTCTGATCTATGATTTAGGTATGCGATTTATGATCACTAGGTCTAAAAATATTAGGTACCTACCTAATTCTTCCGATTTTAATTCTAGTTGCGTTATTACATTACGATCTGAAATATTTTTTGGTAACTTTTTAAACTTTTGCGTTTTGTACACATTATGTATAAACTTAAAGACTCTTACGCTATTATTGAGATAGTCAATCAACCCGTGACCACGGCTCTTACAACAGGGTCGAAACGTCGGGTTATAAAGAGGTATCATCTATTTATTATTATTCCAATAACCACGTCAAAAAGTGTCATTGCCACTAGTACCATAAACAGTTCCATGATAGTACCAGTGAGGATTTTTATAACCACTAGTTCTGATTTTTTTTAACATCGCTAGTACCGGTATGGAAGGCAATGAATATATAGCATAGCATAGCATCACGCCTTTTTCCCCGAAGGGGTAGGCAGAGGTGTGCAAACACACCCACAAGGCAATGAAGCGTCAAAAAAAACCACTTGTCTATGTTTATAATTATCTTGACTTCAAAAGTCAGAACATAATACATAGATAAAGATTCAAAAAGCAGAAACAGCGTTAGTTATGAGTCATTGAGTATTAAATCATCTGTGAGAGTACCCTCATATGGCGCGAAAAGTCACCGAAGAGATATGACTGAAGTTAACCGAGTGAGGGCTTAAGTAAAAATGTGATGATATGAAAATAAACGAGGTGCAATGTATCGGAGATTACTTTGTAATGTATTCTCAGGTACCAGTTTGGCTATTGAAACCAGAAAATAGGTGGTGTAATATGAACATAGCGTAAAACAAAGTTTATGTCTCCTTTCTGTGTCCCTATGTATACTTAAATCTTTAAACTACACAACGGGTATTGATGCGGTTTTCACCAATGGATAAAGTGGTTCTCGAGGAATATTTTTGATCTAATAGTTTGTCAAGCGAGCGATTCCGCAGGGATCTGCTAGTATTTTATACAAACAGGCTATACGTCAGTCAAAGCTCCAGAAAAAAAGCCGGGGCCAATACCACCGATAAACATACCCCACAAACTCAGCAGACCAGACTGTAGGCTGTGGGCATATAGGTAATAGAATTCCCCTACAACCATACTTTTTTTTTATTTATTCATCACTGACGCCTCCGATACTGTAAATAATTCGGAGTCGTTCTAATCTATTATAAGTTTTTATTTTTACAATTTTCTCTATCTTATCTATCTATCTTATCCATTCTATTGCTAACTTTGTTTTATTACATCTTTTTATCGTAATTACTTTCGAATTTCATAGCTTTCAAGTGTATTGCCATATTATACTTTATTTTGTTTTTTACAGTTTTATTGTATCTGTGACAACCTTCTTTTACTCCTATTTATTGAGCGAAGTGAGCGAAATTCAATCTTAGGCGACTCATGTATTTTCCTAAACGCCTGGACCGATCTCCTTCAAACTTACCACAGTGATAACGTGTGGCGTGAGGGTGGTTTAGAACAAAATAAATAAATAACAATTCGCTCAGTTTTTTGCAACAGCAGCATGCATTGCGTACCTTAAACTCTATTCCTATTGTTTACTATTTTAATTATTTTTGTACAACATTCTAAAAATATATTTTTGTTGCCATACAACCATACTTACATCTATAACCAAAATGAATCTTCTTCGAATTATAAAAATTCATTCCATCTACAATTTTAACACCACTCGTCTAACTTTTAGTCATAGATCAGTCAGGTAGAATTGGATCACGTGAAAGTAGTAAAATAATATAACTTTATCCTCCACGTCAACGTTTGATTAAAATGCAAAACGTGTCTGGGAAGAAGCCAAATCGGTGTCACTCACTACGAGAGAAGGTTTCAGTTGGGAATTTGTGCCTTTCCCAATGATGGGCGTTTTCATATTGCACGTTATCGTGACGATATCGTCTATAATATCGTGACAATATCGCGACGATATCGTAAGTAGCAGCAGTAACTTAAAGGTAAGAATGTACCTACTCCACGATATCGTGCAATGTGAAAACGCCCGATACTGCTTTTTTTTTATGTTGGGTTCGCCAATTTGACGCCGCTCGCCTGGTGGTAAGTCGTGACGACGTTTAGCGATTGTGGGCCACTCTCACAGCACATAATACTATAGAGAGTGGCCCTCAACTTGACGACCTACTGATGTGCCTCTTCACGCTCCGCTTAAAGAACCCAGGATTATATGTGGGAGGAAACACGTGCACAGGCAGGGCGTTCCAGGCCGCTATCGTTCGGCAGAGAAACGAACGTTTAAAACGTTCGGTTCTCGCGCGCTGCTTATTATATCGATGGAATAATCAATGACCAAATAACCTAATTATTTTTTATATGCCTCTCTAATTACACTATACTTTCCAAGGTACCACTCACTCCAGAACATTAAGAAATTGTGGAATTTTGTGAATCTTCACATTATGTTAATTTATGCTTTCGTTTGTTGGCACTTGGTGGAACTTATAGTAATACATTTTTGGAAAAAAACTCACTTGTACACCATTCCACAAATATTAATATAATATAATATTTGTGGAATGGTGCACAAGTAGTTTTTTTCCAAAAATGTATCACATTACATATGTACGGTTTTGTCAAAATTTCTATATCAATCACGACGAATTTTATTCAAACGACGAAATTTTTTGAATCGTTTGTATTATTTGTTTGTATTAAATTCTCAAAAAAACAGGAAAAAATGGAATTCGTAGATTTCTTAGCACATAATTTGTGAATATTTAAACTTTCTAACTATCACGGTTCATGAGATAGAGCCCAAAACAGACGGACGGACGGACAGCGAAGTCTCAGTAATAGGGTTCCCGTTTTACCCTTTGGGTACGGAACCCTAAAAAGCGTAATAATATACACTAACCTACTATCATTTTCAAAAGTTTTAAAAATATATTGGTCGCCTATATGTATGCACAAACACAACCCTCGTTTGCTGAGCTAATGTAATCATTTGTAGGTATTACCAGTATTACACAAATAACGTTTTATATGAGTTTGACTAAGTTTTTATTGGTTTCACTCTCAGTAACCAAAGCATTTCTGTGGCCAACCGTTGTTCAGTCACCGCCAACTTAAAATATAAATTTTGCCACGAGCCGGACTGTTGTTTGTCTGACAATACGCGGGGTTTCCAACATGAATTATTGGACAACATTTATTTTGTCAAGTTCACCGACAGTGATCCAACTTGGCAACACCTACTAAATAAATAATACGCAAACAAGGTATTTCGTTTAAAGGAATACGATTTTGTGTAGGTATTTATTACCTAACTTTTTCGGTATAAACTCAAAGGCAGAAATGGCAAGGGGATACCTTGTCATTTCCCTAAAGGAAACCCCATTTTAAATCTTATACCATTAATTAACTAGAACTAGTGGTCGCCCTATGGTCGAACAGTAGACCTCACGAACATGAATTTTTTTTTTGGAATTATACACCACGCCCCAATAAAAAAAACATGACAAAAAATTGTTTCAAGTAAAGGAATACTCTTGTGCCAAGTTTCGTAAACATCAGAGAATAAATCAGGCCGCTATCTCGGAAAACGTAAAAACATTATTTGAGCTCATTTCTCCCATTTGCCCCCCCAATCCAAAAAAGAACTGTAAAAACTGTCTTAAATCAAGGAACACTTGTGTCAAGTTTCGTGAAGATAGGATAAAAACTGTGGCCAATCTAGAAATGTAGACGCTTCGCTCGCTCAGTCAATAATAACTTCAAATCACCAAATGAGGCTTGTATGCTTTTTAAACTTATGAATGACAGTATGTACCTACACAATAAATTGCCGTAAGTAAGATTATCGCTTTTTTATAGTTACATACACTTACAGCATTGGCTTTTATAAGATGGCGGAGAAAATCTGCAAAGAGGCTTATACTATTTGAATAGAAAATAATAAAATATTCTTCTTTTAAATCCTTATTTCTCTACGCAATTCGAACGGGTTCGAAAATATTTGCCATAAAATAGTTGTCGTAAGAATAAGCTGGAAATAAAAATATCCTATTCTAGTAGATCCTAAGGGTATTTATGGGTATTATTTATAGAGCATGCTTGGACTTAGCTCAAGCTCGGCTAAGCAAAATCTTAGCTAAGCATAATATGCTAAGTACAATCTTTTCGTAAGTCACCGTTTTTGTGAACTTAGACTTGGCTTAGCTTAAGACAAGACAAAGACGAAGATCGCATTATAAATACCGATTTTGTCTCAAGTGTAAAGTATAGGTTAAGTTAAGTCCAACTACGCTTTATAAATCTCATCTTAAGTCTAAGATAATGTAAATTACACTTAAGACAGCTTATTATCAAGAAGCATTTAGATTTCATTACTCAATCGAAACTTCCTCGAAATAGCTGAAAAGTATCCGTCACAACACTACTTTTTACAAAGCACTGATTAAGATGAAGGTTTCCAAATAAAAGGTGGGAGAGAAGCCTGTGTTAATACGCTTTAATAAAGACTATTTGGGACGAAGAACGGGCATATTCCCCAACATAGATTCAATCTGTACAAAAAGGTCTTAAATGAACAACGTTTTAACGGTTATGTGTCACTAACGACAAATTAAATTGTAAGTTGTAGCTTCATAAGAGTAGAGATCGTCTCTGATAGTAAATACGGAGCCGTATTACTTAATAGATGGCCATTCATTTATATGGGACTTGGTGGTAGTAAAAATATTTTAAAGATTATTAGACAGACACACCACACACATTTCACGCCTATATCCCCGAAAGGGTAGGTAGAGGTGCATTACACGACCACAATTTGCCAGTATTTTAATCCGCGTAATACGCGGCAAACCTGTTGCCGTCACCGGGCACACATATAATGTGCCAAATGGCCAAAATAACCAAATGCATTTATTAAAAATTAGCAGCTTTATTGTAATTTTTAAAAAGAATTGAATCCCGTTGCCTTGCGATGAAATGTTGATAAAAGGCAACAAAATCTTACGTGGCAGCCGCTGTGGCACAGCCAACTAAAGTCCTGGGCGTTTCGGACTATTAAGACTATTAAGGAATATTATAGGACAAAAAAATACAACATAGTATAAAACACAGTCGCTTCTCGCTGTCTGTCTGTCCCTATGCTTAGATTTTCCATGGAAAAATATAGCTAATGACAAGTCGGTATGATCAAAAGACTACAGCCTTCCCTGAAAAAAGCACGAATGAAAAACAAAAATTTAAAAAAATAGGCGTAAAGTACAATACTTGATACCTACGTGATTAATCTCTATTGTTATAATTTTTTTATCTGACTATTTATTTGATTTCCTCGTATTCGAAATGAAAAGTAGAGTGTTTAACTCGGGTGAAAACACCAATTTCTGCCTCAAACTATTGGGAAAATATCTCGTCAGAAATGGGATGCTTTCATCCCTTGGTTAACAATCTAATTGAGTAATCATCATATCACCCACCGAGCCTTTTCCCAAAGTAGTAAGTTGGGGTGGGCTTTCCAGTCTAACTGCGATTCGACTGAACTTCGCTATTTTCCGTGAAGCGACTGCCATCTGTCCTCCACAACCCACAACCACTGGACGATATCGAAATTGTGTAGTTAGACTGGTCGGATTTTTGTTTTAGGGCTTCAACTATTCCTAACGACTGCCATAGATGTTTGTATGATATCCGGGACCGACGGCTTAACTTTGCAATGTGTTAACATAGTCAGTTACTACCTACTAGACCACGAGCCCCTCTAAATATAGTCATTATCATAATCTGCCTGATAATATCCCAATAATTTGAAGCAAAATGACTTCCTCCATCACACATCGTACAAATATTTCAACGACTCGAGGATCGAAACTGGCCGAGGTAGTGAAAATACCAAAATATCACCAAATACCTAGATACCTACATGATAAATCTTGTAGACGCAATTACATGTAGATGACGTAGATATAAAGGTAGCTACATAGGTGTATTGTATATATCCAAGCCAAATTCCAGAGCAGATTGGCATGCATTGTGCCTACCACTCGAGCAGACGGTCCTACATAGCGTAACGTAACGTCACGAAACGTTCAAATGGTTTCAATCCATTGAATGCTTCGTGACTTCCGAAGGACCGAGAGCGTTACAATATTGATAAGTACATAGTGCGTACAGAAAGCATTCTTATGTACGGTTGCAGGTCAAAGGACTTCTACTGGGGCATTGTGAACTGAAAACTATCTCAATACTATTTGTGATCTTGCTTTGAAATATTCGTACGTGCACTTCTTTGGTAACTTACATAATAATATAAATAATATATAGATATATAGATAATAAAGAATATTGGATCTTTGAACTCGATTTGTTTAAACTGAAACAAAAGAAGCTATGATATTGAGGCATTAACGTCATACTTATTGGTCAAATTATGCTGGTACTTATATATTTTACTTTACTGGACAACCCTAACGTTTGAATGATGTTTTGTGTAAACAATAGAATGTGCTTTAATTAACGTCGGAGTGAAAGTTCTGTATGTAAGTACTATTCCCTATTCTGTGCTACAGCTGGCAATAAGCGGACGTCTTCAGCTCTGCCCACGGTCATTCGATAAAAAAGTACCCTAAAATATCTGCTGAGTCCATAGACTAACGAATTTGGTTCCTGCTTTCGACCCTGTGACCCTGCTCGGTTGTGTCTTCTGTGAAGTTCTGTGTCACATCAAGATCGGCTTTTATGTGATGCGTGAATAAATAAGGACACAAACTACATTTCTTAAAAAGGCCCCTGTCTTGTGACTGACGAAATACGGGTGCCTGATCACCTGTACCAATATCTTCTGTATTAAATGTCATTTTGTAGGTAGGTATGTGTAAATACGAGTATCTTACGTATGAAATGTAACGCGTACACTGCTAATAGACTGGAATAACACCATCATTCTATTACGTACTTCACAAGAAAGGACTTCAGTCGTTGAAAGAGACGCCTTTGTAAACGTATTGAGGGTTTATCAAACAAGTGTACACTAAGCCTATATGTGTGTAGAAATGTATAATATTGTAGGTTTGTAAGTGTGTATCCGTCTATGAATAAGGCGTATGTTGGTATTTGTACGCAGGCTGGGGCTGTGATGTTTATGGCTCCCTCCCGTCTGGACTATTCATACGATTCGCCTTTATTATGTAGAGTTAGCATGTAAATTATTGATACTTACAAATAACAATATCTACATTTTATTATAAATCTTATAACTAGTTGTAGGTTTTAATCAGATAGATTTGAAATTAAGAATCTCTTTACCGCAGATCTTCCGGCCGTACATGAACCAACCGGGTTAGCACGAAGCGATGGAAAGAGACCAGACGGTATTTCGTTGCTAACGTGGAAGATGGGAAGGCCTTTGGTGTGGGACGCTACATGCGTTGAGACCTTATCACCTCCACACCTTCCAAGCACATCAGGATGTTCCAGCGCTGCTGCTGCATCGGCTGAAGGCCTCAAACGGCGTAAATATGCTAACCTAGCAGGTGATTACATATTTGAGCCGTTTGGTGTTGAGACACTGGGATCATGGGGTCCGAGTGCTCGCCGCCTTTATAGAGACATTGCTAAACAATTAATTGATGCTTCTCAGGACCAGGAGGCTGGCTATTTTCTGGCCCAAAGAATAAGTATCGCCATCCAACGTGGCAACACAGCCAGCATTCTGGGAACCTTGAATTGCGGAGAATTTTAAAACGATATTTTGTAATGTAAATATTTTTAGTATAGAATCTCTCTTTAAGATTGTTTTTTGAAGGTTTTTACAACAAATGGAATAAACTTAAAGGTCACTATGGTTTGTTTCTTCAGTTTCAACATTATCTTGTGAACTTACTTATGTTTTGCTTTCTAGCGGTAATGGAACAAACTTGTCCCTTGTGAATTAGTGTTAGAAGATGGAAATTTTAACCCGAATTAGTTACCACAACTTTACAAAACAAGTAGGTACTTAGACATGATATTTGATTTTAAACTAAATAATATCGTTTATTATCACAGCTAACACTTATGTTTTCGGTGCTCTATAAAGAATTCACAAGGATTTATTAATGGATTGGACTTTGGCTAAGATACCTAAAGTCCTCAGAAATAGTAGCAGTGTCACTCTCTCGACAAACAATCCCCATTCTGTCCATCTTTTCTAGCCGTAAGGATATGGTAGCGTCGACTGTAGTCGATGGATCTATTCAACCAATGATAAAGAGTAAATTATTGAAAAAGAGTGACCGGGAGTTTTATTGCCAGGTTCTTTCTCTCGGTTCTACTTATTGCTTTGCGAATCTGGCATTACATGTAAATATAGAAGCAATGACATTTTTTATTTTAAGTACTTACTGACGTTTGTAAGAGCCATTTAGTGACCTATACAAATAAATAAATCATTTCATTTCATTTAATTTCGATATCGTAGATGTTTTCGGTCACGTGTCCAAATTTACACATTTCTGTAATTTTCTGTGTCATCGACCTTTCTCTTCTATGCTAGGTCTGTAGGATCGCCGGGCGTCACTGGAAATACCTCCTGGTCCGGCAATGGGCATTGGAGCGGCCGCACGTGCGGACTTAAAAAAAAAGAAAAAAAATAGGATTGTAGGATAAAGATACAAAGATACCATTAAGTGTGTGTAAGTATTACAAAATAAAATAAATAACTTCTGCATGTGTAACATCAGTGCTGTCGTAATTATCTTTAAGATGGTATGTTCTTAAAGCAAATTATTATAATCGTATCTATGGTTAGTAGCAAAATTGCAGTCACAGGTTTTGGGGTTCAAGAAATAATTAGTTATACAGGGTTATCTTTATCTTTAAGGCACGGCGGCCAATTTTTATGAACAATTTAGAATCGAGACCAAGATTATGTGCTGACGGTACAATTCACATCTGACCAAGTAGGCAGTTGGTTTATCCCTCTATTCAAACAAAATTTAATGAGGCGTATTTCTACAGAGGGGTAAATGAATGCTTATACCTACTACTATATACTAGCATATATATGAAAATAGATCATTAGTACAAGATACTGCTCAGTGCATATTAGACATTATAATGCCGCCGGGCGCCTGGTGCATACCAGAGACGACTGGCAACGGACGTAGGAGCAGTCGCGGCCTTGGGCAGCGGAATAAAAAAAAACAGGCATTATAATTTGCAATGACGTCTAACATCGCTAAATTCCAAGTTATGCTACACGGCACAGTGCATACCCGCAGACAGAAGGACAAAGCAAGAATAATTCACATAAAAAGGGCGAGCTTTAGGATTGATAGCTGTTACAATATAATGAATTTATTGATTTAAATGACCTTACTTATAATATGAATAAAATACCCTAACATTTAACTAAGTATAGGTACCTATTTGGAATCAAATTGTTCTCTAAATGATTAATTATATTAACTGTGAAGATTTATCCTTGACGGTCTGTTATTTATTAATGATGTTCCAATTTGTTTATACTTTAAGTTTTATATGTATACCGTGAAAGTACCAACGTTTACAATAAAATAAAATTTGGTTTCAGTTTCGATAACATAACCGAGTTTCGATAACATAACCGACTTTCGATTACTTTGAAAAACAAACACATTTTTTTTTACAAAAATCTTAAAATTGATGTAGTCTCTAGACATCAAATAAGTACTCACTGCCCTAAAAAATCTTCCTAGTGCTATCCAGAGGCGCACGGCAATAGACGTGGGCTGCAGCGGCCACGGGCCGCGGATTTAATAAATGAAACTACATCAATTTTAAGAATTTTATGATAAAAATGTGTTTGTTTTTCAAAGTTGTACGTCCAGTTGGTTTGGTTATCAAAACTGAGTCCAAAATATATTAATTTAAACGATGGTACTTAACGGTGATAGGTACTGAGTGCTTAGGCACAGAATAGGGAATAGTACTGCTTAGGTAGCTATCAAGTTCCAAGTTTTTTGAAATAACACATCCGTTTTGAAAATAACGCTATCTAGTCTCAAATTAAGCAAAGCGAGCAATAAATATTCTGGACTGGAAAAATTTGGGCGTAAATAAATGTCTGTCTAACCCTTCGGAGGTAAATACATGATTTTATATTGTGAATTGGAAAACAAGAGCCAAGAGTGAGGTTTGGATTGCATTGTTTGAGAAGGATCGATGTCTGTCCGCGGTCGTACTCGTAACAAAGGAGGACGTACCGTATAACTGAAGCATATTGTTTATCAAGAAATTTATTATGGCAGAAGACGGTAGGGTCCGATGAAGGATACATATATCCAATATATCACTGGTAATAGTGACAGGTGGAGTGGAGAGTTATTGGAGTATATAAACATATGTATTTACATATTGAACGGTACGTGCATAAATGCCGATTGCCGGAGCAGTGTGACGTCTCACAGCAAGGCACGGCACTGCAGTCTGCACGGCACGATACAGCACGGAAAAGGAGAGCAAGTTCTATTAATCCCTTATTTTATTCTATTTAGAATTCATATAAACTATTTTTGTAATATAGTCCACTCTGTTGTATTAGAGGTTCCCCTGTTATAATAGATGTAGATGTGAAATAAATAAATAAATAAATATTTCTTTCTTTCGATGTAAATTATGCCCCAGTATGTCGTACGTGCCGAGGTTACATACATTCTAAATAAATGAACTCAGGATAACTTAACTCAGCTGCTGGTAAAATGACCGTTGACATTAAACTACTTTGTTCTATCATAATATTCCTCGGCATATTTACGTAGGTATAAGCAATTTAGATGTCGAATGTATGCGTATAAAACGATCGTTCACCCCCAAGACAAACATACCATACAATCTTCGTTTCGTTTACTGCGCCCATTATAAGTCAATTCCAAGCGAATGGCTAGTACGCGACATGTTTACACCAGACTTTTATCCTACTCTTTATTATTGTTATTTTCGATACATACTAAGGTATTTGCGGTTTCAAACTTTTATTACAGTGTGCATAAGCAGCTAATACACACACATAACGCAACTTCTTTCGTCTCTGAAAGAAGAGAATATTATTACAGTGTTATACGTAGGTCACACTATAAGCTTTGCGTAACTTAAAAAAACAACATGTTAAAACCAAAATATTATGTTTATTGCTTTTCAAAATAGTCTCCTTTACATTTTAAACATTTTTTCATGCGATCGAACCATTTTTTAAAACAGAAGGACCACAGATCTGAGGTCATGTTTTCTACGTGCTGATTGACCGCTATCACTGCCTCTTCGGAGTTGGTAAAAGTGAAACCTTTCATCAAATCTTTGATTTAGGGGAAAATACAGAAATCACAGGGTGCTAGGTCGGGGCTATGCGCAGGATGGGTGACGAGTTGTACTTTTTCGGAAGCTAAAAATGACTTTGTTTTGTTGGCCGTGTGTGAAAATGCGTTGTCATGATGTAGGAGAACGCGACTTTTGGATCGTCTTTCGCGAACTTTTTCTAACACCCTGGGTAAACAAATGGTAGAATACCAGTCGGTGTTAACACTCTTTTGATCTTCAAGTGGAATTTTACAGATGGGACCCGTAGCTTAGAAAAAACACGCGATATTTTTTTTACCAACGTTTCTCGACTGCCTTACTTTTGTTGGCATGTTCTCATTTTCAAACACCCATTCACAAGATTGCTGTTTTTTTCGGGGTCAAAATAATAAATCCACGTTTCGTCTCCTGTGACAATGTCATAAACAGCAATAGAATGTCCGTGGTCGTAATTCAGTAGCATCTGTGAACACCATTCCACGCGAGCCCGCTTCTGCTCCGCTGTCAGTTCATGAGGGATCCAACGACAACAAAGTTTCCGAACTTTCAATTCTTCGTGTAAAATTTTCTGGATTTGACTCATACCAATCCCCAATAGTCCTCGAATTGTCTCATAGGTAATCCGCGGGTTTTCTTCAATTATCCGCTTAACAGTAGCCAGATTATTTTCGTTGGCGGCAGTTGAAGGCCGCCCTTCACGAAATTCATCATGTAAAGAAACTCGACCTTTCTCAAATTCAGCAAACCATCGCCTCACGGTGCTCAACAAGGTGCTTCTCTCCCAAAAGCATTTTGAAGACGAGCGACACAGTCTTGCGGAGAGAGAGAACTTTTAAAATCATAAAAAATCATCGCTCTAAAATCTTTTCGACTTAATTCCATTTTCGTTGCATACGTAGAACTTTGATGTGTGATAAAAAACAATTGACAAGTGATTTCCCGCCAATTCTTTTTTTTTATTACTAAGAAGGTTGCAACGTTTGAAAAAATATAACGTTCGAAATTCAATTAGTTCCGATTAGCTAGAAGTGCAAAACTTTTAGTGTGCCCCATGTAGGTACCTACTGTAACGTTGATACGTTTTTCTACGTATACCAGGGATCTCATCTACTGGAATCAAAAGCGTTCGGTTTCCCCGGTATCTAATATATTTAACAATTATAATTACATACACTTTTATAATTCTTCTATCGGAGCTGAGGTGCCGGCCACGGCCCTCGCCCGAATGATCTTCATTTGTATTCACGCACCTTCACAGTACCTACATCGAAATACGTCATCATGATTCCGGTTCCTACATTTTATCAGTGACTTGACCATCTCGGTGAGAAGTTTCGCTTAACAATAGCCTTGACAATATGCATAATACTCTTACATTTCACTCGCCTTTAAAAAAAATGTGTTGGATATTTGCTTCTTATCTATATATTTAATACGACAATTTGTCAGTCTGTCCGTAAATAATACATACATTTGCATGAAATACTAAAATATTCTTTTATTTTTTTACATTTGACGCGATACAAAGTTCGCCGGGATAACTAGTTATGATGATTCCAGATCCTCAATTCGATATTCAAAAATAAAAACTATTGAGATCATAAATTATCACGATTATGTACAATTTATGCTTATTTATAGAAGATTAAAAAAATATAAAGTTAGAATACATAAAAGTTCAACGTGGTTCTAGCCCGAGTATCTAGATGGCGTTAGGAGTCTCATACGCTCGCATATCGCTTTTGATAGTTTTAAAGAAGTACTTTTGCAAATGTTTTCTGAACTTGTGTTGTATTTGTTTGTTTGTTCAGTTTTTAGCTGAATAGATTTGATGAATTACAGATAAAGCTTTAGTTTATAGGTTTCCTTGGAAAATTGTTAGATAGGTACCAATACATTTACACGCGGATAGAAGTATGGTCATCTGAAAGTTTTGACTACTCCTTGGATCAGTACCTAAGTTAGTTTAAGCTGGTTGAGTCCGCCGGGCGCCACTGGAAATACCTTCTGCGTGAGAACCAGAGACGCCCTGCAACGGACGTACCAGCGGCCGGGGCCCTGGGCCGCGGAATTACAAAAAAATGCAGGTTGAGTACATTCAAAAGCAAACAAAAACACAAAAATGTAAACTGCAAACTTACCTAAAACTATGCATAGGCAATAGCAGTTATCGGTTTAAACTGTTTGTTCAATACTTACAGCATCAGAACAGCAAATAGTAGTACGAGTATGATGCTAGAGGGAGGCTGTGCTAATGCATATTACCATGTTCAATTGTAATCTCGTCCTACTAGTTAGCTGGTTAAATACACGTATGAATTAAACATAACGCCTATTGTACGAGCTCCAAGGTTGGTGTTGGAGCTCGGACTAATGATATTATGTGAATTGTATTAACATTTTTCCTTGTTACCTAATAATCACTAGTAATCTAACTGATATAAATGTGGAAGTTTGGGTTCGTCAAAAATACTGACTGGAATTATACTTTATGGTACCCTTCCGATAAATGCAGCACGCAGCACATGCAGACAGCACACAAAAACAAAACAAGACTGCATGAGCGGGCTAATGTCTGCTTGTCTGTGTCACCACATAGCACACATGTAGATTAATGAATGACACACATTGACACCAATTTGACTGTTTCGGTGGCGTAGTCGGTAGTGACATAGATGACATATACGTGTGTACCGAAGTCTGGATGTTTCCTATATATAATATATAAGTATGTATTTACAATAAAAATGTACACGAGTATAAGTATTTATATCAGTATATATCTAGTACTCATATCACAAGCTCTGCTTAGTTTGAGACTAGATGGCGTTGTGTGAATTGTCCTAACATATTGTTACGAGCCGGGGTTCTACGGAATTAAAAATGTCGATCAAACTATCACAAAACACTTTATTTATTACACCACTAATTTACACTTCACTATAAGCTTCACTGAACACTTTTATTCGCACTTGAACTCGCAGGTATAACTCGTATTATCGCTCTGGAAATACTGATCATCTCCCGCTCAAGCGCTCGGCATATATAGGGCGTTCATTGTTCTAGAAGTTTCAGCCGAGAATCATCGCGAACACTCTGTCACTCTCCCGAACCTTCTAGAGGTGTCGAGAAATGCGTTACGTAGAAGTTACCTTGAGAGAACATTCGAGAAATACGTTACGTAGTAGTACTGCGATTTGCTACTAGATGGCGCTGAATTTGGTAGTCATATTACTCGCTAAGAGATGGCGTTACACTGCCCCCTCCTAAGACATGCTCGTCCCGAGCATTGTCACGCCCATAATATCGCGCCAATCGGTCCACATGAACTATCTTTGGCGCACTTCTTGGACTCCTCTGTATTCGGTAAGTGACATCGTTAATCTTGGTCACAACTCGGTATGTTCCATCCCATTTAGCTTGCAGTTTAGGAGACTTCCCTTTACTGCGAACTGGGTTATGTAACCACACTAACGAACCTTCATCGAAGCCCTTATTGTTTGTCTTTCGGTCGTAACGGGTCTTCATCTTTTCAGACATTTGTTGACCTGATTGTCTGACATGCTCATAAATGTCATTCATCCTGCCGCGCAAGTCATTCGCATAATCGGTGATATTGCGTGGAGCGTCGGGCGGTATACCGGTTATTAAGTCGGCAGGCAACCGTAATTCTCTTCCAAAGTTCGCATAAGCTGGTGTCACTGACGTGCTTTCGTGAACCGCACTTCGGTAAGACAAAAGAAACGGTTGGATGTGCTTGTCCCAATCTTTTTGCCTGCTTTCCACAACTTTCGCCAGATATCTCTCCAATGTCTGATTAAATCGCTCCACCATTCCATCTGACTGCGGGTGGTAAGAGGTCGTTCTGGTTTTGTGAGTACCCATGACCCGACACATTTCCTGGAACACCTGAGATTCAAAATTTCTTCCTTGATCGCTATGGATTTCTAGAGGCACCCCGAAACGACAGAAGACTTCGTGAACTAATTTATCTGCGACCGTGGTAGCTTCTTGATTAGGTATAGCGAAGACTTCTGACGCTCTCGACGCTATGCAGCGACGGGCTATCCGTATTATAGATTGTCCGGAGGTTACGGGAAGCCTTGAGCCGCTAGTTCAGCGCCGAACAATAGCTTCCTTGGCCGCATTCTACCGTATTTACCACGGCGAGTGTTCTGAAGAGCTCTTCAATCTGATCCCACCCTCTTCCTTCCGATCCCGAACGACTCGTGCCGGGCAGAGATGCCACTCCCACACAGTGGATAGCATGTTCGCGAGAACCGAACGTTTTAAACGTTCGTTTCTCTGCCGAACGATAGTGGCCTGGAACGCCCTGCCTGTGCACGTGTTTCCTCCCACATATAATCCTGGGTTCTTTAAGCGGAGCGTGAAGAGGCACATCGGCAGGTCGTCAAGTTGAGGGCCACTCTCTATAGTATTACGTGCTGTGAGAGTGGCACACAATCGCTAGACGTCGTCACGACTTACCACCAGGCGGGCGGCGTCAATTTGGCGAACCAAACATAAAAAAAAACCCTGTCAGCATGTCCAACGTGTCATCGATACTTGGTAAAGGGTAGCTGTCCTTTTTCGTAACGTCGTTCAGACGACGATAGTCAACACAAAACCGCATACTGCCATCTTTCTTCCTTACCTGCACTACAGGTGAGCACCATGGACTTGACCATGGTTCTATCACACCATCTTTTACCATTCCTTCAATCATGGTCTCAACTTCCTTTTCTCGTGCTACTGGCAGTCTCCTTGGTCGCTGACGGATGGGTGCCTCATTTCCTGTATTGATTTTATGCTGAACCAATCCAGTCTTCCCAATGTCAGCATCACTCGAAGAGAAAATATCGGCGTACTTGAGTAACATCTTCTTAGCCTTGTCCATTTCATTCTTTGTTAAGATGTTACGACAGTCTTCTAAAAGTGTCAACACGTTGTTTCTAGCGTCCTTGTTGACAATGTTCCCAGTACTCAACTCTTGGCATCGGCGCATCCAACCTACTTTTTCGCAAGTGCCAATCAATGTGCTCTTTTCAATCACGTGTTCCTTATCACTAAGGTTCAGCACACGTACCACTCAGGCTTCATTGGCTCTTACCAGAGTTCGGGCCATTTTCCATGGAAGTTCATTGTGTATCCCTTCTATGAGTACACATCGATGTGTTCGCCCAGAATTCTGAGGGAGACTAACTGGTACAGTCGTTTCTGATCTGGCAGGAAGCACGACCTTCTTCAAGCTGTACACTTTTCCTGATAACGCTCCTTCCATGAAAAGTTCCTCTCGACCTTGTTCCGGTGACTGTTACCAAGTTGATGCGGTCACGGTTTGCAGAGTCCCCAAGGAACCGATTTGCAAGTCGGGAACTGACAACCGTGCGAGATGCTCCAGTATCTATTGTCAGCTTGCATGGTGTTCCATTTACCTCGCCCTTGATGATCAGGCTGTTCCCATCCTGGGTTTGTGAGATCGAAACCCTTGGGGCTCTTCTAACATCAGCCAGCACCCGCCCCGCAGTCCTGGCATTTATTCGTTTCCCTGCTGTTGATGGGCGGTGACGTTAGCCACCCTATCCTCTTGGGAACGAGTTTCTTCTCTTTCAGCAGTCCGCTTTGGGCAACTGGATCGAAGGTGGCCCCTCTCACCACATGTGTAGCACTTAGGGCTATACCTCGTGAAACGGTCGCGAGCCGGTGATGCTACAACTTCCCTGACGCGGTGAGATCGATGATCCTTCCGTACGGCTTCGACCTCCAAAGCATGAGCCAAGGCATCTTTGAGAGTCTCATGGTGCCCGAGTCTCACTGCAGCCCTGACTTCCAGGTCGTAGATGCCGTCGATGAATACTTGCACCAGATTCCCATCGATTAGCGCAGGTACCGACTGGTACGCCTTCCGTACCAGCTTCTCAACTTCCAGGGCCCACTGTTGCAAGTTTTCACCAGTGCGCTGGACACGATCCTTCAGCTACGCACGATACACGTGTTCCAGGTGAGCGTCACCGTTTCCAAGGCTTCTAGTAGGTGCTCGTAGGATACATCGTCTCCGAGAGCTTCTAGGATGGTTAACGCCTTGTCTCGCAGACCCAATGTAAGCGCAGTCATGGCCTGGGCTTTGCTCCACCCGTTTGCCTTCTTAACGGCCTCAAACTGCTTTTTATAGGCCGACCATGAAGATGTCCCATCGAATGGCGGTACTTTAAATCCACGCGCTGAAGGTACGGCAGGTAAGGAAGTCGCAATCCCATCTCCAGCTTTCAGATTTCCCAGCTCTTTCCTGACATCTGTAATCTGGTTTTTTACATCTTCAATCCGAGTTTCGGCTTCCGTGATGCGGTTCTCAACATGATGAACTTGATCCTTCATCACATTCATCTCCTTGCCAAAAGTCACTCGAAGATCTTTCATGAGGAGTGTCTGTTCCTCCTGGCGGCGTGCCTGCTCCTCCTTGTCGCGCAGCAGCTGTTCTTCCAACCGGTGGGCCTGCTCCTCCTGGCGGCGTGCCTGCTCCTCCTTGTCGCGCAGCAGCTGTTCTTCCAACCGGCGGGCCTGCTCCTCCTGGCGGCGTGCCTGCTCCTCCTGGCGGCGTGCCTGCTCCTCCTTGTCACGCAGCAGCTGTTCTTCCAACCGGCGGGCCTGCTCCTCCTGGCGGCGTGCCTGCTCCTCCTGGCGGCGTACCTGCTCCTCCTGGCGGCGTGCCTGCTCCTCCTTGTCCCGCAGCAGCTGTTCTTCCAACCGGCGGGCTTGCTCCTCCTGGTGGCGGGCCTGCTCTTGTAGCATCGCCATCAGCGCAGCAAAGTCTGGAGGTGCTGGCGCTGGAGATACCGTGGGCGGGCCAGCTTCCACCGTTGGCTGCTGCTGACCACCCAACCTCTCCGGCGTATTACCTCCGAAGCGCCTGCTGTCCAACTCCTGCTGGCGCTGACCCCTGGTACGGACGCCCTCTGTGTATTCTTTCGGTAACACCGGCATTGTCCAAATCCCCAATTCTGACACCAATTGTTACGAGCCGGGGTTCTACGGAATTAAAAATGCCGATCAAACTACCACAAAACACTTTATTTATTACACCACTAATTTACACTTCACTATAAGCTTCACTGAACACTTTTATTCGCACTTGAACTCGCAGGTATAACTCGTATTATCGCTCTGGAAATACTGATCATCTCCCGCTCAAGCGCTTGGCATATATAGGGCGTTCATTGTTCTAGAAGTTTCAGCCGAGAATCATCGCGAACACTCTGTCACTCTCCCGAACCTTCTAGATGTGTCGAGAAATGCGTTACGTAGAAGTTACCTTGAGAGAACATTCGAGAAATACGTTACGTAGTAGTACTGCGATTTGCTACTAGATGGCGCTGAATTTGGTAGTCTTATTACTCGCTACGAGATGGCGTTACAATATTTATTATTTATTGTTATTATTGACAGTCAGCACTGCGTGTGCTGCGTGATGCACTTTTCGGAACCTTTAAAATAATATTGCTAATCGACAGATTAATAACTTTTATCCGGAGGAATTGTTATTTTTTGTCGCATCTAAGTAGGTACTTTTGCGCTCTGTCTCTCCACTGTTATTTTAGAACCGCCGCTGCCGCCTCCCTCACAGACGGATACGCCCTCGGAAGGTTTTTGACCACCTTTGTAGCCTCTCATAAGGAGTGAAAATTCCACACCGCCCTCCTCACTAAATAAAGAGGATGACATTGTTTCCATAAGCAACCTTGGTTTAAAACCTTGAAGGATTGTTTTGATGAAACGGAGATTATTGTAATATAAAAGGCTATTGCATGAAACAACCCATAAAAAGTAAAGGTGATGTCGTAAAAATTTCGTTTGTAAAGATTATCAGTAAAATAATACTGGTTTATGAATGGGAAAGAAGTATTCCACAGTTTGTACTCGGAACTTGGATCTAATCAACTAGGTTGCTTTCTGGATCAGAGAATATTATGATAGCTGCATTCCGATTTGCAAATGATGATGCAGACTACCAATTTCCATTTCCATCTTGCAGGATAAACTTTTTTCGTAGTGATTATACTTGGTAGGAGAGCTCATATTGCAAATTTGAATTTACATGACAGTATGGGCACCGGCTCGGGAAACAGCCGGTGCATGCTCAAATGAAATTATTCCCCACCCCTGACGCTAGCGCTATCGACGGACGATAAGCCGATTTCATCTAACCTCGTTCAATCAACGAGTACTAAAACCGACTGCATTTGCACAGATTTTCATCAGATTAGGCTATACCTACCTACCTTTTTTAATTCGGTGGTTGTTACATAAAGTAGACAGTAAATTGTATTGTGTGAATACTTTATGGGTAAAAGCAAATGACCGGGGGTTTTTTCTTCATCTTCTTCTTTTAGTGACTTCTTCGTTTACCGATGATTTTGCCAAATCAGGGTAATAATTGATAGTTCTAAGTGTGAAACAAGTTATGAAACAATTACTTAGTAAGTGAGCGTCTTGTCTGGTTCTCCAATGATTCTGTCGACGACAACGTGGAGATTATAGTAAATGTTGGAGTTTTGTTTACAGGAGAACGCTTGGAAAGAATGCATTACAACTTTAGGTACCTGACTTTGGTGATGACTAACGGCCACTTTTACCTCGATCAATATTCAACCTGTAAGGACATGATGGAGGATTTTGATGATTAATGCTACTATTGTTTGACAAAAATAGTAGCATCAAAAGGAATCCTCATAGACATGTTCACTATGTTTGGTGACTAATTTACGAGAAAATATGTGCAGATATCCACTGCCATATCTTTTAATCACCATTCAAAATTACATTGGCAACCGAATGTGGGTCAAACTAACAACGTAGTTATGGTTTATAGTGCAAATATTAGTAATGGCAAAATAACAATCAATATTATTTGTTATGGTACCTATTTTTATTTTTTATCTTTACGATGGCATTTTTAATTCTACTGAGATATAAAGATGAAGAGCTTTGGAATGCTTTAAATCAGATTTTTCACGGCTTAAGATGTTTTGCAAAAATGTAATGGGTACTTTTAAGAGTCCATCAACCTATTTGGGCCACAGAAGGTTATAGTTATAACCGAGATTGTACACACACGTAAAAACATTATTCACCCTAAGTAAGTGGTGAAAAAGTTCTAACAGTTTCAATAAAGTAACATAATGATTTTAAGGAAGTTGTTGATTGTTTTCAAGTCAGTTTTAATACTGTTTCACTTTTTCTGACTTGTCTGACACGCTCATTCTTGACACTGTATACTTGCTAACTAACTTTGTGTACAATGCAGCAAATTGGTGTCACGGAAGGTGAATATAAATTACTTTGTTTATTTTATTAAGACTGTTTGATATTTTTGTTTGTTTATTTGCTGAGTGGGTTTAGTAGAAAACGTATTTTTGACGAGAATGATCATTTGTTTGTATTCATTGCCGAATAAATTAGTTGAGTAGTCGTGGTATTATTTAGTTTAGATTGTTATAGATTTAATGTTATAGTGAGGAAAGAGAAGGTCTTCTATGACGACATTCTCGTCAACCTATGGATTTATGTTTTTCAGTGGAAGATTATTAGAAACTAAACCTAATAATAGTAATAAGCGTATACAATCTACAACTGATATAGATCTCGGGATCGATTCCCGATTCCAATCAAGTATTTGTGTGATCCACAAATGTTCTCGATCGTGACTCAAATCGTGTGACTTCTGGGAAACGTGGTTGGTCATTGGTGTACTTGTTAAAGAGTATGGGGGCGAGAACGCTGCCTTGCGGCAGTCCATTCTTTTGGCGGGTCACCTGCTCCTGTCTGACAGCATTTGGACTTGGAAGAATCTATTGCGCAGGAGCTCGCCAAGGACTCGGACGAATTCACCGATGAGTTCACCAGTCACCAGTGAGGTTCGCTACCTTCCAGAACAGTCTTCGAATGTTAATGCTGTCATAAGCTGCTAACAGATTCACAATACAGCACCCGTGACTTTACCGCTCTCAACCCGTCCGAATTTTTGATTTAATAAAGTCAAGGATACGAGTGAATGCACAGCCCGACAAAATAATAATATTATGTTAAATAAACAAGCTCTTGCGGACTCATGCCTGGGAAGTGTGTTTCTCTTTGGGTATTTTGATGTTTCCGATCTTTGAACATAAACTCGTTTTTGGTAAAACCCGATTGCATATACTTTAAACATCACGTTAAAATTAAACTAATCATAAGCAGAAAATAAAAAATAAGTAGGTCATTCTTTTCACTTGCCATAGTACCTGTAGAAAGAAAGTAAATTTTGTTGGTCTTCAAAATAAAAATTATTTATTTCTGCCTTATTGCTTGATTTTCATATATTATTACCTCGATAATTTAAATAATTTTGAGTTAAAACATTCTTCTATTCACTAAGATGTCATTCAATAAAAAGTATAACTATTAGACAAACTTCTAAAATAAATATCCACATAGTGCCCAATATAAATGTGCTAGTGGCTACAAAGTACCACAAAGTAAGTGCGGGCTCTCCACACCAAACATATTTTATGTTGATTTTAATACTCACAGTTGCATGTTATGGCAACCATTCGATGAACAATAAACAATAATCAACCGACTTCCAACAAAGGAGGAGGTTCTCAATTCGAGTGGTTTTTTTTTAGTTTGTTAGGTAGGTACCTCATATCTTTGGACTAGGAGAACTGAATTTGTTTTTTTTAAATTGAAAGCTCCTACTTCCCAAGTGGTCCCATTCAAATTGGTTCATTCTCACAATTATTTGGTCCCATTTCGGTAATTTGAAGTCGGTTGTTCTGTCAATTTTTGACGTATAACTTTTTTCTTGGTCAAGTATGATTTCCGAATTGGGACAAAGCTTTACTCGTGGCGAGTAGAGTTGATTTGGCTGCATCCCAGACACGTTTTACATTTTATTCAAAACGTTGACGTGAAGGATAACATTATATTATTTTACTACTTTGACGTGATCTGACTTTACCTGCTTGCTAGCTGACGCTCACCTATCTGAACTTAAGATATTCAAACGGTGGGTAGAATGAAATATGGTAAAATTATAGTGGTTCACTGTGTGGTAATATTTTATTTATTCTGTGGTAGTGTTATTTTTGCTTATTATATTCACATATACTGCATAAGATTTCAAATTTGGTTTCTTTGTATTACCTCTTATTTCTAGCTTTCGTATTTACACTATAAAATGTCGTTGAAGAAATCCTTCGCGTCATTGCTGACCGGGAAGGTTCCCAGAATGCTGGCTGTGTTGCCACGTTGTATGGCGATACTTATTCTTTGGGCCAGAAAATAGCCAGCCTTCTGGTCCTGAGAAGCATCGATTAAACGTTTAGCAATGTCTCTATAAAGGCGGCGCGCGCTCGGACCCCATGACCCCAGTGTTTCAACCCCAAACGGCTTAAATATGTAACTGCTAGGTAAGCATATTTACGCCGTTTGTTTTCACATCCGGATGTGCTTGGGAGATGTGAAGGTGCTAAGGTGTCAACCCACGTAGCGTCCCACACCAAAGGCCTTCCCATCTTCCATGGTAGTAAAGACGGACGGTCGAACGAAGGACGGACGAAGGACGGTATATCCGGTCTCTTTTCATTGACGAAGAGATATACCCATTTGGCTCACGTACCTATGGCCGGAAGACCTGCAGTGGAGAGAGCCAAATCTTAAAGTTAATCTGTATCCAAAATATAAACTACCGTATAAAATTCAATTTAGGTATCTAAAATTTTCCAAATTATAAAATTATTCAATGCATGAGATTTAAATGTGAGATTACTGTTGTGCTGCTCAAATGCTAATGCAGAATGATCTAGTTTATTTAACTCATACCTGTAACTCCATCTGACAATCTGTGGACAATGATGTGGGTTTTGTGCTTGCCTAGTTTTTTTTTCTTTTGTTTAATATTGTGATAGATATAAAGCATGTAACTGTTTATTGTCCCAAATAAATAAATAAATAAATAAATAGATTACAAAATAGATCGTGAGTATCCTTTGGAAGTGTGGTTCAAATGTTACCAACTATTTGTAAATTTCGTAAGTAATGCCGATAATTGCATCTCGATCCTGCCTGACCCGTTGCTGAGTGAGTCACTAGTTAGGTATCTACGAAGGCGTGCCGACAAGTCAAAGAACAATAGATGTTAACTGTTGGCATTTATCGCACCTCTATTCCACGTTTGTATTAGGGGTCAATATAGAAATATCAAAAAGGTGATGTACATAACTCATTGTAAATAGTTTGGATATAGTACCTGTTGAAAGAGACAGTGTAGGTAACGGAACGACGACTGGTGGACATCGAGGATACATCGTGCATAGTAAATATCGCGGGAAGCTCAAGACCGAATGTTGTGGTGTTCATTGGGAAGGGAGGCCTAAATATACCGAAACCGCCTGGAATCGACAATAGATTCTTTCCCTATGATGTGGAACCAACATGATGGCTGCCTCGGTGGTGGCGCAGTGGTATGAATGTGCGGCTGCCGTCCACAAATGTTTGTTTCGGAGTTTGGGTATGTATAATATGTATTTAGAAATATTTAAGTATGTTTATCAGCCGTCTAAATCCCATAGCACAAGCTTATATTAGCTTAATTAGGGCTAGATGACGTCGCGTCGTGTGAGAATGTCCAAAAATATTTATTTATTTAACAAAATGTGGCCGTTAAAAATGCCTCTGCTATACTATTCGGGGATCAAGAGATGATTCTATGTCATGTCACCTTTTTGACGATCTCATAACCTTTCTACGACGCGCTTGTAATATATTTAAGAGTATTTATTTTCCAGAAACGTCTAAACTGTCCGATATAATAGCTTTGTATATCGAACCGTGTACAACGTTAATGTGTTGAACTTGCGATCAGGGTTCGCGGATTAACCGTGCCACCTGATAGTTAAGGTGCCATTCTGATCTGGGTAGCACACAAAACAAAAGCATGCCGGTTGCGGCAGAACGACCTGTGTCATCTTTGTATTTGTATAGATTTATGTCAAAATCGCCGATTGTCAATGTCGTCGTGTAGCACACGGGTCACGATTACAGTCGACGCTGCTTGAATGCGCTGCCTGCTGCCCATATCGGAATGGCACCTTATTGTCTAATAAATAATTGATTGACATGATCTCACCAAGGTTAAGATCATTCTATTACACAGTGCTGAGTCATACCCACTGTTCACATAATACTTTGGCAATTATCCGTATTTATCCTTGAAGAGCAGTTTATTATTTATTATTAACCGACTATGAAAAACAGTAGTTTCTCAATTTGTCGGAGTCTTTGTTGTTAGACTACATCGGTGGGGTAGTCGGTTCCAACTGCGAGATACCTCACGAGTCCCAGGTGTATATTTGCTTAAAATCACGTCTTTCTTTTCGAAAGGGTTGACAGAGCCGGTTGGTACGACTAAACGCTAGTCATTGTGTTAATCTCAATTTTATCGGTGCCGGAATTTTTGAGCATACTTACTAGAGTTTCGACCGTGTTGCATTCAGCAGGTGCAACGCGTACTGGTGAGAATATAAGGGGTCCCATAGTTCTCTTGAGAGTTTCATTTACAATTTATTCATTTTATTTATATTGGAGTTGCGGCAGTTTTACGTACAGAGTTCGATATTGGTTCATCAGTAAGCAGATAGACTGAGAGAAAACACAGGTTAAACTTACCTTATATAGGTATATATATATATATACCTATATATAAGCACACCCCGGGGTTCCGTCGGGTGTTAATAATCATAAACATGGATAGTTTTCTACAAAATTGAGAGTGTAGGTACTGTGTTGCTGCATTGACTTCGTTTTAGATTTCTATACTTTGCTTAAGCAAAAAAAAAAGAAGTCTTAAAATTTGACCCTGTCCGTCTGTCCGTGTGTTAACACCCTCTAGCGGTCAAACGGTAAACGATATAGAAAAACCAACTACGTATATCGACTCAGAACATACATAACTGGAACCATGCTAAAAATTGGAGCTCTAGCACTTCCGGTTTAGAAACTAGCTCAACTTCTGGTTTTTTAACATTCGACATCCGGTTAAAAAATTATGTTTTTAGATGCGTGTTTAAGTATAGAAGTCTATTCTCAGAATCACTAGTGATTTTTTGCTTACTTGTTTGAAGTGAGTGTTGGCTTTAGTTTGTAAGCGTTTCTGCATTACACAAATAGGTATGTATCGTTTGTACTTTATGCAACAATAATAACACTAGAATATCATAAAGCTAAACAACTAAAACTATATACAATAACAGTTATCGTTCAAAGGCTTTGTTTGTTCAGTTCAACCCGCATGGCTGGAATGGCAGAAGACGGTACCTACCTATACGTAGAGCGAGGCAGTGCTAATGCGAATTATTAATAAATGTTTAAGTGTAAGTTTGTTCTAGTAGCAATTACATGTGCATATACATTAAATAATAGGTATTATCCATTATTTATTCACTTTGTCAGTGCAACGGAATCGCCAAAACTATGTCAGCTTTCTTGTCGCTCGACGACGCGGGATTTTCATTCCGACCAAACCTCCGAAGAGGTGGTCAAAGTCCGCCGGGCGCCACTGAAAATACATTCTGGTGCGTACCAGAGACGCCCGCAGCAATGGACATGAAAAAAAATGCTTTATTTTCGTACTATATGCTCAGGTTAGAATAACTTGTTCATTAGTTTATTTCTCAATAAACGTCTTTTAATTTTTTTGATGAATAAAGTCAATTGGTAGCGTCGTCGGTAGTGCATCGGCTTTCGACGCGGAGTCTCGGGTCGATCCCCGGGTCGAATCAAATATTTGTGTGATCCACAAATGTTTGCTTCGGAGTTTGGGTGTTATTTTTAATAAATATTTTTAGACATTATATTTGCCAAATATTATCAATACTGAAATTTGTTAATTACCATTATCTGCCTACCCCAAGGGGAAGGAGGCGTGACTGTATGTATGTATTTGTCAAAATAGTAAACTAAGTCTGATAGAGCAACGGTTTATTCCACTTTGTGCACCCAGAAGACGTGATATCACCTTTAAACAAATTTTAACCCGTTAAAAAGTTGGAAACATTTCACAAGTAGGTGTCACAAAATTTCACCTGCTTACTTCGCGGCACGGCGGCACGCGTACTTACTCATAGTAGTAGTAGGGGTTATAGGAGGCAGTTCTGACGATTTTAGTCGATGGATTTACTTAAACAGTGATATCGTTTGATAATTACAGTAGTAGTACAGTACAGCAGGCAGTAATCTGTTGAGGGTAGCTGACAAAAACATTTATAACAAAATAACTACTACTACTAAATTGAGTTGATTGAATCATTTTGTCATCAATATGACAGTGTTGTTACTTTGGTAATGAGTATACCACCTATAATTGTGATTTATTGACTTCTTTGTTGATTACTGTACTAACTGGAAATTAAAAAGTTAACTTAAAATAATACTTCTCATTGATCTTGTTTAGGCTTAAGATTAGGCTTTATCGAGGTCGCGAGTTCGATCCCCAGAAAAATTCAGATTGGGGTAGGTATGCTATTCGCAGGAGTGGTTTTCAATTTAAAATACTTTCGAACTGGCGTACCACTTCTAAATATTTTCGAATTAACGTGCGTCGCGACAACGTCATTCGATGTAGCGGTTTTCGATTTAAAGTACTTTCGAGCTAGTGTACCACTTAGAAATATTTTCGAATTAACGTGCGTCGGGATAACGTCATTCGAATCGTCATATCAGACCCCAAAATAACAGCACGATACTTATTATTCGTTTAATATAGATCCCAACTAATTTAAAAAATATGTACAAAAATCTAAAATATAATTAAGATCAAGCTATCTACATCTACAGCTATTTAACTATCTAACATCAATGTATAATTATGTACAAAGGGTACTATTTATAAATAAAAATATGTACAAAGCAAATTATGAATTCAAGGAATGTTGCGGTACAATTACATCTTCTAACTAAGGTGATCTACCACAGGTATACAATTGTAGCGTTGGATAGTAAACTAGCAAGTACGTAACGAAACCTGAGCGCACTAAACTAAACTTTATAAGAAATACAACTTCAGAGTTTCATGTTTACACAAAGACTATAAATCCCCGACGTTCTGCTGGTTTTCCACTGTTTACTGTTCACCTAGTTGCAATATAGTTTATCACATGCACTAAAACAACACACTCACATTTTATAGTTTGGTTTCTTGTGCAAAAGTTTCATGATCATACATACACATGGTGAGCAGATTTTTATAGTAAATTGTTCACACTATGCACTTTTAATATATTCTTCTCAACCTACGTAAGGGTACGGTGGAAATGGGCCTGGGAAGTATCCTGGATAACCGGGTAGACCAGTTGGTTGCATTACTGGTACCGAAGATGTAATATATGACGTCACTGCCGTTGGTACAACTCTCGTGCTGAACAGTGTAGTATACAACGTTTTAGCACCGAAAGTCAACTTTAAGACCTGACTGTCAGTGGCAGTAATCTCTGTGTTTACTACTACTGGAGTAGACGTTAAAGAGAATTGTTGCGGGAACAGTGGGTTAGGTGTTTGCAAGGGCAATGCAGGGAGACTGCTGGTACCGATTTCATATTCAGTTCTAGTAAGTGTTGCCACAGGTCTCGATATAGTGCTATGAGTTGTGCTCTTGCCATTAAATATAGGGATTATATGAGATTCATAGATCGTTTCATATCTCAAAACGGGTTTAGATGTGGTAACTACATCAGGAATTTGTGCCGCAGCTGCTGGATTCAAAAGTCTTAGTAGAGCGAGTTGTTGAGCTTGCTCTGGTGTTAGTGCTGCGGCTGCAGCTGGATTAGATGCTTCTTGCACTTGATTGCCTTTATGTTGCCCATGTGCTTTCTTTAGTTTCAGGTAGTTATCCGAAAGCCTATATTTGTCTACATCAGTCAGGTCAAAGTCTGATCCAATATTCGCAAGGTTAAATTCTGGTGGAAATACGCGTCTCGGTACGCCATCTTCATCTTCGTTACTGTCTCCAAAATCTAATTCTAGATGGAGCTCAGAGCCAGCTTCGTCAAGGCGGCTGTTAAACTCCTTCAATGTTTTACTTGGTATAAATTGGAAGAAGTCCATAGGTGGTAAAGTTTTAGTTGCTGTCACAAATCGGGTTATTTGATAAGTCTGGATGAAAGTTAAGCTATTCGTAATATTAACTCCTCTAACAACAGGCAATATATGAGTTTTTAACATATGTTGTGTTGTACTGAACGTTTCAGTTACTGTCTCTAGAGGTGGAGTCTCCATGTCAGAAGAAATTGTAATTGCAGGTAATGTAGCTATGCTTGAATCTAAGTCTTTCTCATAATGTGTAGGTGTTGCTAAAATGTTTTCCGTTAACGGCTCGTTGAGAGAATTTTGGCCATTGGCTATCATTGTTGGTTCTATACGCTTTTCAATAGTTGAAGTCACAGTTATAATACGGGTATTTTTAACACGTCCAACCTGAGAATAAAGAATTGATCGATTAGAGTAGTGATTACATGAATGATTAGTGTTATGAATGATTATGCATGATAACGTATGAACAGTGTTATGTTAATATTATTATCGGATTACCTGGAAAGTATAAGGAGTTTTAATAGTAGCGATTTCGTAATAAACATCCTTAAAATCAGCAGGGGTAGAAATTTCTACTTTTAGGGTTTCGACGGGTGGTGATTTTTCAATAGAGTTGTCATCTGTTTCACTATCAATTAGGGTACCAGGACCATTCTGGGAACCTGACAATTCCAAATCGTTATCAGATCTTGCTAGTGGGGATATGTAATTATCATCGAGAAGTGGATTTGGATTAGGTGTGGTCTGTTGCTGTTCTTCTTCTCCATTAGTTTTACGAATTGTCACTTTAGGCTTAGGACTAGTTTTGTATTGCCAGCGTCCAGAACCTGGAGCACGATTCAACTTGAATTTATATACACTAGTAGAAGGAGTTGGTGTCACATGCTCTACTGGTGTGGGATTAACTCGCGGCTTGAATCCACGCTTTGATTGGCTGTCATTATTGTTAGAAGGTGTCACAGTTGTCTTATGTCCCGAGTTCCTGTTGTTCTTTCTCCTGTTGGAGTAAGCTGACGACCCTTCACTGAAAACAGAGGTGGTTTTTAGTAGAATCAAATAGACAAATAAAACAAGTAAAGGTGCTGTAAATAAAGAATATCAACAATAACCAAAAACCCGCCATTTTGATTTCAAAGAAGTTTTAACTACAAATACTATACTCAACAATATGCATAATTTTTTTGAAGAAGATTTTAAGAAGAACGAGAATTCGTACAATAATACGCTGTATAAATCGTTTAAACCGGTAACCTTACATAATACCAACAGTTCGTAGGGTATAACTTGAAAGATACCTTTGAGTGCGCTGCGGGGCAGAAGAATTACGGTTTTTGAATTTTTTACCCTGGCTGGAAGGACTGTTATGTTGGTTATCATTTTCAAGGTTGCTGTTATTATTATTATTAGTATTTTGAGACCTGTGCCGGTTTTTGAACGAGCCTCCACCATTGTTTGGTCTTCGGGTAGTTTTACTAAAGTTGTTCTCATCGTCTGATACTGATGGGGTAGGTTCTAAAACGTGCCTCTGATTTTTTGCAATAGACGGTGCAACTGTTTTGAGTATTCTATGTGTTGGAGTAGGTGATATTTTCCCTCGATGTCCACCAGGTGATTGGAGTACTTTGGAGTTGCTATTTAAAACTTGAGCATATTTCCCTGATATGTAAGTCCCAATAACACTAGTTTCATGCACAGTTGTTAATCCGTCTTTAACGATAGTGCCTCCAAGTGTGGTGACTAATCCAAGAGGGTGATCATCATCATCTACGTCTAGAGGTAGAGCAGGTTGATACCTATTCTTGGGGCCAAGTTTTGGTTTTAGCCCTGGTACTTTAGATGGACGAATATTGATTACTTTATATGTTTCCTCAACGAATTCTGAGGGCTGTCGTGATAAGAAATCGTACTCTGGTTCACCAATATTGTTGTTAGGGATCAAGACAGCAGGTTCTTCATTATCTACGTCCAATTTCACTTGAACTTTGGAATTTATTACTGAGGCTGGTGGACCCTGTTTTACTTCTACTTTACTACTAACAAGACTACCATCGGTTTTCTTATTTTTACTTGACTGTGAATTTTTATTAGGTTTCGCTAGGGACTGTTTAGGTGAACTACTTTCAACAATTTTCGATGGTCCAGCAACAACTTCTACTTTTGTGATTATTTGTTTTTGTTCTTTTACAACCGATTTCGGAACATTTGCTGGTTTATTCTCTTTATTCGGAGGGGAAGAGACTACAGACACAGCACTCGATATAACTGCAGGAGCACCGGAGTCACTAGATTTTTCTTTCGTAGAAATTTTACTTGGCTTGATTTCTTCAGGTTTTATGCTGGTGACTGTTGGAGGGGGAGGTTTTGTTTCAATTATATTTTCTTGTAATAATTTTTCAGTGGTCGGGGGTTCTGAAAATGAACAAGGTTAGTCGTTAAACATGTTAATATATTTCTTATAATATTTTTTGCTGAGCCGTGTTAAAAGTCTTCAGTCTTTAATGGCTATGTTGTTTTTAAATTTTCGCGAAGTCATGACATCCTCGGCTTATCAATAACAAAAAAATCTTTATAAACTTAAGACCAAGAAAAAAAAGTATTTGACAAAAAATACAATTAAAGTTTGTAGTTGCACGACTTATGATTTTACTAGTAAAACATTTATACAGAACTGAAATGATTAATAAAAGTCATAAAATAGAAACGGCTTGATACTACTGTAAAATATCTGTTTATTAATGAAATCCTACCTGGTGGTGGTGCCGATTGTGGGGAGAAAACCATAACCGTGTTGCCTAAAGTCGTTGTAAAGTCTAAGAATCCATAAACGGTTTGCGTGAGGTACTGGCCCGCTGGTGCAGGTGCAGATGCTGGGTTTTCAAAGTTCCCACCAAAAACTGGCCCACTTGCTAGAACCATATAACCTGGAAGATTAATTGTTATTCTAAATTGTAATGAAATTCTGCTTGCTAACTATTTTTGCGAGCTAACACAATGATCACGAAGACTAGCTCGAGGTGGCACAAGGCAGAATACTTCGGAAGGATTTGGGGGAGGCTTTTGCTTAGCAGTGAGACAGTGTGGGCTAGTAACAAATAAAAAAATCGTGGTCTTACCCGCACGCCATTCATTAAAAATAAAAAACGACGTACTTGTAGCTAAGTTTTGGAAAAAAAATAACAATAATAATTTATTAAATATAGAAAAAATGTCTTTTCTTTCGTAAATCTGTGCATTTCAAAGCATCAATCAATGAATACCTACTGTTAATACTCGTAATAATGGTGTATCATTATAAAATGACAATGAGAAATATACAAATTATTTGTTTGCAATCACAACGAAATTAATATACTTACAGTGGGCGGCGACCGCCAAAACGGCAATTAGTCTTCTGTCCATGGCGTACAACACTAGAGTACCTTTGTTGAACAGATATTAGTTCCAGGCTTGGTGTTGTAGGCAGGCTTTAGTTTCGTAAGATGACCGCATTCTCAGTCACAACCTGTAACAACAGAAAATAATACTAAACACATATTTTAATTAAGAATTAGATAACGCAGCCTCTTACACGTTTTCAATGTCCCGGAGACAACTATTACCCTATTTTATGGTACCTATCTACAGCTAAATAAGTGACTTTCAGACCGAAACCTTGACTTTTTACTTCATATCTGTTTTTCAACGCATAAGACTGCAGGAAAGATTTTATAGAGATTTGGTGTGGAAATAGATTTAAACCCTGGGCAAACACTAGGTTACTTGAAGAGTCGCGTAACTATAGCTAGCGTAAGGTACACAAGTGAAGCTGCGTTATGGCGTTCCGAAAAAAAGATTAGGCTAAAAACTAGGCTATCTTAGGAAGTGGCTGGCGACACATGGACGCGACACGCGGCAGACCAGACTTTATGGAGATAGATGGAGGAAGCCTATGCCCAGAAATAACATTGTAAAACGCAATTACTATAGTATTAATAGATATGACTACAGAGTCGAAAGAAAACAAATGCGTAGTAGTAAGTATATAACTTTATACATTTCACTTTCGTGGGTTTACGAAGCTTCAGCAAATTGTACCATAATTTACGTTGTTTCAAATGATTGCGGTTGGCAAATCACGATTGGCATCCTTTGTAGGGTTGTGGCATTTGGATGCGCAAGTCAAGAAACTAATCTAAAGGTCACTATAATTAGTCAGAGATTTCTGTGGTGTCTACCGGTTTGACACACTAGTCAATCACTTGGAAGTAAATTTAAGTTCAGTCAACCATTCATTACAGTTAAAATGTTTTAATCAAATTAATCACTTGTTTGTTTAGTACAATCATTATATCAATACTGAAGAGTTTCATTGTTTAGTAGGTATAATTAAAGGTGGGTTCGAAATTCGTGGCGCCGCAGGTTCGAAATTCGTATAAGTCATATCGTTAAAGTTACGATAACTTTGCAACCTCTAATTATTTCTTCGGGAAGAAAGACATTACTATTTGTTAAACTTAAAAGAATTGGATCTTATGAAGATCTTAAGCTACTGCGAGTACATGATTTGGTGCTAATGTGCCTAATATATATACATACTACCTTTAACATAATCGATGCTAAATTCCAAAGTAGATTGCCATTCATTGTGCTTGACACGACGGCAGACAGTCCTGCATAGCAAAGCGTATTGAGATCACTCGAATGCTTAGTGACTTCCGATGGTGGGGAACCTTTGCAATGTGTTATAGAATAGGTAACGTCGATAGAGAGATCAAATAGAAGGGATTTCTATTTATGTTGCCTACACGGAGAAACCCTTATGTTCATAAAATGCCAATTTTATTGTGATAGATAGAAAACGTTTAAATTTTTTTAACAACTGTAAAATAAAAAAGCATAGTTACCTATGTTTAAAGTATTATTTTATTATTATTGTTTAATTGTGGTTTTATTTAATTAACGAGGAACGAATTACCGTTTGATATGTCCACATCATTATACTTATGTAGAGTTTGTAAAAACGATAATAGCGTTTCCTGGTTATGAATAAAGGCACAGATATAAGAATACTATATGCCAAAGGTAAGAGGTAAATCTTCGTTATTCTTTTTGAACTGCTTTTTAACCTTAAAACTGTTCACTGAGTGTATTTTTTTATCTATCAGTTAGTTAATTATTATGTACTTTCTCCCTGTCTCCCGTTCTCGTCGTCACGTCTTTATCTCCGATGGAGTAGAAAAAGGCGCTTATTACACAAACTTTTTCCACCGATACGTTAACCCCAACGTAAGTAATAGGTGGCGAGGCTATTGCTGTTTCCGGGGAGTACATTTGCCAGAACCTCGTCCTTGTGTGCACATGCAGAAAGGATGAGGATCCTTAGCACCCTTCTTGTCTTTATGACACACAGGTATGTACATATACATATCTCGGTTATTTAGTTTAACCCTTGGCAGGCCTGGTGACTATAAGTCGGGTCTAAATGACCCGGATTTTTGACTAATATAAACATTATACTGCTGGTGTATTATGTACTCAATTATATGTATTAATTGATAAATAAGGTAACAATATAATGTAATGGCATATAGTAAAAACAATTCAGGATCTTAACCTATCCGTTCACTTAAATCACTTTTTTTTTTGCTAACAGAGCATACGTTGGCTTGAACGTGGCTGATGTCGTAAATCAAGGGACATAATATAATGAGCTATTAAGGACAATTACGTGCGAAATTTAAATTTGTCTTTCAATTTATGTCAAGTGGTGGGTATGTAGGACCCTACCAGGCATACCAAGGGTTAAAAAAAATGCACAAAGGCTAAGTCAATATGGTTTTTATTTAGTTCGTCTAAAAACCATAATCCGTTTCAATTGGTTTCCTTTCGTGCATTGTCATGACGTAGATAATGGATGAACTTGTATTTTCCGGCAGGTTGCGGTTAGCATCAATGTTCTGTTCAAGGTTGTACGGCAAAAAGTCTTGTACGTTTTAATAAAACAGGATGTAGACAGAAAGTAAATTTTGAGGTTGTTTTTAGGTAGTAGATTACATGAGAACTTATTAAAATTTTATTTACAATAAGAATTACAATATACATAATTACATACTAAAACTATTTACATTACAAAATATGGTTTAAAAAATCCTCCGCGTCATTGCCGACTGGGAATGTTCCCAGAATGCTGGCTGTGTTGCCACGTTGGATGGCGATACTTATTCTTTGGGCCAGAAAGTAGCCAGCCTTCTGGTCCTGAGAAGCATCGATTAAGCGTTTAGCAATTTCTCTATAAAGGCGGCGAGCACTCGGACCCCATGACCATTACATTATGTTAGTTTACTTGAATCTATTTCTGTAGAACTGTTGATATGAAAACGATGATCTTGAAGGGCCAAGTCAACTTCACCTGCATGTTTAGCAGAAACAACGTCGTCAAAACTCGATCGATAAATTCAATCATTAATATCGTGGAAAAATTCGGACATGTGACCTAATTAACACAGTTTTAAACTCGACGCTGCCATACTCATAGGGCTGGGCATCAAATTCTGTAAGAAGTGTCCGTAGGTGTGGTTTATGCCAAGGGGTTCGATGACGGGGCGGGGCCCCAAGAGATTCGACTACGTCCTCGCCGTCCGCCCTGGACCCCAACTTGACCACGGTAACGCAGTGGCAAGTTGGGTGACCGAACGTCGATATCAAGACTTGAGTGGCCAACATTGCGATGGATATGCTTGACGAGACCCCCGGTACTGACACTGCCCTTTCCCGGCCAGTGTCAACCGACGACTTAATGCTTGAACAACGGACTTCGATGCCTATTGATTTGGGGGCTCG
Organism: Nudaria mundana; assembly: GCA_963556515.1. Classification (NCBI taxonomy): domain Eukaryota; kingdom Metazoa; phylum Arthropoda; class Insecta; order Lepidoptera; family Erebidae; genus Nudaria; species Nudaria mundana. The sequence goes on along the minus strand of OY748288.1, from coordinate 7,524,074 downwards.
CGTCGCGCCGCCTAGTTGCAGCGCGACGTCGACGCCCCAAGGAAAAGTTGCTGCTGGGACTGACGATGGGTCAGCTCCCAGTAGCGTGAAGAGTAAGGGCCGTTCTGCCTCGCAGAAGAGGACCCTCGAGAAGGAGGGACCGCCGCGCGACCGGAGCACTAGTTGCTCTGGATGGGGGTCCCTCCTCTCCAGCTATTCGGAGGAGGAGGTGCCGGTGAAGACGGTGCGCACGCGTCTCGGCGCCTACAGAGTGCGCCCGCCTACTCCACCGCCGTCCTCTGTACCGTCCCTGCGTAGTCGCAGGGATATTGGTGTGCCGCCCGCGCGGGAGATCATGAGCATTCTCTCCCGCATGAACGCGGCCATGCGGGGGAGTAAGAATATGTCGGGGAGGAAGAAGATTGTGGCTTCACTGGTGGATGAAGCCCAATCCTCCCTTGACAAGCTCCTCGCGCGGAGCGCCACAAAGGAGGAGGCGAAGCTCCGCAAACAGGTTGCGAGCCTGGAGGTGGAGCTCACTGCCTCCCGAAAGGAGATGGAAGATCTTCGTCGGGAGGTCGCTGAGTTGACCACAGTGGTCAAGGCACCTCCAGGTCCCATGCCGCCTCCTCCTCTGACGGCTGGACCAGCGCCAAAGACGGCGCCTAGGACCGCGCCCACCACGGCGCCCGCCTCGCCGCCACAGCCTGTGCCGACCACGGTGCAGGTCCTGACGGCGATCGAGAGGCGCCTCGCGGTCCTGGAGGACCGGGCGTACCGCCCTCCGCTAGCGCGCCCCGCGTTTTCATACGCGGCGGCTGTTGGCGGTGCTCCCGCTCCCGGTCCTAGCGGCACACCTGCTGTCCGCCACCCCGCTCCGCCCCCGTCCGCTTCGGTGAGCCGGATACCGGCCGAGACCGCGGCCCAGGCGCGGAAGGCCAAGGGGCGCGGCAAGAAGAGTGGCACCCCTGCCGCCTCCTCTTCCTCTATCGTCGCTCCCGCTGCTTCCTTACATCCCTCCAGACGGGAGGGATGGGAAGTAGTGGGGGCCAAGAAGAGGAAGACGAAGGCCGCAAAGAAAGCGGCCAAAGCCGCCGCGGCGAAGGCGCCGAAGAGGCCCCGCCCTCCTCGCTCCACCGCCGTCGTCCTGACGGTGACGACGGTAGGTGTGGAGAAGGGGGTGGGGTACGCCGACGTACTGAGGACTGTGAAGTCCTCAGTCAACCTCTCGGCCCTCGATATACAGGGGGGGCTCCGGTGCAAGACGACACGCACCGGGGCTCGCCTCCTCGAGGTCTCCGGCGCCTCCAGCGGCCCTAAAGCTGACGCCCTAGCGGCTCAGCTTAGGGTCGCGCTGGACGAAGAAGCCGTCCGCGTCACCAGACCCACCAAATGCGCCGCATTGCGCATCACGGGTCTGGATGACGCGGCCACGACGGAGGAAGTTGTCTCCGCCGTCGTGGAGGCGGGCGGCTGCCCCCGTGACCAGGTGAAGGCTGGAGATATCTCCTTCGGCTCCACTGGTCACGGGATGACAGTCGTCCAGTGCCCCGTCGCGGCGGCACTGAAAGTGGCGGACGGACGAAGCCTCCTCGTAGGGGGCTTCCTAAAGGCGCAGGTGCACCGCACCTCCTTCGTGCCCGGGAAACCAGATGTTTCCGGTGCATGGTGGTGGGGCACGTCGGAGTGCAGTGTACAGCGGAAGTCACCGTGGGCGATCGGTGCTTCCGCTGCAGCCGGCCCGGTCATAAGGCAAGTGCCTGTGACGCCCCGCCTCGTTGCTTTAGATGCGAGGCGGAGGGCAAGACCGCGGATCACCGGGTCGGCAGCACGACCTGCGCCGCCTCGAGGCCAAAACCTCGTCCGTCCGCTGAGAGCGGTGGGGGTGCCGCCCTTGCGCGGCCAGTTGTTTCGCGGCGGGATGCGGTTATGGACGTCAATTAATGTCTGACGCCCGTATCCGTATCCTGCAAGTGAATTTGAACCACTGCCGTGCTGCTCAGGATCTTCTGTACCAGAGCATCCGGCAGTGGTCCATAAACTTGGCCGTGGTCGCCGAGCCGTACTACGTCCACCCGGGAAGCCCGGTGGACGAGGACGGCTCGGCCTGTTGTATCTTTGGGGGGTCCGCCGCAGACAACTCGCGCCTTGCGATTATTGCAAGGGGCCGCGGGTGTGTTGCGGCGGACTATGATGGGTTGGCAGTCGTGGCCACCTACATCTCGCCGAACATTGACGAGTCTCAGTTTGAGCTATGGCTCACTGAGCTCGACGTCGTCTTCGCTGCGTGCCGTCCTCGCCCTGTCCTGCTCCTGGGAGACTTCAACGCCTGGAGTGAGGCGTGGGGCTCCCGGGAAACCAGGGACAAGGGGAGGCTTCTTGAGGACTGGACCAGAACACGTGGTCTGGAGGTCCTCAACCGGGGGAATGTCGCCACCTTTTGGCGGCGGGGGGGGGAATCGATCGTGGACGTAACGTTCGCATCCCCTGACCTCGCCGCCCGTATTACAGGCTGGCGCGTGGAGGAGGGTGAGGAGACGCACTCGGATCATCGGTACATCCGGTTCGATGTCGTCCCCCCACCTGACCTCCCACAGCCGGTGGCAAATCCCCCGGATCCGCGTTGGGCACTTCACCATCTGGATCGGGAGGCTCTCCTGGAGGCATCCATCGTGCAGGCCTGGATTCCGGCGCCGGACCGGCCTGCCGATGTGGATGCCGAGGCGGAGTGGTTCAGGAGAGCCATGTCGCAAATCTGTGATGCGGCGATGCCTAGGGTTACACCCAGACCGGCCAGGAAGCAGGTGTACTGGTGGTCGCCGGAGATTGCAAAGCTGCGCGCAGCATGCATCTCCGCCCGCCGCCGGTACACCAGGTTTCGCCGGAGGCGTCGCCGCCCAGACGACGCGGCAGCCCGAGAGGCGGAGCTTTTTCAGGCATACAGGGAGGCTAAAGGTAATCTCCAGGAGACGATAAAGCGGGCCAAGACGGCGGCCCGCGAGGAGCTCCTGGAGACCCTGCAGCAGAACCCATGGGGGCGCCCGTACCTACAGGTCAGGGAGAAACTCCGACCTAGGGCGCCCCCACTGACCCAGAGTCTCCAGCCGCAGCAGCTGGAGCGGGTCATGGGCTCCCTGTTTCCGACGAGCGCGGAGGAGCACGTCCCTCCGCGCATGGCTCCGTCTCTGCCCGACGCGGATAGCACCAGCGAAGACGACGTACCCGAAGTCAGGGTGGGGGAGCTAGGTGCGGCAGTACTCCGGCTTAAACGCCGGAAAATCACTGCCCCCGGACCCGACGGCATTCCTGGCCGTGCATGGGTCCTGGCCCTCGAAGAACTCGGGCCTCGACTGATGGGGCTCTTTAGCGCATGCCTCGAAAGGGGCCAGTTTCCCAAGGTGTGGAGGACGGGGAAACTGGTCCTGATCCGTAAGGCGGGGCGGCCGGTGGACTCACCGTCCGGATACCGGCCGATCGTGTTGCTCGACGAGGTGTGTAAGCTCTTTGAGCGAATTATCGCGGAACGCCTCGTCGAGCATCTCACGAGTGTGGGGCCAGACCTGGCGGATAACCAGTTCGGTTTCCGTCGGGGACGCTCCACCGTGAGCGCGATCATGCGCGTGAAGAGCCTGACGGAGGAAGCAGTCTCGCAGGGCAAGGTGGTGGTGGCGGTGTCTCTTGACATCGCCAACGCGTTCAACACCTTGCCATGGAGCTGCGTTAGGGAGGCGCTCGTGTATCACGAAACGCCTCTCTACCTCCGTCGTATTGTCGGGGCCTATCTCTCGGAGAGGGCCATAGCTTTCCCCAGCTGGCTCGGGCCAGCTCGGCGAGATGTGTCGTGCGGTGTTCCGCAGGGGTCGGTCCTGGGGCCGCTTCTGTGGAACATCGGCTACGACTGGGTGCTGCGGGGTGCGTTGCCTAGGGGTGTCGGCGTAACGTGCTACGCCGACGATACCCTCGTCACGGCGCGGGGTGCAACGTACCAGGAGGCAGCACTCAAGGTCACGACGGGTGTTGCTCGAGTCGTGGGTCGGATACGGCAGCTGGGACTGGAGGTGGCCTTGCACAAGTCCGAGGTTCTGTGTTTTCACAGACCTCGGAACGGTCCACCAGAAGGTTCCAGCATAAATGTGGGAGGCGTTTGCATCGGCATCAAGCCCTCGATGAAGTACCTAGGGATCGTACTTGATAGCCGATGGAACTTCGGACCACATTTCCGAAGTTTGGTCCCCAAGGTGACGCAGGCATCGGTCGCGCTTTCGCGACTGATGCCCAACCTAAAGGGACCCAACGCCTCCTGCAGGAGACTGTACCTGGGGATCGTGCGGAGTATGGCCCTATACGGGGCTCCCGTATGGGCGGATAGGTTGGCGGTCAAGGGGAACGTGACTCTGTTAAACAGACCACTTAGAACCTTGGCCGTCAGAACCGTACGGGGGTACCGCACGATCTCCGGAGAGGCTGCATGTCTCCTAGCCGGGACCCCTCCATGGGACCTGGAAGCGAGAGCCCTTGCGTCATTGTTCCAATGGCGCAAGGAGGCGCTGGAGCGGGACCACAGGCCTGCGTCTCGAGAAATCGAGGACCAGCGGTCCCAACTCCGCCAGGATCTCATGGAGTCATGGAGGGTGCGACTTGAGCAACCCAAGGGGGGTGCCATCTTCATCGCGGCGGTGAGACCGATCATGGACGATTGGCTGCAGAGGCAGCATGGTGACCTCACGTACCGTGCGACGCAGATGGTTGCCGGGCATGGATGCTTCGGTAGCTATCTGTTTCGCATGCATCGTGAGGTCACACCCCGGTGTCAACACTGCGAGGTTTCCGGCGACGACACCGCACTCCACACGTTGGTGGAGTGCTCAGCGTGGGCGAGTCAGCGCCGGGACCTCGTAGTGGGTCTGGGCGTGGATACCCTCTCGCTGGGGACCATGCTTCAAGCCATGGTGTCCAGCGGGAGTAGGTGGAACGCGGCCGTGTCCTTCTGCGAGCAAGTCATGCTCGCGAAGGAGGCGGCCGGGAGGGAGAGGGAGCGTACCCTCCCCGCCGAGTTCCGTAGTCGGCGGCCAGGCCGCCCCAGACTACGCGACTACGCCCAAGACTATCGTCCTCCATGATCGGGGCCTGAGGACGGCGGGATCGCCACCCACCGTCCTTACAGAAGCAGGCTAGAAGGGTTGCGTGCTGCGGGGCCTTTGCCCCATAGCACGCAACCAGATTCACTCACTGACGCGGGATAAAACCCGACCCCAATGACGCGGGATTCTCGTCCCGACAGAACACCCGCAGAGACCACAGGGGTGGTCAAAGTCCGCCGGGCGCCACTGGACATACCCTCTGCTAGTAACCAGGGACGCCCGGCAACGGACGTTAGAGCGGCCGCGGCCATGGGCCGCGGAATTAAAAAAAAAAAAAAAAAAAAAAAAAAAGGGGTTCGATGACATGAGTGGGATATTCGGCCACTACACTACTAATGTGAACGTGAACTCCTAACACAAAATCTTTTAGCTAAACTATAGCATTTATAAGCATTTGCGATATTTTGTATTCTTTAAAAAATGTTAATAATTATATCATCTGAATTTCGGTTCAAACTTATTCCATTAAAATCAAATGTTCATTTTCTCAGCGACCACAATGTGTTCAACAGCTTGAAAACTCAAAATATTTCGCATCTGTGTTTATGTGAATACAAGAAATAAATGTGGATTAAATAAGAATGTTTAAAATTTTCCATGTGTGGTATGTTTCCCCTGGGCTCTCATAAAAGCAAAGTTTACAGTCGAAATAAAAAGCAGCATCAAATTATTTCTTAAACAAATGTTTTAGAAATCTTTTTGCTCTTTCTTTACTTCAGGTTTTGTAGGTATTTTATATTATTCTTATAGAACTTCCGATAACCCTTTATTTGATCTAACCCTGACTCTCAAGATGTCGAGAGCTTATTACGCTATAAAGTTTTACTATAAAGTCTATCTAACCTGTTCATTCTCCTAAGCAATAAATCTCCGGTCGAAACCTCCGACGCTTGACTTCACAAAACTATAAAGATAATTATTCCATGCATAAGCGTTAAACGTGAAATTACAAAACTGATCTTGGGTAAATTGTTCGGTAAGCTTGCTTATCCTTTGGAAATTTTGTAACTTTGTCCAATGAGGCATCTCGATCGGCAGATGAACCACATTATACCGAATAAGGATCGAGTTTCGTGCGCTACGCATTGCCATTTAACACACTCTTGTTTGGTAAATTATTTAACCTTGAAATTTGTGTTTAAAAGAAACTTGAGCACGTTTTTCAGAATTTACTTCTACTTTATAATTTTCAAATTTCATGATATACCCACTCAGCCGTCAATAGGACAAAAGTATCCCAAAAACAAATTTATACCGAACCGTGTCGGAGACTTTTTTTATTATTATGGATTTCCCTTTTACCTAACCTGAAAGTTTTATAGATTATTGCTATCAAGTTTTCAAATACGTAGATAAGTTTATACACGCCCAGCTATTTTTCGGTATTTTTATTTTTGCATCAAACGCGGAAAGTATTTCCGCCACTTTCCGCGCCAGTGGGGGGCTGACGTGTCACACTATAATATTTTGAAGATTGAAGATAAAAATGACATCGATCCGGGATGGTATCAAAGTTCTTAATGTTTGTAGAGACAGTAAAACCACTGGCAGGATTTGGATGTGTTATCCACCTCTGCTTACATCTTGGGGATATAAGCGTGATTGTATTATGTTATGTTTATAGGAGTACTCATTCGTGCATTATGAGTTGGAACACCGAAACGCTAACAGTGCGGTTTGGGTGGTTTTGTTCGAGAAGGATCGATCTGTCCGCGGTCGTAGCAGACAAAGGCATATTGTTTGTTGCAAAATTTATTATGGTGTAGGCAGAACGTGAAGCGAGAAGCTCGTTCAATATATCAGCGGGAACAGAGACAGTATAGCATGGCATATTGCTTTAGTGATGTATTACGAACTTATTACATCACCACATACCTATTTTAAAACAAAATCCTCCGCCGTGTCTGTTTGCGATAAACTCAAAAACCGATTTTCATTCGGATTTCACTAATGGGTAGAGTGGTTCTCAAGGAAGGTTTTAGTAAATAATTTGTCACGAGCAAAGCTGAGGGTGTCCGCTAATATAACATGAAACTGCACCTTGATATCTAAAGTGGTAGACGTTTAATACGCTCACATTTCGGCAACTTAGTTTGTTGGACCCATGTAATACGAGGATAATATAGTCGAAGCCAAAATATTTTATTTTATTTATTTTATTCTTTGTTGTACATTAAAAATATATACACAAGTTGGTAATTATTAAAAACAATATGCACAAAGGCGTGCTTAAGTCAAAAAGATGACTTTTCTGCCAGCAGACCTTAGAGGTTTAGAAGATAAGGATGAATATTGTAGAGAAGCAGTGTGTTTAACAACAAGTAAGAAATAAATATATTATTAATACAGTAATAGATAAATTAGTAAATACATACAATAAAATTACAGTATCAAACAATACAACATCAGATAAGTAAATACGTAGATAAATAAGAATAAGACAAATCTAAAAAGTTTAATACATAAGTACTTACAAAATAAAATCAAGGAACTATTGGGAGAGGAAATGCTCCTTCACTCCTTTCTTAAAAATTGCCAATGACGGACTCGCACGAATGTCATGTGGCAGCGAGTTCCACAATCTGACAGCCTGGACTGTGAAGGAGTCATCATAGCAGCTAGAGGTATGTACAGGAGTTCGAAGGAGAAGAGATGAGGAAACACGACATGCTTTGTCTCTAGGCACCATATACTCAAAGCGCTCACAGAGATAGCCAGGATAGACAGAATGTGTGCTTGACGACGCTTCCGAATCGGGAGCCACCCCAGTCTATGCCTGAATTCAGAAACGTGGTCGTATTTACGAAGGCCATAGATGAAGCGGATTCCCAAATTCTGCAGACGTTCAAGTTTGTTGACAAGCTCCTCCGATGTATCTAAGAAATGCAGATGTCCATCTGCATAATCCAACAGTGATAGTAGAAGAGATTGCGCAGGAGTCACTTTAGTTTGAAATGGTAAGAGTAAAATAATGCATATATGTTGCGTCTTTCCGGGAAAGAATGCCTGAATTTTAACATAAATCAAACTTTAACACTGGCATTGTTTCCCAAAAATATTGACATTGTTTCTCGGATTGATTTCATATTTTACGAAAAGTCATTCGGTACTTCAAAATATTGCCATACCTACTTATTAAATAAATAAATAAATAATAAATAACATCCTCATTAATTTCATTAACATCGTCAATAAAACGCGTATTGAAGATTTAGAGTAGGTCTGGTTTCAGTGTCTACAAGGTTGGAGGCGATATTGAGCGGCGTAAATCAGAGGGTATAGTCATGTTTACATAACATCAGATGATATATTATTGCCGTTGTCTTAGTTGCAGTTGACAATCCCCACGAGAAATTTGGGGATAGTCCAATACACCTCCTGGGAGTAGTCAACTACGAAGTGTAATTCTAGTTTACAGATTTCACTGCAACCAAGGAATGGATTACAACTTCTAAATGATATTATATTAATGTTAACAAATACCTTTATCTACAATCTTGCATTGGACATATTGTATACCATAGATTTTGTAAGTAATGTTGTTGGTTTCAAGTAAACAAGTTGAAGACATGGTTTTACCAGAGTTTGTCCGCTGATCGGCAGGTGTACCATATTCCGCACTGGAAATTCTTCCTAGTGCTAACGAGAATACTCGGCAATGGATGAAGGAGCGGTCGCGGAATTAAAAATCAAGGTGTACTTACCATATTTGGGTTCCTAAGATCTTAGTTTCTTAGTGGAACCCCTGTGAGCCCAATTAGTGTAAATTAACGAAAACCAACATTATGTGTTATACCTACATCTGTCATACAATTGGTGAGAAGTCATTAAGGCAAAGAAAATACGCTAACTGGTCGTAAAAAATAATGAATTGAAAGTCCCCTTTGTGCAGCAAGGAAGTCTAACATTTATTTCACATTATTATTCTTTTACTGAATTATTCATGTACCTACAGTTAATTGAATAATATTGAAATAAATTACTATTAATTTTCTTATCTCGGACTTTGACATTATTACTCTGAGTTACGTTCCGGCGTTTTTCTTACTTAAAATTTTTCAGGTTTAACTGAATTCAGCGCATTTCTAATGTATATAAGAAACGACCGTGTGATTGGTTTTTCCAAAATTTCAGTTTATTCCCTAGAACTAGAGTTTAGGCACAAAAAAACTAAATTAAAAAATGCTTTTATAGCATTATAGCAATGAAAACTTCTAGGACCATAAAATATTCATAAAAAAAACAATGATTTTTTTTACCATGTAAGCCCCGTTTAGTCGGACACAAGCACTGGAATCCTCATATAGTAATTACGGTGCCCGTATCAGATTGCTGCTCACTCAATACCTATATTGACAATCGTGACCCCTCTTATGTAAGTACTTACAAACTATTTCCTATTCTGTGTCACTCTGTCATAGGTATTCTCTAGGTCTACAAAAGCACAGTACACTTTTGTCTTTTCCCCAAGAGGTAATATCATTCGTGTCCGACTATACATATAGATGGCGTTAGCAAACTCGTCCACTCTCCGTGACGTTGAATAACTAGCTCAAAAGAAAGTGGTTTTTTATTATCTCATAAAGATCGAAGTGTTTGCTATTCACTCTGAATAAAGATATTCATTCCATTTATCTGTTTAAACAAAGTTATGAATTTCAGATTTTCGGTGAGACCAGGACGGCCATTAATGGAAAATCGGATATATATGTATTATGTAATTTCACACTTATTATTTGGATATTTTGAGTGCTGCGTCAAATATGACACCACAAAGGAGATGGACCAGATTACGGTTACACGTTACAGAAACATCCACTAAAAAAAATGTTGTTTAAATCGTATTAAAAACAAAAGTAATTCCGTTTATACGTAGGTCACACTATAAGTTTTGCGTAACTTAAAAAACAACATGTTAAAACCAAAATATTATGTTTATTGCTTTTCAAAATACTCTCCTTTACATTTTAAACATATTTTCATGCGATCGAACCATTTTTGTAAACAGGAGGACCACAGATCTGAAGGAATGTTTTCTACGTGCTGATTGAACGCTATCAATGCCTCTTCGGAGTTGGTAAAAGTGAAACCTCTCATCAAATCTTTGATTTTGGGGAAAATACGGAAATCACAGGGTGCTAGGTCGGGGCTATGCGCAGGATGGGTGACGAGTTGTACTTTTTCGGAAGCTTAAAATTACTTTGTTTTGTTGGCCGTGTGTGAAGAAGCGTTGTCATGATGTAGGAGAACGCGGCTTTTGGATCGTCTTTCGCGAACTTTTTCTAACACCCTGGATAAACAAATGGTAGAATACCACTCGCCATTAACACTCTTTTGATCTTCAAGTGGAATTGTACAGATGGGACCCGTAGCTGAGAAAAAAACATGATAATTTTTTTTACCAACGTTTCTCGCCTGCCTCACTTTTGTTGGCTTGTTCTCATTTTCAACCACACAAGACCATTCACAAGATTGCTGTTATTTTTCGGGTTCAAACAATAAATCCACGTTTCGTCTCCTGTCACAATGTCATAAACAGCATTAGAATGTCTGTGGTCGTACTTTAGTAGCATCTGTGAGCACCATTCCACGCGAGCCCGCTTCTGCTCCGCTGTCAGCTCATGAGGGATCCAACGACAACAAAGTTTCCGAACTTTCAATTCTTCGTGTAATATTTTCTGGATTTGACTCATACCAATCCCCAATAGTCCTCGAATTGTCTCATAGGTAATCCGCGGGTTTTCTTCAATTAACCGCTTAACAGTTGCCACATTATTTTCGTTGACGGCAGTTGAAGGCCGCCCTTTACGAAATTCGTCATGTAAAGAAACTCGATCTCTCTCAAATCAGCAAACTATCGCCTCACGGTGCTCAAACAAGGTGCTTCTCTCCCAAAAGGATTTTGAGGAGGATAGGAGATAGAGAACTTTTAAAATCATAAAAAATCATCGCTCTAAAATCTTTTCGACTTAATTCCATTTTCGTTGCATACGTAGAACTTTGATGTGTGATAAAAAACAATTGACAAATGATTTCGCGCCAATTGTATTTTTTATTACTAAGAAGGTTGCAACGTTTAAAAAAATATAACATTCGAAATTCAAATTGTTCCGATTAGTTAGAAGTGCAAAACTTTTAGTGTGCCCCATGTATTTATTAATTCTAAGTTTTATTACACGAACAGAAACAGCATCCTTCTTTGTCAATTTATTAGTAGTGTCCGTTTGTTTGTTTTATTCTCAACAAAAGCGTAACCATTTTAGCTTAGCTTAATATTATAACCCAACTAGAGAGAAACTTTCAATTCGGACTGGATCTAGATGGATTGAAGAACAGAAACATGCTTTCATCCATCCAAGTAAGCTTACTCTGTGTTATATCCAATTAATTGCCGTATATTGAAATAACTCAATAAGAAATAGGTAATATATTTTCGTAATAATGTGATTGCTTCGTGTGAATTAGAATTTAGCAATATTACGATTGGTGCTAAAGAATGCAATCGAGTAACAGCGTTACATTTCTTACTCAATTGCTTGAACAAATATCGTGACGTGACGAAGTACTATATGAAGCCAATATGGGTTTTATGGGATTTGAAATTGTGTAAGTTGACGGTTTCTTCACTATGCTGTATATCCTCACTCACACAATACCATAATCGATACTTCTCAAGACCAGAAGGCTGGTTACTATTTGGCACAAAGAATAACCATTGCCATACAACGTGCCTTCTCGGAACATTGCCAGTCGGCGACGAGGCGGAGGATTTCTTTGACGCTTTATTTACAAATTTAGATGTAATCTTAGTAGGTATAATTAGAATAGATAATGTACATATTTAGTTACTTTCAATTGTATTGTTTTATAATTTAATAGAAGGAATATAATTTAAAAATACCATAATAAATATGGTATTTATCGGATCGGAGGTATGTATCGAATTTCCATTAACCCTGTTAAACGGTAATTCGATACATTCCTTGCAGGAGGGTATAGAGGAGGGCAAATCTGTATTAGTTTTTCTAATATTTTTTTTACATTATAAGACTTTTTTTTTTGAATTTAATGAATTTAAATGTTTTTATTACATTCACATTTGACGTGTTATTTATGTTTTGCAGGTTATGGTATGTTTATAGCATACTTTTGAAAAACAAACCAAGTTTTTATTCGATATATCCAAAACCGTTAAGTTTCGGCGCGGCAATGTATGCATTGGGGGAGTTAAATTTGCCGCATTTGTCCTTCCCTGCACCCTCCTGCAAGGAATGTATCGAACTACCAGTAACTCCTCGTTCAGGATGTGGTGATCTCATCAAAACGTTTAGTTTTAACGTCATTATGGGACCGACATAAAAGACTTTAGTAAGGGTTGTCTCTTGTTTGTGATACGGCATTGACCATAGAGTTGATATTGAGGCATTAACGTCATAATTATTAGTCCAATTTTATTATGCTGGCACTTTCCTGAAAAACCTACATAGCATCATGCCTTTTTACCCGAAGGGGTAGGCAGAGGTGTGCAAACACACCCACATCTCGCCAGCTATGTTAGGTCCCATGTAATAGGGGCGAGCCTATTGCCATTTACCGGGCACAAGTTCCAGACTCTGGGATAATTATCTGGGTAAAATTCTAAGAAGAATTATACATTATCCACCAGACCCGGGAATCGAACCCGAGACCTCGAGCGTGGCAGTCCGTACATAGTACCATTGTGCCACCGAGTTAATCCGTCAGTCTGAAAAACCTAACGTTCGAATTATGTTCACTGTAAACAAAAGAATGTGCTTTAATTAACGTCGGAGTGCAAGTTCTGTTTGTAAGTACAGTCAGCTTCAGAGAAAAGGAACCCCCCTTGATAATGACATGAAAGCATTAAAGTTTTTTGAATCATTGTGTATATGGCATGTTGGTCTAGTGGTTATGACCGCTGCTTTGTGGACACGGCAACCGAGGTTCAAATCCTCGGACACAAGTTCTTTTTTATTCATATAATTATTTTTTTATTTTCTTAAGCACTTTTTGTTAATTAATATTTAAGGAATCAAATTTTATAGTAGGTATGAGGTTTGTAAGAAAAGATATGCTTATTGCATAAACAATATTAGTTTATTTCTCGAATTACATTTCTAGGTTTTTTTCTTTCCTCTTTCCATTCCTGGTTGAGTATACAGTTTTTCTATCTGAGTTAAATTGGGGTTACTTATTTTTAAATTTTACCTGACCTAAATTTATTGACAAAATACTATACCCTAAGTAAAGTATAAAATGTTTACTTAATATTAGATAATTCTAGAAACATAACTACAATATTTATTTACTTATTTATTAAGAGTTCCAAACACACATTTTTTACACTCTGTATAATCTTTGAATATAAAAGAATGGTTGAAAAATGAAATGTTATTTGTTCCTGTCAATCACAAAGAAAGAACCAACATGCTAAACTATAACAGTATAGCAATATACATCTTCCTCTTTGATCACATTTTCTGATAAGTAGGTAACCCTTTTAACACAACATTAGAAAAATATGTGAGGTCAGATGGTGCATCGTTAACACATTAGAAGATTACTAAACTTGTAAACAAAAACTTGTAATGGGATTAGGTATTAATAATATAATATTATTATTATGAATGTTAGGACACTTTATACACAGCGTCATCTAGCCTATAATAAGCACCTTAATGTGATATGGATACTAGACAACGGATATAATACTTATTTTAAATATTTTTTTTAGATTAATTACACCCAGACACATAACAAATAATCGTGTTCAGCACACAAAGATTTGTCCTGGGTAAGTATCGATAAACTGCATTAATAACGGAGAGGATGGCCTTTACTGTCTATCACTTCCCGAAGACGACTTTTCATCCCCGACACCATATTAAAACATGCGGCACTATTTCGCATTAGTTCCCAAGTTTTACCTCTTCATCCAATTTTTTTTTTACTTTTTTTCACTTGAGTCCCAGTTTAATACCATCTGACCCCATAAGTTTTCAATAAAGATCCGGGCTTTTAGCCGGCCACCTACTATAAAATTTGATTCCTTAAATATTAATTAACAAAAAGTGCTTAAGAAAATAAAAAAATAATTATATGAATAAAAAAAGAACTTGTGTCCGAGGATTTGAACCCCGGTTGCCGTGTCCACAAAGCATCGGTCATAACCACTAGACCAACATGCCATATACACGATGATTCAAAAAACTTTAATGCTTTCATGTCATTATCAAGGGGGGTTTCTTTTCTCTGAAGCTTACTGCACTATTCCCTATTCTGTGCTTATAGGTAGGTTCGTTGTGATAATAATGTATTAATTACTTATTGCGTGTTGGATTAATGATTTCCAAAAGATATTACTTCCTCTAGATAATATTTCCTCTAGATCTGTAGTAGGTACCTAACGTACCTATGCGTTTTCATTTGTGGTTTATGTATTGGCCTATTGATTCGAGTCGTGAGTCTCTCTCGACTCGTCAATAGCCCCTTTGTGGTTAAAGCACTACTCATTCAAATAAGCTGGCTTATCTGAATTTAGGGTGACCATATATGACCCAGTTTTATTTAAAGTATAAGTTTTCCCGCTAACTCCTCAAAGTAAGCTTTATGATCCAGTGTTTTTTCAACTGACTTCCAAAAAAGAGGTTCTTAATTCGACTGTATGTTTTTTTTTATTTTTGTTACCTAATCAACTTTGGACTGGGTGAACCGATTTTGAATTTTTTTTTTAAATGAAAGCTTCTACTTTCGAAATGGTCCCATTTCAATTTAGTCCCATTCCGACAATTATTTGGTCTCATTTCGGTAATTTGAACTAAGTTGATGTGACAATTTTAGACGCGTATTTAAAAAAAAATACTTAGTAGTATTCGTGCTAACCTCTCCATGTAAGCAAAAAGTGCACGTGTTAGGAGGGGTTCACATTGGTAATGTGGTGGTCAGAGATCGCGCTCGAGTTTCCAGTCGAGATATCGAGTTTTAGACTTGAACGATGATAATTAAAGTATTGAAAACGATACATAAACTTGAGCTTAAATATTTGACCGCTTTTCATAAGCAACCTTGGTTGAGAGTTTCTAGCTGGTTATATTCCAGAAATTATGATAGACCGGAGACTAATGTAGTAGCTACATTAAGTAACACATATAATATGAAAGTAGAGAAGAATTCTTTCTTCTCTTCTTTCATATTATATTGAAAGAAGAAAAGAAGAAGATATGGCGATTATAAACATCTTAGATAACTAAACATATACACCGGGAGACAGTAAAAGTAAAAGTAAAAAAAAACCGTTGGGTGTATGCTAGTACGCGCCACATCTGCGGGGAATTAGGTCTCCTCTCAGATGCAGATCATATGCAGATTCATTTCTAAAATTTGTGTTTAAACAGTGGGAAAACGACAATTAACTCAACATAATCGTAATTTTAACAGGCTTTGAGATACGATTTACATAAATAACGATTACAAGATAGCGTTCATCTCCAAAGTCGTTTGTCTCAAATTTTCAGTGTCGTGTTGTTACCCTACTTATTAAGCTACCTCTCGCTCATACATCGCAGTCGATATTACTAATATAATATATTCATTAGTTCATGGAACCGACTATTCAATAAATTTCAATTAAAATTTCTGCTAGTAATTAAATACCGTATAATATACTGTTTACGCGTCACTATTCTCATCAATTTCAGATTAGATACATAATAATAATATCTGACAATAGGTTTATATGAATAATTCGAGTTTCTGCCATTAAGTTTTAATGAAACAAAGCCTAATGTTGCTCAAAACGAAGCTTAGTATATATGTGAAAGCTGAAAGAAAATATACATAGAGTAACTTTGGAGATTAGAATGTGGGTACAGTCCAGGTTTAAAAGTGCATTCACATAGTTACAATGCAATAACTTGACTGTATGCTGATGCTCAGACTGTAGAGATCCTATTGAGTGGTATCTTTTTTTTTTATGAATAAATTTGAGTGCGTTTGACCGCAATCTTACCTGATGGTATCTGTAACATTTACCCAGGCACAGATAGTTAAAACCCTTGACTGTACATACAGACAGAAAAAAATAAACAACGTTTTCTATTTTATTAGTAGGTCTTTTATTCCTCCCAATAATAGCACACATTACACAAAGTATCGCAAATAGTACAACCCATTGCAATCATAACCAAGAAAGATTTGTATCAGTATAAAATCGTGTTTGGGTCTCGTAGATTCACAATTTTTCATTCATCGTAAAACATAACGATAAAGCACTCTCTGAACCAAAAGAAGAAAAAATTCAATACACAAAATAAGTCTCGACATTAATCGTAATTGAAAAATGTGGTCACAAAGGCCAATTCGGTTGCTTTACGTGAGTTTTGCGCAGTGTACATAATTTGTATAATAATCAGGCTTTTCTCAGTAAAATGAAGTTTTTTTTATTTACACCGTGAAAAGTAATAGTACTTCTGGTATTAATAACAAAGCTAAGGCCGACCGTTAGGGAAATTTCGTTTAGATTATAATCAAATGGCAACGTAAACAAACTTTTCGCGCCACGTGACAAGCATCGGAACTGCTCGGGACGATTCTAATTTCACGGCGTGACGAAGAGCCCGCTCATTTTCCTGACGGTTGCGGATATTTTCAATTTTCCCCGACGGTGGCTCCTTTTTATTAGTTGTTGTTTTGACTGGAATACTAATCGGTGGCGAATTAACATTCTTGTAACATCTTCTTTGCTTATTGCAACTTGTGTAAACAGGGCTGACTATTAACATAAACATACCTTAGCATGTTTCACTTTACTACGACTACGATTCACTTCGACGTCTCTGCCAAAATACTCGATAAGGATTGCAAATCGCTGATTGATTTGATTCTTTCATTTAGATGATGTTAAAATTTAGAGTTATTGGTGAGCGACAATATATATTCCCTCCTATAACGTGCGCCTCTGCCTCAAACACAGTTCCCTACTTCTAAGTTTGATTGATAAATATAATAAATTTCAGATGCAAAGTTTTGATTGTTATTAGTAGACAATTTTGCGTTTGAAATTTAAGGAAAATAATATTTTGCATTTCTTAGTAGATAAGGGCACCATTCTGGCTCGGAATTGTAACAGCCCTACAAGTTGTGTCAAGTTCTTTTAAAGTCGTTATTCTTTAGGGGCGACTTGACTGCCAACTTCATGATAACACTTAAATGACTTTGTTGTTGGTTTTTGCTTTCCTTTTCTTGAATATTCTTTGGAGTTTTCTTTGTTTTATCTGCTAATGATAGTGTCGTAGCACAACTGTCTATAATGTACATATAAGCTACGTGATATTAGGTATATGAGGCACGTGGTATTAGATTGTGGTGTAGCGACCAAGATAAAAAAGGGTTTGCTTAGATGGTTCGGTCATGTAGAGAGGATGAATGATAGAAGGCTGACAAAACAGATATATAAAGCGAGGGTGAATGGACAAACTAGTAAGGGTCGACCTATGCGGACTTATGGCAACCAAATCGCAGATGTCTTGAATAAAATACATGTTAACAAAAAACACTTGTACAAAGGTCTTGAATAAAGGCCAGGTTAAAAGCACCCGAAACCGGCGAGCATACAATCAATGAAAATTGAGGAAGCGAAAGAAGTATGCCAGGATCGTAGCAAGTGGAAGGCCGTGGTCTCTCCCAAGGGAAAGAGGCGTGATTTTATGTATGTATATTAGGTACATGATAAGAGATTCTACCAGAGTGTTATGAGACCCTACCAACACCTCCTTGACCTAAGTCATCCTTAACTGCACGCGTCTAGTGACAAACGGACAAGATTCTGGCAAATTATCCCTATTTCGTCTAACAAAGCGATGGGCAAAATGTGGGTGTAATAGACGCCTCTGTCTACCCATTCGAGGAGAATGACGTGATTGTGTTTGTGTGTGAGAGGCAATTTTTTTAAGTACCCTGCGATTTGCGTAGGTTTACCGAATTTGAAGAGGCAGTAAATATATACTAAGGCCCATTCTTCACACACGTTTTCGTCAGTGTCGTTTGAAATGCTACGAGACCGTAGATTTTTACGGCCGAAGAACGTGTGTGAACAAGAGACCTTAATATACGTTAAGTATCTAAGTATCAAAAAATCAAAACATTACTGATTAAAGTTCAGTCTCGAAGGCACGCAGTCTCAAACGAAGTAATCACTTATATTTTGGTATTTTTCATGTATTTATAAGGTCATTTGAATCCCAACAATCCAAGGAGATTAAACGCAGAGAATGGTGAAGCACGTTTGTTGATAAGGACACCATTATTGTTATACTAGCTGATACGCGCCACTCCGCCTGCTGGGAACCGCTTATAAATTATGACGACAACATTTTTTTCTGCTATCCAATTTAGAAAATACCGCAAAAAGTCCGTTATGTACATACAGATAAACAGACATATAAGAACAAAGAAAACACAGTTTTTGTGTTATATTGTCTAATAGTTTCATAGTGACCAAACACAATAGACAATTTTTTGGGATATTTCTCGATCGTCACCAAAACATTCGTCACATTTTTAAATGTGCAGACACACGTATTTTACTAAAGTATAGATAAAGTTCTCAGCTACCAAGATGAGTAAGTATTATTGTAAAGGGAAAATACATAATTGTGTTAGAAATCACGTTAATTCGTGGCTGACAGAGCAAGTAACTTCATCGATCTCGTGGCACGAATATCCGTGACGTAATATAGGAAGTTAGAACCCACGAGTATTTTAAGAAGCTTTTATAATTTACGGAAATTATGGGTCAGAGGGCAGTCACCTCATTTGTCTAACGCTAATAATAGTTTTATTGATCTCAAGAAACTACCGCGGAATCAGTTTACTCAGCATCGTTGGCAAGTTGTATGCAAGGGTTCTGATTACACGGGGGACGAATGAGACTGAGGAAAAGATGTGGGATGTCCAGGCAGGATTTAGGAAAGGAAGAGGATGCATGGATCAGGTCTTCTCTTTACGCATCATCACAGAGAAGTTCTTGGTGAAAATCCAGAAAGTCTACTGTGCTTTTGTAGACTTAGAGTTACTTAGAGTTTTAATGTGAATTTATTTATTGACAACTGTTTGAAGGATCTGAAAGAAAGTGTATATGGGTTGAGAATGGATCATCAAATGCCTCCTATATGCTAATGACCAGGTAATACTTGCATCTACGGCTGAGGAGTTGCAAATAATGGTCAGTATTGTGTATGAGTTATTAAAGAAGAAAGGACTGAAAGTGAATGTAAGTAAAACGAAAGTAATGATTTTTGAAAGAGAAGAAAATATGACAAACTGTTCGATTGAAAGAGTAGATGAAGTGAAAGAGTTTGTATACTTAGGATGTAAATTTTCAAGAGATGGAAGGCATGATAGTGACATTGAACGAAGAGTTATGGCAGGTGAATGGGGCACTGTATAACTTTATGAACAGCCAGAACGTGTCTCACAAGGCAAGGATGGCTGTACATCGAGGAGTGCGTGTCCCTACACTAATGGATGGTAGTGAATGTTGGGTTTGGCAGAAGAAGCATGAGAGTAAAATAAATGCAGTCGAAATGAGAAGTTTGAGAAGTATGGCTGGGAGCGGCTGGGACTGGAGGTGGCCTTGCACAAGTCCGAGGACCACATTTCCGAAGTTTGGTCCCCAAGGTGACGCAGGCATCGGTCGCGCTTTCGTGACTGATGCCCAACCTAAAGGGACCCAACGCTTCCTGCAGGAGACTGTATCTGGGGATTGTGCGAAGTATGGCCCTATACGGGACTCCCGTATGAGCGGATAGGTTGGCGGTCAAGGTGAACGTGACTCTGTTAAACAGACCACTTCGAACCTTGGCCGTCAAAACCATACGGGGGTACCGCACGATCTCCGGAGAGGCTGCATGTCTCCTAGCCGGGACCCCTCCATGGTACCTAGAAGCGAGAGTCCTTGCGTCATTGTTCCAATGGCGCAAGGATGCGCTGGAGCGGGACCACAGGCCTGCGTCTCGAGAAATCGAGGACCAGCGGTCCCAACTCCGCCAGGATCTCATGGAGTCATGGAGGGTGTGACTTGAGCAACCCAAGTGGGGTACCACCATCATCGCGGCGGTGAGACCGATCATGGACGATTGGCTGCAGAGGCAGCATGGTGACCTCACGTATCGTGCGACGCAGATCGTTACCGGGCATGGATGCTTCGTTAGCTATCTGTTTCGCATCCATCGTGAGGTCACACCCCGGTGTCAACACTGCGAGGTTTCCGACGACACCGAACTCCACACATTGGTGGAGTGCTCAGCGTGGGCGAGTCAGCGCCAGGACCTCGTAGTGGGTCTGGGCGTGGATACCCTCTCGCTGGAGACCATGCTTCAAGCCATGGTCTCCAGCGGGAGTAGGTGGAACACGGCCGTGTCCTTCTGCGAGCAAGTCATGCTCGCGAAGGAGGCGGACGAGAGGGAGAGGGTGCGTACCCTCCCCGCCGAGTTCCGTAGTCAGCAGCGAGGGCGCCGCAGACTCATCTACGCCCAAGACTATCGACCTCCATGATCGGGGCCTGAGGACGGCGGGATCGCCACCCGCCGTCCTTACAGAAGCAGGCTAGAAGGGTTGCGTGCTGCGGGGCCTTTGCCCCAAAGCACGCAACCAGATTCACTCACTGACGCGGGATAAAACCCTACCCCAACGACGCGGGATTCTTATTCCGACCAAACCCCCGAAGAACCACAGAGGTGGTCAAAGTCCGCCGGGCGCCACTGGAAATACGTCCTGCTTGTAACCAGAGACGCCCGGCAACGGACGTTAGAGCGGCGGCGGCCTTGGGCCGCGGAATTAAAAAAAAAAAGTATGGCTGGGGTAACGTTAGTGGATAAAGTAAGGAACTGTGATACGGGAACATTGTGGTGTGACAGAAGATGTAGTGACCAAGATAAAAAAAGGGATGCTTAGATAGTTTGGTCATGAAGCGAGTGTGAATGGACAAGCTAGTAAGGGTCGACCTAGGCGGACTTACGGCGACCAAATCGCAGAGGTCTTGAATAAAGGCCAGGTTGCACCCGTACGCGGCGAGCATGCATGAAAACATTAATGAAAGTTGAGGGAGCGAAAGAAGTATGCCAGGATCGTAGCAAGTGGTAGTCCGTGGTCTCTGCCTACCCCACTGGGAAAGAGGCGTGAGTTTATGTATGTATGATCTCAATATTTTAATATTTTTAACAATAGAAATTGAAATTACAGTACTGGTTTAATTTCTACATAAAACCGTCCGTCCGTCTGTCACTAGGCTGTATCTCGTGGACCGTGATAGCTAAAAAGTAGAAATTTTCACAGATGATATATTGCTGTTGCCGCTTAGTACCTATACAAACTCTAAAAACATAACATAAAAATATTAAAGGCAAACTCTAAAAATACAACAAACGTGATTTTTTTGAGGTTTTGGTACGGAACCCTTTTCGCGCGAGTCTGACTCGCACTTGGCCGGTTTTTTTGTGACTTTAAAAAGTAAAATAACTTTTTTTTTTAATTCCGCGGCCCAAGTCTGCGGCCGCTCTAACGTCCGTTGCCGGGCGTCTCTGGTTACAAAAGTAAAATAACTTTTCATTTGTGTAAGTAAATTATTTAGTACGAGTAGTAGAACAATCTCTAGAGCTATTGACAGTTGTACATTAAAATATTTTAACGGATAACAATGGATATGTACTAGATAGTTCTCTGTCCTAAGTAAGGACGACGTGTTACTTATACGAGAAGTACTAAACTGCATCTGATATTCTAGAATGTTCCTCGAGTGTTTAAAACCAGCGCAGAACTTTGCGACCAGTAATAGCTTTTATTTAACTTATGCTGCTCAAGACATGTTGGCTTTATATACCAAGTTAGAAAATATCACTCGCACTTGAGCAAGTAATATTTACTAATACCTATATCAAATTATTCTTCGTATTAAAACACTTTTGACTACCATTTCGAGGAAGAAATATTAGAAAGTATTATATTGATGAGTGTGTATATTTCATAATATCATGTAAAACAAAGTCGCTTACCTTCCCTATGTATGCTTAAATTTATTAAATTACGCAACGGATTTTGATGCGCTTTTCACCAATGAATAGCTGAGTTCTCAAGGAAAGTTTTTGTGTGTATAATTAGGCTTACGGGCGTCCGCTAGTATATCTATAAAAGCTTTTAATTACGTCAAAGTTCAAAAAACAATTCATAATAGAGATTATTAACATCACATACTTAATCGCAGGTTACCGATATATCGGCAAGCGTTTTAATTAAACTGTAGGTTATGACGGTGACGTCACTTGTCTTCAAACTTAACACACAGGTAAGTATAGACGTTCTGACGTTGCATCCAGTTATTAACTTCCTCCGAGTACCGAGTTATTATTATATTCACTTTGCTCGCTTTAGGTTCAACGGAGCGTTTGATGCAAGAGCTTAATTACGGAATATATCTTCGTCTACCCTCATTATAAACTTGCTTGGTTTAATGTTTGAAAATATCAAGATACAATACAATACAAATATTTTTTATTGCACATCAAATAAATATCACAAAAAGTAGGTATAACATTTGTAAATCGTCGAGATGGAGATGGATAGAACAAGATGAAATATAAAAGAGGCAGTCTACCAAAAAGAAAAAAATAGTATATTTTTAAAATGCTTTGTAGTAAGTATTTTATTTAATTAAATGTTGAATAGTACTTTCTCATTAAAATTGTAAAATAACATTTGATTTGATGATTTTTTCAGCCACTAACTGTTGAATCGATATGGCTGAAATTATATACACACAGTTGGTTCATAACAAGAAAACAGTATTTGAACCCGGGAATGGATTTTTACAGGAATTGGGACAACTAAACTACTCGGAACGGGTCGCGGGAATTTCATAGTTCCCAGTAAATTGGTCGGATCATAGCCTGAAATAGCGCTTGCTAAATGAAATATGGCTATCGAAATTCCATTACTAATACTATCTCTAATTACCACATCTTGGGCAAAGGAAATAGCAGCAATCTATTTTGAATCGAAGCAAGAATACCACAATCAGGTCTTGCTTAGCATATTTCCGAAGCTGATAATGCATTCAGTAACTATAAATTCAGTCTAAGTGCGGAAGTGGGGTGACAGTGGCTTCGTGAGGGGGAGTGGCAGACAGTACTTAACCACTAGGCAGTAGCTAATGTACCTACAGGTTTTATCACATCTATCTATATATTTAATACGAAAATTTGTCTGTCTGTCCGTCCGTCGCGTTTTTCAATTATAATTAATAATACATACATTTGCATGAAATATTAAATATTCTTTTTTTTTCTATATTTGAGGCGATACAAAGTTCGCCGTGATAACTAGTTGATTTTTAAACTGATAACTTCGATTTAAGTTGCTTTTGAATATAGAATTTAATATTTTGGTGTGTGGTGTTTTACTGCGTGAGTGATGGAAGTGATACAAAAAAAATATAGATAAGTAAATATTCTCATGTTCACGTAGACGTGTGCTATTGGTTTTCGTTGGAAGAGGTTTCAAATTATAGGCACTTTAAAATAGGTAAACGATTAAATAGTCATTAAATCACAAGTCATTGTGAGTGAATTTTGATTACCTAATCAAATGCGAATAAGAATGTAATAAGTCAACATTAATTTATACTGTCATACTCTTCAGGGCTCGTGCCGGAGGTCTGGAAGGAGGCGAACGTACAACCGATCCCCAAGAAAGGGGATCGGTCCGATCCAGTCAACTATCGACCCATAGCTGTCACCTCAGTCATTTGCAAGGTGCTTGAGCTCCTTATAAATAAGCAGCTCATGCAATTCCTAGAGGATCACTCGCTAATCAATGATCGACAATACGGCTTCAGGCCAAAGCGATCAACGGGTGATCTTCTGGCATTCGTAACGCATGTCTGGGGTGGGGCTATGGAAAGGCACGGCGAGTCCTTGGCTATTAGCCTGGACATCGCCAAAGCCTTCGATAGGGTCTGGCATGCTTCGCTCCTTTCCAAGCTTCCGGCATATGGTCTACCTCCTCAACTGTGCAGCTGGATTGCCAGCTTTTTAAACGAGCGCCGAGTGCGGGTCCTCTGCGATGGCCAGGCTTCTCGCTTCTTGCAAGTGAATGCCGGGGTACCGCAGGGGTCCGTACTATCACCAACTCTCTTTCTTCTGCATATCAATGATATGCTATCCCTCGGGAACATTCATTGCTATGCAGATGACAGCACACTGCACGGGAGTTACTCGGTTCGTCCGACGGCGGGGCGATCTGAGATTGAGGAGGAGAGACGACGACTCGTGGCTGATCATCATCAATGGGGTACCGAGAACCTGGTCGAGTTCAATGCCCGCAAAACACAGGCGTGTGCATTTACTGCGAAGAAATCCCCTTTCCTTCCCCTACCCTCTCTTCAGAATGCATTATTACCAATGAAGGACAACCTTGATATCCTTGGCATAGACGTTCGTCGAGAGCTCAATAATAAAAACTACATCGAAAGATGTATAGGGCTAGCTTCGCGGAAACTAGGAATACTGAATAAGGTAAAGAGATTCTTTACACCGGACCAGAGGTGTCTGCTGTACAAGACGCAGATTAGACCCTGCGTCGAATACTGCTCTCACCTCTGGGACGGCTCCGCGAAGTATCTGCTGGACGCTCTCGACGCTATGCAGCGACGGGCTATCCGTATTATAGATTGTCCGGAGGTAACGGGAAGCCTTGAGCCGCTAGTTCAGCGCCGAACAATAGCTTCCTTGGCCGCATTCTACCGTATTTACCACGGCGAGTGTTCTGAAGAGCTCTTCAATCTGATCCCACCCTCTTCCTTCCGATCCCGAACGACTCGTGCCGGGCAGAGATGCAACCCCCACACAGTGCAGATAGCATGTTCGCGAGAACCGAACGTTTTAAACGTTCGTTTCTCTGCCGAACGATAGTGGCCTGGAACGCCCTGCCTGTGCACGTGTTTCCTCCCACATATAATCCTGGGTTCTTTAAGCGGAGCGTGAAGAGGCACATCAGTAGGTCGTCAAGTTGAGGGCCACTCTCAATAGTAATGTGTGCTGTGAGAGTGGCCCACAATCGCTAGACGTCGTCACGACTTACCACCAGGCGGGCGGCGTCAATTTGGCGAACCAAAGATAAAAAAAAAAAAAAAAATACAGTTTTATTAATTTGTTAAATGTTACATAAATATAAGCATTAATAGATTGGGTATAAACAAGCGTTAGACGAATAAAACCTTATTCAGTGTTCAGTCGGCCGTGACTCCAATGGTATTTGAACCAATGGATAAGTGTTTCGAGTGCTATTCACGTCGTCGGCAAGTAGGAGTCTATCACAAAGGATCTGTGATCTGCAGCGGTGGGGAGCATCACACGATAACCTTTGCCCCAATATTTTGATTTAACCGATGTAATACGGCAAGGTCGACTTCATTGTGATGCTTTTGTGAAGGAAACCTCACTTATTCTATTCAGAACAACCAATTCTAATAGCACAGAAACCATTTTGAAATCAATCTATCATTTTAATAATAAATAGTAAACAAAAGATTCAATTATCTTTTTGTAATAGAACTGTTTAGATACTACAATTTAATTTTACAATATTAAATGTTTCTAAATAGGTCGAGTAAAATTTCAACTTGTTTATTAGTTATTCAGTCCACCGAGTACTGAGTGACAATGTTTCTTTAGTCGAATTGAATACGGGTTGTTTGAGACATGAAACGGAACAGTTATCGACGGTAGAGTACGACGTTACGGAAACCAAATAAATTATTTATAAGGCTGAGATTTTCGTACTGTATTAACTGTCTCAATGTTTTTGTGATACTTTTCCGATTTGTACGTGTACTTATGAGACACTTGTAAGATTTAGTCACATGGAAACTGAACATCGAAACGAGGAACTCCACTTTTATTGGTGCTAAGGGGCTTCACTAAGAACAGCAGAACCCACGAATCTCTCTCTGTTCGCTTGCACGTAACGTGTCTGCGATAAATGGACGAAACTCTGGCAAATATATCCAAATTTTCTTGCAATTTGCTTGTCCACCAGTTTACCAAACCAACAAAATATAATTTGGAGAAATGGGATGAACGCGTCTCTCTAATTAACCCATCAAGAGAGATAGAAAGACACATTGCAAGAAAGTCATATCGCATCGCCTGACTAATAACAGTGTAGAAAAAGTGCTCACTAAGGTCAGGTGCCTCTATAATATCAGACTGAAGCAAGCCAAGGCTCCATGATTATTAGAAACATTAAGTTATTTATGATTATTTATCAGAGAATATTAGGTGTTTACATAAAAACTATCAACCTTAATATATTCATCGTGTGAGGTAGTTACTTACCCATATAAAACAAATTAGTTACTGATAGATTTGTTTACATAAAAAGGTTTGACATTAATTTATATAACCTCTACTGTGACTTTAGGTTGATAGAGCTTGATTACAAAACGAGCGTCATGTAGATACTATTGGTACTATGCAGCTAATCAGGGAGCAATCATAACCCGAATTTAAAGGATAATTGACAAACACAATAAATGCACGGATAATAAATCATACAGCCTCTCGTGAACGTTTAATTATTGTGATAATTTGATTGTGTTCAATGTTACCCATTTATTTATAGATATCTTAGAACGACTATTAGGCGATATGATGACCTCATTGTTAAGGGCGAACTTAAAAAAATTACTTTAATGAAACTTAGATCGTCTCTAAGAACGGGAATATACCTTGGGTGTGCTTGCGTGATGGATGCTGAATATACCTAACTAATTCTGACTAACTTTTCTTAGGCTACTAGTATTATTAATATAATACTCTACTTACTAATATATTTTTTACAATTCTTGCCAATGAAAGTAAGAACCAAGGTTAGAGGATTTTAATTTTAAATGAACGATGTTAATTGATGATTGGATGCCATTCTGTTGTGATGTCAGTCATAGTCGTGTGTAGGTTGTATTGTATAGATCCTCCCTGTCATAATATAATTCTTTTAAATTAAAACTTAGTCACGAATTTCGTAGTAACTACCAAAATGTATATTATTGTTCGGCTAAAATATTAAAAGAATTTATGATTGACGCATTAATTTATATTTTAGGTGGAGTTTGAATCTTCTTGTTTGTAACATATACAAGAATTAATATTCAGTTATTGGTCTATCTAATTTCTCCGACAGCCTCTAAATTCCTTGCAATATCAATATACTTTCCGTCCTAAGGTTGCCTGGAAGAGCTCGTTTAAATTTATTGTTTACCTACATTATTTTTAAGATATAAAATTATTAACTAATTAACTAATGTGTAACATATTTGTCGCTGTTTTTGTGTATGATACTTATTTTTAACGGAAATCTTATTCTGAGACTTCGCTCATCGCTGTCCGTACGTCCGTCCATCCGTCTGTCTTGGGCTGTAGGTATCTCATGAGCCGTGATAATTAGAAAGTTGAAATTTTCACAGATGATGTACCTATTTCTGTTGCCTCACTCAAAATAAACATTTAAGGGTGAGTAACCAAAACGGCAAAAAAATTACGTTTGTTGTATGGACCCATACAACAAACGTAATTTTTTGGCCGTTTTGGTACGGAATCTTCTGTGCGCGAGTCCTACTCGCACTTCGCCGTTTCTGTTTAATTCATCATCCAAATCTGTGGAACGGTTTACGCATAATTGCGTTAAAAATAGCCTCACCGAATTACATATTAAACCGCGGTGTATACATAATATGAAAGTTTAGAAATACAGGAAAGTTACGAGTACGTAAAGCCGATGGTTATGTATACACTAGCAATTGTTGTTTTATGGCTGTTTCAAACGACTATTAATATCAGTCTTTAGCTATTTATTTATGTATTGGCCAATATTCGCTATTATGTGTTTGAGAAATAACCATTTTGTTTTATGCGTTTTCACTTATAAATAGATTGTGAGGCAGTGAGTGAATAAACACGGTTTCTGTAAAATATGTATCTTGTATTTTGGTACATAGCTGTACCTAAACATAAAAGAGTGAAGAATGAGCCCGCGACCCCCAGGATTTTAATCGGCTGTGCCACAGTGACTGGCACGTAAGATTTTGTTGCCTTTCATCAACATTTCATCGCAAGGTGGTTTCAAATTTAGTTTTAAAATTATAATATAGCTGCTTATTATATTAAATTAATTCGGCCATTTTGGACATAACCCACTTTCTAGAGTGACGGCAATAGGTTTTTGTTTTTCACTAGAACCTATTCTTTCATTAAAAAGCAAGCTATGACTTTATTTTTATGAGCTTTTATTTAACTTGCAATGTATGTATGTTTTTCGGGTGGAATTTTGCAACTGAATTTTGAAGCAGATTTTCTTAACCGATTGAGCTGAAATTTTGTATACACATTCGGTTTGGATGACAATACATGGTTAACCTTGTGACATCATTCTAAATCCCATAAAATATCGTGGTAATTATAGAAAACTCAAGGTCATTAATTCCGTGAACAGTATACCCATACTAATATTGACTCAAAATCAAAGTGTTTATTTTTTCAAAGTTAATACTTTCAGTCAGTTCTGTTATCGAAACTGAATACAATTTTTTTTTATCGGTGGTACTTTTACGGTGTAAGTACTTATAGTTAATGTAAATAGAACATTACCTGACGGTTAAGTATAAACTTAAAATTAAGCTTACTATTTATTGATCTGAAAGGAAAGACATCTCTTTTTAGAAGACATTTCTTCATGAAACAAGAAGGACCAGTCTACTCTATTGTTATTCTGATCCTAGTTAAATAAATTCATGAAGCTTTTAATATGTACAAGACAATCACAAGCGGTACAAAACCCTTTGATGTTTAAGACAATAAGTGTTCCTAACATAAATAAGCATTAGTAACCTATTATTTTCTAGTCGAGGTTAATTTTAATTCGAGTTTCGTGACACACGCACACATACTCGTACACTTTTATTATAGGGCTATAAGTTCAATCTTTAGTACAAAACAACCTCGGAAGAGAAATGACACACGGCTCCATTCACGGCCCTCGGCAATCAACTATTATTATTGATGTGAAACGATTATTTGAATGCTTAATGCAATTATATATGATAAAACCCATTTGTTGAGGACACCATCTTGCTATTATCTTTATGGAGATATCGCCATTAGTAGCAATCTCTATAATGGTTTGAACGGTTAGGTATTATTTCCTTCTTAATGTTTGTACCACAATGTGGCAGCCGACTCTTAATTGAGCAATTTGATTTGACTGTGTTTAGGATTATAGGATGGGCTACCTTGTGTTTCTGTTTAAAAAAAAACAATCTTGGTCAATGACAAGTAAATCGCGATTATGTAGGTATTTGTGATTGTCGATTGATCGAGCATTTTAAATAGGTGACATCTGGCATAAAGATTTTCGGATGACGAATACATAGAATATAATTCAAGGTATTTTTGATCAATGACAAACATATCGGGACCTTATCTTGTGATTGCTCCTAAATTCTAAAATATGTGTTGCAAAACCAAACTATTAAAGTAGTTTTATTGAGCTATTTGAATTGATGACATGTATTTATGTAGGTAATTACCTATTTTAAGATTATGAGTTATGACGTACTACTAAAAATACTCTCTATTATACATCGTAACAAACAATGAATAGGTACCTATTATAATTAAAAATAATTATCACGATCAATGAAAAATTATATCCGGACTGTTTTAAATGTAAGTGTTTTTTTTGCAAATAAAAATAGCTATTAGTATTTTTAAGGAAGACGTTTACGCACGGAAATCTATATGAACGTTCAAATAAAAAAACTTTGAAACGAAGACAGCCTTTTTATTAGTTAAATAAAACGTTTTAATTAGTAAACATTCCAAATTTAAAAAAAAAAGAGTTTCAACTTTAATTTATTCGGTGTTCCTCATTTTCCTCTTTCCTGACTTTACAAAGGCTATGAACTAAATTTAAAATATATAAAAGAAGTGCAATAAGAGTTTTAATTGCTCGATTCAGTGCGACGATAAAATATAGGGTTAGTTTGGTCTTACTTTACATAGACTTTAGAATAAGACACAGAAGACGAGATCTCTTCTATATTTCTCATTTCCTTTGGTTAATAGATTCTTTTATTCAATGTAAATTACGGCAAGTAACTGAGGAATAGTAATTTCTATTAAGTAAGAAGAAAGTTAACTTAGCAATTAGTATTTAATAAGTATTCGTCTTCAGTAATCGTCATATGACTGCTTCGGTGGCGTGGTCGGTAGTTCATCCGCTTTCGACGCCGGAGTCTCGGGTTCGATTCCCGGTCTGGACAAACTTTGTGTGAAGACAGATACGTTTGTACCGAAGTCTGGATGTGTATAATATGTATGTATTTACAAAAAAAAAGTATATAAGTATTTTTATCAGTTTATCTAGTAGGTACTCATATCACAAGCTCTGCTTAGTTTGAGACTAGATGGCGTTGTGTGAATTGTCCTAACATATTTATTTATTATTATTTATATTTTTCTGCGTATCTATTACCTAAATTGTTTGTTTATTGTACGACCATCACGATAAAAACGTTCGATCCGCTTTTGACGAGGTTTGGCAAGAAAGTCGTTTGATCCCAATAATATTCTCTTGTGGAAAGGGTCTATTCTACGCGGGTGAAGCCGCGGGCGGTCACTAGTTTGTCATATGAAAAAAAAACAAAGTATTCAGAGTAAATAATGAATTTTATGTTGAACTATTAACACGTTGAGTTCTGTTTCGTGTTCATTAAACCGCTGTAGAGATTATACTCATAATAACCATCATTTTGTGATATTAAAACAGTAATAACTAAATTATAGGTTTAATTTTACAGACTTAATTTTATGTTTATGATTATTATTATCTGCTAAATATTTTTTATGTGCAGAATACTCGTGTACTTCAATCCCCCCCTTTTCCCCCGCGAGTTTTAGGGGAGAAGGGCATGACTTACCCACTCGGTTCTTCTTAGTTCTTCGTCCGCCTAATTGCCTGAAATCCCAGGAAGTTTTTTTAATGAAGCAGAACCTCCGGGATATACCTCTACATACATATAGAAGGTCGTCATAGACGTTGCGGTGGTGACTAGTATTTTTAATTAGATAAGATAAGATATGAGATAGTCCGAGACGCCCAGGACTTTAAATGTGCCATAGCGGCTGGCACATAAGATTTTGTTGCCTTTCATCAACATTTTCTCGCAAGGCAAAGGGTTTCAATTAAAAAAAAATACAATATAGCTGCTACATTTTATTAAATTCATTTTCACAGGCCATTTTGGACATAACCCATTATAAATGTGACGGTCAATAGGCTTGCACCCTATTACGTAGGACTGAAATACTGACGGATTGTGGGTGTATGATGCACCTCTGTCTACCCCTTGGGGATATAGGCGTGATATGTGTGTGTGTGTGTGTGTATATATTTTTCTATGTACTTATGTTACGTGGTATATTATTATAGTTATTTGAAACGCTAGCAAATGACATTGTAAAGAAAGTGTGGCTGTTTAAGAACTAACGAAGCATTTATGACCGCTTATATGAGCTTCAAAGTAAAACAATATTAAGTTGCTCCACGTAACAGCTCATCATTACACGTACGAGCTTACACGAGAACTAGGAAGAATTATCTCACTGTACGGTTTATTACCCAACACCCTCTACAAACCGATGTTTTTCCCTAATAAATAAAACCGTAAGTTTTTCCAGCAGTCTGATTCATTAGGGTTTTGTTTGTGTACTGCGTATAAACTGTGTATTTCGGATTTATGTTGGTAAAGCTGTGTAGGTGAATGAAAAACTACAGAGATATGTAAATTTTTATTTGAATGTAATTTATATTTACGGTAAAGTTTGCTGCAGAAAATTTAACAAACGTTGGACGGGTATGAATGACGTTTGTTACAACAATACTTCTGGAAAGAAAACGGTACTTATCGATTTTTGCAGTAGTAAGAAAGTGGCAATAGGTATTAGATTTTATTATATAATTTATGCTTTCGATTGTCGGCACTTGGTGGAACTTATAGCAATTCATTTTTGAAAAAAGAACTCACTTGTACACTATTTCACAAATATTTTTATTTTCGGTAAACCCTGACCGCGTTCGCCTTATGGCATCACCAGAGGTGTTTACTCAATCACAATTCACTTTTTTTGTAACACATTTTTTAACTTACCCCAAAAAGTGTAAATTTTTTATCTTCCATTAATAAAAAAATGTATAAAAAAATATGTGAACGTATTTCAATTCAATCCTAAATATAATTAGTGGTTTAGTACCTACGTATGAGTTTTACAAGTAGGTACAAACTGCAGAGTAAGTGTAGAGGAGTAAGTAACATGGTAAGTTTTAAAATAAATACTAGATAAGTACATACTTAAATACTTAAAAACTTTCTTTGATTGTGCACCATTTAAAAAACCGGTCAAGTGCGAGTCGGACTCGCACACAAAGGGTTCCGTACCAAAACGGAAATTAATCACGTTTGTTGTATGGGAGCCCCCTTAAATATTAATTATAATCTTTTTTTAGTATTTGACGTTATAGAGGCAACAGAAATACATCATCTGTGAAAATTTTAACTTTCTTACTATAACGGTTCATGACACACGGACGGACAGCGAAATCTCAGTAATAGGGTTCCCGATTTAACCCTTTGGGTACGGAACCCTGACACACAATGTAGGTACTGTATAAATATCTCCATATCTAAAGTTTTATTGTATTGAAATGTGTATAAAATATCCTATAAGACATCGTTATTATAACAACGTCTTCAAGACAATGTGAGATACAACAAAAGCCGATATTTGATATTGCTTAAGGAAAACATGCAAATGAAAGGATATAAGGGTTTTACTGTTCACGCCTCCGAGCTATCGCAGACTACACCGTTTAAATCCAAGAATAAATCATTATTTTAAGCTTCATTCATACTTGAATATGTTACGTAATAGAATGCCTTTATCGTTAAGATACTTAAGCGCCGTTGCGTCTAGTCTGAGCACTTCAAAAATTATGAAACTTTATTGTATTGCATACAACAATTGCGCTCTCCATCAAATATAATGAGAGAAAAATAATAAACTCATTACCACTGTTTATACCTATAAACTTAGTAAACACGTACCTGATGGTCTTAACATGTTATAAAAGCTTGACGGTTTGTTAGGTTATCAGTAATATGACGAAAAAACAGTTGGAATTATAGATTACATTCGACTATTTTTTTCGATTAAGTACAAAAACATTACTTATCGCCCATCAAAATGTTTCAATGAAACAAGTGCTTCTTTACTGAAAAAAATACTTAGAAAAAATACTTGGGGCTAAACAGCCAACATACATGAAGAAAATCTTCATGTATGTTATATGAAAAGTATAATTGCTACTTACATTTCAAAACTTCTTGAAACACGATAATTTGCTAGTTTTGGCAGTGAAACGCTGTCACACTGTTAAATTAGTTAAACAAGCCATTCTTTATCCCGGGAACAACAAAACTATTGCTTGCTTGAATACTATATATAGATGAAAGGGCGTGTGTCCGATACTTAGTGATAAGTATAACATTATCTAGAATAATTTAGTTACACAGATGGATAATTGAACAGAGATAGATAATTATCTAAGCGTTTATTCATCGACACGTTGCAAGTGCCAGGTGCATCATTATTCCTAGTCATGTGGATACATGTTTGGAAATATATTTTAGTAGAATTACTAACATATGCCCACGGGTACACCCACGTGGTTTTCTCGCTCGGTAATTTTGCTAGGGGAATGAACAACACGATGAAACCTAGTTTTTACACATCCCATAAATTATTCCTATACCGAACTTTTACCTTTGTAAATTTACAGATTTGAAGTATTTTATTTTGCCGCTATGACCTAGTAAAAACTAATGAGTTTTTAGTAGATAACCTTTACCAACGAAAATGTTACACCTATGTAGAATACTACATAACTTACATATACTAGCTAAGTTTACTACCGATTCTCAGACCTACCAAATATGTACAATTTTTTTTTATAAGAATTGGTCAAGCGGTTTTAGAGGAATTGGGCAACAAACTGAAAAAGTATGTGATATGAGAAATTTATATATTATTATTATTTACATATTATTATTATTATAAAACAAAGTTGCTTCGACTTTGTCGTTTTTAACGTTGACGTTGTGTTTGCTTAGATGTTTAAAACTACGCAACGGATTTTGATGCGGTTTTCATAAATGTATACAGAGTGGTTCTCGTGGCAGGTTTTTGTGTATATAATTTGTCTAGCGAGTGAAGCCGCGGCCGTCCGCTAGTATTAGATAAAATGTAGATATTATTTTTAGCTCACAACTGAATGTGAAATTCATTTCACGTGAAAGCATTTGAAGTCGTCGACTGACGCACTTGATTCGCATCGATTAGTCGCATGCTACAGAATCTAGGTATAGTCACTCGATTGCCCTTTGTTGCATTCCATTGTTACTCGCTACTGAACTACTGTTCACTCTAGCTACGTATCTCTACTATCTCTGCTATCATCTATTTACCTACTATACAGGGTGGCTCATTCAGAGCGGTCAGTATGGGAAAGTCTGAGATTATAAGATATACGAAAATCTGTTCTTAGGAACCATGTCATCGATTTTAATAACAAGAAAAACTGCATTCATACATTTAAAAAAAACTTGTACTCAGCTCGGGAATCGAACCCGGTCGTTTTGGAAAAAAAACCTAACACTATTTCTATTTAGATATTGATTGTGTAGGTCTTAAGCAGTAAATGTTTCTATGAAACATGATGTCCAAAATTAATAAAATGTATTGTTTTCACATACTTTAATTTATTTTAGTAGGTGTTTGAAGTGACCATCATTACAATATTCAACAAGTTCAGGCATGTAAACTTGTCTCTATGGTTGTTTGTACCTCTTTGTTGGTGTCGCAACTTGTTACATACACCGCTTTACATATCATATGGCATTGGCATTGCATTAAACCATTCCGGAGGTTTTGTTATCTGCGATAATATTATCTATTAATGACTACAATTGCTTACTTCTATTAATCAAACACTAACAATCAATTGAAAAGCCCTCTACATACTTATTTTAAGTATGCAGATACAGAGACGTGATAAAACTCATTTGAAAATGGAACGTATCCGTGTGACTAGCCGAATAGCAATAAAAAAAAGAAAAAAACATTGGAGTGTCATTGTTTTGGCGGGAACTTAAAATTTTGCTTAGGTATTTTTGTGTGTAGCGCTGTGTGGTTAGGAAAATGCCTTTTACAAACACTGAGCGGTTGGATTTATTGGAAGCTTACTTTAAAAATGACAGAAATAGCTTCCGTGCACTACATTGGTACCATATTAAATATCCGACACGTATTTTACCTACTCGTAAGATATTCAATAAAATTGTTCACAATTTGAAGACCCATGGAAGTTTTAAAAAGCCAAAAATAACAAAACCAAGAAAATGCGATGAAAACATGGAAATGAACATTTTAACCTATTTTGAAGCTACACCAGATGCCTCAACCCGTGATGCAAGTCGTGATATTCCTGAAATTTCACGTTCGACTATTCAACGAACCCTAAAGAAATACAAATACAAGTGCTACAAGAATGGACATTGGATGCAGGCCTTATATGCAGGTGATGATATTAGACGATTTGAATTTTGCAATTGGATAAAAGAACAAATGGGTCTAGACAGACATTTTTTAAAGTGCGTAATATTTTCTGATGAAACGCAATTTTCCAACAACGGAATGTACAATCGTAAAAATCATCACTATTGGAGTCGAGAAAATCCCATAAGAATGCACGAAGGACGCCGTCAAGTTAGATTCTCATTTAACTGCTGGGTCGGCCTACTTTATAATAAGGTACTCATGTTTAAAATTTATGATGGACATTTGGATAGATTCAAGTACCTTGCAATCTTAGAAGATCTTTTAGAGGCCCTAGGAGAAATGTCAGCAGAAGTAAGAGAACAACTTTATTTTCAACAGGATGGAGCACCGGCTCACAATAGCTAGAGACTTTTTAACTGAGCACTTTTCCCAGAAATGGATTGGTACGAACGGCCCTATCAAATGGCCCGCGAGGTCGCCCGATTTAACGCCTCTAGACTATTTCTTGTGGGGTTATGTTAAGGATGAAGTGTACAAAAAAAGCTATGACACCGTTGAAGACCTAAAAGCAGCCATAGAGTCAATTTTAACGCAAATTCACCACATGAAGATACAAAATGCAATAGTAAGATCGTTACCTAAACGTGTTGAATATTGTATTGAAAAAAACGGTGGTCACTTCGAACACCTTCTAAAATAAATTAAAGTATGTGAAAACAACGCCTTTTATTCATTTTAGACATCATGTTTCATAGAAACATTTACTGCTTAAGACCTACACAATCAATATCTAAATAGAAATAGTGTTAGGTTTTTTTTCCAAAACGACCGTGTTCGATTCCCGAGCTGAGTACAAGTTTTTTTAAAATGTATGAATGCAGTTTTTCTTGTTATTAAAATCGATGACATGGTTCCTAAGAACAGATCTTCGTATATCTTATAGTCTCAGACTTTCCCATACTGACCGCTCTGAATGAGCCACCCTGTATACAGCTGAAGTGTTTATTTGGTTAATCGCTAATTTGAGTAGATAACTACAGTTTAGACCTGAAAATTATTTTCGTGTCGAATAGCCCATTTTTCGGAGACAGCTATATAGGTAACATCACGTTATGCTATCTATAGGAGACGAGTAGCAATGAATAAATATGGCATAGCCTGTAACGGAAACGAAGTTAAATAATTAAATAATTTAACAATATACCTAAATCGTAAAAACGATAGTCTTGGGTAGGGTTTGAACCGATGACCTTTTTTTTTTTTTTTTCTCTCTTCTTTTTGATGACTGTTCTCTTTCAAGGAAGAACATTCTTCCAACTGACCAAGACCTCACCTCACTATTGAATGAATGTGCAACTAACGGCGTCGCTTGTCGATCGTATAGACGGGCCTCCGTCACTCGCTCAAGGCCGCGCGCTATATACCTACCGCTCGGCGTACCTTCGAGAGTACAAACTGGCAGAGGGCTGTTGAACGCCCGCCTGAGCACTCGTATCGCACCGCACTGCACGTTTCCCGCGCTTACACTTCGAAATGCAGAAACCACGTAATTATTGTGTGGTAATCCGCACAGTAGGTATGCAAATGGTATGCACTATTTTAATAATAACAAAATGCATTTTTAACTTGGGTTTCATTTACTTACATTTCTTTTTGTTTTTCGTGCATCGGGATTACATTATGTTTGGCTAACAAAAAAAGGGGCCAAGTGCGAGTCGGACTCGCCCATGAAGAGTTCTGTAGCAGCAAGTAACATAATATTTTAATTTTTACGATTTATGGCGTATTAAAAAAAACTACTTACTAGATCTCGTTCAAACCAATTTTCGGTAGAAGTTTAAAATACAACATACATATATTATATATTTTTTGTTTTATCATTCTCTTATTTTAGAAGTTAGAGGTGGGGGGACACATTTTACCACTTTGGATCACTCGCGCAAACAATTCAGTTTAGAAAAAAAATGATATTAGAAATCTCAATATCATTTTTATTTTCTTTTTAAGGCTCCGTACCCTAAGGGGAAATACAGAACCCTATTACTAAGACTTCACTGTCCGTCTGTCTGTCTGTCCGTCCGTCCGTCTGTCACCAGGCTGTATTTCATGAACCGTGATAATTAGTATACCTTGAACCGTGACATAGTAAATAATGTATTTATGTTGCCGCTATAACAACAAATACTAAAAACCAGAATAAAATAAATATTTTAAGGTAATATATACAACCCATACAACAAACTTGATTTCTTTGCCGTTTTTATTTATTGATCAAAAAAAATATAAATCATTATAATATAAAACTAAAACATATTTGATTGACTAATAAAAAAAATGGTTGATTCGCAACATTCGTTTTATTACAATAATCATCATAGATACCTACTAGAACCCTAGCGCATTCTTACGATGGCGTCACTAGCACGGCGGGCAACACAGTCTCGACTTTATGAACGCGTGTTAAAGGTTCTTTATTACTTATTATTCTTTATTCTTCTAGTTCTGTGCAGCAGGTATTATTATTAAAATTTTGTAGGTTAATATAGAGTAGGTATTTTCGCTTTTGTATGGGAGTGATGTATCTGTTACGTAGTAACTATTTATTAATCTGTGGTATAGAGTCCAAGTTGCTATGTTACTTACTGTTGGTTTTATATATGGTAATCTACATTAAAATACTAATTGAATAACGAAATTAGTGTAGGTTTAATTTCCATTCAACAGCTCACAACTGCATGCAAATTGCATAGGAAACAAGACGACGCAATCAACCAATAATTCACACTGGGCTAGTGTAGTGCAATCGCATCATAGTGTTGGGAATCATTGCAGTCTCTGGTTCATTTACCGGACATTATTCAGCCTCACGTCTCTTGAAGCACGTCCGTCGACACCCATGTCAGTCATTGCTCAGTTGACTGATACTGCTGGGACAGCTACCATTTTGTAAAACAACCGCGTTAATTACGAATAATAACGTGTTTAATTTATGTTTGTCGATAATCTTGTATCAGATTTGCGAACGTATTCAATATTTGTATGGTTAGTGCAATTTTAATATGGTTGATATATACATTGGAACACATTAAAAATATTGAAGAAACGTACGAGATGCTAGGAAATGCCAATCCGTCGTCTCTACTTATCCCCTTTTGTTTTTTTTTTTTTTTAGTTCCGCGACCAAGGCCGCGGCCGCTCTAACGTCCGTTGCCGGGCGTCTCTGGTTACAAGCAGCACGTATTTCCAGTGGCGCCCGGCGGACTTTGACCACCTCTGTGGTCTCTGCGGGGGTTGGGTCTGGATGAGAATCCCGCGTCGTTGGGGTAGGGTTTTATCCCGCGTCAGTGAGTGAATCTGGTTGCGTGCTATGGGGCAAAAAAGCTCCGCAGCACGCAACCCTTCTAGCCTGCTTCTGTAAGGACGACGGGTGGCGATCCCGCCGTCCTCAGGCCCCG
Source organism: Nudaria mundana (assembly GCA_963556515.1). Classification (NCBI taxonomy): domain Eukaryota; kingdom Metazoa; phylum Arthropoda; class Insecta; order Lepidoptera; family Erebidae; genus Nudaria; species Nudaria mundana. The sequence continues at coordinate 7,484,762 of OY748288.1, read as the reverse complement.
ATCATGGAGGTCGATGGTCTTGGGCGTAGATGAGTCTGCGGCGGCCTCGCCGCTGACTACGGAACTCGGCGGGGAGGGCACGCTCCCTCTCCCTCTCGGCCGCCTCCTTCGCGAGTACGACTTGCTCGCAGAAGGACACGGCCGCGTTCCACCTACTCCCGCTGGAGACCATGGCTTTAAGCATGGTCTCCAGCGAGAGGGTATCCACGCCCAGACCCACTACGAGGTCCCGGCGCTGACTCGCCCACGCTGAGCACTCCACCAACGTGTGGAGTGCGGTGTCGTCGCCGGAAACCTCGCAGTGTTGACACCGGGGTGTGACCTCACGATGGATGCGAAACAGATAGCTACCGAAGCATCCATGCCCGGTAACGATCTGCGTCGCACGATACGTGAGGTCACCATGCTGCCTCTGCAGCCAATCGTCCATGATCGGTCTCACCGCCGCGATGATGGTGGCACCCCACTTGGGTTGCTCAAGTCGCACCCTCCATGACTCCATGAGATCCTGGCGGAGTTGGGACCGCCGGTCATCGATTTCTCGAGACGCAGGCCTGTGGTCCCGCTCCAGCGCCTCCTTGCGCCATTGGAACAATGACGCAAGGGCTCTCGCTTCCAGGTCCCATGGAGGGGTCCCGGCTAGGAGACATGCAGCCTCTCCGGAGATCGTGCGGTAGCCCCTTATTGTTTTGACGGCCAAGGTCCTCAACGGTCTGTTAAGGAGCGTTGAGTTGTTGGCCGTCAACCGCGCCGCCCATACGGGAGCCCCGTATAGGGCCATACTCCGCACGATCCCCAGGTACAGTCTCCTGCAGGAAGCGTTGGGTCCCTTTAGGTTGGGCATCAGTCGCGAAAGCGCGACCGATGCCTGTGTCACCTTGGGGACCAAACTTCGGAAATGTGGTCCGAAGTTCCATCGGCTATCAAGTACGATCCCTAGATACTTCATCGAGGGCTTGATGCCGATGCTAACGCCTCCCACATTTATGCTGGAACCTTCAGGTGGACCGTTCCGAGGTCTGTGAAAACACAGAACCTCGGACTTGTGCAAGGCCACCTCCAGTCCCAACCGCCGTATCCGACCCACGACTTGAGCAACACCCGTCGTGACCTTGAGTGCTGCCTCCTGGTACGTTGCACCCCGCGCTCTACTTATCCCCTTGGGAAAAAAGTGTGACAAACCAATAGGTACTAAGTACCTACTAACTTTTAAATTTCAGTCTAGCTTATTCGTGTTAAGTATTGCACGTCTGTGGTAAATACTAGAAGATGCCTATATAAAAGTTGAATTGAATTGCGATTATTGTTCGCCGTATCTAAATGTGGGTCGTAGTTACACATTCGCTACACGTCAGGGCCCCTTTACACTCATCCGCGAAATACATCACCCACTTACCATTTATGCCGTTTACAATTCTAAGGCAAAACCCCTTTTTATGAGGTTATAATATAGGTTGGTATATAAATAAACCTACTATCAAATAAACGTTGCTTCACTCGCATGAGATACGAGAACTTTGTTGTTGTTGTTACCATAAGCCGAGCATAGCCAGTCGCAAGAAAATTTGTTGATTAACCTCGTAGATCAGCTTGTACATACGTTCATACATACAGATAAACATAGAGACTAAAATGAAAAGGGTCCTAATTAACTGAAAATAAAAAAACCTTACTTTTGTATTGAAAATAAATCCATAATATCCTAATCAAAAATACGGATTGCACATCAAAATAATCAACTCAAAAGATTATAATCTTAGCAAAAATTTAAGTTCGTCACGCATTACTATTTATTTAAAAGTGGGATTTTTTTATGAACGTTTAGCTAATAATACCAAAATGTACAATACATCTATGCATGTTTCAATGTTTCATTATTCAGTCAAGAAGAATTTTAATTGACCGAGCGAAGCGTCTCAGTTTTAACTCGAGGACTGACCGATTTGGCGTTGTTGGTATGTGTGTCAATTCCGGTCTACAGGCCGCATTTTTCAGCCGATATTCATGAAATTTGGCACAAGTGTTCTTTGTTGCAAGGCGCAACTTTTGTCGAAGGGACTTTTCGATTGGAGGGAAAGTGGGGGAGAAATGGGAGGAAAATGCATTTTTCTGCCGATTTTCATGAAATTTGGCACGTGTTCTTTGTTGCAAGGCGCAACTTTTGTCGAAGGGATTTTTCGATTGGGGGGAAAATGGGGGAGAAATGGGGGGAAAATGCGAAAATAACGCGAGGTCTACTGTTCACAGAACCACTAGTTATTTAGGTTTATAATACCTATTCTATTCTAACTTCTTTATTTTCTCAAATATATGGTAACAAGAAGTATTTCATGTCTATAATACATTATAGGTATCAAAACATTATCCAAATGCCAAAATTATAGCATGTGAAGATAATTTGCACCTGCTAAGGTGATATGCAGTACTTATGTAAATGTGCCTATATAATCTGTACGCAAACGCGCTATGATTTGCTTTCAATTTCGTATGTAGGTCGTCGTGATTGAGCTGTATTCCATCGTACGCTCGTATCAAACATTCCCGTTGACATTTCGATGTCATTCTTATATCAATCAAATCACTACAAGTCTGTATATTTTTTTTATACTTTCGACGGCGGTTTCACCCGCGTGGAATAGTTTAGGGCAGAGAATAGGTACATTTCCGGGATAAAAATTACCCTAAGTTACTCGTCATAATATCCGCTATTTCAGCAGAGAAAGAGCTGTTCAATTGGTCCCACAATTTTAGAGATTAGTCGGTACAAACAGACTGAGCAACTAACTACAAACTGAACATTTTTACGTTGGTATAGTGTTGTATAACATAAAACAAGATTTCATACTTGTTATGTCATGAGAGATAATCCTTTAATTCTACCTGTATAATCGCTTTGTTAACCAAAGCGTGGAATAATTAGTCCTCATTGGGCCTTATATTTTCATGTATTCACGCTGGTCTGCTGAATTAACGTGGTTAGTAAAATCACAGTATGTTCTTTCTTTATGGTATCTTATTGTATTTTGGTATCTTTATGGTAGTAGCAACTAACTGTTTGTGGTTCTATTGATATAATTAGGGTTATTATACACTACGCCGGCTCTCAAATTAAGTAGAGCTTGTTGTATGACTACTAGATAAACTGATACAAAAAATTATATTCTTTTTAAATACATAAATTAATATTATACTCGTACATAGGAAACCCTCAGACTCCGGTATAAACATTGTATTATCATCACACAAAGTTCGGGAATCGAACCCGAGACTATAGCACCAAAAGCAAGTACACCACACTACGCTACCGAGTCAATCTATTGGGATAATATTCAGTTAACATCCCCACTGTGTTAAAACGTAGTCTTCAAATACCCAATATCTCTAAGAATTAATAACAAGTAATGTGTTTCGTGGCGCGTACCGCATATTAATCTTGCACGATATCGGAGTTAGGTACTCGTTCGCTGAGTGAAGTGAATTTATTGAAGTTTACTACAATTCATCGTGCCTGAATAGAGACACTCACACATAAAATGAAGTCATTATTTCTGAAGTGGTGTACAGAGGTATATAGTACGCCCATATTTCGCCGATCACTGGTCCCAAGCAACAGAGGGCGAGTCTATTGCCCTTTACGGGCACATAGATATTTTTGCCATAATTATTATGTTTCTCTCGCAAACAACCTTGGGTTATTTAAGCGGAGCGTGAAAAGGCTAATCACGAGGTTGTCAACTTGCGTACCCTCCCTGCTGAGTTTCGCAGTCAGCGGCCAGGGTGCCGCAGACTCATCTACGCCCAGGACCATTGACCTTCACGCCCGGGACGGTGGGATAGCCATCCGCCGTCCTTACAGAAGCAGGCTAGAAGGGTTGCGTGCTGCGGGGCCTTTGCTCCACAGCAAGCAACCAGATTCACTCACCGTCGGGGGATAAAACCCAAACCCTAACGACGCGACTTTTCATTCTGACCAAACCCCCGTAAGAGGCCACACAGCTGGCCAAAGTCCGCCGGGTGCCACTGGAAATACCTTCTGGGCTCACCGGAGACGCCCGCAGCAATGGACACGGGAGCGGCCGCGATCTCGCGGAATTTTAAAAAAAAAGCAGTGGTCACCACCATACAAGGCGTTTCGTTGCAAGTTATTATTGACTAATCCCATCTTAGTCAATTAAGCATAATATACCTACTGTAAACACCATAGTATAATGTTAGAAGTTGCAACTAGAATATCTAGAAACCTTTTAGGATGTTGTATGAATATTTAAACAACCTCGACAGCCTTATTATTGTAATCTAAATCTCTATATATAAAAATGAATCCCTATTTCCCTTGGTCACGCCATCACGCGTGAACGGCGGGACCGATTTCGTTAATTCGAATAATATTATAAAACGGATCTTATGAAAAAAAAGTTCCGAACATTAAAAAAAATAATGCGGTACGAAGTTCGCAGGGACAGCTAGTATGATATAAATGTCACGTTAATTAGCTTCATGAGTTTTGGAACAGTAAACATATTAGGTAGGTACTACTAGATCTTTTTCTTATGATTAACAGATGCACTACATGAAGGTGACGGTGATTTCTTTCTGAAGGTCTATGTGTGACCCCTATGACCCCTACTTGTTAGTTTTACACACATAGATAAATGATTTTTGCTGTTGTAGTGTCAATAAATCGCTAGCTAATTTTACCGTACAACCCGACCTTTCAAGATGTTCCTAAATTCGTTAGAATTAGGTACGCTTAGGTTGACTTAACCAGATTAGTTTGAGGTCCGTAAATTTTCCCTGCAGAGGAATAATAATGTTGCCAATTTCTCAAATTAATTGCGTACCTTAAAATGAAGGTCCTTCCACTTTCATATAACTAATTTGCAGTTATATCCAAAGTGACAGCTGTACCTGCAGAAGATAAAAGTATATTAGATATAAATATTAGATACTTATTTACTTGGCATATCTGAATGAGTTATATGATGGGGAGCTCCTCGGAGAGCACGTTAAGCCGTCGGTCCTGGTTGCCATTCGAACTATGGCAGTCGTAAACTTACAGGTTGCTATTTGAAACCTTAAAACAAAATATGACAGATCTAACTACAGCAGAACTTCGAAATCACCCATGGGTTGTGAAGGTCAGATGGCAGTCGCTCCACAGAAAATATCGAAGTTCAGCCGCATCGCAGTTAGACTGGAAAGCCGACCCCAATTGGGTTGGGAAACGGCTCAGTATTGGATGATGATATTAGCTATTTGCTGCAACAAGATCTCTTGGACCAAAGTGCTGGACAGATCCTCATCTGTATGGGAGCGCTGACTGAAATATGATAGGAATAGTACCAATACAAGATTTATTAGTATGACTGTATTAGTCAATACAAAGATCCATGTCTCTCAAATAAACAACAAACGAAAAGAACAAAATTGCAGGACGGCGATGACATTAATCTCTGCCGTTACAACCATAATATCATTATATCAGAGTACAATTAAACAATTTTCCCGTAAGTAAGTTAACAATAAACAAATTGCGGGTGCCGAGTACAGACGGGAGTACTGGTTGCAACATAATTCAATTAGCGATTATTGTGTTTCACGGTTCGCAGTTTTTGTATCATTTTAATGCACTCTAGGGCTTTGTACGTGAATCCAGTAATCCGTACTAATTCAAATGTTCTGCGGTTTGAGTTAACAACGCTTTTGTTGTAGTGGTGTATCTTTCGTTGTGTGTCATAATGTTGTTTTCTGTCTACGACTATGTTTATATCAGATTACAAGGATCCATAGTAAATTACCTTTAGTAAATATAAAATGTAAACTCAAAATACATATTAGAAACACAAGCAAAACTATTTATACTGTCGATTGATAGCACTTGGTGGAATTAGCTACACATGTTGGACAAGAATACTTCTTGTACTTTCCACTGGTTTAAAGCCAGTGGAAAGTATTATCTCCGTCTCTATGTAGATCTTTAATACTACGCAACAGTTTTGGATGTGGTTTTCCCAATGGATAGAGTGGTTGTCGAGGAAGGAAGGTTTTTGTACAAAATTTACTAAGCGGGCGTTTGCTGGCTAATCTATAAAGTAAAAGCGTAAAAGCGTTGCGAGTTTACTGAGTTTATAGTATACTAGCAGATCGCCGCAGCTCCGCCCGCGTGATTTCCCGGTTGCCGTGGGAACACAATACCGGGATAAAAAGTTGCCATGTTACTCAGGGGGAATGTAGCTTTGGTGGTGATTTGATGGTGAACGAATTTTTGAAATCGGCACCATAGTTTTTGAGTTTATTCATTACAAACAAAAATACAAATCTTTCCTCTTTTTAATAGTAGTATAGAATACTCTGTGACTGTGTTCATTACATAGACAGTGCTTAATCCAATCATTAAATGAAATAGCTTCCTACAAGGGGTCAGTTAATTCGATTTATGAATAGGCTGGGTGTCCTGGGAGCGACCCCTGGCGTTCCGTTTTTGTATTGCTGTGACATTTTGGACAGGCCATCGCATACAAAGGTTTCATAGCAAAGTTATTTGTGTACGTGACCATTAAATGCGCAGACCAAATTTCTTCTGGAATTGTTTATGTGTAGATTTGCCACGTATGCAATGTTTTAAAATATGATATAACTGAGGGTACTTATAAATAAAACGTGTATATTTTTAAGAGTCCAGTACGTTCAGTAATTTATGCATCGTCTTTATTTTTTAGTTTAACAATAGTTTCAAACGGCACTGATAAACTATTTGACAATACTTTTCTAGAAGCTTCATTGAATTGCAAATATTAGAGGTTTAAAATCCCTTTTTAGGGTTCCGTACCCAAAGGGTAAAACGTGAACCCTATTATTGAGACTTCGCTATCCGCCCGTCCGTCCGTCTGTCTTGAGCTGTATCTCATGAACCGTGATAGTTAGAGAGTTGAAATTTTCACAGATGATGTATTTCTGTTGCAGCTATAAGAACAAAAACAGAATATAATCGAATCGTAAGTCCGCACTTGGACGGTTTTTTTAAAACAAACTTAACATAATGTCATGTTAGGAAATACTTGAACCTACCAGTTCGTTTACTGCCCAACATTTTGATTTTATTAAATTTTAAAATGGACCAGTAATCTGAGACGCCATGGCCTTTCTTGTAGCAGAAGCGCAGGTCGTATACTCCGGCACGCTTTTTTTTTATTTTTATATTTAGGTCGACAAATTGACGTCACCCACCTGATGGTAAGCTGTGGCGACGTCTGGTGATTGTGGGCAACTCTCACAGTACACAGGAATACTATAGAGAGTGACCCTCAACTTGACGACCCAGTAATGTGCCTCTTCACGCTTCGCTTAAAGAACCCAGGGTTATATGTTGGAGGAAACACGTGCGCGGGCAGGGCGTTCCAAGCCACCATCGTTCGGCAGAGAAACGAAGTTTAAAACGCTCAGTTCTCGCGAAGACGGTTTCCACGGTACGAGAGTGACATCTCTGCCTGGCACGCGTTGTTCGGGATCGGAAGGGAGAGGGTGGGATCAGATTGAAGAGCTCTTCAGAACACTCACCGTGGTAAATACGGTAGAACGCGGCCAAGGAAGCAATTGTTCGGCGCTGGGCTAGCGGCTCAAGGCTTCCCGTTACCTCCGGACAATCTATAATGCAAACAGCGCGTCGCTGCATAGCGTCGAGTGCGTCCAGCAAATACTTCGCGGAGCCGTCCCAGAGGTGAGAGCAGTATTCGACGCAGGGTCTAATCTGCGTTTTGTACAGCAGACACCTCTGGTGCGGTGTAAAGAATCGCTTTACCTTGTTCAGTATTCCTAGTTTCCGCGAAGCTAGCCCAATACATCTCTCAATGTATTTAGTGTTATTGAGCTCTCGACGTACGTCTATGCCAAGGATGTCTAGATTATCCTTCATTGGTAATGTTGCATTCTGAAGAGTGGGTAGGGGAAGGAAAGGGGATTTTTTTGCTGTAAATGCACACGCCTGTGTTTTGCGGGCATTGAACTCGACCAAGTTCTCGGCACCCCATTGGGAGATACTGTCGAGGTTACGGTCGAGATCAGCCACGAGTCGTCGTCTCTCCTCCTCAATCTCAGATCACCCCGCCGTTGGACGAACCGAGTAACTCCCGTGCAGTGTGCTGTCATCTGCATAGCAATGAATGTTCCCGAGGGATAGCATATCATTGATATGCAGAAGAAAGAGAGTTGGTGATAGTACGGACCCCTGCGGTACCCCGGCATTCACTTGCAAGAAGCGAGAAGCCTGGCCATCGCAGAGGACCCGCACTCGGCGCTCGTTTAAAAATCTGGCAATCCAGCTGCACAGTTGAGGAGGTAGACCATATGCCGGAAGCTTGGAAAGGAGCGAAGCATGCCAGACCCTATCGAAAGCTTTGGCGATGTCCAGGCTAATAGCCAAGGACTCGCCGTACTTTTCCATAGCCTCACCCCATACATGCGTGACGAATGCCAGGAGGTCACCCGTTGATCGTTTTAGCCTGAAGCAATTCGCTATTCACACCATACGCTATTCTAAATGACATAATTCGTAGGGCTCGTTCCACCGTAGGTCTTCCGGCCGTATGTGAACAAAATGGGTTAGCCTGAAGCGATGGAAAGACGCACGTAGCGTGTGGGACGCTACGTGCGTTGACACCTTAGCACCTTCACACCTTCCAAGCACATCCGGATGTGCCGGCGCTGCTGCTGCAAACGGCGTAAATATACTAACATAGCAGGTGATTACATATTTGAGACGTTTAGCGTTGAGACACTGGGGTCATGGGGTCCGAGCGCGCGCTGCCTTTATAGAGACATTGCTAAACGCTTAATCGATGTTTCTCAGGACCAGAAGGCTGGTTATTTTCTGGCCCAAAGAACGTGCCCAACGTGGCAACACAGCCAGCATTCTGGGAACCCTCCCAGTCAGCAATGACGCGGAGAATTTTTTAACGACATTTTGTAGTGTTATAAATATATTTTTTGTACATAATTATGTAAATTGTAATTCTTAGTGTTATAATAATATTATCCCAAGTCTTATATTAAATTCCTTTAGTTCATAAAATTGATTTTGAGATGATAAATAGACTTAAAGTTATACTTATTATATAATGAAACAATTTCCATGTTTGTTACGAATAAACTACAAAATTACGAGATCAATTTCTAAAATTCTTTCACCATTAAAATCCTAAATTTAGGATTTTATAAATATAGAGTAATATAGAATATAGATTTTATAAAATAAAATATAATAACCCACCACACGGGCAAAGCCTGGAAACAACCACATAGCATACTTAATGTTAATTACAGCCATACGTAAGATTGTTAGAACATAAATCAGTTTCCAATCAACTTCCAGTTTAAAAGTATTGGTCATCATTTTGCCTTGGTTCAAAACGCTCGTTTTAGATAGATCGCGTGCAGTGGTGTTATCAAGCTCGGTGGTTTAATCCGATTACAGGATTCTTTATCGTCGTAGCGAGCGTGATCCACGGTTTAACCACCATTGATCGACTGAAGCGATGTAGTAATTAGGTGTCGAATCAGTAAAACAGAAAGACGGCTCTAAATACGTGTGGTTTATGAGTATTGCCATGGATGACAATTACGTTTTGAAGTCCTTCTTAGCCCCTTCGCACACATGTCGTAGGCGTAGTTGTATCGTAAGCGTATCGAGACCGAATCGACGAGTAGACGTATCGTTTTGCATGATCTCAGTTGAAATCATGGCATCAACGGTAGCGGCAATCAAGGGCCTTAAGGGGTTAGTTTACTACTTAATTTTATATCTACTTATCGTATTTGTTTGAAACATAAAAAAATAATGTTTTTGGTTAATAAAACTGGCAATAATGACTAAGCCTTTTTAACTAAGGGTTAGGTTAGCCATCGGCGCTGGGGCGGGGCCCCAAGTGATTAGATACTACGTCCTCGCCGTCCGCCCTGGACCCCAACTTGACCACGGTAACGCAGTGGCAAGTTGGGTGACCGAACGTATTTAGTCTGAACTTGTGATTGGCCAAATTTTTTGCGATTTTCCTGCTATGGATAACATCGAAGATACCTCCGGTCCCGACACTGCCCTTTCACGGGCAGTGTCAACCGACGACATTGCGCACTCAAACTTGATACTGATGCCTATGGATTTGGGGGCTCGCACCGCGCCGCCTAGTTGCAGCGCGATGTCGACGCCCCAAGGAACTGATGCTGCTGGGACTGACGATGGGTCAGCTCCCAGCAGTGTGAAGAAGAAGGGCCGCTCTTCTGGGACGAAGAAGAGGACCCTCGAGGAGAAGGGGGGGCCGCCGCGCGACCGTAGCACCAGCTGCTCCGGGTGGGGGTCCCTCCTCTCCAGTGATTCGGAGGAGGAGGTGCCGGTGAAGACGGTGCGTACGCGTCTAGACGCGTACAGAAGGCGGCCGCCAACTCCTCCTCCGTCCTCGGTCCAACTGTCCCAACGAAGTCGCCGGGAAATCGGTGGGCCGCCCGCGCGGGAGCTTATGAGCGTTTTTGCCCGCATGAACGCGGCCATGCGGGGCAACAGGAACGTGGCGGGGAGGAAGAAGATTGTGGCTTCACTGGTGGATGAAGCCCAATCTTCCCTCAACAAGCTCCTCGCGCGGAGCGTCACCAAGGAGGAGGCGAGGCTCCGGAAGCAGGTGACGAGCCTGGAGGCGGAGCTCGCTGCTTCCAGGAAGCAGATGGATGACCTGTGGCGGGAGGTCGCTGACTTGACCAAGGTGGTCAAGGCGCCTCCCGGTCCCATGCTGCCGCCTCCTCCTCCGACGGCTGGACCAGCGCCGAAGACGGCGCCACCCACGGCGCCCACCACGGCGCCCACCAAGGCGCCCGCCACGGCGCCAACCACGGCGTCCACCAAGGCGCCCACCAAGGCGCCCACTAAGGCGCCCACCATGGCGCCCACCATGGCGCCCAACACGGTGCCCGGATCGCCGCCACAGCCTGTGCCGACTATGGTACAGGTCCTGACGGCGATCGAGAGGCGCCTCGCCGTCCTGGAGGACCAGGCGTACCGCCCTCCGCTAGCACGTCCCGCGTTCTCATACGCGGCGGCTGTTGGCGGTTCTCCCGCTCCAGGACCAAGCGGCACACCCGCTGTCCACCGCCCCGCTCCGCCCCAGTCCGCTCCAGCGTACCGGTTGCCGGCCGAGACCGCGGCCCAGGCGCGGAAGGCGAAGGGGCGCGGCAAGAAGAGCGGCACCCCTGCCGCCTCCTCTTCCTCTAACGCTCCCGCTGCTCCTTTACATCCCTCCGGACGGGAGGGATGGGAGGTAGTGGGGGCCAAGAAGAGGAAGACGAAGGCCGCCAAGAAAGCGGCCAAGAAAGTGGCCAAAGCCGCCGCGGCGAAGGCGCCGAAGAGGCCCCGCGCTCCTCGCTCCACAGCCGTCGTCCTTACGGTGACGACGGAGGGTGTGGAGAGGGGTGTGGGGTACGCTGATGTCCTGAGGACCGTGAAGTCCTCAGTCAACCTCTCAGCCCTCGATATCCAGGGGGGTCTCCGGTGCAAGACGACACGCACCGGGGCTCGCCTCCTCGAGGTCTCCGGCGCCTCCAGCGGCCCTAAAGCTGACGCCCTAGCAGCGCAGCTTAGGGACGCGCTGGACGCAGAAGCCGTCCGCGTCACCAGGCCCACCAAATGCGCTGCATTGCGCATCACGGGTCTGGATGACGCGGCCACGACGGAGGAAGTAATCTCCGCCGTCGTGGAGGCGGGCGGCTGCCCCCGTGACCAGGTGAAGGCTGGAGACATCTCCTTCGGCACCACTGGTCATGGGATGACAGTCGTCCAGTGCCCCGTCGCGGCGGCACTGAAAGTGACGGACGGACGAAGCCTCCTCGTAGGGGGCTTCCTAAAGGCGCAGGTGCACCTCCTTCGTGCCCGGGAAACTAGATGTTTCCGGTGCATGGTGGTGGGGCACGTCGGAGTGCAGTGCACAGCGGAAGTCACCGTGGGCGATCGATGCTTCCGCTGCAGCCGGCCCGGTCACAAGGCAAGTGCCTGTGATGCCCCGCCTCGCTGCTTTAGATGCGAGGCGGAGGGCAAAACTGCGGACCACCGGGTCGGCAGCACAACCTGCGCCGCCTCGAGGCCAAAGCCTCGTCCGTCCGCTGAGAGCGGTGGGGGTGCCGCTACTGCACGGCCAGATGTTTCTCGGCGGGATGCTGATATGGACGTCCATTAATGTCTGACGCCCATATCCGCATCCTGCAAGTGAATTTGAACCGCTGCCGCGCTGCTCAGGATCTTCTGTACCAGAGCATCCGGCAGTGGTCCATAAACTTGGTCGTGGTCGCCGAGCCGTACTACGTCCACCCGGGAAGCCCGGTGGACGAGGACGGCTCGGCCTGTTTTATCTTCGGGGGGTCCGCCGCAGACAACTCGCGCCTTGCTATCATTGCAAGGGGCCGCGGGTGTGTTGCGGCGGAATATGATGGGTTGGCAGTCGTGGCCACCTGAATCTCGCCGACACTGGACGAGACTCAGTTTGAGCTATGGCTCACTGAGCTCGACGTCGTCTTCGCTGCGTGCCGTCCTCGCCCTGTCCTGCTCCTGGGAGACTTCAACGCCTGGAGTGAGGCGTGGGGCTCCCGGGAAACCAGGGACAAGGGGAGGCTTCTTGAGGACTGGACCAGAACACGTGGTCTGGAGGTCCTCAACCGGGGGAATGTCGCCACCTTCTGGCGGCGGGGGACCAGCTCGGTCGTGGACGTATCGTTCGCGACCTCTGCCCTCGCCGCCCGTATTACTGGCTGGCACGTGGAGGAGGGTGAGGAGACGCACTCGGACCATCGGTACATCCGATTCGATGTCGTCCCCCCACCTGACCTCCCACAGCCGGTAGAAAATCCCCCGGATCCGCGTTGGGCACTTCACCATCTGGATCGGGAGGCTCTCCTGGAGGCATCCATCGTGCAGGCCTGGATTCCGGCACCGGACCGGCCTGCCGATGTGGATGCCGAGGCGGAGTGGTTCAGGAGAGCCATGTCGCAAATCTGTGATGCGGCGATGCCTAGGGTTACACCCAGACCGGCAAGGAAGCAGGTGTACTGGTGGTCGCCGGAGATTGCACAGCTGCGCGCAGCATGCATCTCCGCCCGCCGCCAGTACACCAGGTTTCGCCGGAGGCATCGCCGCCCAGACGACGCGGCAACCCGAGAGGCGGAGCTTTATCAGGCTTACAGGGAGGCTAAAGGTAATCTCCAGGAGACAATAAAGCGGGCCAAGACGGCGGCCCGCGAGGAGCTCCTGGAGACCCTGCAGCAGAACCCATGGGGGCGCCCGTACCTACAGGTCAGGGAGAAACTCCGACCTAGGGCGCCCCCACTGACCCAGAGTCTCCAGCCGCAGCAGCTGGAGCGGGTCATGGGCTCCCTGTTTCCGACGAGCGCGGAGGAGCACGTCCCTCCGCGCATGGCTCCGTCTCTGCCCGACGCGGATAGCATCAGTGAAGACGACGTACCCGAAGTCAGGGTGGGGGAGCTAGGTGCGGCAGTGCTCCGGCTTAAACGCCGGAAAATCACTGCCCCCGGACCCGACGGCATTCCTGGCCGTGCATGGGTCCTGGCCCTCGAAGAACTCGGGCCTCGACTGATGGGGCTCTTTAGCGCATGCCTCGAAAGGGGCCAGTTTCCCAAGGTGTGGAGGACGGGGAAACTGGTCCTGATTCGTAAGGCGGGGCGGCCGGTGGACTCACCGTCCGGATACCGGCCGATCGTGTTGCTCGACGAGGTGTGTAAGCTCTTTGAGCGAATTATCGCGGAACGCCTCGTCGAGCATCTCTCGACGGTGGGGCCAGACCTGGCGGACAACCAGTACGGTTTCCGTCGGGGACGCTCCACCGTGAGCGCGATCATGCGCGTCAAGAGCCTGACGGAGGAAGCAGTCTCACAGGGCAAGGTGGTGGTGGCGGTGTCTCTAGACATCGCCAACGCGTTCAACACCTTGCCATGGAGCTGCGTTAGGGAGGCGCTCGTGTATCACGAAACGCCTCTCTACCTCCGTCGTATTGTCGGGGCCTATCTCTCGGAGAGGGCCATAGCTTTCCCCAGCTGGCTCGGGCCAGCTCGGCGAGATGTGTCGTGCGGTGTTCCGCAGGGGTCGGTCCTGGGGCCGCTTCTGTGGAACATCGGCTACGACTGGGTGCTGCGGGGTGCGTTGCCTGAGGGCGTCGGCGTAACGTGCTACGCCGACGATACCCTCGTCACGGCGCGGGGTGCAACGTACCAGGAGGCAGCACTCAAGGTCACGACGGGTGTTGCTCAAGTCGTGGGTCGGATACGGCGGCTGGGACTGGAGGTGGCCTTGCACAAGTCCGAGGTTCTGTGTTTTCACAGACCTCGGAACGGTCCACCTGAAGGTTCCAGCATAAATGTGGGAGGCGTTAGCATCGGCATCAAGCCCTCGATGAAGTATCTAGGGATCGTACTTGATAGCCGATGGAACTTCGGACCACATTTCCGAAGTTTGGTCCCCAAGGTGACACAGGCATCGGTCGCGCTTTCGCGACTGATGCCCAACCTAAAGGGACCCAACGCTTCCTGCAGGAGACTGTACCTGGGGATCGTGCGGAGTATGGCCCTATACGGGGCTCCCGTATGGGCGGCGCGGTTGACGGCCAACAACTCAACGCTCCTTAACAGACCGTTGAGGACCTTGGCCGTCAAAACAATAAGGGGCTACCGCACGATCTCCGGAGAGGCTGCATGTCTCCTAGCCGGGACCCCTCCATGGGACCTGGAAGCGAGAGCCCTTGCGTCATTGTTCCAATGGCGCAAGGAGGCGCTGGAGCGGGACCACAGGCCTGCGTCTCGAGAAATCGATGACCGGCGGTCCCAACTCCGCCAGGATCTCATGGAGTCATGGAGGGTGCGACTTGAGCAACCCAAGTGGGGTGCCACCACCATCGCGGCGGTGAGACCGATCATGGACGATTGGCTGCAGAGGCAGCATGGTGACCTCACGTATCGTGCGACGCAGATCGTTACCGGGCATGGATGCTTCGGTAGCTATCTGTTTCGCATCCATCGTGAGGTCACACCCCGGTGTCAACACTGCGAGGTTTCCGACGACGACACCGCACTCCACACGTTGGTGGAGTGCTCAGCGTGGGCGAGTCAGCGCCGGGACCTCGTAGTGGGTCTGGGCGTGGATACCCTCTCGCTGGAGACCATGCTTCAAGCCATGGTCTCCAGCGGGAGTAGGTGGAACGCGGCCGTGTCCTTCTGCGAGCAAGTCGTGCTCGCGAAGGAGGCGGCCGAGAGGGAGAGGGAGCGTGCCCTCCCCGCCGAGTTCCGTAGTCAGCGGCGAGGCCGCCGCAGACTCATCTACGCCCAAGACCATCGACCTCCATGATCGGGGCCTGAGGACGGCGGGATCGCCACCCGTCGTCCTTACAGAAGCAGGCTAGAAGGGTTGCGTGCTGCGGGGCCTTTGCCCCATAGCACGCAACCAGATTCACTCATTGACGCGGGATAAAACCCTACCCCAACGACGCGGGATTCTCATCCCGACCCAACCCCCCGCAGAGACCACAGAGGTGGTCAAAGTCCGCCGGGCGCCACTGGAAATACGTTCTGCTTGTAACCAGAGACGCCCGGCAACGGACGTTAAAGCGGCCGCGGCCTTGGTCGCGGAACTAAAAAAAAAAAAAAAAAAGCCATCGGCGCTGTGAGAAAGAACTCCAGAGAAAATTGGGGACATGTAAACCATTCAATGCGTCTGGATTTATAGGCATTTGTTGGTTTTACTTATAGGGTATTATACCTGGTTTTAGATTAAATTTTTTTGGGGTTCAAAGGTACTCCTGAAACGGTTCTGCTAAGATTGTAATGGTGTAACTTAAAAACCCTAAATACTTCGCCCACGGATCAGAAGGTACAAAAAATTACAAATTTTAATTATTAGACTCGGGGTTTTGTGCGGCAAGCGAAACTTGGTCGGAACTCCGAGGTTAAAAAGGTTAATTAGGTATTTACGATATACTACATGTCTCAAGAACTCCGAAAGTTAAAATATTCATAAAATTGGTAATTAGTATAATACTTCTCAATATTAATAATCACACTAACATTGATTTAAACACAGAGTCCAGAAAGTTTTTTAAAAAAGAAATTATAAAAGCAAACAAAAGACACAACACAACAAAAACTCTATTTTTAATCATAATTAACTTTTATTTACGTTAAAACTTATACCTACTAAAATATTGGATAGAAACAGGCGTTACCTGGCGAAAATCCATGACAAAGTAATGGTAAGTAAGATGTTAAAAACTTATTAAAATTATAATAGCATTATTTTTCGCAGATTTAAAAAAGACAACAAAACGTCGACAGTTGTTTCGCCTCTAAACGAGGCATTATCAAGACTCTGGAGCTTGATCAACTTTATGTATAGTTTGGCCTGGATAGTGATGCTCACTGATCTCAAATATTGGATAGAAACAGGCTTTACCTGGCGAAAATCCATGACAAAGTAATGGTAAGTAAGATGTTAAAAACTTATTAAAATGCCTCTTGATAGAGCTCTAAACGAGGCATTATCAAGACTCTATATCTACCAGTCTTGATAATGCCTCGTTTAGAGGCGAAACAATTGTCGACATTTTGTTGTCTTTTTTAAATCTGCGAAAAATAATGCTATTATAATTTTAATAAGTTTTTAACATCTTACTTACCATTACTTTATACCTACTAATCATATTTAATACCTACTTAGTAGGTACATCAAGTTACAAAATTGATTGCACGTTCTGATAATATTGAAATTCAACTACGTAATAGAAGCATCAGAAACAGCAGAGCCAAATAAATGACTTTGAACGTTAACACCCGACTCGATTGCTTTCAAAGCTTAGATTTCTAGGTTCTATTCAAAAATACCCGAGTTGCGCCATGTTACTACTGGAAAGTAGTTACTTTTAATGCGTCTAGTTATTTTCAGATAGCAAAACAAGACTTGAATGTATAATCTGTGCTTAGTACCGAAAGTAATAGTAACAACAAAAGTTCAGTAAGTGTCTATGAAATTCTTCTTCTTCTGCCAAAGTTTCACACAATTTTTAACTACTACTTAACTACTAGCACGTACCTCGATAAAAGCTTAACATACATACTACAAATCACGTCTCTTACCCATGTGGGCACGCAAAGATCGTGGATTTCCACTTGCTACTATGTGTCATACTTCTTTTACTTCTGCAACTTTCATAAGCGTTTTCATACGTAGACTGACTTCTTCTTCTTTTACGTATGTGGCTCCATCGTTATTCGATGATTTTGCCAATGTTAAGGTAATGCTGATAGTTCCTGCACAGAAGAACTAGTTAATCCGAACTAGTTCCCGGAGTGGGACAAGGAAACGTTGTTTGGTATTGCAATTGAGCGACTGGGCCCGGGTTTTCACCTAGCGCCAGAGGTACCCTAAAAGGCTACTAACCATGAACCCACCAAATACCCAAGTCCATAGACGGACTTAACTTTGAACTTCAAGACGGCTCTTATCTGTTTGAAGTATTTCTGTCGAGGTTGACCCTTATCAGCTTGTCCATCCATAATTAAAAGCTTACATCATAATTAACAAGGTACTTAAATTAAATCATATAGGTACCAGTAATCCCGTCAAACAGTTTCCTGAAAAACATAATCCCAATAATGAAACAATCCAAGTTCATTATGAAGTTAATTATTTTCGGTTTATCGTTGTTTCACTATAGCTACGAGTATATATTATGTTTACCACAACCAGTGTGGGCGAGGACGCAGCGCTGGAAGCGTAACACAATTTACGCGAAAACAACGTTTATAGCATTCAAATGTGAAATTGAAAACTGGCGGGCTTCACGCGATTCGTAGTGAGATTAACTTAACTAAATTATACAATCAAGTGTATATTCACTTCGCAGCGCCGCAGCTGCGCTGAAAAATTATAGCTCTGTGCGCTACGTACTTATTCAAATAAGAACACGATCATCCTTCACGCCTTAGATATTTCATATGAGAAAATTCTACTTTATCCACGTTGTGCAAGCCGTTACTGCACCCAACGGATATATTCCTTGATAAAATAAACACCAAAGAATGCTAGTTTACAGATTCTTTTCATGCACTATCATATTCCAGACACACTTTATAGCGTTTATTCTATACAAATTGTTTTATCTATACGTCTAAATGGATCCGCTCTGTCGCACACGTTATTCTTTTTCGCATACATACAGTCCCTATGGAGGCGACAATCTTCACCGCAAGCAATAAAAATAAATATAAAAATAAATTTGATACTTGGGGCAGTGAGAAAATGTACAATAGTTAGAATTTACAGGCTACATTTTGTAGGCAAATGCGAGTTTGTGAGGACGAGATGTCGCCATCAATTCACTTGTCAATAGTTTCATTCAGGAGACGAATAGCATTTTTATGACATGCACGGAGATCAAAATATTGTATAGTGAGGAAATAAGGCACACGTGTTGTAACGTTGACTGGTAGATTGCATTGTGTCTTCACGACAACTCCTCCGAGATGAAATTGGATTGTGTAACTGTGCAGTAATTTCGATTGTGTTGTGAAGTGTGATGTAGTGACAGATTGAGGTAACAAGGTTCAATGAACAACATCACCAGTGAAACAAGTCTACGTTCTGGGTAATGGCGTCTTATTATTTTGGGTCATCAGGGAATATTAAAAAGAGATTTGTGTGATTTCAAAGTTTACTAACGTGAGATGAGATAAACAGGATTACTATGGTTGAAGACTGCTACATGTTCAGTACTATACGCGGGAGAAATGAAGCAGCCTTTAAATAGCTAGTATACACAGGCTTTCAACACGAATAAATCATAATGAACCCTCACGGGAGTGATATTTTAATAAAGTTTGAGTGTGAG
The DNA here is from genome assembly GCA_963556515.1 of Nudaria mundana. Lineage (NCBI taxonomy): Eukaryota > Metazoa > Arthropoda > Insecta > Lepidoptera > Erebidae > Nudaria > Nudaria mundana. The sequence goes on along the minus strand of OY748288.1, from coordinate 7,465,845 downwards.
TTTTCTAAGTGCAACATTTTTGGTTTTACCGTTTTTTTTTTCATAACGTTTTTGAATCGGTGAAATTCCCGTTCAAGAATAAAATATCAATACGATAGAAGGTAAGATAATATCTGCTCAAATCCATATATATTTGTATTTCAAAGGAATGAGTTTTCTTAAACTATTCTTAAATAGGTCGTCGAAGCTCAGTGGCCAGATCATTCTCCCTGTTAGAGAAAGGCCGTGTGTTCGAGTCCTGCCGATGACATTTCAGTTTTTGTGATTTATTTATAATTTATATCTTAATATTCATTAAATCCATTCAATTATTTTATGTAATACCCGAAGAAACGGACCAAACTTAAGAATTTGATTACCTATAATTATTCACCTATGTAGAAGTTCATGCTTCAGGTCAATGAGATTTTAATATATACCATGGACTTCAAGAAGTCTATGCATATTGATATTTATAAAGATAACGTACGAGTATATAATGCGTCCTAAATACATAATACTTTGAGTGCAAATACCGATTACAACGTGCATGTATCATTACAATGAGTTATTACAACATGTACTTTATTAATAATTGATTATACCTTAATTATACTAACAAATGGAGACATTCGAATTCAATTAACGAGTACAATTGAAATTTAATAAGTCTATCAGTATTCTGTGAGTACGAGCTGACAAGTTATAATAGTCTATTAATTAATCTATAAGGTATAAATTTGTTATATATCAGTTACTGTCGAATTGTTAAGTGGTGTATTAAATCTCGTATCTCAGTTGTGGTCTCCAAGTGGCGAGGCAAATATTACAATATTAATTTAATCCCTAATTGCACCTTGTACTTTTAACTGAATTCCAATCTAATTCTTGTTTCTAATTACGTAGGTACTGGATTTATTATAAATTTGATGATAATAAGGCTGGAGAGTTTGTTTTTTTGGCCTAAAACGACTGGCGCTAATCTCAGGAACTACTTACTGATTTAAATTGGCAAATTATTTTGTTTTGAATAGATTTACAATTTATCGGGTACATACCATCACGCTATGATGTTGCAAATACGGGGAAAAAATATTTCTGAAGAGGTCCCGTTTTGTGCGCTGTGGTTTCACGCAAATGGATGAGAGTTGGCTTGTCATGTATAATCAATGAATAAACTTTATTTCCTTGAAATGTCTTATAAAATGATATAATCATGTTTTAATGTACATAATACAATTAAATAAGAACAAATATGTATTCCTATGTTTATAATTGGCTTAAAACGCGTAAGTCGTTGGGTAATTACTAATTATTAGGGTCTTATAGTACGTGGGAAGATCCCACGTCTTACATTGCATGCATTTGATCGAGTTTACATTTTAGCGATAACCTGTGCTCTGTGCAAGCATTCTCTGGCGAACAATGAGAGATGTTTCACGTACTGTACTGATTATGTTCCACTGTGCTCTGATTAATGTTTTTATAAGGGTGCAATGTACACAATAATTGTTCGTTTTGCAAATCTAATTGCAGCAGAAGTTAATCGCCCTGCAATGTTAAAATTAGAAATCCATTTTCAAGGCGATTTCCATTACGTTACACTTCGTGAACTCAGATTTGTGTTGGATTTTTATCCAATCGTTTTGTTATTTCCTTTAACGTGATTATGGATACTGAGTCATGATTACTTGCATTCCTTACTTAAGATTTAAATTATATATTATTTAGTTAACAAACGATATTATGCATTATTTAACATCTAGGTATCTTATTTAGTGTAGGTTTAGTTTTACATAAAACTTGTGTATTAGTATGGTTTGTTTTATCTCTTACTTATGGGCGTTTTCGCATTGCACGATATCATGACGATATTGTTGGTTGGGTTTTATTCCGCGTCGGTGAGTGAATCTGGTTGCATGTTGTAGGGCAAAGGCCCTGCGGCACGCAACCCTTCTAGCCTGCTTCTATAAGGACGATCATGGAGGTCGATGGGCGTAGATGAGTCTGCGGCGCCCTGGCCGCTGACTGCAAAACTCAGCGGGGAGGGTCCCTCTCCCTTTACTCGCGCTGGAGACCATGGCTTGGAGCATGGTTCCCAGCGAGAGGATATCCACCCCCAGACCCACTACGAGGTCCCGGCGCTGACTCGCCCATAGCATCATAAACATAGCATCACGCCTTTTTCCCCGAAGGGGTAGGCAGAGGTGTGCAAACACCCACATCTCGCCAGCTATGTTAGGTCCCATGTAATAGGGGGCGAGCCTATTGCCATCTACCGGGCACAAGTTCCTGACTCGCCCACGCTGAGCAAATGCGAAAAGACGTAGGATAAACATGAGACAATTCAAATATCGTTAATAATCCGCAGTAGGTCAGCGCAAGCTGTTAGTAAACAATTAATAATGACTAACGAGTCACGTCATAGCGATATACGAGTCTGCAGTTGGCATTGATAGTTTAATTGGCATGATGACTATCTGTTGGGCATCTGTAAGCAATGTATATAATAATACAGCAATATAGGTTCTACGATGTTTTTATAGACCCAATGCAACTCCCAAAGCCGATCAACGGACGAAGCTTTGGCAAATACAATCTCATTACCTACATATCATCATACTTTAATTTTAGTACTTAGTTAATTTAGAAAACTGCTACATGGTTGGAGAAATTGGCATCAAATAATTTATAATAATAGTCAGACAAATAACTTTCAAAATTAAATTTTTTATTCCTCAGCCTTGAGCGCTACGGTCGCTCCATCGTCCATTGCCGGGCGCCCCGGGTGCGCACTTAAAGAATTCCCCCGTGACTCCAGCTGGCTTTGGTTACATATGCGGTGGGTTTGGATACATGTAGTCAGTGGGGAAGGTACTCTAAGTCTCCCTTTCGGTCGCCTTCTTCGCGGAAGGAAGAAGGATACGGCCGACGAAGGAGAATATGGTTCGCAGCATGGTCCCCATCGAAAGAGTATCTACGCCCAGACCCACAACGAGGACCCGGTGCTGACTCACCCCAGCTGAGCACTCCACCAACATGTGGAGTGCCGTGTCTTAGCTGGAAGCTTCGTAGTGTTGACACTGAGAAGTGATCTCACGATGTAATCTTAATGAACATGCTCATGCCACACTAAACATTGGCGCTTGGGCATGACGTGACAGGCATGACAGATATGTCATCTCGACATGTTCTTTGACAAGGTAGTATGAGTAAGATCAGATCTGTTTAAGGTTTATCGGGTTTATCCATTATAGATAGACAGTAAAGTCATTAGAAGTATCTGGAATTCACAACCCAACAGGCTAGGTTTTGAAATGTTATACCTTGTCCTATTAAGAAATTTTAAGGGAATAAAAAGTGGACTAGATCTCCTTAGAGTATGTAAGTATGATTTACGATTATAAAGTTAATCCGCAATACAACATACGAAGCAGATTCGTATTTAAACACATGTTTTAGACTTACGAATAAGCCGTACAAATAACATTGTAACTTGAAATCCTTTTGCTAAACCGTGTATGTATTTTGTTTACCAAGTTTTTGAGCCAAGGATACGGTTCCTACCGTGTGTGTGTGTTGTAAATAAATCTGTGTTGACAAGGTGCCTATTTTCGCAATCGTCCTCGCTATGACTGGGTAGCGTTGTTTCCGTTAGGTAATGTCAACATTAAATACTTTTATCTTTTGATTAACTTTTGCCCGCAGATTGACCTGCGTGTAAATATTTACTAGTTTCTCGGAAAAATATTTTCTTGGACCTTTAAAAGCTTTCCGAGGTCCAAGTCATTTTAACTGCCCATTTTTTGGTGATGAGTGGACCCAGTCAATTTTTGACGTCCATTTGTCCCACCTCATATTTCGCCAGTCACTTTGTGTCATAAATAAAGTGACTATCCAGATATGGGCGTCATAAACGGCTGACTTGTCTGTCTTCCTGACTTTCAAAACTTATAGTCTTCACTGAGAATAAACTTAAAATCCGTCTTAAAGATACATCACTCAAGTCAATACAACAATATACTTAATTTCTTAAAAGCACTGAGGCAATAAACATTACTTTAGTATGTTAGGTAGCAAGAAACCTGTAAACGATAAAATATTCACTACAACTGCTGCCAAGTTTCAGCGCTGTACTCCAAACTATAACTAAACACAGTAGCCTCCTCACGATCACATGGAAAAACTGCTCCTTCACATACGACGTATACCACGTATCTGGCCTATACAATTTGTATGATAACAAACACACTTGTCATTCACCACTCGTCACCGCGCCAAAATCCCTGTTCCCATGCTATCCCACGCGTACGACGCTGTCACACACGTTTAAAGTGTCATAACGCATAAGATAACGTATACGTCAGACGTTGTTAGACGTCGTTGTTTCGCACGTCGCGTGGCATACGTCGTATGTGAAGGACCAGTGTGTTTTAAGCTTTATACTTGAAGGACCAAGCAACAAACACAACACATACAATAATCTCCCATCGTATACGTGACTAATTAGTTCCATAATGCATCGCTGGTTTTCTTAAACCGGGTAATTTACTACGTCAAACAAAAGATGCGTTCTAGTGTTAAATGTGCGATTGTTTCACAACCACACCGGATTAGATGATACAAGGTTGAAATTTAATTAATTTGCATTAACGTGTTAGTTAGACGGAGGTAAAATTATAATTAACAAGGTCTATGTGAAACTTGGACAATACTCATTATTTTTGTCGATGTATTATTTGTAACTGGTGCTATGGCGTGCCTATAGTTTTGAATTTGTATTTCATTAAATAGAAAACAAATGTGATAAAATGTAACTTTGATAAGGTTCCAACCCATTTTATTCGACTACGATGACAACCAAGCATTCTGATGGGATATGGTTTTTGATATTAAGTGACGAGTCAAAAACCCGATCCTAAACTATTAGAACAACGTCATACTGCAGCTACTTATGAACACGAACGAAAACGGCAAAAACATCATGTTTCTTGTCTGTGAGCCCCGTTCAATATTTATGATATCGCCGACGAAGAGTCAATATATAATAACTGACATTTTAGCCATTTTTGTTTTAAATATTGGATAGAAACAGGCGTTACTTGGCGAAAATCCATGACAAAACAATGGTAAGTAAAATGTTTTTAAGAAAAAACCTTTTAAATTTATATAATAGCATTAATTTTTCGCAGAATTAAAAGGACAACAAAACGTCGACAATTGTTTCGCCTCTAAACAAGGCATTATCAAGACTGTCTCAGAGAGAACAGCAAAATTCGTGGTTGGAACGTTTTTGCTTATAAGTAAACGCGTGCAAATTTCATTATCGCGATGTAGGATTCTTTACAATAACTAATGTGGGTAGAAACCTCAGATCATGCTAACTACGTTCCAAAAATAGGTATTCACCAATACTTGACCTTATCTGTTTGATTTAATTACTATCTTTTGATAAGTTGCGTAGAAACCCAAACGACACACACAAACCAACAACAATGAATGTGTCCGTCTGTTCGTAAATAGATTAAGTAAGGGAGATGTGTGAAAATCTACTTGCTCGTTGAGTAAGGTGTCCGCATCTCTTCTAATTATTTCTAGCCTTTCCCAAACACTTAACTTGAACCCTTTCTCACATAAACGTAAAACTTTAAAAGTGTTACTATTGTTCAAGGAATGACCAGTGTCAAGAAGATGCTTCGCGAAGAGAGACTTATCAGGACAAGCATTGCGGGACGCCGCTCTATGTTCCTTATATCTAATATCGAAGGACCTGCCAGTCTGTCCCACATACTTCAAACCACATTCATCACAACTCAACAAATAAACACCTGATCTGCGTGAGACCGACACCGAATCCTTGCCATTGCATAGCTCCCTCAAGGTGTTCTGCGTTCTAAAAGCAACAAATATACTACTTTCCCTCATGATCTTAGCTATACTCAACGAGACGGGGCCCACGAACGGCAAACAGGCCGTATACTTCCTAGGTGGATCTTGAATCGGATATAATAAATGAAAACTAGCCTTTCTGCGTTTTTTATTTAATAATGAGTGGACCATTCCTACGTCACAGCCATTACTTTGTGCTATGTAGCAAATGATGGACAATTCCTCACCAAATGCCTGTGGGCTCAACGGTACCGCCAGTAACCTGCTCAGTAAGCTGTGGAAAGCTGCCATTTTATGTTGCCATGGGTGATTGGATGAGTAAGGAATAACTGTGTCTGTAACTGTTGGTTTCCTATAGATACGGAACTCATGAACACCGTTCCTTCTAGTAATTGAAAGGTCCAAGAAATTGAGAGTGGAATCTGTCTCCAACTCTAGTGAAAAATCAATTCTAGGGTGTACTGAGTTCAACTTGGAGACAAGGACGCCGAGCTGACGTTTTGTTCCTGTCGTTGTATGTAGTTTCGAAATTATGGTCCCTATTTTATTTGCTTACCCTTAGCCTTATCCTTAGTTTGCCTTATCTTGGGGTCGGTGTGATCACAGTTTTACATTAATTACTTACTGTATTTTCTAGAAATTTATAGGCAAGATCTCTTCATCGGCCTAGCGTTAATCCCAGAAGGGTGAGATTTTACTGTCTTTTCATTGTTCTAGTTCCCTTCCGAGCGCGATAAGTTTGATCGTATAGACTGCCACTCACCAAACTTGGAAAGTCAGATGCACCACGAGACTATCGTTGAAGAACCTGGCTCCAGAAACCTAATACAGCCAAATGATTTAAAGCCTACAGCTCCTATATCTATAAGTATCATTGAAGAGCTTGGCCCCAGTTACTTAATACAGCTAAGTGATATAGAGCCTGCAGCTTCTACACTATTGAACTTAGTCATCGCGACCTGGATCTTGAAGTTTCACGTTTACCAAATTCCACCCTTACATTGCCGTACGTTCGCCAGTTCAGCCTTGTCAGATCCTGGTCACTTTCCGATCTCACGGAAGATGAAAACATTATTAAAAGCCTAAGAAAGGTTTAGTCTGCTCCTATGTTGACAGATACGAATTCTGTTGCCGTGAGTAATCGTGATAGTCCTTCGATATTGTTAAATTTTACAGCTAATAATAATATGAGCAGTGAGAATGATTACCACCCTCCAATCAATGCCCGTGGTAATACATCAGATCCTGAAGTAGAGTTTGGTGACATGAACCTAGGCCAAAAGCGGCGACACATAGCTGAACCTAATGTTTGGAAAAGAAATCTGGCAAAAATGTGTAGAATGAAAGGCGAAAATTACTTGGGATACTCTAGACCCGCAAATGGAAAGTTTCAACATGATTCATTAAGTCTGAATATTGTAAAAAAAGTAAATTAAGAGGATGCAGTAAGATATGTGAATAATGTAGACAAAAAATTCATACATATTTTTATAGTTATATTGATGAAGGGATTTAAAAAAATATTTGTTTTATTTCTACTTCATCGTAATTATTATCGATAGTTTTTCTAGTTATATCTTTTATCACATAATCATTTCATTTTATTTTATCTTCCTGGTATTTTTTAATATTGTTAAGTAAGTTTAGAAACTATTTCTACTATCTGCAATGGCAATACCTAATAACTTTTCAAATTCCAACATTATATTTAATTCCACGATACACTACCTACAATCTGCAATTTATTTAGTGCTTAGTATTATTATACGAAAACAAATTGTTTTGTAATATAGTAGGATAGTATAATGAACTATTAAAAAAATAAAATCTGGTAAAAATAAATTCAAACCGACATGAGACGTTTTTTTCGCCTCCTGGAAAATTGCATTTTTGCACTTATTATCTATTGACTCTTCATCGGCGATATTCTGTTTTTTTAGTATTTGTTGTTATAGAGGCAACAGAAATACATCATCTCGACACCAGCAATTTATACTACGCTAACTTGCAAAATTGCAGTTTACAGTAGACGCTGAAAGGAAATTCGTGATAACTTTTATAATAACAAAGATATTGATTTGTAATTTGGCACAATTCCTATTTGATTTATTCATAGTAATTCCTCATATTTATTTTTCCTTAAGTATTCATATTTTTTTATTTAGCGCAAGTTAGCCGTGTATACCCGTAATTCTTGAATAATATTTCACGCACTATACACATCTTACTACCGTTAGCGTACTGTACTACGGGCGAGCACAATACTAAACAAGTGTAATTTTTATTGGATTACAATGGTTACCATAAAATATATTATGCATTAATTCAAATTTTAGGTTTTATGTTTATTATCCAAGTATATTGTTATAAATTTATATGCTATATACCAAGTTATTAAAGATAGCTTTATTTAAACGGTAAACTTGTTACTTACGTACATAATATTAAAAACCGCTAATTTATATATAGCGTACTATACATCCACCTGTGCCACAAGTTAGCGATTTATAAAAAATATCTAGAAAAATTATTTATAAATTTAGATTTAATTCTACTATTCACAAATGTCGTCGTGATATTATAATGTTGAAATTTATAAATTCTAGATGAAATTGAGTAGATAGAACTAATTTATATAGGTAAATATTATGATTAAAACAAAAATAGGATAGTAATCAACCTTGCTGTTTATTAAAATTTCTATCAAAAATAATTAGTAACAAAAATGGCACAACAATCACTTATTAATACTTTATTATTTATTATTTACTTTTAATTAACAATATAAGAGATCCGATCAATCACAGCTCGACTTAGTAACATTAGGTATGTATTATTTAAATCACAAATTGCACATAATTATGTTATACTTACTTAAAAAAACTTCTAACAACTTCTATTGTACATACATACATACATATGGTCACGCCTCTTTCCCATTGGGGTAGGCAGAGACTATGGAATTCCACTTGCTACGGTCCTGGCATACTTCTTTCGCTTCTTCCACTTTCATAACTATCTTCATGCACGCTCTCCGGTTCTGGGTGCTCTTGACCTGACCTTTGTTCAAAACATCTCCGATTTGGTCGAAGTACGTTCGCCTAGGTCGACCCTTACCTGCCTGTCCATTCACGCCCGCCTTATGTATCTGTTTCGTCAATCTTCTTTCATCCATCCTTTCTACGTGCCCGAACCATCTAAGCATCCCTTTTTCTATCTTACTCACTACATCTTCTGATACACCGCAAAGTTCTCGTATCTCGCTGTTCCTCACTTTCTCAACCAATGTCACTCCAGTCATACTTCTCAAACTTCTCATTTCCACTGCATTTATTTTACTTTCATGCTTCTTCTGCCAAACCCAACATTCACTTCCATACATAAGTGTAGGGACCAGCACTCCTCCATGAACAGCCAGCCTAGCCCTCCGGGAAATCTTCTGACTGTTCATAAAGTTATGCAGAGCCCCATTCACTTGATTCCCTGCCACAACCCTTCTTTCAATGTCGTCGTCACATCTTCCATCCCTTGTAAACTTGGACCCTAAATACACAAACTCTTTCACTTGCTCCACTCTTTCTCCTTCAATAACAATCGCACAGTTCGACATGCTTTCGTCTCGTTCAAATACCATTACTTTCGTCTTACTTGCGTTCACTTTCATTTCCTTCCTTTTCAAAGACTCATTCATAATATTAACCATCACCTGCAACTCCTCCGCCGATGACGCAAGTATTACCTGGTCATCAGCATATAAGAGGCACTTGATAGTCAATTCATCCATTCTTAAACCACACACACTCGCTTTCAGATCTTTCAGACAGTTATCCATGTATAGGTTAAACAGCATTGGTGACGCTACACAGCCCTGCCTGACGCCTCGTTCGATACCGAACCAGTCCGTGTATGTCCCGTTTATGCGGACACAAGCACTGGAACCCTCATAAAGTGATTGCAGTGCTCGTATCAGATTGCTGCTTACTCCATACATGGACAGCGCTGACCACAATTCGCTCCTCACCACTCTATCTTCTATTGTAGGTACTCGTAAATCACATAATTTAACAATATGTAGGTAAATAGGTACTTAAATAACATTCAATTTCAATCCTCATCATCACTTACATTCTCCTGATCATTTTCAGTCGTCAGTATATTCTTATAAAATGTGTGGTACTTTTCGGGTATGATATTGTTATCGCAATTATATTTTAAATCTTTATACTTTGCAACATTAATTTTGAGTAAGCTTTTGTATGCTTTTTCGGGAAAAGGCTCCAAGTGGGAGAGTCGAGTAGAAGTCTTTTTAAAACATTGCAATTTATTGCTTTCGTTATCACTTAAACTATACTTATAATCTAACAACCCATAATTATCAGGAGAAACTTCAATTTTTTTAATTTTGTTCCACATAATTTTTTCGTTACTTAAATTTTTAGTCCATTTTTTTTTGGTAATATTACTTTTAAAATCAAATATCATAATTATTATATTATTGACCTCGATAACATTATAGGGATTCCCATTGACCTTAGCCCATCGTACTAGTGAATACCATTCATCTGGCGAATATATATCTCCACCTCTTGCAGTCTTTTCTATCAAAGCATGGACTGAATCGCCTTCATTCTGTGTATTTTTTCCATGAAATGGTGGCTAATCTTCATTTCAAACATTTTAGTAGCTAATAAGTACATATAGTAAACTATACGGTTACGATTTTGTCCCCCACAGTTGTCCGACCATAGGTTGACTTCGTGAACTCCCTTTGAAGCTAATTTATTAAAATAGTCATATAAGCAACTAGCCACTTCATTAGCCCCTCTCTTAGCTGTTTGCTCATCCCACATAAATAACAAAATGCTTCTTTTGATCCCATGTTGTAAATTGTAAAATTATATACATTGAGCTTACGTCTATAATAATAAACACTTGTATTACCATGCGGAGCACACAACACTTTTTGAAAATCGAATACAACACAGGCTACGTCATTATTAGAGACAGCTAATAGTTTACACTCTAATTTTAATTTACGGGAAATTTCTTTTTCTGTTTGATGTTTAGTAAATTTTTCTTTCAATTCATCTGCAGGGTTTGATGTATTTTTGTACTGATGACAGAGGTCACATTGATCCTTTTTTGGTAAATGAAAGCCTATCTTTAAATTACTATTGACAATATCTCTATACTGTCTTACACTTTGGACTCTAACATTAAAATTATTATCGGTACACCAATCAACATACAGCTTAAACATTTTTGAAAAAGATAAAGAAGGATCTAAATATTTTTTACTCGAACGTTTCCTAACATAGTGAGATTCAACAGGGATGAAAGAATTAACGTGATCTATGACATTTTGTTTCATTTCATTAGAAATGATACATTTATGATTTTTATGGCGACCTCTGTCATCAGTAACATCAGTAAAATCATTATTAATTACGTTTTTTCGTATTGCAGTGTAAACGAAATCTTTGCTAATATTGAAGGTATTTAAAAACATTGTTTTGCAAACTTTTTGTAATATGATGCCACTGTCAGAACTTATAGGAAGATGATAATGTAAAGTGTGTGATCGACGGCTTGGTTCGTTTTCAACATTAGTGGCAGTCTTTTTATTTTTTTGTATGACATATTTGGCGATGATTTGCCATTGTTTTGCGTGATTACCAGTACCCCAGAACTTATCAAACAAGTCAACGCGAACTTCTTGGCTTATTTTATTATAGCATTGCAGACGACAATTGACACAGCTTGCTTTCATGCTTCTTGCAGCTTTTTTTTTTCCTTTGGACGTGGCATACTCCAATCCTTTGTTACACAGACGTTTTCTCTTCCTCACTATCCACTCATCTTCAAGCTTAAGACGTTTGATACCCATATCAGTTCTTTTTTTAGATCTACGTTTATTATTTTTTGGAGTTGATACGGCAGAATAGTCACTATCATTGAACGTTGCAGGTGAGGATATAGAGTTACAGGGAATAGATATTACCGATACTGAATCCGTGTTATTGATGAGGCCGTTGTCCATTTGGGCATCTGAAATGTCTTCTTGAGCAGACCTACCGACTTTAGTTGTGAGAGTTGTATCTTCGGTATCTTGGCAAGAAGTCGGCACCAAAGTATCGCTTAAGCTTTGTGAAGTTTCCAAAAAGTCACAATAGGGTGATGGTACGGGAGTATTATCTATGCAGTCAAAGGGGTCATTAGTGACAACTGAAAACAAAGGTTCGATACTAGGTGGAGTGAATATCAACGGAGAAGGTTTTTGAATAGAAGTCACCACCTTTGGTGAACAAAAAATATTAAGTGGAGTATTAGGCGCCCTCAAGTCGTTTAAATTTATATCTTGTAATACTACATCATCTTCGAAAGAGATTATATCTCGGCTTGTAGAACTGGATATGGAATAATTTTGCTCTTGAATAGGCTCATCAACCATGATATTGTTATACAAAGCCATGAATTCAGGATTATCAACTTCGGCAGGTAATGGTGACGATTCTATAACAATAGGTAAAAAGTATGAAATCATTTCATTATTTATTATAATAAAGCATGCAGGTACTTAAAACTACAAATAAAAATGTCAAGCAACTGTAAATGAAGTATTATTATAATATAGCTTAATTATATTATGAGATTTGATTTAGACATTCATGTAATAAGAGTCGCTAACTTGTGCATTACCAAACGAAAAAGTAAACTTGAACGCGTTAAACTACGCTAAGTCAATGTTAGCGTAGTGTTATACGGACTGTGAGCAAAGTGGTACAAATTTTCAAAAACATGTAGTAAATTATTATAAACCACATTTATATACTTTATTATACATTATTATCTTCAATAGCACAGTAAACTTACCTCTTTCACCAGTATAAAGCGGAATCTCATCCTTTTCATCAACACTCCTCAATGAATAATCCTCCTTTTTTGTTAATTGCACTAAATATTTAGCCCGTTGGCGTGACATTTTTCTAAAGTACACAAACACTATTAATATTTAGATTAACATGTAACAATAACTCTATTAATTATCATTAAACTAATAAAGTATTTAAAACCGCGCACTTACATTCAACACAGCGCCAAGTAGTGTTGGACTAATGTAAACAAACAAGCGGTGCATCCCCTACCCGCGCACACTCCGGCAATATTAGTTAGCGTAAATTAAATCGAACGATTTCAAATAGTACCTATACTTAGCGTTTTATAAAATTGGTAACTTCGTTTTTTTTGTATATTTTCTCCATGATTTTTTTTACAATATACAATAGCACATTTTAAGCACTTTGGCATGAAAAAACGAATTTACCTAAAGTTCGAGTTAGCGTAGTATAAATTGTTGGTGTCGATCTGTGAAAATTTCAACTTTCTAACTATAACGGTTCATGAGATACAGCCCAAGACAGACGGACGGACGGACAGCAAGTTTCAGAAATAGGGTTCCCATTTTATACTTTGGGTACGGAACCCTAAAAATGAAGAAAGTGAGGTCACTTCACATAACTCTTTGGTTTGTATTCAAACCATACTTAGCAAAGCAAAACAGTAAGATAACGGTTAAAGAAATGTACACAATACTTTATTCTTGAATTCTCGAAGTCCAGTCTATTTTGAGAATGAAGTTCACTTTGTAACACTCCTGTTTTAACCAATAGCAAACAATATTACAGTTTAAGTTATTCTACGGTTGATTACGACATCATATCGAGTCTGTAAGTTCAATAAAGACTTGAAACGTCGGACAATTCTGCAGCCGAGACGTCTAATTAAAGGACACAAAACAACTTGTCTGCAAACGGCAACGGTAACATCTATTATTCTAGGTGACATCGGCTTTGAATATCAAGATTGTACTCGTACAACAAATTCAAAGGTAACACACAACAACAGTTATTTATAAAAGGGATAAATTTAAATGCACAGCATAAAACTTCTCGCCCCTTAATTTATAAGCAGCAGATAAACTTTTTTTACAGCAATTTTTTTCCCTGCAAATAAACCAATTGTTTAACAATACTAGTACTGCAAATAATTCAAAAATACAAATCAATAGTGTGTTGTATTTTTTCTTCAAATGCGTCAAAAATATGTTTAACGTAAATATTAAATGATTATAAAAACAATAAATAATAATTTTCCCTCCCCCTGGTACTTGCGAGGTCTAACCTCTAGTGTTATAGGTATATTTATAACAGGCATACTAGAGACACTCGAAGATAAAATCGCTCCTCAACTTAGTGTTACACCGACGTATGAAGAATTCTGCTTTACGTAACTATTTAAAGGGAATTGCTATTGTGCTTAAGTCGTCTTTGGTCTTAATATGTAAGGTTTATCCGATAATTTATGGGTCTGTTTCTCTTCCCTATTTACCTTATGGACGCCAACTTGGAATAAATCTAGGTTATTGTCAACTTCACTACGAAACAATATTGTATGAGTGATTATTATATTTAGTTGTAGTACGTTCATAAGTTTGATTCTGATACATACCATCAATCCTGTTACCCGAAGAGGACTATATATTGACAGATTTTGGTCCGTGGCTTCCCTGTTGCCACGAACTGGTATATTTTTTGTTGCTCGGGAGTTGCATCACGTGTACGTGACGTTTGCTTGGAAAATTAAAACCCCAATTTACAGTTTGATTAGTTATTATAAGAAGTTCATACATTTTCTTCTACCAGTCTTGGTTACCACAGAGTTATCAGATAGGTTACCAGAGATGTAAGATTCATATGCACGTTATAAGTTTTGAAACTGACTTTACTGCCTCGGTGGCGTGGTCGGTACTTAGTGCATCCGCTTTCGACGCCGGAGTCTCGGCTTCGATTCCCGGTCGGTACAAACTTTGCGTGAAGACAGATACGTTTGTACCGAAGTCTGGATGTTTCCTATGTATAATATTATGAAAGTATTTCCAAAAAAAATGTATATAAGTATTTATATCAGTTTATCTAGTACTCATATTACAAGCTCTGCTTAGTTTGAGACTAGATGGCGTTGTGTGATTTGTCCTAACATGCTTATCATGAGCTTTATCAATAACACTGGGTGGGTATACTTACTGACAGATGGACTAGGCACTGGCAAACATACCCAAAGTGCTCAGAAATGGCAATAGTCCCGACCCCTATTACATGGGACCTGTGTCTGGCAAAGTGTGGACGTAGTAGGCGTCTCTTTCTTCCTCTTCGGGAATAAAGACGTAATTCTGTGTGTGATATATATTTTTATAGTCCGACACTCCCAGGGCTGTAGTCCGAGACGCCCAGGACTTTGATTGGCTGTGTCATAGCGGCAGGCAGGTAAAATTTTGTTGCCTTTCATCAACATTTCATCGCAAGGCAACCGGTTTAAATTTTTTTTCAAAACTAAAACATAGCTGCTGTTTTTTATTAAATTCATTCGGCCATTTTGGACATAACCCATTATAAATGTGCCCGGTGACGGGAATAGGCTTGCCCCCTATTACGTGGGTGTAAAAATACTAGCAAATTAGGTGTGTAATGCACCTCTGCCTACCCCTTCGGGGATATAGACGTGATATGGTGTGTGTGTGTGTCTATTTTTTTAGTTATCACTATGTTCAGAGTATTCCTTTAGAGATATACTTGTTCATTATATCATTGAAACCAGAAGCCATTTCTCTAATCAACTGAATCATCATAAGTATGAAAAAATCTACACATCTGTAACAAAAAGTTTCAATTAAATCTAAAAATTGGATACCATTATTTAGTTTTAAATCAATGAGTATGCTATTTGTTCTAACAATATGAATCCAAGAAGCCCTAGATTTGAGGACAGTTCCTAACAGTGGTAATGTCCTGACCACCCTGAGCTATCAAGATCACAGCTGCATACTTGAAATTGCGATTTTTTTTAAATTTTAGGGTGACGGACTTCGGACCCGTTTACCGCGAATATTTCGAATTAGGACTGTCAAAAGTTATACAACTATACAGTACTGTAGTTGTATAACCTTTGACAGTAAGTGAGGACTTTTGACTTCATCACTAAAACGGAATATGGAAAAATATGATTGTGTAGAATTATAGCATATCGTCAGTTGTATTTCTCCATAACATTAAACATTACGGGGTGGTTTGGAAAATCACGGTAAATGTGTAAAACGAGTCTGAATCACCAGGTAGGGATTCATTCGTCCCCTGCCATCCTTCCCCTGTTATTTCGCTCGTTATGAAAATTGAGCCAGGGACACGACTGTATAATTTTATGTCACGTTGTACAATAATTTGCAATATTATTGGCTCACACGTGAATTATCTGTCGTATTTCAAACTACATATTCGTTTCTATAGACAATCACGTTCCTATAATTCGTATGAATTAAGTTGATTGTATAATATTAAGGACTTTCAATAATAAGTTGGCGTTTTTAAACTGATAATGTAATGTATGAGTATGAAAAGGATTATTTGATTAGGGGTTGTCCGTAAAGAAACTTCTTTTAAAAGGAGTGGTGGTTGAGTAGGTAGAACACCCACATTTTACCAGTGAGCAAGCCTAATGTATAAGGTCTATGCTACAGGGACATTTTAGTTCTAGCAGTTCTAGGCTGTTTGCCCGTTTGAGGTTATCTTGGGCCACCCTAAACAACAAAATTTATACTTAACACACATATCACGCCTGTATACCCGAAGGGGTAGGCAGAGGTGCATTACACACTCACAATTTGCCAGTATTTTTAATCCCACGAAATAGGGGGCAAGCTTACTGCCGTCACCGGGCACATTTATAATGGGTTATGTCCAAAATGGCCGAATGAATTTAATAAAAAGTAGCAGCTGTGTGTATTGTAATTTTGAAAAAAATTGAAACCCCTTGCGATGTAGTATTGATGAAAGGCAACAAAATCTTACGTAGCAGCCGCTGTGGCACAGCCAATTACAGTCCTGAGCGTCTCGGACTATTATTGACTTTATTAATCGACATCAATGAAAAGTTGTAGGAAACGTTAGAATTGATTTCTTCAAGTTTTGTTTAATCAATCCAGTTAAATAATTTAATTTAGCTATAAGAAAATAACCCCATTGTTTGTGTAAATTGGATTCAGTTCTTAGTATTACTTTAATACTTCCGAAACACCAAAGTTTGGTTTAGCAGCATCTTCGACAGCCGCTGCGAGTATAATTAATGGGTTCACTAATAATGACTTTTATACTATGCGATTAACGTACGATTTTTTGGTCAGTAAACGGTACGATTCTTAACTACCTAATTAATAGCTGTGCTAATAGTGTTACATAGTGGAAGTAAATTTTAGAACGGTAATTAAAGAGAAACGAAGCCCATTTCTACCTTGATCCCTCAATCTAGTAACCACAATAGTTAAATCTAAGTTGCGATGAAAAATAATGACAAGCCACAAAAAATCATAAAATAGCAGCTATATTCTTGAAAGAAAATGGGGTACCTATACCTAAAGGATAAGTAGAAAAATACCTCAACTATCAGATGGCTTATTGCAGCTGGCCCATTCGAGCTGGGAAGTAATATATTACTTAGTATGTACGTAGGTATTAACAAAAATATATAATAATATAATTTATTCAATTCAAGTAGTTTGTACATGATTATTACACAGCGTTGTCCTAGATTACATAACACATTATTGAGATAAAGGAAACCAGTACATCAATAAAAAGGTCATGGCAGAACTCCTCTCCCAAACTAGGCAGGAAACATGTCTGTATCTTAGGAGGCGTCCATACATAGCAAGTCTCACAGCGATCACAAAAAATCTGGTTCTTTCCGTGGGCTATCAGTGTACTTAAGTAAAACGAAATAACATGTTGATGGTCGTGTAGTCTAAAAAACCTCGCCTTTCAGCGTCGGGTGGTAGTCAGCAAGGATCGTGTGCGTGTCAACGGGAAGCTGAATAATGACATCGGGTGACATTTAATTTTGGATACAAAAGGCTCTTTATGCTGTTTACCCTAATCCGTTTAGCGCCCCTCCGATATTGACAGTCTATCTTTTAACTCCGGTCGGCTTAATTACATTAGCGAGATTAAAATAAAAATAAAATAAAATAAAATAACGTTTATTATCTTTGAAATTTTCAGAAAATTATTTAGATTCGTCAGAAGTTGGTGTGACTCTACCGAGGGTTCCAAAATGCAACGAGACTGAGAAGAGCCCTCAAGAAACTCAGCTCGGCTTTTTTCAAAATATTTCATCTTAAATCTAATACAGAGTTATTTAGAAAGGAGCAATTCGTTACGTTGTTACAACCAGGCCGCCTTGTCATCTAAGAAATCATTAATACTATAATAAGCTTTATGGCACAATTTACTTTTTATTAGTTTTTTAAATTTATTGACAGATAAATTTGCTATTTCGGTTGGCAATGTATTGTACATTCGAATAAAGTTCCCCGCAAAAGAATTACTCACTTTATGAAGCCTAAATTTAGGAACAGCCAGTTTATCCTTATTTCTTAAGTTTAGATTATGATTATCACTATTTTTCACAAATTTACTTTTGTTCTTGTGGGTATACAATAAAATTTCATAAATATACTGTGAATACACTGTAAGGATGTTAATATGCTTAAACTTATCTCTTAATGACTCCCGAGACCCCATTCCATAGATAGTCCGGATAGCCCTCTTCTGCAACACAAAGATGCATTCAATATCGGCAGCGTTACCCCACAGTAGTATGCCATATGTCATGATACTGTGGAAGTAGCTGAAGTAGACAAGACGCGCCGTTTTAATGTCTGTAAGTTGTCGGATCTTTTTGACAGCATAGGCTGCTGAACTAAGCCTGGCCGAAATTTTCCCGATATGAGGCCCCCATTGCAATTTGGAGTCTAACGTTATGCCCAGAAAGACAGTGTCATCGACCAATTCTATTATATCATCCCTAACCTTAATTATTTTATCATTTTATTTTTATTTTTATTTTAACACTTTATTATTTTATCGAACCCTCTGTGTCCGTATAGGTATTGATATTGGTATTAGTTTGTGAAAGCGTCCGTGTGAGTTCAATGAAGTGCACAGATTTACGTTGTGTAGTTCTATCAGAGAATTGAGTCACAAGTAGAAATTGACTAATTGACCAACTGAATTTGCTCTTGTTAAGTAATAACCATAGTAAAAATCTGTAAACTTACATAAAATATATACGATTATTAGCTTTAGAGAAGACGAACATTGAGCATAGTAGGACAATTACAAAGTATACCATATACCTACATTATGTGCCAATATAATAACAGCAAACACACAGAGAGAAAGAGCAGGAAATGTTTTATTTTAGCGGGATAACTAACGTCCAAGAAGTTGGCCCCCCACTTATCGATTACAAAATTTTTGAAAGTTGTGCTGGGTTGTTCTAGGTTTGTGCTACTTTGTTCCAAAACATTATAGAACTAAGACTGAAATTTTCAGAGAAAATCCAAAAAAGCTAATTTCTGAGCTGGCCCCCCACTTTTAAGATATCACGATTCTGGCGGTTGTTCTGGGTTGTGCTAGGTTTATTCTATATTGTTCTAAAATATCGCGCCCGAAAACCAATTATTTTCGCAATTATCGCAAATAATAATTTCTGAGCTGGCCCCCCCCTTTTAAGATATCACGATTCTGGCGGTTGTTCTGGGTTGTGCTAGGTTTGTTCTATATTGTTCCAAAATATCGCGCCCGAAAACCAATTATTTTTGCAATTATCGCAAATAATAATTTTTGAACTGGAACCCATCTTTTAAGATATCACAATTCTGGCGGTTGTTCTGGGTTGTGCTAGATTTGTTCTATATTGTTCCAAAATATCGCGCCCGAAAACCAATTATTTTCGCAATTATCGCAAATAATAATTTCTGAGCTGGCCCCCCACTTTTAAGATATCACGATTCTGGGGGTTGTTCTGGGATGTGCTAGGTTTGTTCTATATTGTTCCAAAATATCGCACCCGAAAACAAATTATTTTCGCAATTATCACAAATATTAATTTTTGAACTGGCAACTTTTAAGATATCACGATTTTGGCGGTTGTTCTGGGTTGTACTAGGTTTGGTCTATATTGTTCCAAAATATCGCGCCCGAAAACCAATTATCGCAAATAATAATTTTTGAGCTCACCACATTTTTGAGAAAATATTAATTTCCAAAAAATTATATAAATTTTCGATAAAAATTATTTTTCTCTAATTAATTGAATTTCGAGTAAGTTGTAAAGTTAATACTCCTAACAAAAAAGTTAATATCAGGCGTTACTTTTCGAAGTCCCAGTTAAATTAAATAAATCTAACTACTTTGCAATATTCCGCCACATGCAAATTACCCAACTCTCGTATTTATTCATGCACAAGACCGCCCTCCAAACCCACTTAAAATTAGGCCGAAAGAATAGAGAAATAATTGTGAAAATAGTATAAATAAGAGAGTTGTGTTATCGTGCAAAAAATTATAAAAAACTCGACACGTGTTTCGCCCCCAACCAGGGGTATCATCAGGAGATGTTGATGGCTCGGCGCACGGCGACCGAATAAGCCACAACTCGTAAACCACACCTATTTATATTCTAAGGTTTTTTATTACTACCCACAACCATTACACCAAATTATTTTATGTCCACCTACCACCGTTGTTTGAATGACGTACACCTACCCGCAGCAAAGGGGAAGAGGCGAAAGAACATATATCAGCTTTTAGAAACAATCGCCCAGAACGGTCTCATTTCGCAAAACATTTGTTAGACTCCGGTCACTACCTACCTAATCCTCACACTTATGACGTTCTGCACACCTGCAACAAAGGACTGAGGCTTTCGGTTTTGGAACAATTAGAAATCTACAAACATAGACGCTAGAACCCTAATATCTTAGATGATCAACTTAATTTCGCCTCTTCCCCTTTGCTGCGGGTAGGTGTACGTTATTTAAACAACGGTGGTGGGTAGACATAAAATAATTTGGTGTAATGGTTGTGGGTAGAAATAAAAAACCTTAGAATATAAATAGGTGCGGTTTACGCGTTGTGGCTCATTCAGTCGCCGTGCGCCGAGCCATCAACATCTCCTGATGATGCCCCTGGTTGGGAGCGAAACACGTGTCGAGGTTTTTTATTATTTTTTGCACGATAACACATCTCTTATATTTATTCTATTTTCAAAATTATTTCTCTATTCTTTCGGCCTAATTGAGCGGAGCGAAGCGAAGCTCTATCTTAGACGACAAGTGTAAATCGTTTGTGTGACAACTCCTCCGAAACGGCTCGACCGATTTTGACCAAATTTGGCATGCTGGTCGATATCATACCCGGGAGTGCATATTATCTCTGAAATCATGAAAATAGAGCATAAAAAAATTTAACAAAATTTGCGCCGCTCAACATTTGTAATTAGTAGCATGCATTGCATACCTAGTTATGGCGCGATATTTTAGAAAAATATAGAACAAACCTAGAACAACCCAGAACAACCGCCAGAACAGTGATATCTTATGAGTGGGGTGCCAGTTCAAAAAATATTATTTGCGATATTTGATAAAATAATTTGTTTTTGGGCGCAATATTTTGGAACAATATAGAACAAATCTAGAACAACCCAGAACAACCGCCAGAATCGTGATATCTTAAAACTGGGGTGCAAGTTAAAAAATTATTATTTGAGATATTTGCGAAAATAATTGGTTTTCAGGCGCGATATTTTGGATCAATATAGAAAAAACCTAGAACAACCCAGAACAACCGCCAAAATCGTGATATCTTAAAAGTTGCCAGTTCAAAAATTATTATTTGCGATAATTGCGAAAATAATTGGTTAATATTTTGGAACAATATAGAACAAACCTAGCACAACCCAGAACAACCGCCAGAATCGTGATATCTTAAAAGTGGGGGGCCAGCTCAGAAATTATTATTTGCGATAATTGCGAAAATAATTGGTTTTCGGGCGCGATATTTTGGAACAATATAGAACAAACCTAGCACAACCCAGAACAACCGCCAGAATCGTGATATCTTAAAAGTGGGGGGCCAGCTCAGAAATTAGCTTTTTTGGATTTTCTCTGAAAATTTCAGTCTTAGCTCTATAATGTTTTGGAACAAAGTAGCACAAACCTAGAACAACCCAGCACAACTTTCAAAATTTTTGTAATCGATAAGTGGGGGGCCAACTTCTTGGACGTGGATAACTATAACTACCACTATACCTTCGTAATTTGAAATGTACACCAAATTGAAATTTATATGGGATATGAAATCGAAGCGAAGAGCGTATTATTTCTGAATAGTAAAATATACTCGTCAGCTTTAAGCTTTGATTTACTATGAACTTTGGTTCATAACCACTAAAATAAATTCGTAGCTTCCGGTTATCTGGTCCAACCGAAGCCATACTGCAAGTGAAGTCAGCTTGGAAAGTTAACTTTGCACTTAGAGTTTTCTATAATTTATGTATTAAAAAATTTGCAGGACTCCTTAACGAAATGCTTTCATATAGCTTGAAATTTGTTGGCATACGTTGATATGATACCTACTTGAGTAATACATATTCATCTGATGTAGTTGTGATGGTGCTTATACTTTATTAAGGGCTCACATAGCCTCATACTCACACCTACCTTGAAAATATAATAACCATGCTTCAAACCATGGTCTCCAGTGTGAGTAGGTGGAACGTGGCCGTGTCATTTTGCGAACAAGTCATGTTCGCGAAGGAGGCGGCCGAGTGGGTGAGGGAACGTACCCTACCTGCTGAGTTCCGAAGTAAGCGGCCACGGCGTCGCAGACTTATCTACGCCCAAGATCGTCGACCTCCTTGATCGGGGCCTGAGGACAGCGGGATAGCCTCCCGCCGACTTACCGAAGCAGGCTAGAAGGAGGCTGAGGTCCCGTAGCACGCAACCAGATTCACCCACCGACGCGGGATAAAACCCAACGCCAACGACGCGGGATGAAACCCGATCAAACCCCCGAAGAGGCCACACAGGTGGCCAAAGTCCGCAGGGTTCCACTGGAAATTCTCTGTGTGCTCATCAGAGGCGCTCAACAATGGACGTAGGATCGGAAATTAAAAAAATTGCGAAATGGCTTTACCTACTTTTATTTCGTTGGCCGCAAAACATGGTCGTATAATGTAAAACACCTCTGTCTAATCCTTCGCAAAGAAAACATGACTTTGTGTGTGTGATGTCACAACAGTTTTAACATTATAAAAGCTACACTGAAGTGTATTTTTGTACAGGACTTTGATGAAGTTCAAAACAAATAAAAATCTCTTTCATCCTTTGAAAGCAAGCATAGTATTTTTTTTATCAAAAGGGTGGAAACATTTTGTGTAAACGTAACATCCCTGGCTTTGAAAGCACCCTCCGGCTACAGTGACAGCTTTGCACCACCAGTTTTCGTAATATACTTATCTCGTATGGTACCTATTTGTGTCAAAACAGTCAAAGAAAACATTGCTAATAAAAATTTATAAAAATTATAACTGGTTGTACGTGTAAAAGCAGAAACGTAAGCTTTTTAATTAATTATTTTTGAGATTAAATTGTGTCAAGATGTCAGGATATAATGCACGTGATATAATTTAATAAGGGATAAGGGTATATAATAACGATGACTGAAATCCCAAGATAAGGGTATACGTCTAATAAAACATAATTATTATTATCTTACCGTAATTATTTTGATATTAATAAAGTCATGAGGCAACAGACAAGGGTTTTAAGAGGAGTGTAATATTTTTTAAAGCCGCTTAAAAATGATTTAATCTCTCACCGTTATGAGGTAGGCACACTTTAGTAAAGCACCTTCTCGTAGAATATCTGTAAAGCGAAAAAATATATATTAATATTGAGATTAATTAAATATACTTAAAATATTTTTTGAGTCTATCTTTTTATTAGTATGCCTACATTTAATTTTAGTATTCCAAACTCAGCTTAGTTTGAGACTAAATACTAGACTAGACTAAATTTTTATCAATCATTTTGATGGTGCACCAACAACTTATGCTAAATATTAAATAAATAATATAATAGCTGAGCTTCGATATTTTCCGTGATACGACGGCCATCTGACCTGCACAACCCATAGGCGATATCGAAGTTCTGTATTTAGACCACTTGGATTTTATTGATCCAACTACCCACAACAATTGCCATAGATGTTCGTATGGCAACCGGGACCGACAGCTTAACGTGTTGAATGGAATCAGGCGTTACCTGGCGAAAGTCCATGATAAAACAATAGGGTAAGATGTAGAATTTTTATATAATTTCGCTAAATAGAAGACATTATAAACGTCGACATATGTTTCACCTACTCACGAGGCATTCTCAAGACTCTCTCAAAGAGAACAGCTGTTCTCATATATGTCGCATATATCACATATGTCGACGTTTATAATGTCTTCTATTTAGCGAAATTAGTGCAATTATATAAAAATTCAACATCTTACCCCATTAGCTTAACGTGTTTTTCGGAAAGGTCTCAATGTCTTAAGAAATGGTCAAGAAACCTAAGAAGAGATCCGATCTGGCTGGTGTTTGCAATGTGTCCCTGTCCGTCCTCGTAATTTACAGTAATACAAGTAAAAAATCACTCCCACTCAGGGACAAGCGATATTAGCAAACCGAGCTATGTTTTGTAACATCTCGTAGCACTCACAGCTATTGTCCTATTATTATGCAAAGCGACCAACGGCTGTCGAACGTAAGAAAATGTTTCCACTGAATATTGAACCACATTTCTTTGTGTTAAAAGGTTATTAGAATGTAGGTCTCGATGTAAATATTACAAGGCCGAATGTTCATATTTGGGTCATTATTTTACTCCTTGTATTGAAACCACCTGCGTCTAAAGGTTAGGCTGGCATTGGCTTTACCTATACTCTTATGAAGAATTGATTTTGTTCTATACAAATGTCATAATGTAGCCATACTGAATAATTCATGATGCTGTGCCCTGATATCACAATAGCAATACAATAGTTACAAGTAATTTTTTTACTACATTGCAGATGCACTGTTTGAAATGATACACGTCAAAATTGACACAGCAACCCACTTCAAACTACCAGTATCTTAAGGACTACCTTAGGGACCAAAAATTTGTCGGAATGGGACAAAATTGAAATGGGAACATTTGGGAAGTTCCAATTAAAAACAAAACAAAATCGGTTCACCCAGTTCGAAGATATGAGGTAATAAACATAAAAAAACATACAGTCGAATTGAGAACCTCCTCTTTTTTTGGAAGTCGGTTGAATATAACAAATAGAAGGTTTACTCAAATCCAGCATTTAATATATTTAATTTACAGCACAGCTTGGGCCTACATTATGATGCATGGTAGGAAATAAAACTGTAAAAAACTGTCATGTAAGTTGCTTCAGAAATTAGCCTTTACTTTCAGACACACATCACATTTTAAATGTGTCAAATATCAAAAACCAGACTGCTACGGAATTTGTCATGCAATAGATTAGGTTGTGTATTTTGATTCGTCTTTGTTTGTCCTAAATACAACTTAGTCCGTGTTCACATTTAGAAATCCGAATTATTTATTGGCAGATACAACAAAGGATGTAGTCGTATAGGTCAAAGTTAGCTTTAAGGTATGCTACTTGGATTAGGTTTGCAGTTAAGACGGCTGATTTTGTATTTTATACCCTCAATTGATATTTATAATGGTTTTGAACTTTTGACTTGCATTCTAGTAGAATGCATGTTACTGAAGTTGTGAGGAAAACCTTTAGTTTAATATGAGACAATATTACTTTTAAATCTACTAAAATTTGGACCTCTTAGTACTATTTCATCATACGAGTACACCGAGCCATGTTCCAACGCATTTGAGGTCAGCTTTCCAGTCTAACTGCGATTCGGATGAACATGGATATTTTCTGTAGAGCGACTGCCATCTGGGCACATATCCAACCTCCAAAATTCATGGGCGATATCGAAGTTCAATAGTTAGACTGGTTGGATTTTTGTTTTAGGGCTCCAACTACCGCTAACGACTGCTGTTACGATGTTTGTATGAGAACCGGAACCGACGGCTTAACGTGCTCTCCGAGGCACGGAGAGGTCTTAAAATGTCTTAAGAAATGGTCACCCATCCTAAGACTGGCCTGGCTAGATGTTGTTTAACTTTTGCAATGTGTTAACATAGTCGATTACCACTAGACCACGAGCCCCTCTTAGCACCATTTATTATCATTCACAGATATAATAAATTATCTTACCAGTGCATTCATGGTACGTTAGTTGCAATTACATCTGCTAAAATACATGTGTTAATTGTAACTGTGTTCCAAATTGCAGTTTCAGTACTGCACTGTTAATTTGTCATAAGTTTGTTCTCTGATGTTTATAAGATAGTATTAATTTCGGTAATGTAGTAGGCAAGCTAGACATTACCAGTGTTGCTGTATGTGTTGCTTTCTTTTAAAAGGAGAGAGGATTGAGAAGGATGTCGATGATTAGATACGTAAATATTATATTATTTAATTGACCGAGCGAGCGAAGCGTCTCAGTTTTAACTCGAGGACTGACCGATTTGGCGTTGTTGGTATTGTGTCAGTTCCGGTCTACAGGCCGCATTTTTTAGCCGATTTTTATGAAATTTGGCACAAGTGTTCTTTGTTGCAAGACGCAACTTTTGTCGAAGGGATTTTTCGATTGGGGGGAAAATGGGGGAGAAATGGGGGGAAAATGCGAAAATAACGCGAGGTCTACTGTTCACAGAACCACTAGTAAACTATGGTCGCCATGGAGATCTTAGAGTCTAAAATTAATTTTAGAGTATCTGCCGATTATTGAGCGAGGCTATGACGTACATAATAAAATCCTAACAGTTATAGGCTCTCCTCATAATGCGTGGGCCAGCAAGTTGCCTACTAACAAAATTGAGACGTATAGTGAGCCTCTATTTATCCCTTCTGTTCAACAGTTGAACATATCAAAACAATGGTAAGTAAAAAATTTAAAAAAAAAAAAACTTTTTAGCATTAATTAATAGCATTAATTTTTCGCAGAATCAAAAGGACAACAAAACGAGGCATTATCAAGACTGTCTCAGAGAGAACATGCTGTTCTCTCTGAGACAGTCTTGATAATGCCTCGTTTAGAGGCGAAACAATTGTCGACGTTTTGTTGTCCTTTTGATTCTGCGAAAAATTAATGCTATTAATTAATGCAAAAAAGTTTTTTTTTTTAAAAATTTTTTACTTACCATTGTTTTGTCATGGATTTTCGCCAAGTAACGCCTGTTTCTATCCAATAGTTGAACATATTGTAAGGGGAGTTCATTACGGTAGGTATATGAAAATAGACCATGTGAACATGAATAAAATTTGATTCTGTCTACTTCCAAGAGACCAAATATTAGTGATTACATAAAAACCGACTTCAAATTTCCAGAATAGGATCAAATAACTGTCGGAATTAACGAAATTCAAATGAGACCACTCGAAAAACAGTAGCTTTTAAAAAATAAAACTGAGATCGCACCGAAATTCAACTGAACACGACACAACTAAACTATTTATGGCTTTGCTAATTTAAACGAGTATCGCGGGATAAGTAACGTCTGACTGGCTAAATGTTCGGGGACAGTCGGGATCACGGCGCGCCAATCAAACGGCCTGATTCAGATTGATGGTATGCCGCCCGCGTGGCTGCCAGGCAAAAGGTAGGGACCGGGAAATCCATGCATTAAACATTATGGTGTATTTATAATACGATTTTCTGTGTTTAGCACTGTTGCTTGCTTGTAATAAAACAAAAGAAAGCAGGGTGGATTATTTTTAAACTAGTTTTCTTTCTTTCATTTCTTTGTTAAACTAAGCTACCAACACCACAGTACAGATGAGATAGTTTCTCCAATTTTTGACCTAGCGAGTGTAGCGAACGAATTGTCTGCATTTCGGGATTGCCCAATTTTGCTTTCGTCCGTCTATCTGTATGTGTGTTCTGATTCCAACGAAACATGGCACAAGTGTTCCTTTATTGAGCGGAGCGAAGCGGAGCTCAATCTTAGGCGACAAGTGTAAATCGTTTGTGTGTCTACTCCTCGTTCTAATGTAATGAATGCTTATGAACTAAATGTAATTCAGAAATTGTATAAAGAAAATTGTCGGTATCAAATTAACTCAGCGAGTCCAAACCATAAGAATTTTTCTCCACATCTTGGTTTATTCGAATATATCACGTAAAGACGGCCAGACTTATTTCAATAAAATTTGGGATTCGGATAGTTTGAAATATAGGGCAGATAAAAGGGTATTTTATAATCTCGGTTATAGTTTTCAGTGGGGATAAGCCATGAGGAAATGAGCGGGGAGTAAGGTTGGGGGATAGGCCGCCTAGAACCGCGGATAAACACTAGTGTCTTTGTAGAATAATTAAATAGTGTAATAATGATAGTGTGATTGTTATCAATGACAGTGGCAGGCGACGTCAGGTCACGACAGATGGACAATCCTACAAACCTTCGTTGTTATAGATTCAAGGTTCATGTCAAATGTCATGACTGGAATGCCGGATTAATGGCAACTGGGGAGAATAAATTTAAATAGATCACTTACTTTAACTCTTATTATTGAGACCGTTCTCGTGACTTCGTGTTTATATTCATTTGCTTGTTTATTTTTTACACCGACAGTGATGTTTTATTCACGAGGAATTGAAATTTTACTAGAGAATTTGATATTGAAATCTTATTGGTTTGTGGTGGTGGAAGGTTTTGATATGTATTATTAAGAGGAAAGATTTGCATTGAATAAATAGCCTTTGAGACTACTGAACTTTTTTTTGACTCCTAATTGATGGTAGCGTAATGCTTAAAGCCTATAACACGCTTAAAAATGTAGCATAATATACCTAAGTAAAATAATTATTGAAAATGAATCAATAGTTAGTTTATTCGTTACAGACAAAAAAATAAATATATTCCTTTTTAGGGTTCCGCACCCAAAGGTAAAACGGGAACCCTTACTGAGACTTCGTTGTCCGTCCATCCGTCCGTCCGTGCGTCCGTCTGTCTATATCTCATGAACCGTTATAGTTAGGAAGTTGAAATTTTAGTTTAATGAATATTTAAGGGGGCTCCCATACAACAAACGTTTTTTTTTTCTGTTTTGGTACGGAACCCTTTGTGCGCGAGTTCCACTCGCACTTGGCCGGTTTTTATTAAGCGTCGTCATTTCGAGACTGGATAATTTTGCTTTCGTCGGACTGTCTGTCTGTTTGTATGTGTGTTCCGGGCTAGCGGCCTTATTTTTATCCACGAAACTTGGCACAAGTGTTCCTTGATATACCTTTGATTGGTGGGAAAATGGAAAAAAAAACCCAAATAATGTTTTATTGTTTGTGAGGTCTATGTTCGACTATCTACCAAATTCCATATTCACTCTCAAATTCCATATTAAATCTCGATCTCGAATATCGAATTATCAATCCCTCGGTCGACCCCCGCAGAGACCACAGAGGTGGTCAAAGTCCGCCGGGCGCCACTGGAAATACGTGCTGCTTGTAACCAGAGGCTACGGACGTTAGAGCAGCTGCGGCCTTGGGCCGCGGAAATAAAAAAAAAATCATTCGGTCGGGACCAACTTTGTGTGACACATTATATTGTGTCGAAGTCTGGGTGTTTCCTATATACAATATATATGTATTATATAGTATTGTACAATATGTATGTGTTTACAAAAGAAAAAATGTGTATAAGTACGAGTATTTATATCAGTTTAGCTAGTACTCATATCACAAGCTCTGCTCAGTTTGAGACTAGAAGGCGTTGTGTGAATTGTCCTAACATATAAAAAGAACCTACCAAATTCAATATGAATTCTCAGAATCTTTAATCTGTTCGTTCAAATGTCTGCAGTACTTATTCTCAATCAATATTGTTGCAGTAAGATATTAAGATATTGGTGAGATATAGGTTTCGATTTCACCACTCGATAATTGCTGGCTTCGACAACTAATCAACGACAACGCGAACCAATCGCTACTATCATTATCGCGCTAATTTTAAGCACGAAGTTTTATAATTAGCACTGCGAGTGTAAATATTGCTTAATACATTGTTGAACTATTTATATGAACGATTTATTGATAGTGGAGTTTTGAAATATTTAAATTAACTAGCTGCTTCCCACAGCTCCGCCTGCGGTAACAGCTAGTTAATTTAAATATTTCCTCCTCACCCATAGATTACCTCCTAATAGATTCCGCATGCAGGGCAACAAACGCGCGCCACTCATACTTGATTTTGCAAGCATATAAAGCTATGCCTAAAATCACGACGTCAGTGACAACCAACTTCGCAACCTATGACCACGTGCGATTATATAATTTAAAAAAAATGTTTTTGTGAGAATTTTACATTTTAAATGGCTTCCTGTTTCGTAAAATGGTGTGGCAAGTCGGCGAGGATATCAAATTACCAAAAAGATGGCATTACATTTCACCGGTAAGTAAATTAGACATAAATGTAAATATAAATTGACTAGGCACCGGAGTTCAATTTATTCTGGTTGGTAATAGAACATAAACACAAACAATTTCGAACCCGTTGATGTCTTTTTGAAATTACTCTTTCACTCATTAGCCAAATTATAATAGCTATCCTTTTCTAATAATACATTACAATAGCACTTGAATCGATAGTGATGGGATATCGGTATGATATTGTACGTCATCGATATTTAGCAGTATTATTGCCTATATTTATTAATAATATTGTAGGTGCTTTAAAAAGTAGTACCTATAAATAAGCAACATGTTGTCGCCTGCGACTGCGCCCGCTTGAATTTCGGTAAGCTGCGATTTATTTGCGACCAATTTGTGCGTTGGCATTATTTAATTTTTTTTTCGCAGCTAATGTGATTAAGTATTAGCAATGTAACTGAGATATATGTATATTATTTTATAGGTTTCCTGGATGCCCTGAGGAAAAAGAAATGGGTAGATGCAACATCTCGTGGGGAGAGTTGGTTTCCCACCAATAACAACGTAAAATATTAAGAAAGAAATTATAGTCCCGCCGATGACATCAGTTTTTGTGATCTATTTATAATTTCTTTCTAAATTATATTATTTTACATCTACTGAATAAAAATATAAAATTATAATGTATCATCATCAGAGATGGGGGGCTCGTGGCTTAGTGGTAACCGTGTATATTAACACATTGCTAAGGTTAAGAAACATCTAACCAGGTCGGTCTTAGGATTGGTGACCATTTTTTTAGAAATTGAGACCTCCGTGCCTCTGGGAGCACGTTAAGCCGTCGGTCCCGGTTATTATACGAAAATCTATGGCAGTCGTTACGGGTATTTGGGGCCCTAAATCAAAATCCAACTGGTCTAACTACAGAGCTTTGATATCGCCCATAGTTTGTGGAGGTCAGAATGATGGCAGTCGCTCCACGGAAAATATTAAAGTTCAGCTGCATCGCAGTTACACTGGAAAGCTGATCCTGAGTTAGGAAAAGGCTTGGTAGATGTGCGATCATCAGAGATCGGAATAAGTAGAAATTTTGTACTTAAAGTTTGAGGAAATAGGAACTGAGAGTTGATAATACCTGTCCCTCTTGATTAAGTCCCGATACAAATCAAAATCCAACTGGTCTAACTACAGAGCTTTGATATCGCCCATAGTTTGTGGAGGTCAGAATGATGGCAGTCGCTCCACGGAAAATATTAAAGTTCAGCTGCATCGCAGTTACACTGGAAAACTGATCCTGAGTTAGGAAAAGGCTCGGTAGATGTGCGATCATCAGAGATCGGAATAGGTAGAAATTTTGTACTTAAAGTTTGAGGAAATAGG
Source organism: Nudaria mundana (assembly GCA_963556515.1). Taxonomy (NCBI): domain Eukaryota; kingdom Metazoa; phylum Arthropoda; class Insecta; order Lepidoptera; family Erebidae; genus Nudaria; species Nudaria mundana. The sequence goes on along the minus strand of OY748288.1, from coordinate 7,434,146 downwards.
AACTGAGAGTTGATAATACCTGTCCCTCTTGATTAAGTCCCGATACATATTCCTATAAAAATTATAATAATAAATAAAAAAAAATGTTTTTTTTTATTTATTATTATAATTTTTTATAAATGTATTTAAAAATGTATAAAATAAGAATATAAAGGAATAAACGATATAATAAAATTATAAAAATATAATTATAATATACGAGTACCTATCAAAATTTTATCGACACATTTTCATCCCTATCCCATCTCTAGTATTCGGTGCATTCGAAGATTGACCTTGAAACAGCCAATCATAGCACACTTACATGTTTCCGCGCGCCCCTCGCATTCCGCATACAGGTGAACTCGGTAAGGAACAAAATTACAGTAATGCGGAATCTATTAGGAGGTTATCTATATCCTCACCTCACGCACGCCTTCACTCACCGACGCGGGATAAAACCCGACCTCAAAGATGCGGGGTAACACACACATGGTCCACCGGGCGCCACTGGGAATTCTTCTAGTGCTTACCGGAAGCGCTCGGCAATAGACGTGGACGGCAATAGACGTGGACGGCAATGGACGAAAAAAAAAAACCGCTCCGCTCGTGTGAAATAGCTTATAAGACGATAACTTTTTTTTTCTGCCATCCGTGTTTGATGAAATCAAGGCTATGTTGCCCTGCTGAGTTGAGTTGAATCTATCTATGAAACCCGCAAGAAATTCCTTTCAGTGGCTTCAGAGATTACATAGGTACAGACAGACAAGAAAAAGGTTGTTGGTAGGTATGTTTTATCACTTTTTATCACCTACATTTTGTAAATAACTCTTTTGACAAATTAACTAAATGTGAAACACACGATGTGAATCCAAACAGGCAAACAAGCTATTGTTTTGGTTGATGTGCAATGTTTCACACCCGATTGCTAAAGATGAAGCCTTTACTCTCTTCAATTGTGACAAATGCTAACTAATTATAGTTGCGGTCAATGAAGTGTTTATTAATGAGTTTCCTGTTGTACTTAACACACACACACACACACACATAGAATCACGTCTATATTCGCAAAGGGGAAAGTCCAACATAATGGGAGATGATTACCGTATTCGGATACTACGGTGAAATTTGCAAGAGCCTCGTACGTCTGTCGGCAACTGCATCGCTTGCAAGTGAGGATGCATATTGATGCCATTTCCTGTTGCTGTTTGAAGATTATTCATAAAGACTATTGCAAACTATAGGACGATACTGTTTGCGAAGCGTAAGCGTTGCATTTGTGAGAGTGACCACGAAAAGTAGAGAAAAAACTCTTTTTGTAGCTGTGTGTACAACGCATGTGTGTGTAAAAGAGGTCACATATACGTTCACGTACACTGCACTCACACAAATGCAAAGCTTCGCTTACACCTCTCGACCTGTACAAATCTATTTGGACTAGCGTCAGTTCCATTTCAAAGGGGATACTCTGACCAACTAAGCTTAATTTTGTTTGATGGATTTTTTATTAGTAGATGTTTCAGATAAAGTACTTTGTCATGAAGTTCTTATGTCCAGTTACGGTAGTATGCTTCTGTATTTCATAAATATATGGTAAATATTATAAATCACTCGTAACCACGATTTTTGTAATCTTGTCAAAACATCGGGGAACATGTAAGGTGTCGAACCTTTGATACTATCTCGATAGTTCCGTTTACACAACCTGATCGTTAACCTATTAGTACCTACCTATACCTCTTCTAATCCTAAATAGATTTATATACAAGGTAATTGACACCAAAACTACCAATACCAAATGAACTTGACCCCGCCGCGCGCCTCAGCCGGACAGTTAGACACGACTGTCCATCGGTGTCAATGATCTTTTATATCAATCTACTTAGGATTAGGTATACTTAATAGTATTTTAATGAGGAAAGAGTATAATTGTTTCTATGTTTGGATTGAATATGCTGCGAAACTATGTACTAAACCGATTGGAAACATTCTTTGATCAATATAAAGCTAAATTGTTGGTGATAGGTACTCAAAAGGTACAATAGGTTATAAACTCTCAAGTCTCATTTATAAAACCGTGGCCACATTATCTGACTTATCTGCTCAAAGACAATAGACTTGCGGAATATGCCAATGAAAGTCCACGACTTATGGATCGCGACTTCATAACATAAAAATAAAATCGATCCGTTCCCTATGTATGCTTAGAGCTTCATAACTACGCAGCGATTTTGATGCGGTTTTCACTAATGGAAAGAGTGGTTCTCGAGGAAGGTGTTTTTGTATATAATTTCTCAAGCGGGCGAAGCCGCGGGCGTCCGCTAGTACAATATATATTATGGACACGGTTTAATAGTGTCTTCATATTCACAATAGTATTTGACAATTTAATAATAAATAAAACAACTTTAACAAATAAACTACAAAGTTCAAATAGAAATATTGAAGTCATAAAGCCCAATATAATACTGAGGTCAAATAAATTTAATTACTGTGCAATGTTAAGCCACCGATTTTAATATCAGACAGTGTCTGTGTTCAATTAAATGCAATGCCCTTTTGTTAAATAGAGATATTAGATAAATAGATACTAATCAAAGGTCTATCTAAAGTAATGACAACGTGCCGACTACCGTTTCTAGTAATAAATAAATAAAGGCCAGTATACGTTGCATTACATGCTTCATTTATATCGAATCATTAATTTTAATCAAGTTTACAAAGGTTTTTTTTTTTTTTTTTTTTTTTTTTTTTAGTTCCGCGACCAAGGCCGCGGCCGCTTCAACGTCCGTTGCCGGGCGTCTCTGGTTACAAGCAGAACGTATTTCCAGTGGCGCCCGGCGGACTTTGACCACCTCTGTGGTCTCTGCGGGGGGTTGGGTCGGGATGACAATCCCGCGTCGTTGGGGTAGGGTTTTATCCCGCGTCAATGAGTGAATCTGGTTGCGTGCTATGGGGCAAAGGCCCCGCAGCACGCAACCCTTCTAGCCTGCTTCTGTAAGGACGACGGGTGGCGATCCCGCCGTCCTCAGGCCCCGATCATGGAGGTCGATGGTCTTGGGCGTAGATGAGTCTGCGGCGGCCTCGCCGCTGACTACGGAACTCGGCGGGGAGGGCACGCTCCCTCTCCCTCTCGGCCGCCTCCTTCGCGAGCACGACTTGCTCGCAGAAGGACACGGCCGCGTTCCACCTACTCCCGCTGGAGACCATGGCTTGAAGCATGGTCTCCAGCGAGAGGGTATCCACGCCCAGACCCACTACGAGGTCCCGGCGCTGACTCGCCCACGCTGAGCACTCCACCAACGTGTGGAGTGCGGTGTCGTCGTCGGAAACCTCGCAGTGTTGACACCGGGGTGTGACCTCACGATGGATGCGAAACAGATAGCTACCGAAGCATCCATGCCCGGTAACGATCTGCGTCGCACGATACGTGAGGTCACCATGCTGCCTCTGCAGCCAATCGTCCATGATCGGTCTCACCGCCGCGATGATGGTGGCACCCCACTTGGGTTGCTCAAGTCGCACCCTCCATGACTCCATGAGATCCTGGCGGAGTTGGGACCGCCGGTCATCGATTTCTCGAGACGCAGGCCTGTGGTCCCGCTCCAGCGCCTCCTTGCGCCATTGGAACAATGACGCAAGGGCTCTCGCTTCCAGGTCCCATGGAGGGGTCCCGGCTAGGAGACATGCAGCCTCTCCGGAGATCGTGCGGTAGCCCCTTATTGTTTTGACGGCCAAGGTCCTCAACGGTCTGTTAAGGAGCGTTGAGTTGTTGGCCGTCAACCGCGCCGCCCATACGGGAGCCCCGTATAGGGCCATACTCCGCACGATCCCCAGGTACAGTCTCCTGCAGGAAGCGTTGGGTCCCTTTAGGTTGGGCATCAGTCGCGAAAGCGCGACCGATGCCTGTGTCACCTTGGGGACCAAACTTCGGAAATGTGGTCCGAAGTTCCATCGGCTATCAAGTACGATCCCTAGATACTTCATCGAGGGCTTGATGCCGATGCTAACGCCTCCCACATTTATGCTGGAACCTTCAGGTGGACCGTTCCGAGGTCTGTGAAAACACAGAACCTCGGACTTGTGCAAGGCCACCTCCAGTCCCAGCCGCCGTATCCGACCCACGACTTGAGCAACACCCGTCGTGACCTTGAGTGCTGCCTCCTGGTACGTTGCACCCCGCGCCGTGACGAGGGTATCGTCGGCGTAGCACGTTACGCCGACGCCCTCAGGCAACGCACCCCGCAGCACCCAGTCGTAGCCGATGTTCCACAGAAGCGGCCCCAGGACCGACCCCTGCGGAACACCGCACGACACATCTCGCCGAGCTGGCCCGAGCCAGCTGGGGAAAGCTATGGCCCTCTCCGAGAGATAGGCCCCGACAATACGACGGAGGTAGAGAGGCGTTTCGTGATACACGAGCGCCTCCCTAACGCAGCTCCATGGCAAGGTGTTGAACGCGTTGGCGATGTCTAGAGACACCGCCACCACCACCTTGCCCTGTGAGACTGCTTCCTCCGTCAGGCTCTTGACGCGCATGATCGCGCTCACGGTGGAGCGTCCCCGACGGAAACCGTACTGGTTGTCCGCCAGGTCTGGCCCCACCGTCGAGAGATGCTCGACGAGGCGTTCCGCGATAAGTTTACAAAGGTAATTTAAATTGGGATGATTATTTTGTTTATACGCTGATAACCTGAAGTCTATAGGTTTTGATTGATATTTTTATAACGATTGGATATATAATATTGTAGGAATTGAAAAGTTTTCTGTACAAAATTTTTAAAGTAACTCATGGTTTTTTAGGCGTCCGTAGTAAAAGTCTCGGAACCCTTATGGGCGGCTTTCCTCCCAAATGGTTAGTGTTAGAAAGATGAAATTGAGCACGGATATGTGTATTTACTATTACGACAAAGTGCTAACATAAAATTATGAAAAATATTTTTTCTGAGGTACCGTCGCTACAAGTAAAGTAAGAATGATTTTATTTTCTCGCGTCAACCCCATTGTGTCATTATTTAGATAATAGATCATTAGATAGGTTTTTTAAAATGTTGGGAAGTTGCTAAGGCAATTTTTTTTGATTTACGTGTCCGTTTGCGAGATATTTAACTTTAAAGCACATTTTTTTTGTTTAAAATAGAAAGTCCCCCCCCTCTGAAATTTAAACGGAAGAATCGATGAATCTGAAAAAAAAAAAAAAAAAAAAGCTAGATGGTAGTCCATATGAGGAACTTTAAAGGAAAACGATAACGGACCAGATTACTTTGTTAATTTAGGAGTTATTGAGCCTATAATGGGTAACTACGGAACCCAATATTATGCGTGGCCCGACACGCACTTGTCCTGTTTTTATAAATAAAACATTCAAGAATGTACATACATACAGACAAACATCACGCTTAAATCCCCAGGGGTACACTGAGGTGCATTGCACACCCACTTTGCAAGTAATTTCTTTATTCCCACGTAATAGGGGACAAACCTATTACCGTCACCGGGCAGTATAGCAAATCCATAACCACCTGAAATTCAAACCAAAATTCCAACAGCCAAGAGAGGCTGATGTGGACATACTACTAAATTAGAATCTCTGTGGTCCAAGCGAGAATGGAAACGTAGAATAATAATAAAATATCTATAACTATGGCATGCTACTAATTGCGAATGTTGAGCGGCGCAAATTTTCTTAATTTTTTTTTATGCTCTATTTTCATGATTTCAGTGATATGCACTCCCAGGTATGATGTCGACCAGCATGCCAAATTTGATCAAAATCGGTCGAGCCGTTTCGGAGGAGTTGGCACACAAACGATTTACACTTGTAGTCTAAGATTGAGCTTCGCTTCGCTCCGCTCAATAAACTAGGTATGCAATGCATTCTGCTGTTGCAATAATTGAGCTGAGTTTGTCGATCCGGGTCGAACTCCTAAACGACTAGACCGATCTTTATGAATTCAGATATATGCACTCACGGTGATGGTCACTATGACCGTGCCAAATTTCAAAAAGATCGGTCCAGTCGTTTAGGAGGAGTTCGATCACGAACGAAATACACGAGTCGTCTAAGAAAGAGCTTCGTAAACTCCGCTCAATAAGTAAATAAATATTTTTGGACGTTCTCACACAACGTCATCTAGCCCAAACTAAGCCATAAGCTTGTGCTATGGGATCTAGACGACTGATAAACATACTAATATTTTCTTAATACATACATATTATACATAGAAGACACCCAATCTCCGAAACAAACATTTGTGGATCACACAAATATTTAATTCGACCTGGGAGTCAAACCCGAGACACCGGAGTTGAAAGCCGATGCACTACCGATCACGCCACCGAAGCAGTTAATATATTTTTTATTTATACTCGTATCTATATCTGTTGGATTGGAAGTACGGCGACAGCGTATACGACGACCGCGTTGGTCTATGATTGGAAGTGACTACCTATCATCTAACCTTTTGAATAAACGTCTTTAAACACTTAGCTATACCAGGCCTATGTCACTCACCTAACAACCGCAAAAAATACGTGTCGTCAGCGACAACTTGAAGTTGTAAATGAGTAAGGGTTGTCTCTTGTTTGACCATAGAGTTGATATTGAGGCATTACCGTCAGAATTATTGGTATATATTTTACTTTACTTGACAACCCTAACGTTCGAATGATGTTCTCTGTAAAAAAAAGAATGTGCTTTAATTAACGTGGGAAGGCATTTCTGTATTTAAGTACTATTCCCTATTCTGTGGCTATACGTCGTATAAGTAATGACTTATACGACGTATAGCTAATGAGCTAGACCCATTGCTCGATGGTGACAATGACATTACTTACAGAGGTTGTGGTTGGCCACAGTGTGCAGTTAATGTGCATCTAGCCTAAATGAATTAAATTCACACATCAATCGTGTCTCTGTGACAGGTCATTTACAGGTACTTTATTATATTCCTACTGATCGTGATTATATTTTAATAGTTGGCCTAAATACTTTATATTAGGGGTCATTCGTTGACAATGAACTCGAACTGTCTACCAACAATAGATCGAGTCCGTTACATTATAAATTATATTAGTATGCAAATTAGAAATTCATATTGGCAATTTATTGTTTAATGAAATAATGCAATATAAGTAGTTAGTAGACGCCCGCGGCTACGTCTGCTTGACAAATTATTTACAAAAACCGTCTTCGAAAACCACTCTATCCATTGGTGAAAACTGCATCAAAATCCGTTGCGTAGTTTTAAAGATCTAAGCATACATACGGAACGGGTGACTTTGTTTTATACTAAGATGTGACTATGATGAAGGAACCACTACTTTTTTTTTGATAATACGTTACCGTATGTTTTGCTGGGTATCCTGGGAAGTATAACCCTAGGACGCTTGCGGACTTTACTCACTTATGCAGACTCTGTCAAGGTATGTCAGGTATTTCCTCGTACCTTTTTGGGTCGGGGTTTCCCAAACAAACAAAAGTTACTATCTATGACATGTAGAGAAGAAACTATTATTTGTTTAATGATAAACGTAGGTAGTTAATTCATAGGGAATAGATATATATAGATTCCTAGCCATTAGGTAATAGCTGGTAGGTACTCCTTTTAAGTACCTACAAATTGTTTATTTAGTGTTTGTTTATGCCATGAAGTAAAACCCACTGACCAAGAAAATAAACTATTGATTGAAGACTGACGAGGTCTGTATATTTACAAAACCACAATTCTCTGAACATATAGTTTATGTTGACAGTGTCACGCCAACTTATTCTTATAAGGTTTTGTTTAAATTTAGCAACAATTTACTAGTTACAAATACCAGCTTATTTCAATGAGCCGCGTCGCTGAGCACGTTCCTTAGATGTTTTGTAATAACTTATTCTTTTTTTCCATGAATAAGCTAAAAGGTTATGAAGAAGACAAAGCTACAACTAAATATCAAGGTGATAGTTACTATATATTGTGGAGTCTAGTAGACCATTCAAATGTAGAGTAAGTATACTGGATGATACTTAAGTCTTGTCGAGATCTGACCCCAAGCCCAATCGAATCCACCATCGAAATAGCCAATTGTGGATGTGTAATGCACACCTGCCTATCCCTTCAGGGATACAGGCGTGATGTATTTATGTCTGTCTGTAATCTTGTGCATCTCAGTGGCCAGTTGGACATCTTCACCTGCTCTGCTGACAAATGTATGAGGCTCTGACAAATTATCCAAAGTGAAAACTTCATCGTGCCCCAAGGTAGGGGCAGTACGGGGTACGAAGAACAAGTGGTTATTTTGCTTCACAGAATTAGCGAATGTGTATGTATTCTAGTCTCTCGTGACGCTAATCCACACCAGCTAGATCTTTCTCGTACTTTTTTTGCCAACTAGATTATACGCTTGAACGCGATGAACTTTCGTAGAACGAAAGTGGCTAGTCCAAAAAACCGTTTCTTAATTCATCTCTATCATCAGCTCATCTTCAATTTGAGAAAGACAGGTTAAGGTTACCTGGAGTTGAGTTAAGAGACACCTCACCTTTACTTAATGAGGAACCCCATCGTGCCCCTTAGCTACGTCCCCATTATGGCCCCATATCTATGGTTGGTTTTAAAAATAGATAAATAAAACAGTTCAGTAGTTAGACTATTTTTTTTAAATCAAATCAATAAGATATATTGCTGCAATATGACAATAAAATACGATAGTAGTATGTTATCTAAATATTTACCATTTATATTTGATTTCGTTAACACTTAAAATTAAATGAACTTGCTTCAAAAAAAGTTTTATGTCGTAAAATAAAAACGCCCGCAGCTGGACGCTGGTCACTGCTGCATGAATGAATAGCGATATAAAATGGTCATCTGTTTCTATCAACAACACGCGCCTAGTCTGTCTAGTTGCTTGTACATGAAGGTGGCCCCGTCGTGCCTCGCGTACCCGTAATGCCTCCCCTTACTCTAAATAATATGTCTCTGTCTACTACTTTCTGAAAACAGGCGTGAATATGTATGTCGATATAACCAAGTAAATTATTTTTTTTAACACCATTTTAAATGCACTTACAAAATAATGATCAACATAACTATAGATATTATCTATGTACCCATTAGTTTCGTAATTTATGCGTAACCCACAAATGATTAGAAAAAAATGTGGGTTCCATGCACCAGTGACCAGCCTAACGTAGAACATGGTGTGATTGTACTTATTTTTGACAATGTCGCCGCATACGGACCACTCGCCAGAACCACAAAGCTCCGCTTCATAGCTATTAATATATTCTATAGTTTTCATACATTTGATCGGTGTCAAAAAAGTGTCTACCTAGTAAAGTAACACACTTTGTTTTGGAATGTAATACGTAGGTCACACTATAAGTTTTGCGTAACTTAAAAAAACAACATGTTAAAACCAAAATATTATGTTTATTGCTTTTCAAAATACTCTCCTTTACATTTTAAACATTTTTTCATGCCATCGAACCATTTTTTAAAACAGGAGGACCACAGATCTGAAGGCATGTTTTCTACGTGCTGATTGAACGCTATCACTGCCTCTGTGGAGTTGGTAAAAGTGAAACCTCTCATCAAATCTTTGATTTTGGGGAAAATACAGAAATCACAGGGTGCAAGGTCGGGGCTATGCGCAGGATGGGTAAAAATTTGTACGTTTTCGGAAGCTAAAAATTACTTTGTTTTGTTGGCCGTGTGTGAAGAAGCGTTGTGCGTCATAAGAAGCGTCATGATGTAGGAGAACGCGGCTTTTGGGTCGTCTTTCACGAACTTTTTCTAACACCCTGGGTAAACAAATGGTAGAATACCACTCGGCATTAACACTCTTTTGATCTTCAAGTGGAATTGTACAGATGGGACCCGTAACTGAGAAAAAAAACGCGATCATTTTTTTACCAACGTTTCTCGCCTGCCTCACTTTTGTTGGCTTGTACTCATTTTCAAACACCCATTCACAAGATTGCTGTTTTTTTTCGGGTTCAAAACAATAAATCCACGTTTCGTCTCCTGTGACAATGTCATAAACAGCATTAGAATGTCCGTGGTCGTACTTCAGTAGCATCTGTGAGCACCATGCCACGCGAGCCCGCTTCTGCTCCACTGTCAGTTCATGAGGGATCCAACGATAACAAAGTTTCCGAACTTTCAATTCTTCGTGTAAAATTTTCTGGATTTGACTCATACCAATCCCCAATAGTCCTCGAATTGTCTCATAGGTAATCCGCGGGTTTTCTTCAATTAACCGCTTAACAGTAGCCAAATTATTTTCGTTGACGGCAGTTGAAGGCCGCCCTTCACGAAATTCGTCATGTAAACTCTCTCAAATTCAGCAAACCATCGCCTCACGGTGCTCAAACAAGGTGCTTCTCTCCCAAAAGCATTTTGAAGACGAGCGGCACAGTTTTGCGGAGAAAGAGAACTTTTAAAATCATAAAAAATATCTGATAAAAACAATTGACAAATGATTTCCCGCCAATTGTTTTTTTTTTATTAATAAGAAGGTTGCAACGTTTAAAAAATAGAACATTCGAAATTCAAATAGTTCCGATTAGCTAGAAGTGTAAAACTTTTAGTGTGCCCCATGTAACTACAATAAGATAGACAATTGAACTTCAATTACATAAAGGTTTTGTGTTTAAACTGCAGTGAATATGACGTAAGTTGTAAGCAAAGTCTGTTCATTTCAACGTTCATCAATCGCAGGTAGTTCAGTAGTAATCAACCGATTGAGAAGTGTCAGCAAACAATGCAATTGAGTATCGATAGATATAGATCTGTTATTTATTATACAGTTGAAATAATTGAAGTATTATGTAACGCGAGACCTTGAAACTTGACCCTAATCGTGAGCCACTGGTGTGACCGCGTGTAGTCCAAATGTTAGAGGTAGCGATTGTTATTTAATTTCATTTATTTTGACCTTCATTATGCATTGTTTATTATGAATAATAACTGCTTTAATTTTTTTAAATGAATTATTATGAAAGTGGTAATGAAAATAGTGAAAATATATAACATTAACAATAGATTCAAGGTAGAAATTTCAACGATATTCTTGCGTATAGGTGACAATAGTTTAACAGTGTAAAGGCATATGCTGACAGAGAGACCGGGCTCTCGCAACTATACCCAAACTGCCCCTATTACGAACGGTATGTTGCCGACCACCTACTGAAAAGAGCTGGATCTCGTTGGGTGCATGTGGCAATAAATCGATCACACTGGAAACTAATTGGAGAGGCCTACCTATGTCAGGAGTGGACGACGATAGGCTGATGATGGTGCAGTAATTACGTAGGACCAAAAAGGTTATTGGCATATATAGGCCTAATAATCAATTCGGTCTACTGCTTACCCTTTAAGATGTCCGTAGCGTAGAGGCTAAGGTCTTAGTCTTGCGTTTAGACGAACGTGAGTTCAAACCCCGGCCACCACACTACTGAAGTGAACCCACTCCTAACACAAGCACATTTAGCTCCATGTAAATAGAGGATAACGGAAATGCTAGCTGTTTGAATTTACTATATAACTAATATGTCTAGAAAATATGAAAAGTGCAGTGATGTGCAACGGCAATAGGTTTGCCCCCTGTTAGAGTAAACAACACTACTAAAAATGTGGGTTTGTAATGCATCTCTGCCTACCCCTCGGGTATATAGCGTATTTGTAGTATGTTATGTCTAGTAAATATGCTTATAAGTACTGTACCGTTATACGAATGAGAATAAAATGCTACGTTCAGAAATTCCCAGGAGGCGTTTTCAGAAAGTAATATAATAAATTTTCTTTAGGTATTATTTTATACTCTGAGTAGATACTTCAGTAGTCTCATAAATTATAACTAAGTAATTTTCAACACAATAGAAATAAAAAGCAATCGTGACTGAACGCAGTATAGAAGTTTAACTCATGTCATGTTAACTGTCCATTCCAACTGTGACAGGTGACTAGGTAAGTCACATTGTATGCTTTTTAAACAGTATGACAAACATGCATTTAATGTTTATTAAAGGCTGTAAATGACATCATAAATTATAGGTATATTGTATTACGGAAATCTTACTTCACCTTGAAAATAGGACATAATTAATGTATTAGTATACCTTGTCCTAAAGATTAACCAAACAAATACGTAATTGAATGATTTCAGTATTAGACAGTTTCTTTGTGTATTTTGACATGTGATAAATGATCTTCGAAGAGGGAAACGTGTTTCCTCATTGTAGGATAATAATTAAGTGTAGATATTAATTACTTACTGGTCTGTTGAAGGTTAGTTTTGAGTTATACAAATTGTAGAACTGTTTCTACTTACTTGTATTATATATTTAGATAAGTATTAGGATTAGATACTAGTATAATTTATACCATTGTTTCTCGTCTCTAAGGGCAATATCTAGTAATTAGTTTTATACGATACTAGCGGACGCCCGCGACTTCGCACACTTGATAAATATATATTAAAACCTTCCTCGAGAACCACTATATCCATTGGTGAAAACCGCATCATAATCCGTTGCATAGTTTTAAAGATATAAAGACACATAGGAGAGACAGCAGGAGCGACTTTTTATACTATATTATGATAACGATAATGCTCGTCTAGAAGGTAGCACAACAGACTCTCTGGTTGGTATATCAGTTATTAAGGTCTCATTGTAAATATTTTGCATAGTTTCGATCTACATGGTACTGTGTGTAGACGCCCTAACGTTAAGAGAAGCAAAAACACCACAACCAATAAATCATGGCACTTCATCCATATCAGAAGCTCATGTATCTTGATTATTTCCACTAAGTTGAGTTTACGATTGTACTCTTACTTGTACAATACCATAAATTGGCATGTGCCCATTGATCGGTAAACACGTTTTCTGCCCTAATTCGTTACAACTAAAGCGTCGGACCCCCTGAGGCTCGGTGGAGTGACGACATTCGTGGGATAAAATAAGGTAAATTGGAAAGAGTGGCACGTCGTGGGAGAGGCATATTTATGTTCAGCAGAGGACTGTTATGGGCCGAAACCGTATATTTTTGAAATCAGTTTAGTTTTGACCGAGATTACCATCTACATCATAAGTTAAAAAAATACAGTTTGTATTTGTCTGTACAAAATATTTTGATCCCCAACCCTATTAGTTTTAAATAATATAAGTATTTTGGCGACCTAATTTTTGTCACTATACATTGTTGGTCCCACGTAATACAAGACAAACCTGTTGCTGTCATTAGGCACTAAAATATAATTGAGCATTCTGTAATCCAATTCTAAATTCCTATCGATTCCAAACTTACCTATTTACAAACATTTCAATAAAAAGTTGCCAAATAATACGTGAATTTTCTCACGATGTTGATAGCTAAATAGAGCTATGTCTAAAATTGGCAAGGATTTGCAGTATTTGTGATTTTGCAAACGTTGATGCGTTTGTAATATCGGGGTATGTAAATATCGGGGTTTGCATCAAAAAGTTAACTGAAGTTAATATCAATGTGCCAATTCAATTTTGAACGTATTGTGTGTATCTTAGTAATCTGCCGGCTAAGAAATTTGCAATAGTCTATGCCATTCAATATCATTTTGTGATAGTAGGTATTATATTTTAACAAATTTAACTCATAATTACTTTAGTTATACGTTAATCATATGACAAGCTCTGCTTAGTTGAGACTAGATGGCGTTGTGTGAATTGTCCTAACATATTATTATTCTTTCGTTTATTCAAACTCTTAACATATTTATTACATTTTTAAATAGATTTATAAAAAATTGAATACATTTAAAAATATAAAAAAAACGGGACCCAAACTACCGGTGGAGGCTACAGACTGAGAAACCTAACAATACGGCACGTGCCGAGGACAACAGCCTTCTGAATCTGACTCTGAATGAATCTGTTGGACCAACCAACAATCCAACGAGAGCCTCTTGAGATGTTATTATTCTTAGCTATGCCGCGTATTTCGCGCTCGCTGCCAGATCTTTCTCTGGAAGCCTAGAAAGAGAGATATAAAAGCATCTGCTGCATTTAGAGCAAACAGAATTACATTGTTTCCACAGCAACTGGTAGAAAAATAATATACCTTGTTATTAACACGATTGGTAGTATTCAGGGAAAGAGGTTTGACCTTGTCCGTTTAGGCGTGTGAATGTGTATAAACTGTCTAATTATTAAGGAAACCGAGAACAAGACAACCAATTATAAAGTAACATGAACAGAAACCTTTGTGTCGGTATAACAAAGATAGTTTCGGGTACAGTACCTTCCTGGTAACATCCTTTACAACCTAGTTTGGCATTATGCGTAAGTTCTACCTTGTTATAACTGTAAGTTTAACATAGGGAAGTAACATACGAAGATTTTCGGGGACCTATGAAACCTAACTACATAATATAATGTTCAATGTCCTTAATTTCAAACTATAGTATTGATCAAGATTGTTAAGTAGTACCTATATCTTATTGACATCAAATCCACCTAAATTACACCTCTACCAAGGCGCTAGGACTCTCTTTGGACAAGAAGCGACGGCGACGCAAGAAACTCCACTGCGGCATTATGATAGGTGTATTTCAGTATATATGTATGTATAGTATAGGGTTCCGTAGTCACCCATTATAGGCTCTATAACTCCTAAACTAACATAGTTATCTGGGTCGTTGTAGTTTTGCTTCTAAGTTCATCTTATGGACTACAATAATGTTTTTTTTCACATTGAATAATCTAGCCGTTTAGATTTTAGAAGGGGGGGGGGGACGACGACGCCCTGTTTTTACAATTGGCTTACAAATTGTCTTGTACCCCAGAAAAAATATTTTTCTTTCTTATTTAAATAGAAAAATAAATATTCATATCCGTGCAAAATTTCATCTTTCTTGCAGTAACCCTTTGGGAGCAAAGCCGAGGAAGGACGGACCGACGGACATGACAGAACTATAAGGACTCCCAAACTTTTTATACGGAATCCTAAAAGCATTTATAAAAAACACAAACATACATCAAATTACGTTTTCGCGCAGGAGTAGGCAGAGCCATTATTCCTCTACATTTAGGGGTTAGGGGACATCCAGCCCACTATGGAACTGGCCCGAGGACCAGTTGCCCCTCTCAAAATTTGATAATGGTTAACTGGGCCCACATCTGTTTTGGTTTCAACCAAGCGAAGGGTGGCTTATAAATTATATTATTATACACTAGATAGTGTACATGTTTAAGCATTTATATCTATATATTTTTTTTATTACATTTTTTTTTTTTTTTTTTTTTTTTTTTTTTTTTTTTTTTTTTTTTTATATTTAGGTCGACAAATTGACGCCACCCGCCTGATGGTAAGCTGAGGCGACGTCTGGCAATTGAGGGCGACTCTCACAGTACACAGGAATACTATAGAGAGTGGCCCTCAACTTGACGACCCAGTAATGTGCCTCTTCACGCTTCGCTTAAAGAGCCCAGGGTTATATGTTGAAGGAAACACGTGCGCAGGCAGGGCGTTCCAAGCCACCATCGTTCGGCTGAGAAACGATCGTTTAAAACGCTCGGTTCTCGCGAAGACGGTTTCCACGGTATGATGGTGACATCTCTGGCCGGCACGCGTTGTTCGGGATCGGAAGGGAGAGGGTGGGATCAGGTTGAAGAGCTCTTCAGAACACTCACCGTGGTAAATACGGTAGAACGCGGCCAAGGAAGCAATTGTTCGGCGCTGGGCTAGCGGCTCAAGGCTTCCCGTTACCTCCGGACAGTCTATAATGCGAACAGCGCGTCGCTGCATAGCGTCGAGTGCGTCCAGCAAATACTTCGCGGAGCCGTCCCAGAGGTGAGAGCAGTATTCAACGCAGGGTCTAATCTGCGTTTTGTACAGCAGACACCTCTGGTGCGGTGTAAAGAATCGCTTTACCTTGTTCAGTATTCCTAGTTTCCGCGAAGCTAGCCCAATACATCTCTCAATGTATTTTGTGTTATTGAGCTCTCGACGAACGTCTATGCCAAGGATGTCTAGATTGTCCTTCATTGGTAATATTGCATTCTGAAGAGTGGGTAAGGGAAGGAAAGGGGATTTTTTCGCTGTAAATGCACACGCCTGTGTTTTGTGGGCATTGAACTCGACCAAGTTCTTGGCACCCCATTGGGAGATACTGTCGAGGTTTCGGTCGAGGTCACCCACGAGATGTCGTCTCTCCTCCTCTATCACAGATCGCCCCGCCGTCGGACGAACCGAGTAACTCCCGTGCAATGTACTGTCATCTGCATAGCAATGAATGTTCCCGAGGGAAAGCATATCATTGATATGCAGAAGAAAGAGAGTTGGTGACAGTACGGACCCCTGCGGTACCCCGGCATTCACTTGCAAGAAGCGAGAAGCCTGGCCATCGCAGAGGACCCGCACTCGGCGCTCGTTTAAAAAACTGGCAATCCAGCTGCACAGTTGAGGAGGTAGACCATATGCCGGAAGCTTGGAAAGGAGCGAAACATACCAGACCCTATCGAAAGCTTTGGCGATGTCCAGGCTAATAGCCAAGGACTCGCCGAACTTTTCCATAGCCTCACCCCATACATGCGTGACGAATGCCAGGAGGTCACCCGTTGATCGTTTTGGCCTGAAGCCATATTGCCGATCATTGATTAGCGAGTGATCCTCCAGGTATCGCATAGATATAATATATTAATACATACATATAAATATATTGCCATGTAGAAAAACAAGTATGTTTAGTCAAATCAACAGTTTAATAATCAACTTTAATTATTAATTACAAAATAAAAACACTATACATTGATAAATAACAATTCTAGTTAGTTAGTTTTTCAATGCAATGTCCTAAATTTATTTCATTATCTATTAATTCTCGCAGAACGCGCTCAATTTTTTTTTGTGATCGTTTACTTTCTGTTGTTTTTTTCGATATGTACCCGTTTCTTTTTAGTATACCAAAATAATGACGTGAATCTTTTTGGAGTGACCTTAATAGAACAGCAATGTTTGGTTTGGGTGTTACCATTTTATTAAGCCTAGCATTCCAGGCTTCAATTAAATTATTAGTTTTGTGTTTGACTAGGTAAAAACACCATTTCTTTGAAAAATATGATTTGTTACGCAACCATGTTCTTTGAAAGTAATCATTAAAGGAATCAATTTTTGGGTCCCTGTCACTCTCCCCCAAGTTATACAACCATCCATCATTCACATAGTCTTGAGGTAGGTGAGAAAGTGCTATACACCGTTTCACGTGAGCCCTCAGCTGAGGTGACTTTTTGAGGCCTGAGGTGTCAAGTGTGCAAGTTTTTTGGGCATTTCTCCATAAAGATCTGGCAAAATGAAATAGACACCCCTGCTTCTTTGCTGTTGGAAAAACTGCTGTAATAGCTTGCATAGGACTAGCTTCAAAATCGGTCGTAAATGTGTCTGGGTCAAACTCCGGAATTCTGCTCCTAATGAGCCTAAACATAATATCATAGGTATTCCTTTTTTTATCCGGGAGCAAGCAGTACACTACAGGCACGATGCTGTTACTTTCTTCCGAGCTTCCTACGTCCGCGTGAATAGTATATAACTGTTTAAAAGGTGGTGTTGCACATCTGAAAGTCCCATCACAGAATACATGTTTAGCTTCTTTTAAAACACTTCTAGCGTCTGTGCTTGCAAATAAAAGTATTCTGGCATTGTAATGGAATAATCCGCTAAAATATTTTTTTTAAATATTGTTGGAATCGAGACATCTTTGACTTTAAAACTTCTTATTTTTTTAACACTTAATGCTCTATTCCTGTGCTTGTATAATTTTTTTTTATATTTTCATACTTTGGGAAATTTGTCATAATAAAATTAGGTTCATCATTATTAAGCTGGTCGGTCACTTCTGAGTACAACATAGGCATAGGTGTAAATTTTTTCTCTGCTCTTTCAATGATATCGTTTACTTTTATTTTTACTTTGTTTCCAACGACATCTGATTGACATTTATGAGTTTGTTCCTTTATAACTATCATCAGGTTTGTAACTAACACAGCTGCACATGATGATTTTCTATTGGCATTGGCATTAGAACGCTTTATAGTGTACCGATACCCATTACGTAGCAATAAATCACCTCCTCTTTGAGATTTTATAATTTCATAACCATTGCTGATAGAAGATTTTGCTGACATTCTAAAAAAAAGTTAAAAATTGAAACTCTACCCAATACTTTCGTTGCATGAAATTATTTTAAGTGATTCCCAAAACTCACCTCGATATGTAATCAGATCGATTAAACTACCACAATAATAAAAAATTTAAACTACTTAAATAAACACTGCTTGCGATTCAAAACATTTGAATCGCAAGCAGTGTTTCAAATGTTTTCTTAGCTACGCTGTAGTTAAGAAAACATTTGACATACTACATAATGTTTCCCGAAATACCCTACAACCACGAATATCGACAAACATTCTATTAATTTTTTTTATAAGGCTTTAGATGATCTAAATAAATTAGATATGCAATAGAGTTCTTGTATAAATGTGAATTTACGCGTAACGTAATATTAAAGTAGATAATTAAATGCGTGAACTTCCTGTTGTTGCAATATGCATTATTTATGATTTCCATGTATTTGAAAACTATAGAATTGATTTTCAACTAACTAGTAAAAATGTAAACCTTTATTAGTAAAAGTGTAAATAATAATTATATTTATTCTAAAAATGTATGAAATAGAAGTGCCTAGACATTATTTTATTATTTTGTAATTAATAATTAAAGTTGATTATTAAACTGTTGATTTGACTAAACATACTTGTTTTTCTACATGGCAATATATTTATATGTATGTATTAATATATTATATCTAGGTAATAAAAAAAAATATAGATATAAATGCTTAAACATGTACACTATCTACTGTATAATAATATAATTTATAAGCCACCCTTCGCTTGGTTGAAACCAAAACAGATGTGGGCCCAGTTAACCTTTGTCAAATTTTGAGAGGGGCAACTGGTCCTCGGGCCAGTTCCATAGTGGGCCGGATGTCCCCTAACCCACATTTAGTCAGTAATTTTGCTGATTCCACGTAAAAGATGGCGAAGGACTATAGTCGCTAACCTGAACCTTTTATTTTTACCAGACCTTTGACCGTTTATCGGCAGGTGAACTATTTGCAGATGTTTTGGCGACCACCACTATATTATGCACCCACAAAATTACAAAGTAGCTACTACTTTTTATTAAATTCATTCGGCCATTTTGGACATAACCCATTAATATGTGTGCCCGGTGACGGCAATAGGCTTGCCCCCTATTAAGTGGGATTAAAATACTGGCAAATTGTGGGTGTGAAATGCACCTAGGCGTGTTATGAGTGTGTGTGTGTGTATAAAAACACATGTATTTACATCTCTTCTGCAGTTATATAAGCAGCAGTTCCAAATAACAGGACAAGCTACAGTTTTAATTAAACAATGATGGTAGTCGCTCAGTGAAACCGGAACATTAATTAACACTAACACACGACGCTTTGTTTACCGAAAGCTTCAGTTTGGACTGTCTCTCTGTTCTTAAATCTCATTAAATAGTAGACATACTAAATTTATTTATGTTTTTTTTTAAATACCGTAAGAACGTACCTCGTGGAGCTCGTGGTCTAGTGGTAACCGTCAATGTTAACACATTGTAAAGGTTAAGCAACATTCAGTCAGGCTGATCTTAGGATGGGTGACCATTTCTTAAGACACTGAGACTCCTCCGTGCCTCGGACAACACGTTAAGCCGTCGGTCCCGGTTGTCATACAAATATCTATGGCAGTCGTTAGGGGTAGTAGGAGCCCTGAATCAAAAATCCGACCGGTCTAACTACAGAACTTCGATATCGCCCATGGGTTGTGGAGGTCAGATGGCAGTCGCTTCACGGAAAATATCGAAGTTCTGCCGAATCGCAGTTAGACTGGAAAGCCGATCCCAACTGCGTTGGGAAAAGGCTCGGTGGATGATGAACGTAAGTACGTACCTGGTCACCTGTGAGATCTAGTACTACTCAGAGGTAGTGACTTCGAACCCAGGACCAGTCATTGTGACGATGAGCACTAATGATGTTATTCTGTGTATGTGATATAGGTTTCTCGATCCCTATTCCCATGGGAACATATTACCGGGATAAAATGTAACCTATTTTACTCAGGTATAATGTAGCTAGATATCAGTGAAAGAATTTTGAAAAAAATTTGTGGTTATGGAGCCTATTCAATTCAAACAAAGTATAAAGTATAGATATACAGGTTGTTACGTAAGGGTTATATCAACCCGAAGACACCCCCATCAGCTGGTCGACCAGAACCCGTTTCGATATGTGTCGGCCTAACAAGAAAAAAAATCATCCAAAAAAAAAGATTATTACCAAATAAAATACTCTTGTTTGAACAACACTAGCTAAAATCAGCTGATACGGTCATTGATATCAAGTATGGGTAGTACAAATAAAGCGCGCCTGTGAAAAATCTTCTCTCTCTCTCCTGGTTGGAACATTTTGTCGCTGTTCCGCTTTAAGGTCGCGTGTCGGTCGGTGAGCGACGCCGCCTCCCTCCCCGCCCACCATTGTTTATTAGTAAGTACGTCAAGCACTAGTGTTGGGACACGTTTGTTTTGATTTGAAATAACGCATATAACTTTTTTTATGATGAACTATTTTTTCTTGTTTCGCGGTCGAAACATATCAAAAGGCGTTATGGGCGATCAGCAGTCTTCAGGTTGATATAACCCTTATGTAACAACCTGTAGAAGTAGAAACAATCAAAAGTATATTTAGTTTTATTGTCGCATCTAAAACGAAATGGCTCTAAATGGCTCTTACAAAAGTCAGTAAGTACTTAAAATAAAAAAAATAATTGCTTCTAATTTACATGTACTGCCAGATTCGCAAAGCAATAAGTAGAACCGAGAGAAAGAACCTGGCAATAAAACTCTCGGTCACTCTTTTTCAATAATTGACGCATTTACACACTTTTTAAGACTAAATGTGGACGAATGTGTATTGGTATCGTGTAATCGATAAGCGTGTTTAAGGCAACAAAAAATAAAAAATTGTAGTCAGCTAAGTACAAAATATGCTACAATTACGGCATTTTAGGAGGCACCTGCACCATGCTCGACTATAGGCCTATAGACCTAACGACTAACGACTATAGGCTTGCCCTCTATTACGTGGGACAAACAAAAGTACTGGCAAATATGTAGGTGCATAATGTACCTCTGCCTACCTCCTCGGAGAAATAGGTGCTAATATATACATAACATATATATGATAACTCGTCTTTATAGCTAAAGTAAGTATTGAATCACAAATCTCAGGCATTAAGAATGTTGTAACAAAATGAAACAAATTATTTTACAATTACTTTCACCAGCGAGAGTAAAGATACTTGGAACGTTAATTAAATGAATTAATTACCGTACAACTGTAATTGGTGTAATGCATATTTACATACAACATGTTCGTTATTGTACTGTTGTTTTAACATCGTATAGAAAATAGTAGGTTCTGTAACATAGTATATAGTTTACGAGATAACTGAGGTTAAAAGAATACAAAAACATAACCCAATATAAATTGAGAAAAACTCAGTTAATAGTTAACTCAATTAATCTATATTTCATAATCATCATTTCAGCCGATTGATGCGCGCACTGCTAGGCTACTGCTAGGCTTCCCCAAGCGAACGCCACAACATTCGAGCCTGCGCTTTCCACATCCAGTGGCCTCCTACGACCTTCTCGATGTTGTCAATCCACTTTGTGGCAGGCCTATCTATGCAGCGTCTCCCATTACGCGGTCGACACTCGAGGTCTTTTTGGCCCCATCGGCCACGAGTGAAGATTGCTGTCCTACCCACTGCCACTTGAGTTAGGCGACTCTTTGGGCTATGTCGGTGACCCTGGTCCTCCTTCAGATTTCGTCGTTACGAATTCGCTAAGTGACACTCCGAGCCTAGCTCTTTCAATTGCTCTTTGGGTAACAGTGAGCTTCTGTAAAAGACTAGCTATAATATATAAATATAATACATAAATGTCGTTTTATAAAAGGCTGAAAATTATAAGGATCTATGACAATGTACTCTAGAATATATGCAAGATTGCTTGACGAACAAACAATATACAGCCTTAACCTAGTGCGATTTGAAGCATGAAATTTCACACAGCAATACCTTAAAGAATGTACTGTACATGGTCATTAACTAAACCAGTTATAATCATTTTTGTAAAAAAAATATTTAGACCGGTAAATAAATACGGATGCAAATTAGAAGGTTCCGTTTTTATTGACCATTAATTATTCCGCTATTCTAATTCTAGACGTTATAATCATAGAAATAGGTTATTATTACGTAAAGAAAGTAAATGCGTATCGACAAATCTCTGGTTTTGGCACCTTTCACACCAGATTTACCGATGCAAATCTTAATAAAATCGTTCAGTTAAGACTAGATAGATGTTTGTAAGATAGATGTATTTTATAGCAATCATTTGTTATTTCGTATAATCTGATATAGATACACTAGAATGGATATCACTGTCTATTAATGAAACAGAGTGAGACTGAGATGAAGAGAGTTGTATAAGTTGGATGAAACTGAAGAAAACTTAAACATTGTTATTATAATGAGTGAATGATCACGTAGTCGCTTCCGTTTCATATGTATGCTTAGATCTTTAAAACTTCGCAACGGATTTTAATGCGGTTTTCTCCAATGGATAGAATGGTTCTCGAGGTAGGTTTTGTGTAGGTACATAATTTGTCAAGTGAGCAAAGCCACCGGCGTCCGCTAAGTATATTATAATAAAACTTCTTACTTATCTAAAATTAAAAGGACAAATCGTAAGTAAATCAAAATACACAACGCAAAAGTTTGGATGAATTTTAAACAGTAATAGTCTTCATGTATTTCTTTCTCTCGTCGTATTAACGAGACTGTAAATAAAGTGACAGAAAAGATAGATAAAAGGAAAATAAGTGTTTATTTAGTTTTGGACACTCGTAAGGGAATTAATGTATTTACTAGTTACATTTGCTGAAGCACGGCAATACTCGAGTTTGTACATCGCATTTTGCTTTGCTGTGTACAACTTATATGAGTAAAGGTAAGGCTACACCAGCACTCAATTAGAACTGGAATTCTTTTTCTTTTTAACTATTAGTAAGGTCAAATGATGATTCAACGATCGCAGATATCGTTGAATCATCCGAAGTTTAACTAAAGTGTTTCTTGTATACTCTTAACACAAACAGTTTTCTGGAGAGGTTATGGTGAGGAATGCCAGGAACGTGGGTTATTTACCGTATCGGATCCGGGTACACTACATAAATACGAATAACTTCCGTCAGTCACAAATACGAATTTCAAAATACCGATTTTCATAATTCCGACTGGTTCAAAATTCAGAATATAACAACTACGATTGATCATTATTCCTATTTTTATAATTAAATTTCAATATTCCTAACGTTTATAATTACTACTCTCAAAATACCGAGCTTCAATAGATCGAATAACAAAAATTCCGAGTTAATGATATTTCGAAACATCAACAATACGAATTGTTCCGAATAAAAATATTTTGTTTCATTGGTCCCATGCCAAAGTATGTTTCCCAAATTTTTTATATAATACAGATCAATTCCGGTTATAGTCACAGTTCTAACCTAACCTAACCCACTTCTACCCATTCCTTTTGCCAAATTCCTGTGGGAAGTGGTGGGGATCCTGTCGGAGCCCGATTGCCATCATTGCGCAGGCGGCGCCATAGATACGGCGGAGCATACGCTCGTCGTGTGCGCCGCCTGGGACACGCAGAGGTTGGCCCTCACGGGCGTCATCGGCAGTATAGGTTCGCTGCCGGCCGTCATTCTTTCTATGGCCGGCAGCGAAGAATGTTGGGCCGCCGTCGCCTCCTTCGCTCGAGAGGTGATGGCGGCAAAGAGAGAGGCCCTGCGGGAACGGGAGCGTGCAGTCCGCACGCTTCCGCCCCGCCGGGCACCAGTCAGGGGGCGACGGCGTATTGCATACGCCCAAGCCCCCGACTGATAGGGCCGTGGGCGGTGGGTCGGGAGGCCCACCGCTCACGCGAAAGGCCCTGAGGAGTCCGACGCCCCTTATGTGTTTCGGGGGCGTCGCTTCTATGTTGTTTGGGGGGCCAAGCCCCCCCTATGTTGAGCTTAAACGAGCGCCCCTTTGCCGGGCCGCCGTCGCTTAGCAGTTTCTGCCTATCCGGGGGCCCGGCTAAGGCGAAGGAGAAACACCGTGGATAGGTTTTAGTGGGTAGTCCGGCCCGTTTTCATCCTAGGGCCGGGAGTCCCACACGAAGCCGTCTCGCTCGCCCCCGCAGCGAGACGGTGAAGTGCGTAAATGCATCACCGACCACGTTAAAAAAAAAAAAAAACTTCTACCCATTCCAGATACCCAGACCAGACTGCGTGAAGTTGGTTCTGCAGCGATTTCTTTCCGTCACTAAATTCTGTAGAACAAAGACCAATTCCGGCGCTTCGCCGGCCGCTGCCGCGGCACGCTCGCTTCGCTCACTCGGCTCGAGCTCTGTTGTGGTCACAGTTCTAACCTAACCTAACCCACTTCTACCCATTCCAGATACCCAGACCAGACTGCGTGAAGTTGGTTCTGCAGCGATTTCTTTCTGTCACTTAATTCTGTAGAACAAACATGTTGACTTTTAGTTTATTCGAAGTGTTGCCAATCGGAATGTCGTGTTTCGGACCGAGAACCCTTCGAGCATTTGACTCTTCGAACGTTTCATACGTTCGAAGAGTCAAAGTCTTCGGAAGAATCGGAAAACTAACAAATCGCATTAATGACTTTCGGTAAAATAAGTTTCGTGATTTTTAATAATAGACATTACAATTCTTCGGTATTCTGAAATTCGGACTTTTGAAAATCGGATCACCGAAATTCGGAATAAAGTTTTTCGGAGTATTTGGGTGTTCCCATCGGATCCACATGCCGTAATTATCACACTCAAACTTATCGTTCTAAAGCTGCTCCACGCATCTCCAAAAGCTGTTTTGATGGAACGTGCCGCATACGTATTTTTTATAGAGAGGCTGTATAAAAAATACGTATGCTGCACAGTTTCCTCGCGAAAATCCTCTTTGTGTTTGCCTAAAAACCGCTACTGATTGGAACGTGTGATTGTGAACGTGTCTTTACTCAATAGATGGGTATAGTGGATACCCAGCTTAACAAAATTCTTCAGTTAGATTACGTACCTGAAGAAACACAACCATTGAAACATTTTTAATATTCCATCCAATTCATACTTTCATTTCACAACTTTGTAAAAGAGGATTTTTCAGCAGGTTGGCTATTTTCATTAACGGTTTTTTTTTCAGTCATGTGGAAAGGGCTTTATGAAAACGGTGCACTGTGTGTAAATACTTCTGTTTACAGGATTAATCAAGGTACTGTTTTGTCTCAGACAGGATGTAACTTTACCATTCGTCTTGCTGGTTTTGATATATATCAGCTTAATAAGATTTTTAGGTGTTGTTCTTAAATTAAATTTCTTGTTTATAATATTAAAACAGTGAGATGCTTATTATAAACATAATCGTCTTCATTCTTTGATTAAATATATTATATATGATACTTTTTTATTTAATTTTATATTAACGGGACTAAGTTTGCTAATAATTATTTTAATTCAGACTCAGGCGTTAGATGTGGTAAATCATGGCAGATAAATAATTGAGAGGGAGAGAAGAGAGAATACAACACACACTCGATTCAATCCAAGCGAACTCATCAGTCCAGTTTTAACGTAACTAACTTTTTGATCCTCCCTAAGTAGGTAATTAAAGATCGCAAGAATTTTAATCTTTGCTTAGTAAACGTGATTACCTACAATTCAATTCTAAGCGGACAATATTATTGCGCTTGTACAACTCATGTTCTTATTAACTTTCTCTAAAACAACCGGGTAATAGCTGTTATTACAAGTCATAATAAGTAGAAAACCAACTTATTGATACTATTTTAGTAGATTACAGGCTCTGCAACAGAACGATAGTAGCATATGTACATACAGTCAGTCACGCATATTCTTTATTTAATTATAAAACACCTCTGATATTGCTGAATAGCGAAATCGGTTGGTGAAAATAGATCAAATAAAGTTGTGTAGTGTTCATCATGCATTACTATTGATTCCACCGAGTGCTAACAATCGAAAGTATAAACTACTAAAAATATAAACAAACAAAAATCTAATCTTTCTTTATAATGTTGCCGGTTTTGTAGGCAAATTAATTTACACATTTACTTATAGTCATCTATCCCATCATATGGTACCATCTAATAGCAAGCGAGCTTATTGCTGCCTATTAAGAACTTTAATATTTTATGTAAATTATTAATTGTTATGGACTTTAAATATTCATCTGAATATGTAAGAACTCTAATAAATTGTACAAACTAGATATATTATATTCATACAATTAAATGGGCTAACTGAAAGTAAACACCCAAGCTAATTGCGTTTAGATGACAATTAGTGAGCTAGAATAATTATTAGATAATGTTTATATACCACTGTGCTAATAAGGTTTCTACTATTATCAACTCCAATCTTCTATTTCGGGAATGAAGACGTGAACTAAAGGCATTTCTGTCATACTGTGTACGTAATTAATAAAGAGCACCAGCGAACAAAAATAATTGCTCCTATAAAGGTCTTATACAGGTCTGAGGGGCTCGTTGTCTAGTAATCACCAACAATGTTTAAAAGGTTAAGCAACATCTAGTCAGGCCGGTCTTAGGATGGGTGACCATTTCTTAAGACATTGAGACCCCTCCGTGCCTCGGAGAGCACGTTAAGCCCTCGGTCCCGGTTGTCATACGAACATGTATGGCAGTCGTTACGGGTAGTTGGAGCCGTAAATCAAAAATCCGACAGGTCTAACTACAAAACTTCGATATTAGCCCATGGGTTGTGAAGGTCAGATGACAATCGCTTCACGAAAAATATCGAAGTTCAACCGAATCGCAGTTCAGCCGAATCGCAGTTAGACTGGAAAGCCGACCCCAACTGAGTTGGGAACAGGCTCGGTGAATGATGACAGGCACACTATAGGTAATTGCACAAATTAATTATAATCTTACATAAACTAAACGTAACGATTGGTTACGGGATTACTGTAGTAATTTAGTGAATATTAAACTGTGCTTGACGTGGGGTGAATGCACTTAGCCTAGCCGACAAATGTCAGAAGTGATGCGTCATCAGAGTGGTCTAAAACCAGCAGAGGGCTGTGATGATAATGAAATATCACCAATTTCGTCAAGGAGAAATTTCTCGTTGTAACACGGAGTTACAAGACTTGAGTGTCTCCAGCGAAAGTGTCGTAAATATCGAAAGAAAGTAAAAATGTAACGAATTCGTTTACTCTTTTTATATTAACTGTGGTTACCTTGATATAAATACTACGTACTTATTTAATACGTATCATTTGCAGCTTCGGCCGTGACTCGGAATGCATCGGAAAGTTATTGACTTTTGATAATGAACCAAACCAGTTTGCGGCGAACTGACCGACAGACCGCGGCCTCGTTCTGTACCAGATAGACCTACCACTAAATGACTACCTAACTGACAAAACTGTCACAACATTATCCATTGCTTTTCTCGTAAGAAGTACTTATAAGTAGTTGGGTTGTGAGCGAGCTATGTAAAACGTGGTGTTTTGAAATAATTGTTATTTTTCCACGATATACTTAGTACGGTACTAGTAAAGTTATTTACTTATATTGGTTGGTAACAGGTTTCATTTATATAGTTTATTGTAGGAATGATAAGACAGAAAACAATGAAAGTAGACCAAATACCTACCAGGTTATTTAGTTATGTACAATATCTCCTAATTGATTAATTGATAAGTGCACCATAAAATAAACTACCCACGCACGTCGTCACTCACCAACGATGGATAAAACGAGACCCAAAGAAGCGGGAAGACACACTACCTTGATAGAAACTGCATATAAGGGTAAAGTCTACCAATGAAATAGGTTAAGGCAAGTAAATAAAAAAAAATACCTAACATAATAAGCCCTAACGCTAGTATGAACGCGCACTATACGTCAGTGTTTAGTATTGAGAACCATAATCGAAATAAGTACCTATCGTTACTATAATGTGCACATTAATAAAGGCATTAGAAATAGAAGCTGGTTGTATGTGCTCACATACATTGTAACAAAATTGCCTGACGCGGAAAGCTGTGGTTTTGCGATCACGATAAATTTCGCAAAGTTTTCGCTTGTCTCTGACAGGCGGTGGTTTGTGCAAGATTGTGGAAATACTTTTTGTTAACGTTTTTTTTTTCTTTCTATTTCTCAAAGTGCAACAGGTCACGTACACATTTTGTTTGCTTTAATTTATATAAATTATTAGCTAAGCGAACTGCTTGGGTAGCGCGGTCGGTAGTGCATCGGCTTTAGATTCCCCGGGTCGAATCAAATATTTGTGTGATCCACAAATATTTGTTTCAGAGTATTTTCTATGTATATTTAGTATGTATTTAGAAAATGCGCCTGATCGACTCTACTAGTATGTAGTAGAGACGATCCAGGCGTGTTTCTATTTTACATTCCATAGCAAAGTCCTATTCCTAGACAGCACGTTTCGCTGAACACTTTGTTGATAAAAAATACGGACCGTAGTATAATATACAAACAGAAAACTAAGAAATGCAATATTTACAAGGATTCGTGGAAAAAATCTTTCACGTTTTCGCTGACTAGAAAGGCTCCCAAAATGCTGGCTTTATAATACATGGCTATGTTGAATAATAATCAATATATCTACATACATGTAATCACGTTTTTATCCCTGAGGAGGAAGACAGAGTTAAAACACCCTCATTTCACTAGTACTTTTTTGGTCCCCGATAACAGAGGGCAAAACTATTGCCGTTCATCCACAGAGCCTTTTCCCAACCCACTGGTGGTCGGCTTTCCAGTCTAACTGCGATGCGGCTAAACTTCAATATTTTCCGTGGAGCGACTGCCATTTCTGACCTCCACAATAATGGGCAATGTCAAAGCTTTGTAGTTAGACTAGTCGGATTTTGTCGTCAGCTCCAAATACCCGTAACGACTGCCATAGCTGTTCGTATGACAACCGGGACCGACAGTTTAACGTGCTCTCCGAGGCAAGGGCACTATATTACCTTTAAAATATTAAATCAATAAGTAACCATTCTGTAATCTGGACCAGCCCGGACCGTTATAAATCTTAGTTCTTTCAGCCACAGTAGGTAAGTGGCAGCCTTTTCTGCTTTTAGCTTTAAGAAGCATCGATGACGTGTTTCGAGATATTTTTAAATGTGACCTCAGTTTTTCTTGTTAACAGTTTATTAGGTAAGATACCTATAAATAAATACATTGTAAGTATTCTTTCTGCTGTTATTAAAAAATAATTGGCAGAGACTACTTATTTCCGTCGTATCTAACATAATCATTGTGCTTAACCTAACTTGAAAGTAGACAATGATAAATGAAACTTAACAATAGAACTTAAAGGCTTTGCTCGAAGGGTTTCACCTTATAACATATGCCGTAACCAACACTGTGATGACGGCATAGGTTATACTAGTGGTCGCCCTATGGTTGATCATTAGACCTCGCAAACATCAAAAACATTTTTTGAGATTTGCCCCCCATCTCCCCCTCCCCAATAAAAAAACGCACAATAAAATTGTTTCTAGTAAAGGAATAATTGTGCCAAGTTTCATGGAGATCGGATAATAAATGGGGACCGCTAGCCCGGAAAACATTAAAACGTCCTTATTTACCCCATTTTCCCATGCTCTTTCCAATGCTCGGACTGCAGAGATTCTTTTTAGTGGTATGTAACATCTCTCCTGGCTGTGTGCATTTTGGTTTGAATTACAGAGTGGTTTTGAATATTCTATAGTACTTGCTAAAAGCACTTGGCTTGCCCCCTATTACGTGGGAACGACAAAATTACTGACTAATTGTGGGTGTGTAATCTGAGCTGCATTACACACCCACAATTAGTAGTAGGTTTGCCTACCCCTTCGGCGATATAGGCGTGATATATGTATGTATGCCAAAAAAAGCTTACGATGAAAAAAAATTTGTAAACCAAGGAACACTTGTGCTAATGTTTCTTGAAGATCGGTTAAAAACTGGCTGCTAGCCCGGAACACACATATAGACACACACTCGGACGAAAGCAAAATTGTCCAATCTCGAAATATAGATGCTTCGCTCGCTCAATAATGTATGTATTTAGGTAGGCATTGTAATGTATGTATTTACAAATTACTGGCACTAATACAATTGCCCAAGTGTTTGCCACCTACAAGGTGGGACCAAAAAAGTTACTGTTGAAATGTGGGCAAATAATATGCGTCTGTCTACCCCTTCGAGGAAAGAGGCTTGATTATAATATTTACATGTTTATGGCTATTTAAAATTTTACTTAATTAGTAATTCATTCATAACAGATATAGAACTTGATTTCTTGGCCATGAATTTGAATTCGTTCCCAATTTGTCTTTTTTTTCTCTTTATTTATAATCTCCTTCTAATTACACGGAGGTTAAAAATAAAACAAAGTCATCATTTTGTTTTATTTGAAAACCAATACAAATTACTTTCTCATTTCACATTTTTCTACAAACTTATTACCTACTGTGAATTGTACAAAGATTTATCACAAGGAACCGGCTGGCGTTTTTATACGATTCTTGGTATCTCATTATCACACAAAAAGATCATCAATAAGTACTACAAAGACGTAACTCTCAAGTGACGTCTGCATAGTACGCGCATGATATGTGGCGATGTTCCGCTGATATGGAACTGTTTATATCTGGTGGGTACGAACTTTCTCGCTAGTTCAGGAAAGATACCATTGTTTTGTACACTTAGAGGCGTTTATATCAGACGTATCATAGACCATCCTTCAACTTATACACTGCCCATATTTGCATACACGTTAACGATGAAGTCCAACAACTTTGTTATTCAAATTGTTGTTATCTACAACGTTTTAGTCTAGTGTATGAAAAGCGCCGGTAATGTATTCATAGAGGAAAAGCGTAGTTGTTAATGACAGTATTTCAGTTAGGTGTATCGCCGGACGGGCAGGCTTTCAACGCTCGTCGTGTAATTTTCTTCGAACGAATAACTTGAAAATTGTCTAGTTCGGTACTAGCATTTACTCGTTTGAAAATTTCTTGTCCGGTTATAAACGGTTACGTTTAAGGTGGATGAGATGAGAGGATGCGAGACGCGTTTGAAAAGTAGGTGTAGTTTTTCTTTGAAGTTTGTTCGGTCGATGGCATCGTATCTGGCAGAATACTTGAGTTATAAAAGAGATTCCTCTGGTGCAGGCAATCATGATGAGTTCAGGTTTTCTTATGTGTCCTTGTGATATTAATACTCAACTAGATCAGTAGTTGTTAGAAGTTATGTATTTTATAAATCATTATGAACAGTTTTGTTTGTCGATAATGGTTTTTAGACTTTCGCGTTCTAAATACATTTTAATAGTTAAGTTTTTGTGACTAAAACGCGTAAATTACCTTTTATACGACCCGATGTTTCGACCGAGTTACATCGGGTCGTGGTCACAGGCTCTCTCTCTCTATTTTTTTTGTGTGCACAAAGAACTAGTCCTTCTGCATCACTCTTAAGTTAACTGGTAGATAATACATTGACCATGAAAAAGCATGCAAGATGAGTCTTATACATTCCAAAAAGTCAATATTTACGTCTATATTTGAATTTAAAACTGGTTTTTAATTGGATCAATTTAATAAACGTCGTTAATAACATAAGTGAAAGTGGTGTTGTTTGTCTATCAATAATGATGAATGGATATCAATCACTTCAAGATTGACAGTAAAACCATCTTGAGATATTTAAATTTTGTGATAAACTGTTTTCGGATTTTGGATTGAATTGGATCTCTTTAAAAAAAATAACATATAAATTAAAAAACGTATAAAAAAAAACAGAAATGTCATCGGCAGGACTCGAACCCACGGCCTTTCCCTAACAAGGGGAATGCTCTGACCGCTGAGATATTTTAAGGACAGTTTAAGCAAACCTCATTGCTTGGAAATACAGAAATATTAGGATTGTTTACTCAAAAAGGTACGGATAGTTCCCACAGATGTTTGGTGGACGAAATTGCTACAAAGAGTGACTTAACAAGGTATAGCATCTAAACTTCACACATCTCCATTAAAATTGGACTGGGTAATTATATTGAAATATATATAATGTAGACTATCTTCTACGTAATATCTACTTCAAAAATTTTAAGAAATTATGATTGAACCAATTTTACGAAATTGGTTTATCTTTTAACCTAGAATATTTAGATTGTAGGTAAATGCTTTATGTGGATTCCATGTAGTTACTACTATATCTATTAACTCATCTTTTGATAACATTTTTCATTAAATTCCTATTAGAATAATATACGACTAAAATCTTAAAGGGTTCCGATGTCATAAAAGTTTTGGAATTTCAATCTCATTTAAAAAGTTTCAATAAACTATTTGTAACTATCTCCAGTGTTCGAAAAGTGTACCGTAGTCTCTCAACCCGTATCACGATTGACATTAGTTACATTGAAGAAATTACCTAATATTTCTTATCCGTTTTTGAGTATTGCTACACAATACAATACTTCTATACCCCGACATTTCATCATTATTTCTTCACGGATGAAAAAACTCAGGAATAAAGAATTGAAAGGTCCGATTAACAATGAATTCTTTTTAATATTCACATCAATTGTTATTACACACAGGCAGGTAGATATTGAATCCTTGATTGGGAGTCGGTGCCGAAGGGAAATGCTTTCGGTTCCTGAGTACATTCAAGCTGAAAAGGAAATTGAATGGTCGTTATGAACGCTGAGGCATTCATAAATTCGCCAATTGATGTAATAATATATCAGATTCGTCTATCTATAGTTATTATGGAAGTCAGGTACATCATTGTGTTTATTTGATAGGTTTTATTTTGGTTGTACCTTTCAGTGGAACCTGTTATCACTATCCAGGAATTTAATCAGAACCTCTTCTGTTGATTCATGCACGGTATGCAGCAGGTGAGAATTGTGATAGATAATAGAAAAGTGTTAAAAATCGAGCACCACTTTAGCGTAAGCAAGCTTTCGCTAAGGTAAGCTTGACAGACAAGAAACCTTACTGTTAAATTATTGAGAGTCCGAAATATGCAAATATTTTTAAATATATTTTTTTGGACATTCTCACACAACGTCATCTAGCCCAAATTAAGCTAATATAAGCTTGTGTTATGGGATCTAGACAACTGATAAACATACTTATATATTTCTAAATACATACTTAACATACATAGAAAATACCCAAACTCCGAAACAAACATTTGTGGATCACACAAATAATTCGATTCGACCCGGAATCGAACCTGGGACCTCAGGGGCGGCAGTCGCATACTCATACCACTGAGCCACCGAGGCAGTCCAAATGTCTTGATGATGTGACTGATGAACTTGAAAAACTAACACGAGGTTGACCAGCGACTTTAAAGAAAGGTGAATTATATGTAAATTATATTCAAAAACGCAACAACCATTCATCCTGGATTTACAATAATCTTTACTGGAATAACAATTGTATTGCAATTTACCATTTCAAGAAGGTTACTTACTCAAGCGAATCTTTTTAATCGTCATTGGTAAACAAGCGATAGCAATAGCTCTAAACAAAGTGTGCGCAAGCATAAGGTACAACGATATAAAATGCTTTCATCCGTATCATATAATTATTTTTAAAGTGCATGTAAAACTTATTTTATTCTAAATTATTGATGTGGACACAGTCGTCTAAATGGTGGCAAAACGTGAACAGTTTCATACAATGTGGTCTAGACTTATTTTTACGAAATAACTATTGTCTAGAGTTACTGGAGTATAGTTCCATAAATTTCTATTTGTTGGCATTGACTTTCAATTTTTTTTTATCTCTTGCAATCGTTAAAGTTTTTAATGGTGATTATGGTAGGCACGCAAGCGTGAATTGATACGTGCTGCATGCCTTGAGAAATTGTTGACGAAACATTCATAACTTTAACTAAGATAATCAACAAATGTACATACATCGCACACCTTGATAAACGGTAGCATGCCTCTTTTATCAATTGTCTGAATTTAAATTCCACAAGCTAGGGCTAATGTTATACTTAAAATCTTTTCAGACTATAATGTAACTAAAATGACTAAAATAATGGTGCTGGAGACGTTATAAGTTGTAGAGAATCAGTGGCAGCCGAATGTTGAAACTTGGGTGAAACCCAAACAACCGAAATAATGTTCGCAAAATAATGATGAGTAAAAATATGTAAACAAAATTAGAGGAGATGCATAAATATCTGCAGTAAGAGACAAGAGTAAAATCTAGTTAAAAAATCACAGAGCAACACGTTTTAGTTATTTTAAAAATTGGTTGGAGATGATTAGGCATTTTTCTGACTTCCTTCAGGCCCTATTCATTTATGTTAGCTGCTGTGCCGAAGGAACTCCTTTAATTTTTTCTTGTTCTGAACTCCAAACAAGAAAAAAAATTACTATATCGAAGTTCTGTAGTTAGACCGGTCGGATTTTCGGACGACTGCCATAATTGTTTGTATGACAACTGAGACGGACGGCTTATCACGATAAGCCGTACGATGTACGGAGGAGTGTCAATGTCGTAAGAAATGGTCACCCATCCTAAGACCGGCCTGAGTCGATGTTGCTTAACATTCTCGGTTACCACTAGACAACGAGCTCCCCTATTACTATAATACATTTTTTTTTAATATCAAGTACCTTTTAAGCCCATCGATCATTGTTCTGATAATTATAGAAAACCCAGACAAAAACCATTAGCTATACAATTATTTTGCACTTGTATTTACAAGAGTGAAAGAAAACAAGTCTATAAGTAACTAAGGAATATCATAGCTGAATAAGAATGGAAATAATAGGTTCTTTAAGCGTCCATATTCTACTAGTAAGTAATACAAGGACAGCTAAATAAACCCTCTTTACTAGTTTATTATAATCTCCTACCTTGAACAAGATATCTTTATCTATTCAGTTCCTTTTCCTGTGTGAAGTGTTATAATTATGTTATTATCTAAGTAAAAAAGTGCAATCAACACAGCGCAGCTCGAAGGCTGTCTTTCCTATTTTTTGTTCCGACGAAGTATTTGTTGGATATAAAAAGGTATAGAACTTCTCGATAGTTAGAATGTAGATCAGTGTTATTTATTTTTACCCCACTGCGTTAGCGAGGTTTATGTTTTTCACGCGTATGTATGTATGTGTTTGTATGTTTCTTTGTTCCTCTCTACAGGCCGAACGGCTGGATGGATTTCAACGAATGGGGTGTCAAATGAAAGGTGTTGATCTCCTGAGTGTCGGCTCGGTCTCCTGAGTTGGCGGATAAGTGTACTTGTCAAAAAAAACTTGGTCAAACATATTGAGTGAGATATCAAAATGAAGCGTTTTTAAAGATAAAGATATGGTAAGAAAAATAAATAATTAAATAATAAAAACGAGTGCACTTCACCAGATATGTTACCTATAAGCAGGCGGGACTCCCATATCAGTTCAAAGTCAAAACCTAGATACAAAGTGAGTCCAGCCTGGTTATATAGGTAGTTCCATATCTGGTGAAGTACAGTCGGGTTTTTTTTATTATTTATTTTTATTAGTTGCTATAATATTATTATACTTACTATACTAGCTGTCGCCCCCGACTTATTCCGCGTGGTAATTTGGAATTTTTCCCGTTCCCGTCCCTTGTAATTATTGTTCCTGTCGCGTCACCCGTAATAACATCTAGCTTCGCAAATCATTATTTTAGAACAAATTTCATTTCCATAAAATACGTTATAGTGAGTTAACCATAAAATATAGATATTTGCTATGGCAGACTTTTTTAGCACTTTTAAAGAGGAACAATTGATTAGTACATTATTTTAACATGGCATGAACCGTTTGGTCAGTGCACGCAACGGAAGTTCTCAAAACAAATATTTTTTTCCAGTTTTTAAAACATATTTCCCTGCAGCTCCGCTCCTATTCATCGTAGCGTGATGTCATAAACGAATCACACTATAAGTTTTGCGTAACTTAAAAAAACAACATGTTAAAACCAAAATATTATGTCTATTGCTTTTCAAAATACTCTCCTTTACATTTTAAACATTTTTTCATGCGATCGAACCATTTTTTAAAACAGGAGGACCACAGATATGAAGGCATGTTTTCTACGTGCTGATTGAACGCTATCACTGCCTCTTCGGAGTTGGTAAAAGTGAAACCTCTCATCAAATCTTTGATTTTGGGGAAAATACAAAAATCACAGGGTGCTAGGTCGTGGCTATGCGCAGGATGAGTGACGAGTTGTACTTTTTCGGAAGCTAAAAATGACTTTGTTTTGTTGGCCGTGTGTGAAGAAGCGTTGTCGTGATGTAGAAGAACGCGGCTTTTGGGTCGTCTTTCGCGAACTTTTTCTAACACACTGGGTAAACAAATGGTAGAATACCACTCGGCATTAACACTCTTTTGATCTTCAAGTGGAATTGTACAGAAGGGACCCGTAGCTGAGAAAAAAAACGCGATCATTTTTTTACCAACGTTTCTCGCCTGCCTCACTTTTGTTGGCTTGTTCTCATTTTCAAACACCCATTCACAAGATTTCCGCGGGTTTTCTTTAATTAACCACTTAACAGTAGCCACATTATTTTCGTTGACGGCAGTTGCCCGCCCTTCACGAAATTCGTCATGTAAAGAAACTCGACCTCTCTCAAATTCAGCAAACCATCGCCTCACGGAGCTCAAACAAGGTACTTCTCTCCCAAAAGCATTTTGAAGACGATGAGCGGCACAGTCTTGCGGAGAGAGAACTTTTAAAATCATAAAAAATCATTGCTCTAAAATCTTTTCGACTTAATTCCATTTTCGTTGCATACGTAGAACTTTGATGTGTGATAAAAAACAATTAACAAATGATTTCCCGCCAATTGTTTTTTTTTATTACTAAGAAGTTTGCACCGTTTAAAAAAATATAACATTCGAAATTCAAATAGTTCCGATTAGCTAGAAGTGCAAACCTTTTAGTGTGCCCCATGTAGCCTTTCTCGATAAATGCACAACTCAACAAAAAAATATTTTTTCAATTACAACCAGTGTTTCTTCAGATTAGCGCGTCCAAACAAACATACAATCTCTTCTGCTTTATATTACTAGTATGGCTTGGCCTGTGATAATAATATCTTTATATTTATCCTGATATTTTTGTAATAATAACATTAAATAATTTACAGATAATTGTCCCAAACCGCTTCACAATTGAATTTAGGTATTTTGTTGAAACAGTGGTTTTGCAACATTTGTATTGTAAATAATGTTTGCGATTCATGGCGAAGAGACGTGTGCGGTATATTAACTGGGTAGACTTTCTGCGGTTTACCAAATAGGTAGGTATATTGTTTTTCCAAAAACACTCTCAGTAAAACAATGATAAAACCAATTACATAATAAAATTATTTGTGAAGTACCTATAGGTATATTGTATGGTACTACACTAATAATGAAAAATACACTATTAAACTGAAACTGAATTGTTAAAATCCCTTTGTAATAAGGGATAATAATTGCCAGATTTATTTATGATGTTACTCTGTTATTTTATGGTAAGTAATTAGTTATTTATTATTTATTTATTTATTTATTTATTTATTATGATTCACCAACATTTGTATACACTCTTACATGGGTAACAAATACATGTAAATAAGTTGTAACTAAATGTAACAAATAATTATAGGTAAATACAGCATGTTATACAATACCACCACACTTATCTTCTTAACTTAACGTAGGTAGGAACCTAACTCTAAACATGTCTGTCTTAACAGCTGCAGTGAGTGATGACAACCGATAAGCTATAATGCTACTACAGAACTAGCATACACAAAAAAAAAAAAAAAAGAAAAACCAGAATAGTAGGGAGTGATATACAAACAAACAAAGGTAATATATAACAACGAATATAAATGTGAAATGGTGGTTACTGATCATTATATTGTCTCATTAGAGCGCAACGAAAACGGATCAGCGAATCTGCGTGGATATCCACGAGATCGCTTGACTCATTGGCCAACTTTGAGAGTCTCGGAATCGGTGAATTAGCCCCGTAAGCCGTCCTACGCAGAGGGGGGTGGAACGGTGTGATGCAATGACGAGGGTATCTAGCCGGAACACGAATATTAAATCTACCTAACAATTGTGGGCAGCTAAAACTATTATGTAAAATTTTGTACGTGAAGATGTTATCATGAAGCTCCATGCGATGGGATAAAGAGATCATTCTGAAATGTTTCAGCTTAAATTGATAACTAGTTCCTTTCTTTATTAAACGTGGATTGTTACGGGATAAGTGCCACAAAAATCTCTTTTGCACTCGTTCCAGACGTATTGCATGAACAGCAAAATGTGGTCTCCAGACTACACTACAGTATTCCAAGATGCTACGGACCAGACTATTATACAATATTATTTTGGGTTTACTATTTCGAAATGCCTTTACGTTGCGTATAATGAATCCCAACATTCTAGATGCACGCCTGATGACACTTTCTATTTGAGGAACAAATGTTAACTTCCGATCTAAGATTACGCCCAGATCCTTTATATGATCAACCTCTTGAATCTTTTCATTGCCTATATAATAGTCACAATCCAAGAGACGGAACTTTCTAGAGAATTTAATATGAAAGCACTTTTTAGTGTTAAGTTGCATTTCATTTTGATCGCACCATTCGAGCAATTTGTTTATGTCACCCTGGAGTAAGCGGGCGTCGTCCCAGGTTTCTACAATTCTACCAAACTTTAAATCATCTGCATACATATAGTTTCTACAATAACGAAAACAGTTTGGAAGGTCATTTACGAAGACATTGAATAATAATAATTAGTTATAAAATAAATAAATAATTAGTTTATTAGTGTTAGGTCTTTCGTGAGACGATTTCATTATAAGCAGATCTTGTACTTTGATATTTGACAATCACATATTTTTACATAATCATTGCGATAAAGTTATTTGCTTAGTTCCTTCATTAAATTTGACCATTTACAACTAGTTTAAAACATAAAGATTCGTTTAACAGAAAAATGTTCCCATTCTATGTGAACTGACTCTGTTTCATAAGTGTCACTTTTACTTTTAAATGACTGCGTAGTTATGTATAGTTCGCGAGGGATAAGCGGAGCTTTGCATTTGTGTGAGTGACCACGAAAAGTAGAGTAAAAACTCTTTTTGTAGCTGTGTGTACAACACATGTGTGTGTAAACGAGGTCACATATACGTTCACTTACACTGCACTCACACAAATGCAAAGCTCCGCTTACACCTTTTTACCTATACTTGTAGGTTGGTCAAATGATGGCACGTTTAAGATATTATGTCTATTATGTTTTGATATTATTGTTAATTTAATTAATTAGTATGTATGTAAACTTAGAGATTTAGTTCTTAAACTATATTTTTCCGTGTTTATAGCAATAATCAATACATATTATATAATAAAATTGTAAGTGATCGACGTCTGTACATCGAAGATATAAAAGAGAAACTGTTGTAGGGGGGCTTTATGAACGCAAAAGAACCCAAAAAAATGGTTTTAGAATTTTTGTCTGTTTATCTGTTTGTCTGTTTGTCTGAATGTTAACTACTTAACCGATTTGAATGCATTGTTTTATTTCAATCGGTTCATAAATAAAAAAGTTATGTCGATCTAAAGTAACACGCAGGCGGAGGTGCGGGCAACATCTAGACATGATAAATCAGTAACTGGTGATCAAGAAAACTATAACACGCAGGCGGAGCTGCAGGCAACAGCTAGTCTCAATAATATATTCACGAGGGCGAAGTTAACCAGCCACAAATAGGTGTAAGTCGTGCGTCCGATTGTTTGAAGGAGAAAGTGTTGTGAAGTTCACTCAAAGATGTGCGAAATGACATGATACTCTTGTCACACTTTATGATTATGCATAGTGACCATTACACTTTCTAAGTAAAGAATATACTATGAATATATATTTGTGGTTATAACAACTGTTACAGAATAACATACCTATTATGTAAATTTTTCTTAGGTTTATGTGTACTCTATGACACATAATGTACCTACAGAGATGATAGAGATAATCCTTGGAAGTAATGATGAGATACTATCATCAACCGTGAAATGCTAAAACGTGAGAAAAGGTATTATTATTTTAAAGTTACCTACCTTGGTAGCAATGGGCTTGCCCCTATTACGTAGAACTAACAAAAATATGGCGTGATGTATTTCTGTATGTCTGTCATAGTCATTCTCTATAAAAGAGTAATTCAACACAACGAGAACATTTCAATTCGAGAAAGGATTCATTAGATTAGCGTATTCAAGCCACCAAACAAACAAATAAATCTGTGAAAGTACACAATAATATACCTTGTGAAAATTTATTTACAATAATTTACATAATTATGTACAAAAAATATTTACACTACAAAATGTTGTAAAAATAATCCTCCGCGTCATTGCTGACTGGGAAGGTTCCCAGAACGTTGGCTGTGTTGCAAACCTAGATATGCTAACTAATAATATTATAAGTGTTACAAAATGTAGAAACCGTGGACTACATTTTGGACAATACTATGTAATATATTAGTATAGATTTAAAGTTATGTAGCAGTTTATTTTCATGTAATATTTTGTAATTGACAAATTGAGGTTTTTAATTATCTACTAAATAACATTTTAGTTTGTTAATTAAGTTAGTTCAATACACCAATTAATTGTAATTAATTCAATTGGTGCTTACATTGTCTGCGTTTTACTTTTAGATTTTTGTATACTAGTAAGTATTGAGATATGAATTGAAATCGCGCACAATTGAAGCGTGGCTAGCAAAATACCAGTTAATTATTAACTTTGTATAAGTGAACATTCAATACTTATTGCATTGACTCAAAAGTTCTAGAATTCATTTGTGTAAATCTATAAATTTAATTGCCAAGAATTTATTTTTGAATATTATTAGGTAAGTAAGTATGAAAGTTTTAAGTATTGAAAATATCTCTAGCCCATTTATAGTAGATTAAATTTTTATATTGTCTAGCTATTGTTGAATATAATTTTTCAAGGTCATTCTTTACATTAAGCGAGTGTTTATTATATGTGAATTTGCTAAATGTTTTATTTTGCTTTGTTCCGTATCATTTTGCATTGTAGCATTTAATATTACCTGCTTACTTACAATAAACCATAAAAGCTTTATCTTAAAGAAACTGTTAAAAAATACCTCCAGTAGTTTTAATTTTTTATTCTGCTCCATTCTTTAATTTATGACTACAATTTCTATCGAAGCCATAATGATATTACTCTATTCATCCTTTATCTCTTTATATCTTCTTCTTCTTTGAAAAGAAGATATAAAGAGATAAAGGATGAATAGAGTATGCACACATACGGACGAATGCCACTTGTTTTATAATATGTAGCGATAAAATTCTCGTGTTAGTTACCATACTCCTCCGAAACGGCTCGACCGATTTTTATGAAATTTTATATGCATATTCAGTAGATCTGAGAATAATCTACTATCTATTTTTCATACCCGTAATTAGAGTGGT
This sequence comes from Nudaria mundana, assembly GCA_963556515.1. Lineage (NCBI taxonomy): Eukaryota > Metazoa > Arthropoda > Insecta > Lepidoptera > Erebidae > Nudaria > Nudaria mundana. The sequence goes on along the minus strand of OY748288.1, from coordinate 7,392,416 downwards.
CCACCCCTAACATTTGTCATTTATTTTTTGGACCAAAGTTTATTTTAATAATGTGTCATTAAAAATACATACAACCCTAAACTTTCACTCTCTTACCACCAACCTCTATTTTTAATAGAATTTAAATTTAATAGAATTAAAAAAATAGCTTTAGGTACTTACGAAATTCGTCGGGACAGCTTGTTAGTATTCTTATATTAGAAATATCCCGCAAAGTGCCAAACCCACTGATCTAAGAATATCCCGTCTCAGCTGTCAGGAACTTAAGTCAAACTACTTGACAACTAGTCTAGCTGAAGGATATTTTTAACCCTTGGTTAGTGACAGAGGTTGGATAACGGTCGCTTTTTGAAGAACCGATTTGGGATTCAATTGAAATCTTACCTATTATTGGGCATTGAAGTTTTACGGTAAAATTAGACAATATCAAAGAAAATTGCTAAAAAATCCCGTGATGAGTCGATTAAAATAATTAATGTACTGAGAGATAGGCCAAATATATTATGTTCCAATAATATGGTAACCTAGCAGGTGATTACATATTTGAGCCGTTTGGGGTTGAGACACTGGGGTCATGGGGTCCGAGTGCTCGCCGCCTTTATAGAGACGTTGCTAAACGCCTAATCGATGCTTCTCAGGACCAGAAGGCTGGCTATTTTCTGGCCCAAAGAATAAGTATCGCCATCCAACGTGGCAACACAGCCAGCATTCTGGGAACCTTCCCAGTCGGCAATGACGCGGAGGATTTTTTAAACAATATTTTGTAATGTAAATATTTTCAGTATATAATTATGTATCTTTTGTACATTTTAATTCTTATTGCAAATATCATATTCAATTGGCCCTAAACAATCTCCAAGTATTAAAAAATCGACAAAATACTTAAATCAAAAAAATATCTTACAAACCTCCCAATCCAGTTTTTAAAATACCTATCTAATGATATTCCAAACGATGGGTTTGTAAAAACTCATCCCCACTCGTATAGGGGATGTACTTGCACTCCACACGTTGGTGGAGTGCTCAGCGTGGGCGAGTCAGCGCCGGGACCTCGTAGTGGGTCTGGGCGTGGATACCCTCTCGCTGGGGACCATGCTTCAAGCCATGGTATCCAGCGGGAGTAGGTGGAACGCGGCCGTGTCCTTCTGCGAGTAAGTCATGCTCGCGAAGGAGGCGGCCGGGAGGGAGAGGGAGCGTACCCTCCCCGCCGAGTTCCGTAGTCGGCGGCCAGGCCGCCCCAGACTACGCGACTACGCCCAAGACTATCGTCCTCCATGATCGGGGCCTGAGGACGGCGGGATCGCCACCCACCGTCCTTACAGAAGCAGGCTAGAAGGGTTGCGTGCTGCGGGGCCTTTTCCCCATAGCACGCAACCAGATTCACTCACTGACGCGGGATAAAACCCGACCCCAATGACGCGGGCTTCTCGTCCCGACCAAACACACGCAGAGACCACAGAGGTGGTCAAAGTCCGCCGGGCGCCACTGGACATACCCTCTGCTAGTAACCAGAGACGCCCGGCAACGGACGTTAGAGCGGCCGCGGCCTTGGGCCGCAGAATTAAAAAAAAAAAAAAAAGGGGATGTACTTACTATATAGGAATTATAAATAAATCACAAAAACGGAAATGTCGTCGGCAGTACTCGAACCCACGGCCTTTCCCTAAAAGGGGGGGGAAAGCCCTGACCAATTGAGCTACGATGACCAATACCGACAACATCCATATTTTCATAATTTCTAGATCTCACTATCAAGGTTAAAGTTCTAATCTATTCTACATAACGACATGGATACTTAATATGTTTGCGATTTAGTTTAGAATTCCAGGATACCTATCCAGTTTTTCATCTACTGTTTTATAAATGATTGCTAAGTAAATGTTAGTTTGGAGTATTTGTACCATAACTGTTAACGACAGTTACATTCTGAGAAGTAACAAAAAAGGGGCAGGGCAGATCAGGGAGGATGATCTTGCAAGAACCGGACAAAAGAGGCATGTTCATCTCCCTAAACATTTGTTTGATACGCAGATATTTGTGTACTAAACCAAGTGTTTTTATTTACCAAAAACAAACGTACAGGTTTACTTATCAGTGATTAAGTTTCCGTAGTACAAACTCTGTTTAGTTTGAGACCAGTTTTGTGTAAATGTCCTAATGAATAATTTAACCCAATGGCACGATAGCATGCTCGTGATACCGTTTGCATGCATGACTGTACAAACACTTAATGTTAGTCGCATTTGATCCAATTTCACAGCATTCTTCAGCTAGTCATACTCCACTAACTTAGAACGCAATAGAGTGGACAAGTTGCACATATTATTTCATTGCAATACCAAATTTCAGTTTACATAAGTCTCATTTTCTAATTAAACGATACCTTATAATTCGAGTAATTGATCACGAATTTTGTAAGGAATTATATTATGTATAATCCATAAATGTATAATATTACGTAGAATCCATAAATAGATGATTATAATTACGGGTATGGAGTAACATTTTATGTAATTACGGTTGTTGTGAACGATTAACTACTAAAACTACTGTGACACGATTTTAAGTCATCGGGTGCCTTATGTATTTTCTGTAAATATAAGTTTTACAAAATTTATTGGCTTTATAATTTACTTTACTATTTAATTTCAAGGTTTCCTTTTAATAATTTATACAATACGGGGTATTGTCGAAGTAATTAAGTTACCTTTTTTTTTTAAATCCGCGAGACCGCGGCCTCTCCAATGTCGAAGAAGTATTTCCAGTGGAGCCCGTCGGACTTTGGCCACCTGTGTGGCCTCTTCGGGGTTTTGGTTGGAATGAAAATCCCGCGTCGTTAAGGGTTGGGTTCTATCCCGCGTAATTAAGATACCCTATTTGTTCCTTTGATTATTATCTACGTCCTATTTGATAGCCCTATTACCCCCATATCAGTTAAATATTGTATGTAAACGATCAATGTTCGATGTTAAGACGTCACGATGTTGACGTTACTAACATCCAAATTTGACGCGAGCCGAGCATAGTTGCGTGCATCAACTAGTACTAAATAAATACGAGTAGGTAGATACCTGAATTTTTTTTAATTATATTTTGCTCTCAATGGCAGAGGCGCTTTACCAGAGACAGTAGTCGCTAAGCTTCAGCCTGAAGCTTAAAGTTCTTTGAAATGTTCCAGAGGCGATCGTAAAAGCTCAACTATTATAATGACGCGGCGCTGAGCGGCCATTAACCGTAGAAAATGACGTATATTTGGTTTGTTGAACCCCCAAGAGTAATATTTGCAGTTTATTTCTAACGTTTTGATATTAAAAATAGTACACTTTTTTTTTTCTAGGGCAATCATCACTCTGGAAAAAGAGTACAAGAGCAAAGTTAAAAGATAAGTATATTCCAAATATTGTTAGACCTTATCGCTAAAACAGAACAGCAAAATATTTTATATATAGGTACTGTCTAATAGTATCAAGGGGTACTTGTTTATAAACTGTATAATATTGGGACAAAGATAAAATAATATTTTTATAACTAAACACTGAAAACTAGTAGTTGGTTGATTACCCTTACTACCCATTTTTATTGTTTAGTAAGAAGAAAGAAGAAAAATCGTTTATTATTCCACATTAGAATAGGTTCACATAGAACATAATAAATAATAACAAAAAAAAAAACAAACCAAAACAACAATAAACATAAAAAGACAAATAATAATAATAGGAATAAACGGCCGTCTCAGCGTAACAGAAAGAGTTCCCAGAATACTAACAGTCCCTGAAAACTGCGTGGTGCAAGGCCGACAGCGCTGGTTTTCAGGGACGGTTAGTATTCTGGGAACTTTTTTTGTTTCTTTGTAACTACAGATTCAACTTACAAAATTAGTTTATTTAAATTAGTAGGACCATAAACATATTAACTACCTATTTAACTATATTTTAAGGCTGACACGTGTAGAGGTATTACGCCTAGAGCATTATCAAAATAAAAAGACAACACATTTTAGTCAATAAATATTTAATGTTTTGCCTCGGTGGCGCAGTGGTATGAGTATGCGACTGCCCCCCTAAGGTCCCAGGTTCGATTCCGGGTCGAATCAAATTATTTGTGTGATCCACAAATGGTTGTTTCGGAGTTTGGGTATTTTCTATGTACTATATGTATGTATTTAGAAATATATAAGTATGTTTATCAGTCGTATAGATCCCATAGCACAAGCTTATATTAGCTTAATTTGGGCTAGATGACGTATAGTAGTGTGAGAATGTCCAAAAAAAAAATACAAAAAGTACCTAATTAACTCAAAAAATATTTTATATTTTATAAAAGTATTGTCAAATGCTCTAGCTATGTGCGTTAGTGTAAAATAATAATAAAACTGCACGTTAAAAATGTTTTATTTCAAAACTAAAAGCTAAAAACTCAGTACAAAATCATGTTATGTTTGGTGCTATAAAAATGATAAACGAATGAAGTTAGACCACCATTACAATTTAGTTCTTGATGTATGGCCAGCAGTGCAGCTGATTGTAGAATAGGTATTAAATTATTTTATATTAATATTGAAAAGCTTAATGCAAGTTATTTCAAATATACTGAACAAAATCTGACTGTTCTAAGTACAGAACTTCGATATCGCCCATGGCCTGTGGATGTCAGATTGCTACTCGTATCTAAAATCCACAACTATCGCGCCACGGAAAATATCGAAGTTCGGCCGCATCACGGTTACACTGGAAAGCAGACCCCAACGGACAAAAGCCCGGTGGATGATGATGATTTAAGAGTAGGTACTTTTCTTGTCACATCTAGTCCGCATGCGTGTATATATTATGCAAATATAGGAGTATATTTACACAAAACAGCACGGCAAACATCACAAAAAGGAAGTCGGTTATTACTAATCTTCGGAGACGGCAGCTTCTGCTTTTACGACGAGCATCAGACTCCAGATGCAAGAGAAATATTCCACTAAGTATATAAGTTGGTGGTAGTTAAGAAATAGTGTGACAAATCTAATTATTAATCTGTAGTTTATCAGTTATGTAACCTGTCGACCCCAAACATAAGACCTTTCGCACAGTTATTGTAGGTTATTATACAACAGTTACACTAGGGCCACTGACTAAAGTGATATAATTTATAATATATCTGATAGTTTTCCACTGAAACCTGTTGTCAACGTAACATGTAGTCTACGGTACTTCCCGAAATCTCGAATGATCTATGAACAATTTTATTCAATCCAATTCAAGTTTTTTTCTGTAAAAGCGTAACAGACTTGAAAATAATTAAAACAGAGATGACAAACTGATATACATTATTTTCTAATATTTTGTTGGTTTTGACTCTTAATTACTATAGGTATACCTATACATGGGGCACACTAAAAGTTATGCACTTCTAGCTAATCGGAACTATTTGAATTTCGAATGTTACATTTTTTTAAATGTTGCAACCTTCTTAGTAATAAAAAAAAGACGTGTGGCACTCGGAGACTGCCGCGGTTAAGCTATTGCATAGTTGCAAAATAAAAAAGAAAAAAATAATAATTATTATTATTATTATATCGTTTATTCATTTCTATTCTTATTTTATACATTTTTAAATACATTTATAAAAAACACAAATACATTTAAAAATATAAAAAATAGTAACCCACCATTAGCGGAGTACACAATTTGCTGATGGATGATCCTGGCTACTTGATTGTGCCTATGCAAGTACTCGCTGTTAGCAAGATACGAACAACCGGAAATAATATGGCGAAGTGATTCACCAGGACGGTGGCATGCTCGACAAATGTCGACCGTACCGTCCTTCATGATGTATTTCCAATAGTTTATCGTCTTAATAACCTCATCTGCAATTGCACAGGCAAAACCTTCAGTTTCCCCAAAGAGGTCACCGAAACGTAGCCAGTTCACCGATGCGGGCAGGTCTACATCGGGTCCTGTTAAGACTCGGTAGAACCGCCCGTGTAGCTCCTTGCTCTTCCATACGTCCTTACGGTCTTCAGTACTAAACACCTTACGCCAGTTCTCGTTAGCCAAGGAAAGAGGTGTCAGGCCCTTGTCAACTATCACGACATCACAATGAATGCCACACCCATTCTGTAGGAAGTATTCCCTAAGATTGCACACTTCACGCTTGTGGAGGTTCTTGGCATTTAAAAAACCTCGACCTCCCCACTTCCGCGGAATGTACAGTCTCATGACAGAAGACCGTGGGTGTAACATTCGATGCGATGTCAATTGTTGACGGACTCGCCTATCCAGGGCGTCTAGTTCCGTTTGAGTCCACCTAAGTATGCTAAAGGAGTATAACAATAAAGGCATCACCCAACCGTTGAAAGCCCGCATTTTGTTACCACCGGACAAAAAACTGTTAAGAACTTTTATCAGGCGGCCAAAAAAAATGTTCTTTCACCGATTTCTTAATGTCCTCTACCGCTATACCCAATGACTCTGACATACCTAGGTATCTGTATGTTTCGGTCTCGGAGCGAGATCTGAGAGTTATTATCTCAGAAAGTTGTAAATTCGGTGAATTTACAATTTACAACCTTCCCCCGCTGTGCATGCATAACCGCACACTTATCAACACCGAACTCCATCTTAATGGCATTACTAAAAACTTCTGTAGTTTTTAATAATGTCACTAAATCTTGGTGCTTCAGTGTGAACAGTTTGAGGTCATCCATATACATCAGGTGAGAAATAACCTCACCCCCTCTACGAAACCGATAGCCTAGCCCTGAATCCTTTAGCAATGTGCTAAGTGGATTCAGTGCTAAACAGAACCACAATGGACTCAAACTGTCGCCCTGGAATATACCACGCTCACTCCTTATCAAGTCATGCGGATCAGAGGCGCACTCACCACTACCTGGTTAACGAAGGACTGTGGTCCACTGCCCCATACACGAAACTAGGAAGGATTTAAGAGTCGGGTTAATTTTATACAACTCTAAAATCCTCCCCAGCCATGAATGAGGCACCGAATCATAGGCCTTCTTGTAGTCAATCCAGGCAGTAGATAGGGCGCCCTTACTCCGTTTAACCTGTTGGCTAATAGCCATGTCAATAAGGAGTAGCTCCTTAGTACCACGTGACCCAGCCCTACATCCATTCTGAGCACTATCTAAGATGTTATTTGACATTATATGTGAATTTATTTTAGTTCTCAGCTTGTAGATGGTAGGTAAGCAAGTGATAGGTCTATAATTTTTAGGTTCCGTGGTACTACCTGATTTATGGAGCAGGAAGGTGATGCCAGTGGTCATAAAAGAGGGTAAGGAACCAGACTCGAGGGCTTCTTGATACTGTGTAGCCAAGCGTTCATGCGAGCTCTGAACCCACTTTATCCAAAAGTTATGCAATCCATCCGGCCCAGGACTTTTCCAGTTCGGGGCCGTACGAATTGCACAACTAACGTCTTCGGAGTCTATGGTAATAGACTCCATGGGTTCGATGTTGTTGTTATTCTCTTTATTAAAACATTACACATATTCATTACATTTTTAAATAGATTTATAAAAAAAATACATTTAAAAATATAAAAAACAGTAACCCACCGGTATTATTATTATTATTTAATTATTATTATTATAAAATTTGCACCAAAAAAAATAAATTACAATATAAAACGATATGAAAGACGTCAGCCTGCCTTTACATTTTAAACATTTTTTCTGCAATCGAACCATTTTTTAAAACAGGAGGACCACAGATCTGAAGCCTTGTTTTCTACGTGCAGATTGAACGCTATCACTGCCTCTTCGGTGTTGGTAAAAGTGAAACCTCTCACCAAATCTTTGATTTTGGGGAAATTACAGAAATCACAGGTTGCTAGGTCGGGGCTATGCGCAGGATGGGTCACGAGTTGTACTTTTTCGGATGCTAAAAATGACTTTGTTTTGTTGGCCGTTTGTGAAGAAGCGTTGTCATGATGTAGGAGAACGCGGCTTTTGGGTCGTCTTTCGCGAACTTTTTCTAACACCCTGGGTAAACAAATGGTAGAATACCACTCGGCATTACCACTCTTTTGATCTTCAAGTGGAATTGTACAGATGGGGCCCGTAGCTGAGAAAAAAATCGCGATCATTTTTTTACCAACGTTTCTCGCCTGCTTCACTTTTGTTGGCTTGTTCTCATTTTCAAACACCCATTCTCAGGATTGCTGTTTTTTTTCGGGTTCAAAACAATAAATCCACGTTTCGTCTCCTGTGACAATGTCATAAACAGCATTAGAATGTCCGTTGTCGTACTTCAGTAGCATCTGTGAGCACCATTCCATGCGTGCCCGCTTCTGCTCCGCTGTCAGTTCATGAGGGATCCAACGACAACAAGTTTCCGAACTTTCAATTCTTTTTGAAAAAAATTCTGGATTTGACTCATACCAATCCCCAATAGTCCTCAAATTGTCTCATAGGTAATACGTGGCTTTTCTTCAATTAACCGCTTAACAGTAGCCACATTATTTTCGTGGACGGCAGTTGAAGACCGCCCTTCATGAAATTCGTCATGTAAAGAAACTCGACCTCTCTCAAATTCAGCAAACCATCGCTTCACTGTGCTCAAATAAGGTGCTTCTCTCCCAAAAGCATTTTGAAGAGGAGCGGCACAGTCTTGTGGAGAGAGAGAGAACTTTTAAAATCATACGTAGAAATTTGATGTGTGATAAAAAACAATTGACAAATGATTTCCCGCCAATTGTTTTTTTATTACTAAGAAGGTTGCAACGTTTAAAATAATATAACATTCGAAATTCAAATAGTTCCGATTAGCTAGAAGTGCAAAACTTTTAGTGTGCCCCATGTATGTGCTATTAAGAGTAACTTAACTTGGCGACCTAGTGATGTGCCTCTTCACGCTCCGCTTGAAGAACCCTGGTTTGTAAGTAGCAATTTGTAAATAATTTCTCGTAACGTCTCGAATAACGTCTCGCGGGAACACATTTCCGGGATAAAAAGTCGCCTTTAATATACCTTATTACATCAGTTATCGGCCTGCGAAAGTCCCGTTCAAATCGGTCTAGCCGTTGCAGAGATTAACAAACAGACAGACAGATAAAAATTTATAAAATTGCATTTTTTATGTCATATGAATTTAGTAAAAAGCTGTAAATTTGAAATTGCACACAGTCACTTAAATTTTATTTATCTGTATGGATCTATGGATTGGGTACTACATAGGTATAAATTTATACTGCTTATTAAGTTTAGCCAATTAATAAAAAAAAAAACTATCACAAATTCACTGTTCGGTAGCATTAGGTAGTGAATACGACTGCATTAATATAATTTCCAGGTTGGACAATTTAATTAAATATGTAGGTATGTATACTGGTATACATTTATAAAAGGTATACATTCAGTTATATAATTCTACTACAATAGTGTCTGCTTAATTTGAAACCAGACAGCGTTCTGTTTTAATGTTCAAACACAAAAACCATCTAGAATCCAAACTGATATCTCCCAAAAGTCACAAAAAAAATAAAAGATACAGATACTTATTAAAAAAGGCTCCTGATTCCCATGACAAATAATTCAGAACAATAATTGAAAATAAACGCGTACATATGGTCACATAGGCACAGACTCGATGTAGAGAGACGTGGTCACTAGCAATATCGCGTTTCTTAATTTCCCTTGGGAGGTTGCCTTGCGTTCGCCGACAAATCGAAGTGCTCCTTATGTGTAATATGTCATGCTAGTCTCTCGGATCGGGAATCTCTTTATAAACAATATGGTGGTTATTACAACGTCACAGAAGAAAATAGGACGTTTGTGAGCCACAAAGTAGGGTCAGCGGAGAGTTTTATGTTCTTGGAATAAATATTTATAAAGTAAAATACTAGTGCACGCCTATTAATTTATCTAACGGCAATATACGCTCACTTTTCGCTGGTAATGGGGTAGATACGTCAAAAATAAATAAATAAAATGTATTTATTAAATGAAGAATAGTAAACTATGTACGTATATTGTATTCGATTTTACTATAGTTTTTTGTATTTATTTTTAATCAACAATGGAATCACTAATAGTTATTGATTTGAAGGTACAGCATAATGACGTCATAGTCCAGTTTTTCATACAAATCTCTCAGAAGTATATCGTTTTGACATTTAATAAATATAATCTGATTTGATTTGACAGTTATCTACCCTATTACCGGAAGAGTTCCGCCGGGTGCCACTGGAAATACTTCCTGGTGCGTACCATAGACCCTCGGCAATGGACGTAGGAGCGGCTGCGTGCGTGCGGATTAAAAAAAATACCGGGTTAGCATTGCCGCGGATCGGGAACTTTTGTGTGACTGGGAAACTGGGATGACTGGGTCTCATTTGATGATGGACACATGCTACAATTAGGTGAGGCCAGTTTGGGTTTTTAAGATTTTAGTTGGAGCTTTCTTTACTTTGGGCAAAAATCAACTGATGGCTGAACAAAAATGTTAATTATAGAAGTGGTGAAGTGAACTGGTGTACAAGTGTCCACCATATATACTATTGTGTACCTAATTGTTAAATTAAACATGGAAAAATTAAAATATCTGCGTTATAACAGTAATTCAAATATACAATCAACATTTCAGTAACCGCACAGTGGGTTAAATAACTAATTACATTAAAAAAAATTGTAAAGACACGCAACTGCGCTTGTCAACAACCTGTTAGTCTAAACTGCTATTTGTACTTGTCTTGTTACGGCCTAGTTACTATAGTAATAAATATTACAAAGTAAACACAGTTTTTTTACACTAAATAATTCATGCACCATTACTTTTCAATTTCATACAAACATTTTAATTTAATTCTTCATCCCAAGATTATAATAAAAAACCAGTCACTGTGTGATTCTAATGATTCATACATTTAAAAGCTTATTTCAAAGAAGGTGTTCAAGTAATTGTTAAGCTTTGCATTTGACACTTATTTAAATATCCATATACCTAAAAAGGTATAAGTAAGAGTCATACTTTTCCTAACATGAATGAGCCACTTTGAGTTGTTAAAAAATTGTTTACATACGCTACAGGCCATACACCGTTATGATTTCACACTAGAAAAATCCGATAGCACGGTTAGCTCCTTACAATATTTTTTTTTTTTAAATATGCTTGGACATTCTCACACAACGTTATCTAGCCCAAACTAAACTATAAGCTTGTGCTATGGGATCAACTGATTTCGAAATACATACATAATATACATAGGAAACACCCAAACTGTGCGGAACTGTGCGTCAGGAAAGAAGTTCATAATGCAACTGCAACGCATTACAAATTCAGCGTTGGCGTCATTAATAAAACGAAAAGTAACCCAACTTTTCGTTTACTAACGACGTCAACGCTAAGTTTCCAAAAAAAGCGGACCATATTTTGGCTTCTTCGACCACTGGTTGCGAACCACTTATAAGCGTAACATGGCTATTTCTACTTAATCGCACTACCCGTAAGCCGCCTTAGAGAACTTCGTTCGAAAAAAAAACAATTATTTTACGGCATGTCTTGAAGATAAATTATTTTGAAACGTAATAATCTCGAGTTGGCAGCCGACAGTTTATTAAAAAAATAAACGTTGAAATGGCTTAACATTGAACACGTGTCGTGCTTAGTTGAAATCCGTTATCGGGAATGGCTCTCAAAGGATTTAATTTCCTGTCGGCGAAATGAAAATCGATTAGTTTGATTTCCGACGGCCGACAGCGCTGGAGGGTCGATAGTTTCCGATTTAACTCGTGCCAAATTAAATAAGACATGCTAGTTCTAATTCTGACACATACGTTTGGCTTCATCGATTAGGTAAGTACTTCATGAAGAACTGTGTGTACAGTGAAGGGTAAGTTGTGTACGCCAGATAGTTTTTTCAAGCAATTATAACATTTGGAATAAATGGTGCCGGTCAAAAATAGTCACACCGCCCATCTGTTGTTAAATGGTCGTCACGATGCAAGCGTTGTGGAGGGGATGGAGTGTATATTCAGAGGTTCTCTGGTATTTTATGTCTTCTGGGCAGGAGCAGGAGGATGTAGGGGAGGGTAAATGTAGCAAATTAAACCCCCCAATTTATGGGCAGAAGTTAACGGTTTTGGAGATATCGAAGAGAAACGGATTTTTCAAAACGGTGTTTAATTTTCTTCATTTACCCTCCCCTGCAACTCCCTGCCCGGAAGACATAGAGTTACCAGTAACCCTGTACCTACATGTACACACTGTTAGTTGCTTACTTAAGTATTAACATGAGTTCGTGTTGAATGAAAACAAGAAGAAGAAAGAAAAAATATTTATTTGCACACAGAGAGGCACATTACAACCATAAATAAATAAAGTTAATACTATCAGGCGTTATTTTTCGGAAGTCCATAGTTAAATTAAATAAATCTAACTACTTTGCAATATTCCGCCACATGCAAATTACGCAACTCTCGTATTTATTCATGCACAAAACCGCCCTCCAAACCCACTTAGGCCGAAAGAATAGAGAAATAATTTTGAAAATAGAATAAATACGAGAGTTGGGTAATTTGCATGTGGCGGAATATTGCAAAGTAGTTAGATTTATTTAATTTAATATAAATAAATAAACAGCACAGGGTACTAACCTAACCTAACAAAATATATGTTCCTACTTAAAAAAAAACAGGAAAAGTAAATTAAAAGAAAAACTGAGGTGAGGCACATAGATTAAAACAATAAGTAAGAATGGAAATAAAAACTCAATAAAAAGAAAAGAAACAAAATAAATCTGAAGTCGGGACGGCCACCCTATGCCAGTGCCTGAGCAGACGTTCAGTGCCCTCTCAGTGCACAAACTAGGTCCTCTCTCGGCTTAATGCTGTTGTGAAACAGCGCCGGTTTTCAGAGGGCTTATTTGTCGACCTCGATAGATGGCGTTGTTGTATGTAAGTAGATCGCATTATTAATACACACACACACACACACATTAAAATGATTACCTATTCAAATTAGAGAGTGTCATTATTATGACAGTCATGATGAGGATGAGTGATTTACATTTGCTAAAATGTCAAAAGCAATCAAAACTTGACATTATAAAACAGTCGTTTAGTTAAATAACTTTCTTTTACTTTATATTTATTTACTGTGCTGAATAATATATTTCACTTGTATAACTGCTTACAAATGCAGTGGTATTTATGATAATCCACGAAAAATTATACTTAGCATATTTTTTGTTCAAATAATTTATTTTTGTTGCTTAGTTCAATGCGTTTACTACCTGAACCTTGAAATTGACCTTTTTTAAGTAAATAAACAATTTATAAACAATACCTATTAATAAATACAATCATAATCCTATTTATTACAAACTTATACAAAGCCTGGAAATAGACATAGTTATTATACGTTTCTAATTTAGGTACATAATGAGTTTACTTTTACATTATATTTCAAATATTTAGTACTTACCAGATGAACCGCGTCTGTACCCGATTTTTTAAAATCTGTAACAAAAAAGGTCCTTTAGAAATCGTATTCACGTCGATTATACACGGTAATATACGCAAAAACTTCGCTATTTGCGAAAAACTGTATAACATTCCGTTAAGTCAAATTTGTGTTTATGGGTGGTGAAGAGCTATTGCTGATTGTTAATGTTGTTAATATTTTATAACATGAAATTTACTTTTCATCAACTAAGTACGTAGGTAATTAAATAAGATTTTGTTTGTTTGGAAAATAGAATATACTTACATCTACAAAAAAAATTGTTCTCAACTGTCTAAAAGAAGTTAAATGCAGAAGTAGGTACCTAGTGGTATGTAATATATATATATATATATATATACATATCAATTGCAATTCAACGCAAGCAACTTGTATTTATGTACACTTTTTTTTTTTTTTTTAATTCCGCGGCTCAAGGCCGCGGTCGCTCTAACGTCCGTTGCCGGGCGTCTCTGGTTACTAGCAGAGGGTATGTCCAGTGGCGCCCGGCGGACTTTGACCACCTCTGTGGTCTCTGCGGGTGTTTGGTCGGGACGAGAATCCCGCGTCATTGGGGTCGGGTTTTATCCCGCGTCAGTGAGTGAATCTGGTTGCGTGCTATGGGGCAAGGGCCCCGCAGCCTGCTTCTGTAAGGACGGTGGGTGGCGATCCCGCCGTCCTCAGGCCCCGATCATGGAGGACGATAGTCTTGGGCGTAGTCGCGTAGTCTGGGGCGGCCTGGCCGCCGACTACGGAACTCGGCGGGGAGGGTACGCTCCCTCTCCCTCCCGGCCGCCTCTTTCGCGAGCATGACTTGCTCGCAGAAGGACACGGCCGCGTTCCACCTACTCCCGCTGGATACCATGGCTTGAAGCATGGTCCCCAGCGAGAGGGTATCCACGCCCAGACCCACTACGAGGTCCCGGCGCTGACTCGCCCACGCTGAGCACTACACACCAACGTGTGGAGTGCGATGTCGTCGTCGGAAACCTCGCAGTGTTGACACCGGGGTGTGACCTCACGATGCATGCGAAACAGATAGCTACCGAAGCATCCATGCCCGGCAACGATCTGCGTCGCACGGTACGTGAGGTCACCATGCTGCCTCTGCAGCCAATCGTCCATGATCGGTCTCACCGCCGCGATGATGGTGGCACCCCCCTTGGGTTGCTCAAGTCGCACCCTCCATGACTCCATGAGATCCTGGCGGAGTTGGGACCGCTGGTCTTCGATTTCTCGAGACGCAGGCCTGTGGTCCCGCTCCAGCGCCATTGGAACAATGACGCAAGGGCTCTCGCTTCCAGGTCCCATGGAGGGGTCCCGGCTAGGAGACATGCAGCCTCTCCGGAGATCGTGCGGTACCCCCGTATGGTTCTGACGGCCAAGGTTCGAAGTGGTCTGTTTAACAGTCACGTTTCCCTTGACCGCCAACATATCCGCCCATACGGGAGCCCCGTATAGGGCCATACTCCGCACGATCCCCAGGTACAGTCTCCTGCAGGAGGCGTTGGGTCCCTTTAGGTTGGACCAAACTTCGGAAATGTGGTCCGAAGTTCCATCGGCTATTAAGTACGATCCCTAGGTACTTCATCGAGGGCTTGATGCCGATGCTAACGCCTCCCACATTTATGCTGGAACCTTCGGGTGGACCGTTCCGAGGTCTGTGAAAACACAGAAACTCGGACTTGTGCAAGGCCACCTCCAGTCCCAGCTGCCGTATCCGACCCACGACTCGAGCAACACCCGTCGTGACCTTGAGTGCTGCCTCCTGGAACGTTGCACCCCGCGCCGTGACGAGGGTTTCGTAGCACGTTACGCCGACGCCCCTAGGCAACGCACCCCGCAGCACCCAGTCGTAGCCGATGTTCCACAGAAGCGGCCCCAGGACCGACCCCTGCGGAACACCGCACGACACATCTCGCCGAGCTGGCTCGAGCCAGCTGGGGAAAGCTATGGCCCTCTCCGAGAGATAGGCCCCGACAATACGACGGAGGTAGAGAGGCGTTTCGTGATACACGAGCGCCTCCCTAACGCAGCTCCATGGCAAGGTGTTGAACGCGTTGGCGATGTCAAGAGACACCGCCACCACCACCTTGCCCTGCGAGACTGTTTCCTCCGTCAGGCTCTTCACGCGCATGATCGCGCTCACGGTGGAGCGTCCCCGACGGAAACCGAACTGGTTATCCACCAGGTCTGGCCCCACACTCTTGAGATGCTCAACGAGGCGTTCCGCGATAATTCGCTCAAAGAGCTTACACACCACGTCGAGCAACACGATCGGCCGGTATCCGGACGGTGAGTCCACCGGCCTTACGGATCAGGACCAGTTTCCCCGTCCTCCACACCTTGGGAAACTGGCCCCTTTCGAGGCATGCGCTAAAGAGCCCCATCAGTCGAGGCCCGAGTTCTTCGAGGGCCAGGACCCATGCACGGCCAGGAATTTATGTATGCTAAGTAAGTACTTAGTACATTTTTCCCAAGAAACTGTTCTATTTATATTTCTTATTTCTTCACCAATGCGACCCCCTCTTTCCTAAATTCTGTTCCTTCTACTTTGTCCATTTAAAGGTTGCCTGTAAGAAATCACTTTTTAGTGATAAAGCCATTTGTACATATTAAAACCTGTTTATGT
Source organism: Nudaria mundana (assembly GCA_963556515.1). Classification (NCBI taxonomy): domain Eukaryota; kingdom Metazoa; phylum Arthropoda; class Insecta; order Lepidoptera; family Erebidae; genus Nudaria; species Nudaria mundana. The sequence continues at coordinate 7,376,330 of OY748288.1, read as the reverse complement.
TTGTTATGCATTTTATATTGGTGTACAATAAAGTTTTGTTGTATTGAATTGTATTATAGTATGTAAATTATAATTAATCTTCGCGAAACTTGAACTGAACGTATAGTTTCAAAATACTCTTTTCAAGCAATAGCAAATAGTCTAACTTAAAGAATAGGATATGATTGTTATGTAAGTCTTGGTTAAGTGTTTAAAAAGTTACGGCGGCGGCGGCGTAGCTTCTTTAAACCACATAGTTAGGCACAAAGAAGATAATTTTTAGTGGCATGTTACAATATGACCCACTATAGTACTAATTATACTAGACATATCTAAGTATTGAATATAATATAATAGAATACTGCTTTAATATTTTCTTATTATTTTTTGACAGACCTCTCCGGAATAAGTTATCCAGTGGGCCAGAGCCTCGTCAGATTGTCAGCAGGTGTACCACAATATTTATATACGTTATTATAAGACAAATATATGCCGTATATTTGCCATATGGGCATAGTACTATTACTGGGCATGGAGAACGGAAATGTCACTGTCTTGTTCTTACTTGATTTTAGCAATGCTTTTAACACTGTGGATTTTGAAATTCTCCTGGCAAAACTTGGTTCGGTTAACATATCTCCAGCGGTGGTTGATTGGTTTCACAGGTACCTGTCTGGTCGCCGACAACGTAGTCGCGTAGAGGAGTATCTATCTTCTTGGTGCGATATCACAGTTAGTGTACCGCAGGGTGGCGTTCTATCTCCATTACTTTTGGGAATATTTATAAATTCCATCTCTAACATTCTTTATTTAAGCTTCAAGCCTTTATGCAGAAGATCTACAGATATATACACAAGCGCCTCTGAACGAATTATCGGCAGCTTAAGACACCATAAGCATTCATGTACTAACGACGGTCTTATCGTCTCTCTAATCTTCTCTAATCATGTTTGTTATACACAAATTATAAGACGCGTTCTACTGTACAAACATACAAATTATTACTGAAATTCAAATTTAAGGTGAAACTTAACTAAACATTTTCACTTCACATAAATGGCCTATAATTAACATTGTCACCTCACTGAAATTTATCCACGTATGTAATAATATATCACAGCTAAGGGAAAGTTAATGTTCTGTGCCTCAGGGCTTTTGTAGTACTAATGCGGTAAACGAGAAACTTCATGCAACTATTATAATAATTGATACTCATAATTACTTAGTTAAAATGATATAGTGATGACTGGTCATTTTGATGACAAAATAGAATGTATGTTTAACACTAAATAGAGAATTATAGTCTTTTAGCGATCGTTAAAATCATTTTGACGATCGCTAATGAGTTACGTTGGCATCTAAACACACAACGTGAAAGGTAGACGCCGGACAAAAGTCAGTGTGAAGACCCCTAAAATTTAAGTCTATATAAACTATTCAAAGCTACTTGAAAATGACAGTTGAGTACGTTGAGGTACTATTGTTATCGTTTTACGAAATATAACTTACTTAAGTGTACTTCCACGCGTGAGAAGTTGTGTGGGCGAGAAGTGCAATCATATGAACGGAGATGATTCAAGATGAGAGATTAATCACAATTTTTACATTTTCGAGAGCTCATCACTTTGTCACATTACGTGTTATTTCTATACGTATAAGCCCACAATTTGTTCAATTACATTGTTTCGTAATAGGGGGTGAGCCTATTGCCGGTTACCGGACACTTTAGTGTTTACCAGAACCTCATCCGTAGATCAGCAGGTACACCAATTGAAGCAGAGGATGGTGTGGGCCATTGTGCACTCCAATGAAAACAAAACCTTTTATAATATACGACCTAATAAAATAGTGCAATACCTACCAATAAATGTAATAATAATAAACCACAGCATAAATAGTTGAATTTAGTTGAAATTTATAATACCGGTACCTATCTATTTGATAACCAGCAATTATTAATTTATTTTTTTAGCAAATTTGCATTTCTTAATAACTTTGTTCAGGTTTAAAAATTGAACAGGTTTTTAACATTTTCATCAGTTTTTTCTTTCAATTTCGTGAACATTTTAAGTCCATAATCTCATTACTTATCCAGTCTATACAATCTTTTCATTGGACAAATAGTTTAAAAATTCATTTTGACAGCTTAAAGAAACTCCTTCAACCCTTTGAGCCCTCGCTAATAAATCTGTTTCTTTACAGCTTTACCCGTTAATCACGTGATTACGTTGAAATTTTAATAGACATTGTTAAACAGAGTTTTATGTTTATAAATATGGCGTTTCTAAATGGAAGGGCCAATAGATTTTAATAAATCTGCTTGAAAATGATATTATTTTATTTTTTGATGGATTATCGATAAACATACTATGTTGCTTTTTAGGGTTCCGTAACCAAAGGGTAAAATGGGACACTATTACTAAGGTTCCGATGTCTATCCTTACAGTTGTCCATACAGTTGAAATTTTCACATAGCTATATTTATGTGGCCGCTATAACAACAAATAGGTAGGTACTAAAAACAGAATAAAAGAAAAATTTATGGAGGCTCCCATACAATAAGCATATTTTGTTGCCATTTTTGTAGATGGTACGGAACTCTTTATAAGTACGCGAGTCCGACTCGCACTTGACCGTTTTTTTTCAAATTCTCTACATACCTACTGATAAATACAAAGCTGGAGAGTTTGTTTGGTAGAACGATTGTGGGATGAGCCTTACAATTAAGATGGTTGTTTTTTTTTTATATTTAGGTCGACAAATAGACGCCTCCCGCCTGATGGTAAGCTGTGGTGACGTCTGGCAATTGTGGGCGACTCTCATAGTACACAGGAATACAGAGTGGCCCTCAACTTGACGACCCAGTAATGTGCCTCTTCACGCTTCGCTTAAAGAACCCAGGGTTATATGTTGGAGGAAACACGTGCGCAGGCAGGGCGTTCCAAGCCACCATCGTTTGGCAGAGAAACAAACGTTTAAAACGCTCGGTTCTCGCGAAGAAGTAATGCTTGATTTATCCCGCATATAAGAACTAGTTACTCTGAACTAGTTTTTCGGTGCGGGACAAGGACACGTTGTTCGGTATTGCAATTGAGCGTTTGGACCTGGATTTTTGCCCAGCGCCAGAGGTATCCTAAAAGGCAACCAGACACGCGCTCCGCAAAAAACCAAGGCCACCAGTGGCTTAATTTTATAACAATGAATCTCCGCTACCTACCCCCATCACATCAAAAAAGTAAAAATAAAACAAAAATATAGCAACTGAATTATTATTTGGTCCCAAATCTGTTTATTTGTTTTAAATTACTTTAAACAAACTTTCACTTTGTACTGATTAAGTTATACAATCTGAAGATAAACTATTGTTTGTTTTTGAATAAAATGATATTAGTAGATCTTCGTAATATTCTCAATAATAAGATCATTAATACGTAATACTTACATAAGAAGATGCGCAGGAGATATTTGGAGTCAAAGGTCGCAGAGAGAGTGGTGATTGACCAAATGACCAAGTCCCGTGTGACGTCATAGTACGGAAACCAGTTGTATTGAGGATATTGTACCCTTTGTATTAACGTAATTCGAGAAAGTTACAATTGACTTCTAAGCAAAAAAATTAAATGAGTACTGGCAAACCGCAATCGTTTGTTTCTTTATTAACAAAACTTTCATAAAATAACTATATGATCCGGGAAACTTAGGCACATCTACTATCAGAAACTTGCATGTAGGGTAGGTGATTAAAAAATACTATACCTATTATCAAAAAAATATAAAAACCTATAGAGCTGATTCGGAATAGTACGACCAGAATAGTTCGTAATCGGATTAAAAGGTATTTTTTTTAAATATTTTTGATAATAGGTACTAAAATATTTTTTATCCACCTATCCCACACTCTGTTACATCATTGTATTAGATATTCCTCATGAGTCAATTACAAATGGAAGTTCGATTTTTGCTGGCGCTCCGCAAAAATCGGGTTTCCAGACCCTTTCATACCGAACAACGTTTCTTGCCCTGGAGCCGCATCTGGAGCTAGTTAGGAATAACTAGTTCTTCTGTGCGGGACTATCAACTAATCAAGCATTACCTTGACATTCGCGAAATCATCGAAGAACATCGATGGAGCCACGTTTTTAAAGAAAAAAGAAAAAGTAAATATTTAAGAAGTGAATATTTGTGGAATGGTGTACAAGTGATTTTTTTTCAAAAATGTAAGAACAAGAAGAACTACACATGAAAACGTACGTTTAAATTCTTTTGCAAAGTAGACAAACCATACCATGTAGGTAAAGCCACAGGCATTCTCTAGTTCAAATTATAACAATAACTCACTTGCTTTGTAACTTGCTTCACACTAGGTCCATGACGTCGTTTGACCATGATTCGGTTTCCAAATAGGTACTTTTAAGATAACATCTTAATGCTTAACGTAAATAATAAAAATTGTAATTCCCAACTTATTACTATTAGGTACAAGTGGTCACCCGCGACTTCATTCGCGTGGTAATTTGGATTTTTTCCCGTTCCCGTCGCGCCGCGTCATATTTTGAACAATTCACGCAATATCTTTATAAATTGTAGCCTATGTGTTATTCTGATGTATAAGCTATATTATTGTAAAGTTTTATTAAAATCCATTCAGTAGTTTTTACGTGAAAGAGTAACAAACATCCATCCATCCATACATACATACATACATACATACTCACAAACTTTCGCGTTTATGATATTAGTAGGATATACTTGGCAAGTTACTACCAAGGGGCACTATTAAAAGTAGCAAAATGAATAGCACAGAACCGGGAATATGTATGTAAAAGGCATAACAATTGTAGAGCTTGCGCCTTAAATTGACAGATTGTTTGAGATTCCCAAGCAGCCATTATTTACTATCTATTCTGATCTAGACATATGGTAAGATCTACGGTTTATTTTTCCGCGATTCTAACAAATTATAGAGGTCAAATACCATACAACTTTCGTTACTTAACCACAAATCTGATTTTATAACAATAAATCATAACAGCAAAGTTGCCATAAAGTAAAAGTTAATAATTGCTAGGATTTATAACAAGAACAAAGCAAACCGAGGCAAGTTAATTAGAGGGTATATAGGGCTGTACTCAGATTCTTAACCGTAATTTGAAACATAGCAAAACACCGATAATACTTGGTGGAAGTTTCAGTGAACTTGTTAATTAAACTTGTTTCATTCAATGAAAGTGAGGATGAGTTCCCAAAATTAATCACCAAGTGCTATTTGAATAAGTCGAGAAAAAGAAACTTCCCAACTGGCGGACTTTGTGGAGAAATTAAATTTCATTCTATTCGTAAAGTGAGGCACCCTGATTAGCATAATACAAGGCGAAATGAAAACGAAAAGATTCACCTGACGCCACGGCTCGAGAACAAAATGGAACTCGAGCACTTCTATTTTTGACATCGTATGAATGTGCTATTATTCTGCTGAAACGACATTTTGGTTCTCAAGTATTATTTAGATTTATTTTTTCAAATTTAAATTATATTTTGAGTGTTTAAATCGGTAGTGTACCTAGTTGTTTTAATGCATAACCTACGTATGAATACTTGTCTTGTTTTGTTTTGAATTCCGAAGTAGAATCAAAATATCAAGTACGATAAATTATGTAAATGATTGGTTGCGGAGTTTGAGTGCTCTTCTATTATCTTGTGTATAAATTAGTAAACCAATTTCATTTTAATACACGAGGCCAAAGAATGTTTAAATAGTTGAGTAAATAGGAAGTTTGTGATTTAGTCATAAATAACCTTTTTAAGGAAATATTCAAAATTTTTGAAATTTTTTTTTTAACCTTTATTAAATAATTTTACCAGATTTGTAAATATTATGTGTGCGTACATAACTTACTGCCTTCCTACTTAATTACATATTTGAAACTTGCTGAATGCCTCGATGCATTATAAAACTCTGTTATTTGATTCCCCTTTCATATTCGATATTTTATTGTCAAAGTAATTCGATAAAACTTATGACTTTACAATAGGCGGAATTGAATAGAGCACCGGGAATCCAACTTCCAGTCTGAAAATTTTAATGAGAAATTCGAATCTCACTGCTTTAGAAACAGCTACGGAGGGCGGCAATCTCTCGCGTCAATTATTCTGTCTCGACTGAACTCAACTGTTTCAATGAAATTCCATTCAGAAACATCTTATTTGTCTATCTTGGTGCTTATTAAAAGATAATGTGTTGAAGTTTGGCCGTTTCACAGTTGAGGTGATGGTGTAGTTTAAAGTTGTTACCTGGCAGTTACGGTCAGCTGGCATCAAAAGGCTCCGTGGGCCGAGGACCACGACGAGTTAATGTTTAAACTCCACGATTTATTCCAGCCCCCAGATGCCGAGAACAATCACTATGATAAATGGCTTTTATTCGTGACTCTAAATTTGGTAATCGCTTTTTTTGAAGGAGAAAATGTGGAGTTTATTTTAATTCTCTTTTCTAAATAAATAACCTCAAGTTTTCCTTTTAAGTTACTGTATTAAAATATTATTTATCGTGCACGGTAATTTAACATGAAATAGGTTTTAGGATTATTGTCCCTTTGAAGAAATATTTAACTTTTATATTTTTAAATTTTAATGAACTAATAAATTTATCAGTTAAAACACTAACATAAAAAATATCTTAGGCCAAGTTAAGAATTGTCATAAAGTGTAAAGACTACGAGACTCTATGTCCAGGGCTCATGGTCCATGTCTCAGGTGAGCACCCGAAAGTATTTCTAGTGGTGCCGGCGGACTTAGGCCAACAGCGTCACATGGTTGGGTCGGGGTCCCGCATCATTGGGTTTTATCCCGCGTCGGTGAGTGAATCCGCGTACTGCGGCGTCCCAGCCCCATAGCATCCAACCCTTCTAGCCTTCTAGCTTGGACTTCGAGAGCTAGCCGTCCTCAGTCCCTGATCATGGAGGTCAAATACTACATAATGCTGGAATAGCTTTATATGTAAGCTTAATTTAGCTCTGAAAAACACAAGAATATCCTTTAAGTATTTTTGGGGATTTGCGTACCCATTAGTGTGCAAGATATACAGACAAAAACAAAACACATTACTTTTCTTTATGATTGTAATATTTTCAAGTATGTAGGTACATATCCTTCACCATGTAACTGTTTCATAAATTAATACTTACAAGTCACTTATTAATTCTAATTGCGTATTTAATGTTAATATCATTGGTTATTATTGTTTACATAGGTTAAGGATTTATGCAAATGTATATTTTATTTTTATTAATAAATACATACATAATAAGTACAAAAATATTTACTGAGAATTAAGCCTATGTGGGTAACAATTTAAAGAGAAAGAATACTATCTAAAATACTGTTAAAGCCCGGTCAATAGATAGATGCATTACTGGGACTTAGACATAGATCATAGATCCCGCTTATATTTCTATGGGCGTGATTAAAATAGTTTTAAACTGTCAAAAATATGGTTAACTGTATCACGTCCATAGTATCATAATTACGTCCCTCGCGGCTGACAAGCGGGGCGGTCCAAATGTACGTGAATAATTATTTAATAGGTAAGTGGTTGGTTAAATAATACGAGTAATTTTCATAATAATATTACGCTATAGATAAAGTTATTATCATTACCTATCTACATTTGAACGTATAAGGCACGGTCAAACTCATCCTTCACATGCGACGTACACCACGCATTATGGCATCTGAATCGGATCTGGCTGGAATTTGTATGTTAACGAACACACTGGTCACTCACCACGCTGTCTTACGCGTCACCGTGTCAGATTCGCGTGTTTCCATGCTATCCGACGCGTACGACGCTGTCACACACGTTAAAGTGTCAAAGCGCGTATAGATAACGTAAACGTCAGACGTCGTAATACGTAGGACCAGTGTGTTTTGTGTTGACCAATTACCACCAAAGTTATAGTGCGTTGTTTTTGAGACTATAAAAAAAATCTCATTCCCATTTCTCTGTCTGCTAGTCCGAGACGCCCAGGACTTTAATTAGCTGTGCCATAGCGGTTGGAATGTAAAATTTTGTTGCCTTTCATCAATATTTCTTCGCAAGGCAACGGTTTAATTATAAGTAGCGCTATAGCTACAAGCCACCAAGCCACTGTCCCAAATTACCCGTACCTTACGTATTGAACATAAACGAGATAATTCTATTAACGTAAACTGAATTAAGTAAGCCCAGTAAAGCGAGCAGTTCAATTCCAAGCCTCTTTATTTCCTTATATTAACCTTCGAATTGCATTCTCAACCCTAAAGTACCTTATCTATGCTAATTGTATTCGATGAGATAACTTCCAGATATACTTATTTAAAGTACACGTAAGTGACACTTTCGTCATACTCGTATATGGCATCATACGAGCGCGGAAGAAAGCGGATTCGTTGCGCCCGCGCCGGTTCGAGTACTCAGAGAGAGCTGCGACTGAGACTCACATTATTTATCTCACATCCACTGACGAGGTTACATTACGAGTAAACGAGATTGTTTACAGTTCCGGTTATGTCACCTGCGGTTTAACCACATATAGAATTGCAGGTCTTAAGTGTCTAAAGGTCTGCATTTTGTGTTATGTATTTATTCAATGTTTCAAAGTCAAGGATTTTTAAATTTGTATTCTATTATGTAAATGTTATTCACGAGATATCGATAATTTATTCGTCTGCGAGAAATAGAATCGTTATGTTTTATTGTTCTTTTCTTTTTTATAGGTTTTGTTTTCAAAGATAGCGTCATTAGGTACGCCCCTACAACTCTGAAAGATCTGATTTACAGTGACAATAAAAAAAGAGAATAGAAACCAATTGTGTGATCAAGTCTCACTGTAAAATGGCGAGATCCAAACGTGATGCTTAGTTAACGAGCTAACAACACGCTCAGATATTTAGTTTTTGGATTTGTTTTCCCAATGAAAACTATCACTTGGATAAAAAATATCTCGGTGGCACATGGTACTATGTACGGACTGCCACGCTTGAGGTCTCGGGTTCGATTCCCGGGTCTGGTGGATAATGTATAATTCTCTTTAGAATTTTACCCAGATAATTATCCCAGAGTCTGGAATTTGTGCCCGGTAAATGGCAATAGGCTCGCCCCCTATTATCTGGGACCTAATATAGCTGGCGAGATGTGGGTGTGTTTGCACACCTCTGCCTACCCCTTCGGGGAACAAGGCGTGATGCTATGTATGTATGTATGTAAAAAATATCTTTTTATCTGTCCATTCGTATCGAGTTATACAAAAATATTTAGAAGCTCACGAAAACAGATTTCTTAACCATATGAATTTTGAGGCAATCCAGCTTCTTGACATCACTAATATAGTAAGAAGACTGAAACGAACGAAACCGTTGGAGTTAGTGTAGTGTTTTTAGTGACAAATAAATAAATGTAGCTGCGTACAAAGAACACATGAACAAAGTGTATTCGCCTTAATAAAAAACTGAGTAAGTGTTAATGGACGCATGCTTAGTGTTATGTTTACATAGTAAATTAGGTGAAATGTATTTATTTATTAGTCAATTTTTCATTAGTAAAAAAAAATCTGTCCATAGATTGAATATAAAATATACATATCTCCGTATACCACACATAACATATCACAAATAAACAGGTGGTAAATTAATTAGACAATGACGTATACTCATGCATAAGGAATGCCGATACGCGAGACGAGATACGAGTAAATATAGTACGATGCGTGTGCGCAGCAGCGGCGTGCGTTGAACTCTTTTCCACTAGAGTGAGCGATCTAGATTGATTTGCTTTACTATGAAACTATTAGTAGGTACTAGAGTGCGATAGTTACGCAAGTGTCATTTTTGCAATTTGCATCACAACCACTGAGTAATCAGCATCGCAATTATTGTATAACACAGAGTAAATTACTTGACAACAGATCACCTTGCAACATATTGAAGCGGAGAGGATGAAAACTGGTCAAGTGCGTGTCGGGCCACGCATAGAATAGGGTTCCGTAGTCACCTATTAAAGCTATAACCCCTGAACTAACAAAGATACATAATCTGTTTAGTTTTCTTTAAAATACTTTTTTTTTAACAAAAAATGTAGCTTTAAGTTTAATAACTCACAAACGGATACATAAATCAAAAAATCATCTTACCAACCTCTATAGTTTTTTAAAGCACCTATCTAATGATATCCCACGCGACGGAGTAGACGCAAGAAAAAAGTCATCTCTACTTTACTTGTGGGGGAGGTACCCAAAAAATTTTTTTTTTGTAATATTACTTTGGCACTCACCGTTTGGGAGGAAAGCCGAGGACGGACGGACGGACGGACGAACATGAAGAAACTCAAAGGGTTCCGAAACTTGGACTACGGAACCCTAAAAATCCGGTGTAAACGCTAAGAATCCTATTTTGGAACTGTATAAATTATTCTTAAATCTAAATGTCCTTGATGTAGGCCGGTATAATAATCTCTATCAGTCCATGACAAGATTAAAACAAAAATAGGTCAGCAATAGTATTCAACTATTTGATGAAATAAAATAAAATTTAAAAATAGTATCTACTATTTTTATAACAAGCTCGCAATGTTTTGACAAAATCATTTTACAACTGCGTTTTCTTATTTGCTCGACATGGTGCGCTGTCTCTAGATCAGTTGGGCAAATGTTATTTATGTATGCAAACGTTTAATTTCTATGTTAATATCATGCTACTATAAATTTTCCTTTTATTGCGTAAAATTAACGTTTAAAGCATAACTGAAAATATCGTTACCGTTCCAGACTAAAGAGCCCTGACTTAGCTTCATATTTCTATATCGCGCAATTAAGGTTAGCGTCGGCGTCGTTGTAGCGCGTCTTTAATCTTGTATAAGCCGGGTGCATTTATTGATACACTACTCGTATAATGTGATTTAAACTGCCTCGGTGGCGTAGTGGTATGAGTATGCGACTGCCGGCCCAGAGGTCTCGGGTTCAATTCCGGGTCGAATCAAATTATTTGTGTGATCCACAAATGTTTGTTTCGGAGTATGGCTGTTTTCTATGTAAATATGCGTATTTAGAAATATATAAGTATGTTTATCAGTCGTCTAGATCCCATAACACAAGCTAATAAGCTTAATTTGGGCTAGGTGACATTGTGTGTCCAAAAATATTTATTTATTTATTTTAAACGTCCCTGTAGTGACTAAAGAGTAGCATGTGAGTATTACCGTTACGTGTTTCTTCAGTCAACAATTTATAGTCAGCAAGTGAAGTTAGAAACCCAGACCTACACAATTCTAACACCAGTTTTACCACTTATTATTATTATAAGAAGAAAACAATCTTGGTTAATACAAGTTTACCGAAAGTATTCTGTCCTGTACTGTACATGTTAGTGTTATAAAACTTCAGCTAAAATGGTATAGAACAAATAAAACCAGAAAAACGTAACATGAAACAACTACTCTAAACAGTAAACAGAAAATGCTGCAGATGTTAACAGTGGTGGTTTGTTGAAATTAGTGTCCAGTTTAACGCTACAATAGTTCCAGTTTTAATCAACTTGGTGATGAGATAGAGGTCCAGTTGAGTGGCCGTTGAAACATCAAGTGCACTAACACCAGTTGATTAGCTCTCGCGACAAACTCGGAAACTTAAAACGTTTTGAACTCGGTTTTCAATTGATGCTTAGAATTGGTACTAGTTGGTTGGATTAGTTTAAATCAATCGATCATATTGTTTGGTGTTGTGGTTGACAAAAAGTGCTAGTACCTAAACTGAATACGAGCTCATAAATTTTGTTAATATAAAATGTAACAAAAAAAAATTATAACCTTTATAACTGACTAACTTTACCTTGTAACCTAATTCAATAAACATATTTTCATTTCATTTCACGTTATTTGAGGAAACTTACGATTTTTTGCATAAAAAGCGACCGTAGCGCTATTTTAACACATACCTACAACATTAAAAAGATACATATTTTTGATAAAAAAACTTGCATGAAACGTCAGCCTAAGTCTTCTGTTGGTGTAATTCAACCGAAATGTCAGGGATCTATAAGGTATCGTACTTTGGATATTATCACTATTAAATCCCGTTTAAATATTAGTGGATTAACGAGAGTTAAGTAATTTCAGAGAGCTTTAAAAAGAGAACCTACCACATATATTCATAAGTACAGTTCGCGAGGGATAAGCGAAGCTTTGCATTTGTGTGAGTGCAGTGTACGTGAACGTATATGTGACCTCTTTATATATACTTATGCTACAACATTATTTATTTTTATAAAGGAAAATACAATTATACATCATCAATTAAATAACTCGTTCCGTACCGAACCTGGAGTTAAATTTGATAAGATTGAAGAAAACTGCATTTTTTTTAAATACATATAGACTAAGTACACTGTTAGACTGTTATTTCGTTTTGAACAAAAGTTTAAATGCATTGTTAAGTTAAATCTAGTCTAAGAAACAGGCGACGGCGACGTGCCAAAGAAACAGTGGATAATTACCGAGCTCAGACTTGTGAGACCGGACATCGGATGGTCGAAACTAAATCCTATCTTTACAGCTATAACTTTCCAGATAATCACAAGATTCTGTTTTAATTTGCAGCAGAAATAATGTTATAAAATGGATGTTAATTTATTTTGATTAAGATTTTATATATTGTGCGAAAAGTAGATTAAAATTGCACATTTACCAACCCCAACCATCCAATACCCTGTCGGGCACAACACAATGTTTATCTGGAGAGATACATAAACATTTTATTTAATTTAAGATTTTTGTTTAAGGTTTCTGTTGGATATTTTTATGGATTATGTTACCCGATTAACTATCCATTGTTTATTTATTGAAAGCATAATTTGTATGAATTCCAAATAAATAACAGTTCCAGGCAATAGGTTCGCCCCCTAAAACATGAGAAGAATAAAGTTGGAGTGTACCTAATATCTTACCGCCTTGGAAAATCAGGTACAGAAGCAATTCAATAGCACTTTTGCATTCATATCATATTGCATTTGCATGCATATCAAAATGTTTGTACAACAGATGAATTAATTTGGTAATTACAACATTGACTTTAATTTACTAGTTTCTAATTCTCTATTGCAGCAATCTAAAGTTACTTATATCTAGAACTAATTACAGTAATTTCATCCCAATCAGGTGCATTTTGCATTATCAAGTAATTGTTGTTGCAAGTTTAAGTAGGTTTGGTATCTATGGTTCAGTCATTTTTTTTTAATACTGAAAGTCTTTGAAAACTGGATATTTTATATAAAAAAATAGCTATGAATCCTAAATTCAAATTAATTTTGTTTTAAAAATACGATATTCGTTTTGTCAAGTCATTCATTTGTTCAATTAAAAAGTATATTGCACTTCGTCGAAGTATGTGTATAAATCACGATTAAATTTCTTACGAGGCGCTGTCATAGTAAAAATCACTATCTTCGAGGATTACGTAAGACAGTCGTTAATAAAATGGCATCGCATAATATTAGATGATGCTTCGACTTTAATTGTAAAATGGATCCAATGCCCCGTTAACTAGAAAGTATTTATGTTTTCAAGTAATAAAAAAGACACTGACATTCTGAGCGCTATGTTGAGACTATAGTTTACAAAAACAACCATTGAATTTACTTCGCTTAGCTTGTGATTATCGGCAAAGAGCCTTTTCGGCGTAGTCAGAGATAAAATAACTACAACGTCACACTTACGATTCCGTACCGAAAGGGTGAAACGGAAACCCTTTACTGAGACGTCGCTGTCCGTCCGTCTGTCTTATTTATTTTTAAACTTTTTTGTACACCAATACAAATATGCATATGAAACAATTTATGAGAATGTACAAATGGCGGCCTTATCAGCGATCTCTTACAGGCAACATTTGGATGGAAATAAATTGTTTAAATTATTATGTGAAATGCGGGTAGTCTTTGGTGTTTGAGAACTTAATAGAAACGCGGATAATATTAGCATAATATGAAAAGTAGAAAGATAATTAAAATTAGTGAACACAAGTAAAGGACAGAAAGCATACTATTTTCATATCTGATCTTTTTGCCGTTTCTGTACGGAACCCTTTGTGCGCGACTCGCACTTGAACGGTGTTTTTGGTTAGTATAACATTGAAGAATATTGCTCTATCAATACCTCTAGGGCCCATGTCATTGTTACCTGAACATGGTTAACCTGCTGACAGCCATACGATGCTAGAAAATATACCCAAAGTATCCAGGACCGGCAATAGGCTCGCCCCTATTACGTGAAACCAACAAAATAACTGGATACGCGCAGGTCGAGGCTAAAGATTTAATTCTGTGTGCATGTAAATTAACTACTTATTTATTTTTGATTGTGGCAATTAAAACGCCATAGTTGGTAATACTCGTATTAGTATACGGCTGTACAGTTGCCTGTCATTACAGCTCGTCGCTTTCATTTGAAAGTCGCCGGAACACGGAGCTCTTCTCGTCGCGTGCTCAACCGAATCCATTAATCTTGAGATACGTACACCCTTTGATGTACGTATCTCAAGATAACCGAAATAACAGATTAAGAATAAATACATCTGATTCTATTATATTACTCAATTCTTACGTAAAATCATCGACCACTCACTCTAACTACAAACAAACTCTAACTTCTAATACAGTTCGAAACATTATATTATTTTCTTTCAGTTTTCTACTGTTATAAAGAGAGTTCCTCATACACTACGTAGTTTTAAAAATGTTATTACATTATGAATTGTTAAATAATCTTAATAGCTGTTGATTAAAAACTATTTTCAACAAGCACAAATCACAAAGCGTTGCATCAACAGACTAAAATGTTGCCAGTGAAAAATGCTCGCACAATATTAAAGTATTAAAGTTGCTATTCATCAAATTTAAAAGTTATAATGGAAGCGCTTCTAGCTCATTTTGTTCTCAAGCTGTATAAAACTGTATGGGTGAGTCAGGTCAAACTTGTTAAGTAAAGAAATGGGTGGAGTGTATTTCGTTCTACGTAATAGTTACCGGCGTGCCTCTTGCCTCCCGGTAATCTCCAGCCAAGATTAAGTCTGCAACTTTATTAAGTATCGAGTTTGCCATTATTTCGTCTTATCCACCGAACAAATTGGATACTACTTATAAGATATTCTTTTCATGTCTGGAATATCTACGGATTCGAAATTTGTTTTGAAAACTCGTTTAGGAGTTTGTTGTCTTTACTGCAGTCAATCTTTGTTCATTGGATTTCAGTTTCTCAGGACATTGACATTGACAGCAAGTTTTGTGTACTCTCAGAAACACGGTGACGTAATAAGGATAAATACCACTATCTGGTCACCCATCCAGGGGGGGGGGGGTTCTGACGTGTGACACTATAATAGTCATGGGACCGGACTTCAAATTCTAATCTAAAATTCAAATCGGTTAAGCCGTTTCGGAGATATGCGTGTTGTGGACACCGCCGAAATCGGAGAACATGTACTCCGTTTTGGTTCTGCTGATTTTCAGGCCTACACTCTCCAGTTTACACTGCCACTTCTCCAGTCTGCTCTGCACCTCAGGACCTTCACCGACAAGAACAATGTCATCGGCAAATAGCATACACCAGGGGGTCTCCTCCTGTATCTCCGATGTCAAGGCATCTATTATTAACATTCTATTCTATTCTCTATTATACCATAAAAATTCCTCTTAAGATACGAAAATATGAAATATTATTTATTATCTTCGTCGTGTGTGATAGTCCATTGAATTGCATAGCGAGCGATATTGTATCTTAAGTTAAAATATTATAGTATCTTAACCGTGTGCAGCGCCCCTTAGTGAACTCCACTGCGGGTGACGTAACCTGTTCTGAAGAGCTCTTCAATCTGATCCCACCCTCTTCCTTCCGATCCCGAACAACGCGTGCCGGGTAGAGATGCCCTGTGAGAGTGGCCAACAATCGCTAGACGTCGTCACAACTTACCACCAGGCGGGCGGCGTCAATTTGGCGAACCCAATATAAAACAAAAAACCTATGACAAACTTATTATTTGCGGTTGGTACAGTAATTGGAATCGAACCGCAAAATTAAGTTTATTTTTAAATAAGTACCCAGTGTGGTGCCCAGGATATTAAAGAATAATTATACCAAGTGTCATCGTAATCGAACCGGTAGTTTTTGCGTGATGCCTGAACGAACAGACAGACAAAATTTTTTTTTTGTCACATTTTTGGGTTCGGTGTCGGTCTAGTAACACCCCTTGTCATTTATTTTTTTGATATTTTCAATGTAGGTACAGAATTTTCACTTCTACAGATTTATTTATTAATTGCGGCTCCCCATACTCAGATAGACCCTGCGAGGTCTTCGTAGTGTGGGACATTGTAATGTATAGATTGTATTTTACGTATAATGGAAAAAAAAAAAAAAAAATATATATATATATATATTATGAGTATAGATTACAGATACCATATCCTCAAAATTCTTAACAATAATGGAATGCGTAATGTTTCTGCGGTTGGTAATGGCTTATACAGACTAGTAGCTGTCTCTCTTCATGGGACAAGTCGCAGGTTGGACGTATGCATGAATCCAACGTGATCATTATGTTGTTAATTTAGACGTATTGTTTAACTATTCAATTCAGATGAGTTCTGCTTGTTTGGATAGATACGTTTTGTAGGTCAGTGACATCGGTTTGCTAACACAGTGTGGTGACTAATACATATTTTTACACCTTGATCTTGACATAGATTCTGTACACAGTAAATCCTTCGACTTAAACCAGTTCTTAAGCATATTTTCAATCCTTTATAGATGTTGATGGGATTATTCTAATTGTGTTTACGTTACTTGCTGCGAGTGCTGAGATTAGATATTGGTATGAACATTCCTGGATGATTCCTGGATTACATAATGGTTATAGTCTATTATTGTAGGCATACAGTGAGGTATATATATTTTCAAAATGTCCTGATTTGATTCCCAAGCTGACTACGTACAAGTTTTTTTTTATCGATCACATGGTTCCTAATAATAGATCCGTATGTCTTATAGTTTCGGTTTTTCCCACTGACCCATTTGAATGTAATACCGTGTATAGTGCCTGATAACGGCAATAGGCTTGCCACCTATGTAAGGTACCGTGCTGTACGTGGGACCAGTAAAACTACTGCCAAAATGATACCTAGTATACCACTGCCTTATCATTTAGGGAAATAGACGGTAATTGTATGTACCTTCGTTTGCAACGTACATATAAAGTTTTACGTAGTATAAATGTTGTAGCTACATGTTTTTATTGTAGTATCAATTATGTAGTCATGTGATAATTTAAATTTTGGGTTAGGAATAGCTTTGGGAAATGGGATAAATTGAACACGTTAGTACTTAGATAATTGTAATATCGTCGATCATAATTTGGCTTCAGGGCTTAGGTCACGTTTTAACTAACAATATTTTGATTGTTGAACCGCATGTTGTTTAAATCATTTTACGGTAGCAGATTCGCATCAAATTTCATTTCTAAATTGAGAAATTGAAACCAAACAAAGTTTGTATTCGATCATTAATTACACTATTGTTGAAATTTAATAGAACTGACCCAATAAATTAATCAAATCAAGCAAATGTAAGTAACATTTAATTGGTTTCTTTGAATAATATATTTATAAGGCTTTATATTTCACCCTCAATAAATCTTTTGCGAAATCAATTTGATTATTGTGTCAGATGAGGTTGCAATTATGATATTACTAGTGGACGCCGGCTGCTCCACCCGCTTGACAAATTATACTTACATAAAAACTTTCCTCGAGAACCACTCAATCCATTGGTTAACCGCATCAAAATCCGTAACGTAGTTTTAAAGATCTAAGCATACATACAGACGGAAGCCACTTTGTTTTACAGTAAGTATGTGTGTAGTGTACAACATCTTATATGTACGGAAGAACATAGAACTCTTAAAAAAAAATCCGACAACCATAATTTAAATACAAGAAATAAAAATAAACTTGCAATGACAAAAATTTGGCTTCATAAAGTTGGTAAATCCTTTGTAGGCAAATGTATCAATATAATTTTTAATAAAATTCCTCAGGATTTGGTTGACATGCCTCTTAATAAGTTTAAAATAGTAGTGAAAAAACGTTTGATGAAGGAAGGCTATTATAATGTTGACGAATATCTTAATGATAAAAATGCATGGTCACCCTAATCTGCTGTTGTTAGCCACTCGTACAATATAAATTGTAACACAATGTAAACAAAACTTTATTAAAAAAGAAAATGGATATTCTACCTGAATTTGTTGCTGGTATCTTCTCAAGAAAACCAACTTACCGAACCAGCGAAAGAATCATTTTCAAATGGTTTATGTACTTAATTTAGTATTTTTATAATATTGCTTGACATAAAATTGTAAAATTTTGACATTCATATTATGTGTTCTTTGTATGCCTAAACTGAATAAACGAAACTGTTTCTTTAATTCTCGAGTGATGATAGTAATACGAACCAATGTATTTTCAAAAAAAGTTAGGTAACGGTCATGTTTACTTATGGGCATTTATTATTTTATATACCAGAAGGAAAAGTGCAATATATCATTGTCTGCCTATAATATTACACATAGCAATTGCAATTCTTCAAATCATTTGTTTACAATACCTGTATACACACATTAACATAAGAACCGATCGGACAAACTAATTGTGCTTGAGACGAAGCAACTTACAAATATCGTTTCATCCATTACATTATATTCTCAAGTATTAGTTTTATAAGACCTCAGAACCTCAGTCAATTCTTGTACATGACGTGTTCCAAACCGCAAATAACAAAAAAAAAACACAACAAATAGAATAGAACGTGATTGCAAAAAATAATGATACTTATTCTTAAAACTTGTTAGTAAGTTAAACTCCACACAAATAAATAACCTCATCATTTTGTGGGTTAAGCAGTTTAAACCAGTTATCACGAAATAGTCTCTGAACTTGGGATCTATGCCAAATCTTTATTTGAATCTTAATCGCAATTCAGCTGGAACGCTACTTATAATGGCGCCTTTGCATAATTTTTGCCGTTCATACATCGTGGCTTAAGTAAATCTCCTTACGCAAAGCTTACAGATAACAATGATGCATACTTTCAATCTCAAAATCCTCGCGTATATTTTCCATATGTAAATACAGTAAAAATATTGCGCTTATGTTTGAATATTTTTGTTGTAGGTACAATGTCGTCGGATGGAGGGAAAGAGGCTTACTAAAAATGGCTTCTAGTAACCGTCTAGTAGAGAAAATATGTTAGCAGTGAGATTTTTTAACCAAGCCGTAGTACACTTTGGTGGATTTCTTTTTAAACTGAAAAGTAAGTTAATTCTTTTGATATTGACTAATGTTTTGAGGTGGGAAAAACCTGGACTTTTATAAAAGATAAGTAACTAGTAATTTCTGTAGTATCTATACATAGTATAAAACAAAGTCGCTTTTCCTGTCTGTCTGTCCCTATGTATGCTTAGATCTTAAAACTACGCAACGGATTTTGATGCAGTTTTTTTAATAGATAGAGTGATTCAACAGAAAGGTTTTAATGTATTATACATGTATTAGACATACTAGAGTAATACCGATTATTTTAGAGGATTCTAATGTAATGTCGTAAATAAACACATTTTTTTGCGCTTTCATTGCAAACGCTGACGAAACCCTACGAGACAGATCAAAATAATGTACTACAGTATTGTACACCATAGAAAGGTCTACAAAAAAGTCCGAGCTAGCATATATCTATATCTTAAGGATAACTCACAGTAACCATTTTTATCTTTTATAAATGACAAAAAAAAATGTGTCATTTCCCAAGCTATTTTTACCAATGCAGTATTATTCCTTATCTAATTGAATACTTTACATACGTTGTGCATTTAATGTAGACCCAAATTGCCATTCAAACCATATAATTTGGACGAATGACTTAAGAGATATCTCGTGATGGAAAAAAAATACGAGCGTGGCGACGCAGCCGGGCTGTGGCCAATGACGGCAGTGAACACACAGAGATTTTAAGCAATACAGCATAAATCCTTATCCAATTAAGTACCTTCAATACATTTTGCTTTTAATATAGATCAATATGGCCCTTTACAGCATGTAATTTAAATGAATATTTTCGAAGATATTACAGTTTAATAGGTTATATCATAGGCTTTTTCATTAAAAATTCATTTTCATTCATTCAATTCATTCGATATTTTTTTCGAAATACATAGTAGGTACCTTGGTTGGATAGGAATTAGAATAAAACAATAGAATTATAGCCAAAAAGCGGTTTAGAGTAATGTAGGTATTTAAGTTCAAAAAGAACTGAATAGGATAGGTATAAAGTCATATATGAAAGACGTCGTCGTTCAAACATAGGTCGTAGTACAGGGAATGCCCAAAGAGCACGTTCAGCTAGAGACGAAGATTCGTCAAGGGAATGTGAGGCTTGGCTCAGCCGGCTTCGGGCTAGATATAGAGCTGAAGGAGTAAGAGAATCCTCAGTTGAGCGTGAGGCTCACTGCAGCCAAGATCGGGAAAGTCATAGTGTTCGGAGAGCCAGAGAATCGTCTGCCGAGCTTGAGGCTCGCCTCAGCCAGGATAGGGGTAGGCATCGATTACAGAGAGCCAGAACTAATTCGTGGATAAATAAAGAAAATTCTGCCATGAATTACGATCCATCGATTCCTTACAAGGACGATCGATAGTATCAATTGATAGCATGTCGGTAATGATTGAACATTGTTTGGCATTGAAATTCAAAGACGAATCTACGAGTAATTCCACAATTCTAATACCACAGATAAAGACAATCATTCTACCACAGATAAAGACAATCATTCAACCAATGCAAAGCATACAAATATTTGCATTGAGATATTTGAATTTTAAAACTGACATGCTACATAGTCTACATTGCACCCATGCAAAGCATGGCCGGGTCGCTAGTGTAATATAAAATAAATAAATATTTTTGACATGCTCACACAACGTCATCTAGCCCAAACTATGTGTGTGCTATGGGATCTAGACAACTGATAAACATACTTATATATTTCTAAATACATACATAACATACATAGAAAACACCCAAACTCCGAAACAAACATTTGTGGATCACACAAATATTGGATTCGACCCGGGATACGAAGCCGTGACACCGGAGTCTAAAGCCGATGCACTACCGACCACGCCACCGAAGCAGTTACGGACTGAATATGGACTTGATGTTACGCCTCATTCTTCTAGATCTCACAGCATTATTGAAAATTATACCATGAGTAAAATGTTTAAACATAGCAGATAATTTAGTCGCTTTTACTCCCTACTTACTTTAAGACTAGTGCTTCTGTGAACCGTGGACTTCGGGAGCTTTGTTTAGAAAATTTATTTTTAAATTTTCTTTATTACATGTTATTCATTGTAAGCAAGGAGTGTGTGTGTAAAGTTTCATGAAAATCGGTTTAGAGATAGATGTAGAGGTAGATACAGACGAAAGAAATTCTCCCCAGTCTGCAAGTTGAAACAGAGACTTCGGTCGCTTCGCCCCCTCAGTCAACTAACTAAAAACGGTCTACCAAGGAAAGTTTAGTATCATTAACTCGCTATCCATGCAAAGTCCTGGAAGAGCCTCCATTTGTACTTCCTTTATTTGTGTTGTGTTGGTTTGTGGTGGTTTTACTGATAAGATTAGTAAATTTTATAGATTTTTTCATAATAATTGTACGTACAGTCGGGTTTAAATAAGCATAATAATAGCAATAAATAATAATTTATTTTATGCGAGGTGAAATAAATTAATGCTTATACCGATCTTCAGATCCTGGTTTCCTTATGGACCACTTTGGAAATATCTCCTTTCCAATAAATAAAAAAGTATTAAAATCGGTTAATAAACGACGAAGTTATCCGCGAACAAACGTAAATAAAAAAAAAATAACAATAAAATAAAATTGAGAAACCTCTTTCTTATAAGTCGGTTATTCGGTTTCCTGTTTGTCCTGATGTTTATTCGGTTTATTACCTCCGTATAAGTAAATTCTAACCAGGTAAAGTAACTACATAATACAGGACGTTTTAATAAACTTTCTCGTGTTTGTTGATCAGATTTTCTACTTTATTTAGGTGACTCGCCGATAGTAATGTGAATTGATAGACAAAGAGAAAGATCCATTAAAGCTCACGGAAGTAATTACATTTACGAATTGATTTATGGTCGTTTAACGCTATTTATGAGCTACTGATACTATTTTAGCATATCTTATTAAGCGATAAACAACCCTATAAATATAATAAAAAAAATATTTTTGTGTTTTTGCAACAAGTAAACTAAAAACAGATAATATCAGGTTATTAGAACACCTACCACTTGTGAGAAGTTTGTTGATTCGGTTGTGTATGCTTTAATCTCAAGAACAACCTAATGGTTATAGAAAACAAATATTTTAGTATTGGTTAGCCCATTTATAAAGGAAGGAACAATTAATAGGACTGAAGCAGCAATGAAAAATATTTCTTAAACCACAGATATTAGAATACTACCTATACTGGTCCAAACAATGCCCAAATTTATTTCTTTGGAAAGCTTTCTAATTCCAAAACGGTTAAGCGATTTGGAATTATGATAATGATAATGCCTAACACTTTCTTGGTAAAAGAAACTGCCGACGTTTATTTATGGTTCTGGCATGATCTACTTGTTTTTTGTAAATACATACATATTATACATAGGAAACACCCAGACTTCGGTACAAACGTATGTGTCATCACACAAAGTTTGTCCCGATCGGGACTCCGGCGTCGAAAGCGGATGCCGTACCAACCACGACACCGAGTCAGTCAAATGAAAGAGTAATAAAGTAAATTGAAGAAGAAATTTTCTAAACAAAGCCGCTCCCGAAGTCTACGGTTCACAGAACCACTAGTTATATTCCTTTTGCTATGGAGCTATGACATATACATCCGATGCGGAAGAAGCCTAAACACTTGACGTGTGTGATAAATATTCTAGTATGGGCCGACACTAATCGGCACACATCACCATAAATATCGTGAGTAATGAAGAAACTATTTATTGAAATAGCTTCGAAGTCTAACAGTTTACAATTTATAAGTATTGCTAGAAAAATGCCATGAAAAAAATGTCCATTATGTTTATTTTAAACGATTCCTTGAACTCGTACCTATAGTAAACTAAATTTTACTACCTACTTCGTGAAGTCTTAGTGTTGTTTACGAGTCTCGTGTATCAGGCCAGAGTTCTCCTAAAGTCGTATTTTTAACCGTTTTAGAGATATATTGCCAATTTTAAGACAGCTTTCCTTAAATATTCATGTGAAAACACTCAGCTGTGTTATTTTATTTAGCTTCTAAGCAGCAGTCGAGTTCACGTCTCAGTTTGGTACAAGATAAAACCCTTAACAATTACGTCATTCTTAATTTCCAAAATTATCTTTCGGTAAAACCTTCCTTTAAATATTTGCTTACACTTTAATGCGACGGGTTTTATTTTTTTATGGTCAGTTACTTTTTTTTAAGAGTTTAAGGTTGTTGACCTGTTGCGTCCGTTATGAAAAGATTCAATGTCCTCTACCATTACGTCCTCTGGGTAAGTCGATATTATCATGTAACTACATGATAATATCGACTTACCCAGCACATAACTATGTGCGTTAATATTTTCTTACTTTTTCATAATATTCATTAAAAGAAATATAGTATTAAGATGTTTTGAACTGATGGGCACATGATTTGTAACTCTATTACAAACAAAATAATTCTTTCAGATAAAATTGTTAAAAGAGATGAGTACTTATGCAAACTCTTTACTTTCACAATAAAAATCGCAAAATATCTAATATTGCGGTAAAATTAACATCTATAGAACATTACGTCATGGTAAATAACCCATTTACAATAAAAGTTACGATACTCGGACTAATCTACATCGGAGATCTTATCTCCGATGTAGATTATTCCGAGACGCCCAGGACTTTAATTGGCTGTGCCATAGCGGCTGGCACGTAAGATTATGTTGCCTTTAATCAACATTTAATCACAAGGCAACGGGCTTAAATTGTTTTTTTCAAAATTACAATAAAGCTGCTACTTCTTATTAAATTCATCCGGCCATTTTGGATATAACCCATTATAAATGTGCCCGGTGACGGCAATAGGCTTGCTACTAAATACTGGCAAATTGTGGGTGTGTAATGCACCTCTGCCTACCCTTCGGGGATATAGGCGTGATATGTGTGCGTGTGTGTGTAAGATCTCCTAAAGAGTCTCCCTTTCAAGAAGACTGTTTTCGCCTACTGAACTACTGACTCTTCTATACTAATATTATACAGAGGGGAGATTTGATTGTTTGATTACATTGAATAGACTCCGTAACTAGTAAACCGATTTTGAAAATTCTTTCTTTATATAGCTAGTGGTAACCGACAATGTTAACACATTGCAAAGGTTAAGCAACATCTAGTCAGGCCGGTCTTAGGATGGGTTAACATTTCTTAAGACACTGTTACCCTCCGTGCCTCGGAGAGCACGTTAAGCCGTCGGTCCCGGTTATCATACGAACATCTATGGCAGTCGCTATGGTTAGTTAGAGCCCTAAATCAAAAATCCGACCGGTCTCACTACAGAGCTTCGATATCGCCCATGGGTTGTGGAGGTCAGATAGCAGTCGCTTCACGGAAAATATCGAAGTTCAGCCGAATAGCAGTTGACTGGAAAGCCGACCCCAAATGAGTTGGGAAAAAGCTCAGTGAATGATGATATAGCTACTTACACTGTACATTATCCCCGAGAGACTTGGCTACTTTTTATCGCGGCCATAATACATATATGTTTCCGTGGGAATAAAGAACGAGAAAACTAAATCACGCAAGCGAAGCCGCGGTAATCAGTTAGTATAATAATATTCTGAAATAAGTAAACTATGTATAGTATTTTCTTACCAATAAACAATGGTGACCGTATTCTGAAATAAAAAAAACGAGATGAATATGGGTAGCAAAATAACAGTAAGTTTAAGTTCAACGATCGAATTATATCTACTAGGCTAGGCATGTCCTTAAATGAACAACGTTTATGTTTGAGATTTATTAGGCGTCAGTATTTTAATCCAAAGTTGTATCTTTGTGTTCTACCTACGCGTAACTTCTCGAATATAAGCACAGTAAATGGTTAATTTGCTTAGGAAGCAGATTTGATATCTGCTTTGCAAGCAGCTAAATGCAAAGCTCCGCTTACGCCTCGCGACCTGTACCCTACTAGTAATTTATAAGTAAAATTGATTATGGCCAGAACAGGACTTCTCAGTAGTGGAAGAAAAAATACTGTCGAAAAAAAAACAGATGAAAAGGACTGAAACCAATATTGTTATGAACATTTAAAATCTATCCAACATTATCTCATACACATAAGCCTACACAAGACACATTATGGATGGCAAGTTGGAGAAAAGTCTTACTGACTTGGAAAAGATGTTCACCGCTCGACTTTGTGAACATGAGGCAAGGTTGCAGAAGGCTTTGGTGACCCCGGATCCTGCTTCTTCTGACTTGGCGACACTTTGCAGAGACTTTAACGAGTTCAAGTCCTTCATTTTGGAGTCTCTTGGACATCTTCGTACACAGGTACAGCTGTTGTCCTTGGGAATGGACAGACATGAAACTGTCATGCGTCGGAAGACCCTCCTCATCCATGGTGTACCGGAAAAGCAGGGCGAGGTTCTGCACAGCACCGTCACTTCCATATTGACCGACCGAATGAAGTTGCCTGATGCACATTCGGTTAGCATTGAGGGCTGCCATCGTCTAGGAACAGGCCAGGCCAAGCCTCGTCCCATCTTCATCCGGTTTAAAGACTTGGACCACCGACACTTAGTTTGGGACAACAAAACAACACTGAAAGGTACTGGATTTACTGTTTCCGAGTTTCTTACTAGGGTTAGGCACCGTGTTTTCATGGATTCACGTAAGCACTTCCAAGTGAAACATGTGTGGACAACCAATGGGACGATCAACATTATAACGCCGGATAAAGTGCGCCACAAGATCGAATCTGCGGCCGAACTCAGTACTCTTATTGCGCGATTCCCTGACTCTTCTACCGTAAAAATTGACCGGTACAATGTTTTGTTTACATTCATAATTTACTTCTCAAATTGGACGGTTAACTATAATTGTGTACTTTTAGGTTCGTGTTACTTTCATTTTTCGCTACCGAGCAATTTAATTTAGTTGTATTTTCGTTAAAACAATGTAAACATGGGTATAGGTATATTAGTATATTGGTACCTACATATTTTATATTGTAAATTCAATACCCGCGATTGTTATTCTTTTAGTCTGAGTCCGCGATGTAATTATTGTGTATGTGACGTCTATTTGACACCACGCATGACGTTGTCAAGTTGACAATCTTTATTTTTTATCCTCTTCTGGGGCAGGCTATAGTCTATGACCATACCTCCTTGTTATTATTTCGTCAATTAGATCGCCATGCGCTTCTTTATACTCAAGCTGTCTTCAACTGTTGTTTTTTATTTGTGTGTATTATAAACGTAGGAAACATTGTGTGTCATCTCTTCCAGTGCAGGGGGCTGGTGTGTCCTGCTAATATTTATACTTTCCCCTTCAATAGACATTTAATTTAAATTTACATATATTTATTTACTTATTTTTTTAAATTAATATATATATATATATACTTATATTTATTATATTATATTTATCTATATAGTATATTTATGAATAATTCGTTCGATAGCCTTGATAATGAAACCTTTCTTTCATGTTCTTCTTTTGACTCCAGTTTCGATAGTGCAGCAAGCCATAGTTCTGCAGCTTTGACCTTGAACGACGAGCTATCCTCAATCTTCTCAAACTTTCCTAAGAACCTTAACATAGTCCACATCAATGCCCAGAGTATTTCCCACCATCATTCTGATATTCTAGCATCCTTTAGCAGTGTTCGCGTGGACGCAGTCTTGGTATCCGAAACGTTCCTGAAGCCGTCCCATCGATCATCACTAGTTGCCCTCCCGGGGTTTGTACTAATTCGTAATGACAGGGCTGGCAAAGGCTGTGGCGGCGTAGCGATGTATCTGCGTGAAGACATTCCCTTTCGCATTATTAGTACCTCGTCTCCAACAACTAATGCAGCAGAACATCTTTTTTTGGAAATATCTGTACATCACTGCAAAATGTTTCTGGGTGTGTTCTATAGCCCTAGTCTTCGCATAGATTATTTTGATGCACTGGATGCGCTGCTCAATGACTTGTGCCCAAATTATAATCAAATCATTCTGATGGGCGATTTTAACACATGCCTCATTAAAGACGACCATCGTACCCACTCCTTACACTCTCTTCTAACTTCTATAAATCTACATATCCTTCCCCTTTCTGCTACTCACCATGTCCCTAATCGTAAACCTTCTCTACTCGACTTATTGATTGTACCTTCACCTGATCATGTAGCCTCACATGGTCAACTCACTGCTCCGTTTTCGTATCATGACCTCATTTATGCATCTCTATTTATTCGTCCACCTAAACGGAAATCACAATTTGCTGTGTTCCGGAATTTTAGGAGCATGGATCTGGAGGCTTTACGCGGTGATGCTGGCAGCTTAGATTGGGGACACGTCATTCATTGTGAAGCTGTCGACCAGAAGGTAGAACTTTTTAATAATGCCATTACCACTTTATATGATCGGCATGCACCGCTGCGTAGGGTAAGGTTAAAGCATGTCCCCGCTCCCTGGATTACGCTTGAAATCAAAGA
This sequence comes from Nudaria mundana, assembly GCA_963556515.1. Classification (NCBI taxonomy): domain Eukaryota; kingdom Metazoa; phylum Arthropoda; class Insecta; order Lepidoptera; family Erebidae; genus Nudaria; species Nudaria mundana. The sequence goes on along the minus strand of OY748288.1, from coordinate 7,348,502 downwards.
GCTCATGGCTAACCGTGACCGGGCTAAAAGGAGGCTCAAGCGTAGTCCGACTGACTTCAATTTTGCTCGTTATAAGAACCTTCGCAACCGCTGTGGTCGTCTGTGTCGTGATGCCAAACGCCGTCATTTTCACGAATCTCTTGTCAACCACAACTCTTCAGACGTCTGGAAATTCCTTAAAGCTAATGGAATCGGCAAATCACCAACTATTGATTGTCACAACATCGATGTTCGAGCCCTCAATAAGCATTTCTCTCTCCCACCTGTAACACTTGACCCGCTTGTTAGGGCCAACACTCTGCTCGATTTGTCTCTTTTGCCGGTCCCATCATGCCCTTCGTTTCATCTCTCTGCGGTTGGTGGGGATGACGTCCAAAAATCTCTTTTAGCCATCACTTCCTCTGCTGTTGGGAACGATCAGCTGTGTTCTAAAATGTTTTCTCCTATTCTCCCGTCCGTAATCCCCATTTTAACTCATATCTTTAATTTCTCCCTTTCCTCCGGCTGTTTTCCTAGTGCTTGGAAACAGGCACAAGTTATTCCACTACCTAAAACATAAAACCCTTCTCTCCCGTCCCAATTTCGTCCTATATCCATTCTACCATTCCTATCCAAAGTCCTTGAACATGTAGTACATCGCCAGTTGACTAGTTACCTGACACGGAATAATCTCCTTAGTCCCTTTCAATCTGGGTTTAGGACAGGTCACAGCACTGTGACGGCACTTCTTAAGGTGACCGACGACATACGTTGGGCCATGGAGAGTAGATCTCTTACGGTATTGGTGCTACTGGACTTCAGTAGTGCCTTTAACTCGGTAGACTTTGACATTCTCCTTGGTATCCTTAAGTCGTTGAATTGTTCCATGGAGGCTGTGACCTGGTTTAAATCCTATCTTCAGGGCCGCTCACAGTGTGTTCGCTACAATGACGCTCAGTCTGACTGGTGCAATCTCACTGCGGGCGTGCCCCAAGGTGGCGTACTCTCTCCTCTTTTGTTCTCCATTTTTATCAACTCCGCAGTTAGAGTCATTTCTTCCAACTTCCATCTGTATGCAGACGACCTACAGCTGTATAGGCACTTTACCCTCAACGAGTATCGGACTGCCATCGCTGTCATGAATCATGACTTGAGTGCCATCAGCCTATGGGCAAGGTCATACGGCCTCCACATAAATCCCACTAAATCTCAGGCCATGGTAATTGGCAGTCGGCAGATGTTGGCAGGGCTGGATATGGCATCTCTTCCAGCTATCGTGCTGGATGATATCCCTATCAAATACACCAATGCCGCTAAGAACTTGGGAGTTATTATCGACAACAACTTGTCCTGGGGCTCTCATATTAACGAGGTCAGCAAGAAGGTCCACTTCACCTTTCATACACTTAAATGTCTCCAGAGTTTCTTGCCCCACGATACTAAAATCTCGCTGGCCCAAACACTAATCGTGCCGATCTTGGACTACGCGGACGCTTGCTGCCTGGATGCTACAGAGGAGCTCTTATACAAACTTGAGCGGTTGCAAAACTTAGGTATCCGATTTATTTTTAACTTACGTAAGTATGATCACGTCTCAAAATTTCGCAAGGAACTCAAGTGGCTCCCAATCCGTCTTCGTTGAAATACTCGGTTATTATGTCTCCTCTTCAATGTCCTACACAATCCCTCATATCCTTCCTACCTGCGGGAGCGGTTCACACTGATGCGTGCATCAGATGAATCGTGCCGGCCTCACCTCTCCTACCGCCTCAATTGTCCTTCCCATAAATCTGACTTCTTCTCCTACTCTTTCTCCGTTCATGCCGTCAGACTGTGGAACGCTCTTCCAACCGATATAAGGAACTGCAGAACTGTGTCTGGCTTCAAGAAGAGAGTCAAGGAACACTATCTCGCTTCCTTACCTTAATTATTGTACGTCTATGTATGTTTATATATCTTTTTATGTATGTATTTGTGTATTTATGTAGATATAGTTTATGTAAGTTTATTAACCTGCACACACATCAGGACCTGTTTGCAACACGATCTCCTCTCTTAGGCCCACTGGAAGAGATCTCTTTAGAGATAAGTGGCGCCATTGTATACATGTTTAGTTTGTATCCATTTACTGTTTTATTTACTGTGTGTGTACAAAAATAAATAAATAAAAAATAAATAAATAAATAAATGGTAGGTAAATTATAAACTTCACTTTTGAGCTATATTTTTTGGGTCTTGTGGTGAACTAGAGTCAAAAAACCAGACTCGTGATAACCTAGATTCTTTATTATGAATTTTCTGACAAATGAATAACTTTAGCTGTGATTTTAAATACTATTGTACAAAATATGCACATTTTATTAAAAAAAACTCGAGGAGATCTTTTTGCTGACTTGGACGGTTCCTAAAATGCTGATTCAAACGTTGAGATAAATATACTTCGAACCTTACCTTTGTTTTAAATTTACAATTTTCAATTCATCTTTTAGTTGTTAATATTCCAATCATGTTAAGAATACATTCGTGATATCAAACTATGTGGGTGTGCGTGCAATTCTTTGACATTTTCAATTCCAATGTTTTATCCATCTCCTCTGTGCTCTTTATCTAACGAAGCCAATCTTGAATAGTAAGATTCTTGCATTACGTTCGAGGTATTGAAGTATGTAAATCCACATGGAAGGAAGTCGTAAGAATTTAAAAACTATTTGAAGCCATACTTTCAACTGCATATTGATGATGTAAAAGGAAATAATAATGTGACATAATGAGTTGTATTTAATGTTAACTAGTATTACCATTTAATTAGCGGCAAATTATTGTACCTAATACCTATTAATATAACGATATTTTTTTCGGTCAAAAAGAAAAGTATGTCATCATTTTATGACATAAATTTTATAGGTAGGTAATAATTATAATTATGAGAGCGACTATCGACATTCCTATATGCTGTGGTTACGGGGAAAACTACGCAATTAAAAGAAAAATTAAACCATTTGCACATAATATCCTTTTTAGTCATCAATATTCATTCAAGGTGGAATGTCAAGATCGTAGTAATGCATCTATCAACTTGACCGAGTTAAATATAGTATTGTGTATTACCTATTTCTAGCACTTGCCTTGCATCTTGTTTGTTTCCATTAACAGAAAAAAAATATATTATTATAGACACTTTCCTAAGGAAAACCTATATCATCCGAAAACTCTTTAAAATTATGTCATGACATGAAATTCGCAGTTCTTTTGATAAAACTTCAGTAACAAGTGACAAACATTTATGACAAATACTCGTATTTTCCATTGTAACAATTTTAACCCGAGAAAAATATACGGTTCAAGTGTTTGCTCCAGGACTGATTCATTTTTCGAACTTCAATTTCCCATATACATTCCAGGAGTAAATTTGAAAGTTGTTCGATAAAGTCCTCAAATGCCACATACATTACGCGATATGTAAGTTTTAACATTCGGAACGTGGCGGAATATCTCCCAGGAGGAGCAGTGAACTTTACTTGGGTGCATTGACTTGTCTCACGGGGTAACCCGAGGACATTATACAATTTATGTCATCGCTAAGAGCGGTGAGTGCCTTCGGTTGGCATTTTGTTACATTAGAAAAAACAAATAAAAAGAAATTCAACTACAAAGTATAATGGATAAAACGATATTGACTTATGAATAATGTTAACATCGCCATTTAAAACTATTGCAACGCCATCTAGTAAACATAATGTTTGTGTTTTATGTTACTGAACTATCCATTTTAATTAGAATCAACTAAAAAAATCGTGTTAGCAATTGATTCTATTGCAAAACTATCATGTCTGTAAATATTAGGCAGTTTCAATCAATTTACATAATAACTAAGGTAAATTCATTGCTATTTGGACTAAATTCGAGTTGCAATACACTTGAGGCTTTGTATAGTTTACCTTCTTGGAATATAAATCAAGGTAATTGGCTACACAGGTTTGGTAGCTGGGTGCGAATGTTGAAATTTTACTCTGTTATTATAATAATTAAATTTACAATCTCGCAAAATAGGAAACCTTTAATAAGTTGGAAGGTTTGTAAGCCTAGGCGTACTGTGCTTAATTTATCATCAGCGCTTTCAACGAGTTAGTACTACGAGTATAATAACTAAATAAGTCTTATATCTGAGCGAATGATTGAAAATACTTGTAGAATCACTCAAAAGATTGGAGATTATTGATTAGATCTTAATTAACAATAGAGGTGTTGAAGACTCGAACTCTCGACCCCTTAAAATTGCTACTCAATCAAATTCAAGTAATTTAGTTTTAGAATACTTTAACACATTTACGTTTTATTGTACTTACATAATCCACGATTCGGGCAATGTTAACAATCGAATGCAGCTTAAAATGGTTAAGTTCTAATCCTCCTCTGATCCCTACTTAAAAAGTAACTTTTTCAGTGAGAATCAAAAGCACAGAATACCTATTATATTATACTAAAATACTATTACTCGTATGTGCCTACATACGATTAATAGTAGACTTACGTATTAGAAGAGAGAAGATTATGATGTCTATATACCGCTGAATAATGAATTAATTTCACGTAAGAGGGCATAAGTAGGTATTATTTTTTAAACAATGTTGTTTTTGTTCAGTGGTTTTGTCTGTCTGATTGATAAGGAGCCTGTAAACAGATTTCACCTGCTGATGAATGTACGAGACTCTGGTGAATTATCTAAACTGCTCGCCCCTATTACCCACGTAACCAAGAGAGTGACTGATGCAATATGGGTTTTATTACCCATGTGAAAATAAAGACGTCAACTGTGTTGGTGGCGCAGTGTTATGTGTATGCGACTGCCGTCCTTGAAGTCCAGGTTCGATTTCGGATTCAATTGCATTCGTTACGGTTATTTGGAGAGACCTAAAACAAAATCGAACTACTCTAACTACAGAGCTTTGATATCGCCCATGGGTTGTGGAGGTCAGATGGCAGTCGTTCCAAGAAAAATATTGAGTTTCAGCCACATCGCAGTTATACTGGAAAGCTGGGTAGGAAACACTCAGTGAATGATGACGTGGATATAAAGACGTGACTTAGTATGTGATCATCTGCCATTTACTGATATTATGCTATAATGCTTAAAGTAATCACTATATTATTATCATTGCCAATCGATAGAGCTGTGTGCAATCGTGATTACTCATCCATCATTGACCCCACATGTAAGTAAGTTTACGTAGGTACCTATTTACATAAAAACAATTTGTAGCTTTTCTAAACATTTATTGATTTATCTCACGCACATTGTAATGTTAGTTAAGTGATATAAACATACAAAAGCAATCATGTGAATCGAATTCGAGGCTTTTGAGTTAAGTAATCAATAAACTTACGTATAAATGAAGAGTTTATTTTATAACTTTGCATGTTTATGTATAGATATTAATACTTATGTGCATTTTACAGGTCATGTAAGTCCATCAACCTACATTTATTTTTATTCATTTGTGTAGATTCACATACATAAAACTTTATTCTACCAAATGGTTTCTACCACTTTCGCCTACTGGTACCTAATTCCGGGGACATATTCCTGGAATTAAAAGAAGCCTTAGTTACTCCTTATAACATCAGCTATCTGTCAATGAAAGTCTCGTTAAAATCGGTCCATCGTTTCAGAGATTAGCCAGCCGTGTCAAAAACTGACAAACACATTACGAAAAAGAAAATTTAAGTCGGTATAGGTATTATTATACTTTTATTATGATTAATTAAAAACTTAATTTAGAACTACAAACATACCCTTCAATTTTATTGATCTGTAGAATACTATAGATATAAATAAATAAATAAGTAGGTACCTACGTATCGTAACAAGAAAACTAAGTTCAAGCAGTGTTTTTTTAAGTATTGAATGGAATCAGGCGTTAAATGGCGAAAGTCCATGATAAAACAATGGGGTAAGATGTTGAATTTTTATATAATTGCACCAATTTCGCTAAATAGAAGACATTATAAACGTCGACATATGTTTCACCTACTCACGAGGCATTCTCAAGACTGTCTCAAAGAGAACAGAGTCTCAAAGAGAGACAGTCTTGAGAATGCCTTGAAATTCAACATCTTACCCCATTGTTTTGTTTTTTTCAGCCCTCGTCCGCTCCTACGCCCATTGTCGGGCGTCTTTGGTACGCACCAGGAGGTACATATGTCCAGTGGCGCCCGGCGGACTTTTGCCACCTGTGTGGCCTTAGTAGTGGTGATTTGAAATTGCAATTATAATTCGTGGTCAGAGTCAAACGAACGTTAAGTATGTACATAATTGCAGTAGGTAGATAGTATTGCGTGAATTTACGTAATTGATGTTTGTTGTTGTTGTGACGTTGTGTTTAAAATGTCAGTGTCAAAGATGATTACTTTATTTAAGTTTCAGTCAGAGAGTTCGTTTTTTGCTGAGCGCATGGCTGGTGGCTTTTTATGTTACCTCTGGCGCTCCGCAAAAATCGGGTTCCCAGATACTGACATACCGAACAACGTTTCTTGTCCTGCACCTGGAGCTAGTTAGGAATAACTAAATCTTCTGTGCGGGACTATCAACTAATCAAGCATTACCTTGACATTGGCGAATCATCGATAAGTATCGATGGAGCCACGTTTTTAAAAGAAGAAGAAGAAGTTTCAAGAGGCTTCAGGGACTTGGATTTGTAGCGAGCGCGTGGCTGAGGGTCTTTTAGGTTACCTCTGGTGCTGGTCAAAAATCCAGGCACAAACGCTCAGTTGCAACACCGATTTCAAAATAACTAGTTCTTTTGTGCAAGAAAAATCAAGCATTACCTTGACATTGGCATAAGCGATGGAGCCAAGTTTTTAAAAAAAGCAGAAGAAGAAGTAGCGACCTTTAGATAATTATAAAATATACATGAAAACAGTTGAGTCTATAACATACTGAATACAGTTTTTGCACTATCGTAACGGTAGCATGAGATATGGAAATGATACGTGTATTTAATACTCAATCGCGCACAAACCGTTAAACAGATTCAGATGAAAATAGCTAATGAATAGACTGTATCTTAAATTAACATATTCGATAACTCTTAATTATTTCCTGATGAACAAATACATTTGTGTACACTATTCCACAAATTTATTTGATTTATTTTCATCGATCGATTTCGCTTTTCAGCATCATAAAATGTGTTTTACTTCACTCGTACCGTCAAGCCATTTAAAAAAATATCTTAATTTTTTTTTTTAGATATGTTTAGATTTAAGAGTAACTAAATAATATGTATTACCGTACCTATGTAATCAGCAAGTCCTTTATAGGTAAAATTTAAATTGTTTAGTATTGTTTTAACCTGTAAGTCTTCCTTCAAAACAATCTAAAAAATAAATAAAAATATATCTGTCTTCAAGTAGGCAGATGGGCATCGTTCATCATTTCATTGTGGTGGTATCAGATTCTTAGAATCTAAATCCCATGGTATTATTTTCTGGGCGCATTGGGACCCTGACAAGATCGTACAAGCCACCTTCACTCGCAAGTATTTCACCTGTCAATGAACGCGGTCTTTGCCAAATATGTAGTACTCGGTAAGCGGCAAATATGGTTGCCCCTAATTCCGTGGGACCGAAAAAACAACTGGTGAAATTTGTGTAGTTACTGCTCGTTCGAGAAAACTAGTTTTAATGTGTGTTGTATTGTTTTCAAGATTTTACACTCAGAAGTTCAAATTGAGATCATTCACACGTCAATTTAAAGTATTACGTTTGACTTTCGCTTCGTATTGTGTGTGGTTTGAGCAGGTCGATTCGTCGATTGAAGCGTTATGTATAATTAGTTGCGTCAGTATACCGCTACGTGCCGGTGCTGTACCGGTCTGCTATCCTCGCGTGCTTAGAATACGTTATGGTGGCACGACTTTCACATACTGACTGCGAATCATCGCTTGTTGCTTGTTCTCATCACTTTGTCTCTTTTGTCCGTATTTTTTTTTATTTTCAACACAATAACAAATTTGCGTCCTTATCCCGGGGTAGACAAATTCAATTATTAAGTCCAAACTTCGCCAGTACTTTCTTTAGGCACGTTCCAAATTTTTCTTTTTAATATTTGTGTTTAGTGATGAGGTCAAGTGAAACAAACTTAGGGTTTCACTTGACCTAATATTTAAACTACTATACTGCTATTCGCCGGGCGTCACTGGAAATACCTTCTGGTGGATACCAGAGACGCCCGGCAATGGACGCGGACGTACGAGCGGCCGCGTTGACTTAAAAAAAATATACTACTACTAAAATAAATCTGGTATTATGTTTTATTTCTTTCCAAAAACTTTATCAGTTTAGTTCCCTGTGAAATTAATATTTCACCAGTGGTATTAATTAACTGTTGTAGAAATTTTGTGCTATTTTTAGGGATCCGTACCCAAAGGGTAAAACTGAAGAAACTGAGACTTCGCTGTCCGTCCGTCAGTCTGTCTTGCGCTGTATCTCTTGAACCGTTTAATACCGTCAACCGTTAGACTGTTGAAATTTTCACAGATGATGTATTTCTGTTGCCTCTATAACAACAGATACTAAAAAACAGAATATAATAAATATTTAAGGGGGTCCCATACAACCCACGTGATTCTTTTCTTTTTGGTACCTTGCCCTTTGTGCGCGAGTCCGGCACTTGGCCAGTTTTTTTGTGTACACCTTTAGAGTGTTTAATAATACTATTAAAAGGATAAAAAATAGTCTACATAGAAAACTATCATTAAATCTATTCTGCAATCCAAACATCCGCATATTAATTTATACAAACACTTTTATGATATACATTCTAGCATATTGGCCGATTTTGAAATATATACCTAAGTACTTCTAATAAGACGTGCAATTTTAAATCTAAGGTGCCTGTGTTGAATACAAAACGGGACTAAATACTTTGGAGGTACCATTCAAGGTAGTGTTTGTCACTGCCAGCGTTACTTCATGTTAGGTAATATTACAGAGGTTGCGGTTTTCGTGTCATGTAATGGATATAATTGTTATCGAAGTTGTCATGTACTTAGATGATGACTCTGGTGCGTGACTGTTGTTATTTCGCTTCGTTCTCAGCATGGTTGAGCATTAACACAAGTATTGCATAAGTTTTGAACAATTATTAAAATAGCTATTGTATTTTAAAGAAACTTTTGAGCTGAATATGGTATACATACATAGTAGGTAGGTCTAGACTCTAGACCAACATGGCGCGACGTCATGAGGCGATTTATATCTGCCAAAACGAAACCTCATCATGAAGACAAGAAGAAGATGTGTAAATATCATTGCCTGGTCGAACAGTAGACCTCGCGAACATTAAAATATTTTTTTTGGGATTTCCCCAGTTGCGAGAGAGAGCCTCATGTTTGATTGAGTCTGTTTATAGACAGAACAGTCTTGAAGGTGAGGTTGGTTTGACCTTTAAACTTTATAATCTTGGTGGAACCACCATAAAACTTAGTACCTACTACAGGTGACGAGGTAGGGCTAAGCTCCGCTTAGCTTTGCATTTGTGTGAGTTATCACGAAAAGTAAAAGAGGTCACATATACGTTCACGTACATTGCACTCACACAAATGCAAAGCTCCGCTTATCCTTCGCGAACTGTACCTACCTATGAAACTCCTTTGATTAATACATATTTTTTAGTAAGTAGGTGCGTAGAAAATATTTCATTGGTGTTTGCTAAAAGAACACATATTTACCTAAACAACCACTCAACACTTTACTTGATTCTTTGTAAATAAATACCATAAATATAATTGCTTTTGTTCCAGTGAGAGCATGAAAATGTTTAATTCTATTACAATAACTAATGTTTTCTCTATCGCTTCGCACTAAAATCGGTGGTCAGGTCGACTTTAAATTACGTTTATGATGTTAGAATAATTATTACTAGCAACCCTTAGCGCAAACTGCGCAAGTAATATTTTTTTTTTTCTATTTGTCAAATTTCTAATCTTATCGCACCACTTGAGACCACGACCTTTCCAACGGTGTGCCACACACACTTGACTGTGCGACTCTTAGTTTAGGAGGAGAAGCGGCTTCACTGGCGTATTATATATATAGATAGATATCATCATAATATTAATCGAAGTCAATATACTCGTATTTACGTGTTGAGATTTCAATCTTAGAGTCACAAATTTGAATAGCATTCGCTTTAATCATGAGTTTGGGTTTTAGTAGTGAGTAAATTTAGTTTACTTGTGATTTTGCTACCGATATTCGAACCATAGATATGTAAGTACTATTCCTTATTCTGTGCCATAGATAAGAATACTCTTTGGAAATTTTGACCGAAGATAGAACTACAAATACAAATAATTTATTACCGTCAACTTTACCTACATACTGTAAATAGCCTGAGAATTACTAGTATAAATATATACCTAGGCACTAAGCAGGCATGTTCTTGTTTTATACATGATGAGATGCAAACTCAGTCCCGCCTGTTGTGGTTTTTTTATTACTTAATAATTATTTTTGTAAGACAATGTTGTTAATAATTTTTACTTTAGTTATTTACAAAATAAATGTTTTGGTATTATTTTTATGGTCCCTCATCATCATCTATCGGTTCACTACGAATATTATTATATTCGTAGTGAACTGATAGATCACTACGAATATAATAGAGTTAGATAAAATAGATACTCCAGTGAAAAAATAACGTAAATTTCGCTAGATAACGCAACAGTAAACAAGATTTCTAATGGTCAGTTGAACACTGGTAACAATGTTCGCACATAAAACAATGAGGTCAATATTCAATTCTACTATATAAGTATGAGCTCTATCAAATATTATATCTTTATGCAAATATTTGAATATGTAGAAATGCAATGAATACTTTCCGTCTCATATACCACACATCAGCTTATGTATATCGCACAAATAGCTTGTTATCATAGGTTAATAATCAGTTACAATTACACACTACATTTAACACGTTGTCGTTGTGCAAAATGATCACCTTGGCTTTTTGCTCGTTGCTGCTTTATAGAATAGGGTGAATTTTAAAGCGCGGTCGAGTAAAACAACCAAGGCTCCTATATGTTCACTATGATTAATATTTGATGTCTATTGTGTCATAGTTGCAAAACAGTACAAGAGTAAATTTGGAAACGCGTGGAAGTACTATAAAAGTTACTTAAATGTTAAATTTTACCTTCGTCACTGGCCTTTGTAGTAACTCGTGTATGAAATATTCATAAAGCTGTAATTAAACAATTTGCAATAGCATTTTGGCTATAAAATAGTGTTTTGTTTTAATGGGTGTCGTGTAAATAAAACGTAAAATTTATAAACATGAATGGTTATGGTATATTATTTATAACGTTATTTATTACGCGAATGATTATAATTAAATATGCTGTAAACGGGCTTAAAACAGATCGATTACTATGTTTTTGTGAGCGTGAATTACTAATTCGTTACGTATTTTTTTGGTATGAAATCTTTTAATACCTGAGTACGTTTGCTTAAACGATATCCACTCAAAATTTAATGGAACATAAACCATAAATATTAATAATTTTTGATATCTTTACCTCAAAGATTGTATGTAAAATATAAAATTAACTACTATAATGAAGCATAACAGGTAATTTTCAAAGTCGTATCGGTTTCTAATGAAATGTCAAAACGGAAGGTATTAAACGAGAAGTAAGCAACGGCTGAAATAAATAAAAAATAATGTTGATAAATAACAGCAATACGGTTATTGAATTTACCATGAATAATTAATAACAATTTGTGTAAATAGATTTTCATAATGACAGCTACAAACAAACTACAATTTAAATTTCAATTGCTGCAATTCAAAACGATTCAAAATAATATTCTAGATAATTTTATCATTGTGATAAAATTACTAGTCTTAATTATAAGGCTGAAGATAACAAAAAGTTTTGATCTATTACTTTACGAGGTCCCAATACTTTGATCTCTCTAATCTGACGTACATTGCCAAGACAAAACATTAATTTATACAAATAATAAGAATATTAATGACCATTTTATAATTGTTTTTCATTTAGATTCATTCGCGATTAGAGTCCTATCGGTATTATCAATTAGTAGCGTTGAGCTATATTTTTTATATTTGCAGTTAATTTAAGTATATTATTTTAATGATGAAATTGATATATTTTTAACCAACTTTCAAAAAAGGAGGAGGTTCTCAATTCGACTGTATGTTTTTTTTATGTTTGTTATGTTTTATGTTTGTTATCTTCGGCTTGGGTGAACCGATTTTGAAAATTTTCTTTTCTTTTAATCGGAAGCTACTACTTCCCTAAGTGGTCTCATTTCAATTTGGTCCCATTCCGACAACCATTTGGTCCCATTTCGATAGTTTAAAGTCGGTTGCTGTGTCATAAACGAGTTACCAATGCCCCAATAACTGCAAAATGAATTAGAATGATTTTCTGAAGTATTTTCAAGTCGTAATTTTAAGTAATAATTTAAACATTATTTTATAGGTAACCTACCTATAGTTACTAAATAATGCTAACTATAAAATATAGCATAATATATTCTAGAAAAATGATTATTTATCTGATTTGTGTGTTGTTACATTAGACGGTCCTTTGGCTTTACGACAGTGAGAGTGTTTCTATGTTTTGTAGGTCACGATGATCGCATTGAGTTAAGTATCAAGAACGGACGTTGAACGACATTGAAACAAGTGAAAACTAGACACACTTTACACTTTTGCTTTTATTTGAAGTAATTTTGAAAAGTCCTTAATGGTATTTAAACTTTAATTAATTGTTTATTTATTATTATAGTTTTATATATTTATAAAAAAAAATCATGTATTTAAAGGGACTTTTATTTTTACACGACTGAGTCAGCGAGGGTTATGTTTGTATGCTTCTTTGTTCCTATCTACAGAGCAAATGGCTACATAAATTTCGATGAATGGGTCTCAAATGAAAGGGATTTATCTCTTGAGTGTCATAGATTAGTTAGTTTCTACTAAAAATCTGTAAATAAACCCGACTGCACTTAACCAGATATTTAACTACATAAGCAGATGGGACTCGAATATCAGTTCAAACCTAGATGCAAACTGAGTCCCGCCTGTTGTGGTTTTTTTATTACTTAATAATTATTTTTGTAACATAATGTTGTTAATAATTTTTACTTTAGTTATTTTTGTTGCTAAATTAAGAAAGAAAGAAACATTTATTATTCCACATTTCTTCCTTCATTTTATTCCACATTTAACATATGTATTTCTATTGGTTTAAATGATTTTGTTTTTTTTAAGATATAATTTTATTAAAATATCTTAATAATTGTAACTTTACAAATAGGGAGGTTATACATATAAATTAATTACCAGTGCAAAATATGATATTAAAATGGAAAAAGAAAGTTTGTTATTATTTATTCTGTGCGCGTCTTCAGTTCAAAATTAAATAAGCATAATACATAATTATGCTCACATAATGTGCTGGTTAAGTAATTATTATAACTGTTAAATTCAACATCAGTTATTTCAATAAAATAAAAATTAACCTTGGTGCTCGCAAGTTATTTTTAAAATTGGAATCAAATACATAATCAAGTACATAAGTATCAAAAAACCGTATTTACAATTACTAGTAATAAAAAAAAAATCTAATTATACAAGAAAGTTAAAGCAGATTATGTATTTTCATCGTTGTTTTTACCGAACTATTTACTTAAATCATAAAATTAAGGTATGTCCTTTCCTTGTAATTTTGGTATGCAGTAATTTCTACCACAATAACTATAATAATTTGACAAAGCATCACGCCTTTTTCCCGAAGGGGTAGGCAGAGGTGTGCAAACACACCCACATCTCGCCAGCTATGTTAGGTCCCATGTAATAGGGGGCGAGCCTATTGCCATATAGGGCACAAGTTCCAGACTCTGGGATAATTATCTGGGTAAAATTCTAAAGAGAATTATACATTATCCACCAGACCCGGGAATCGAACCCGAGACCTCGAGTGTGGCAGTCCGTACATAGTACCATTGTGCCACCGAGGTAGTCTATATATATAGTGTAATAATTTGACGTCTGTATATAGTTTAGATTTTAGTGTGTATAGTATAGTTTTTAGTAAGTGTAAATAGTATTTTCTTCTACTGTTAATTTTCTTTTTTGTGTCCTTATTATCTTACAAATATTATAAAATTATGACATCAAAAAAAACTACAATACTTAATTAAATATAGTTCACTTTAAGTTTACTATAGAAATGAGAAAATGAGGCCGTTAAATGTGTAAAACTAACTTTATAAAATTTTCATCATTTATCTTATTATTTTATTAAAATTTTGACGATATCAGGATTTGCAAAACTAGTAAAAAGATATAAAGTACCTATTACAAAATAATGTTATCTGTATTTTTAAGCAAATAAATTATTATTTTTGTTTTTCTATAAGCATTAAATTACACTTACTTTTGGTTAGGCAATAAAATGAAAAAAAAACATTGAATTCGATCCTATTATATACTAAAAATTAAAAAAAAACACTTTCGTATGAGTTTTAATGACAGTGAGTTATACTAATAATTTTTCAATGCATCAATTTTTGATAATAATATGTTTTTTTTGTCTAATACAAGTAATACGTAATTTGCCAAAAAGTTCAAAACCTTCGAAATATTTTTAACCATTCCTACTACTCCGCAATTTATAGATATTACTAACCATTTGTTAATATTTGCCTAATAATAAAAAATAATAATAAATAATTCATTAAATCAGTTACCGGCTTGCTCAACATCAACTTTCTTCCTCTGTCACCATAGAGATGGCTACTCACGGTATTAAGAAAGTTTATCTGCATTCACAGTGTCATTAAAAAAAATTACTTACCGTGTAAATGCCAAACAAACACAAACACAAAAAATAGCACAAGAAAGTCCGTAAGTTCACAGATCCCATTCGTTGTTCAGTGCGGTCTGTACGCGGCGTTTACCGAGGTTCCAAGTTCGTTCTCGGCCAGTGTCGTTGTTACACTGAGCGGCTTTAACGGAAGAGTTGTGCGTGCTTGCGCCCGCGTACGCTCACCTAAAAGTAAAACCAAATAGGTGCGCGTACAATATACCTCGTAAATTCGTCGATCACTGTCGATCTAACACCCTGTACAATACGTTCTAGGCCCGTTTAATAAGGTTAAGGATAGAAAAGTAACAGTAGTAGTAATAGGTGTTTTTTACGTAAAACTATCCGAT
Organism: Nudaria mundana; assembly: GCA_963556515.1. NCBI lineage: Eukaryota > Metazoa > Arthropoda > Insecta > Lepidoptera > Erebidae > Nudaria > Nudaria mundana. The sequence goes on along the minus strand of OY748288.1, from coordinate 7,333,267 downwards.
ATACCTAGATTTGATGTTAATTGAGTACACAACTGGAGCGTGAGAGTGGATATGAACACAGATCGATTGCTTCAAGATGGTTTAGGTTTATGTAAAAGCAAGTATGAAACAAAATTCTTTGTGTTATTGGTAAGACCAACTAAGAAAAATTACTTATATTTTTGTATGTTTTTCTATGGAAAAAATATGAAGGTTTGCTATCCAAAATTTTCGAAATTAATAAAAGTTTTAACATCATGTAGAGTTACAACTGTCAAATTCAAATGACGGGAGATGCTAAAAATTAATTTGTATTAATTTAATAATTGTGGAGCTTGAATAACGATAAATGAACATTGAAATTAAATCATTCCTCAATTCATTTTTGCACTATTCAACCATATTTTCATGTAAAATGCACATAACAGAAGTATTGCAACATACTCGTATAATCAGATCTTTTAAAATAAATTCGAACACTAGTATTTAAACCATAAATTTCAAAATACATAATAAAGTATTCTAAATTTAAATTTGCATAAACTACTTGTTTTGTACGTATTATAAGTCCACAAGCACTCATGGATGTCTGCCCGCAAATCCTGGCAATCGTTCTAAATAAATCAAGTCACTATGACGTCAAAATCATAGTGTACTTGCGGATCCTCTCGCCAATCACTTAATACAGTAAGTACAAGGCGATGTTCATGCTGTATAAAGTTGATGACAATGAGTATTAAAGTAAACTTGCAACACTTCAAGTACAAAGTATATCTTCGTGACTATTGTCTCGCGAAGCAAGAATACGTGCTATGTCAGGGCGCTCTAATAATGTACTGGGTGACTTGGGTACTAACTAAAGTATCGCCTGATCAAAATACTAATCACGATTTATTGCGAAATATAATTTTATTAAGTATCTTCTTAATCGAAAAATGTAAACTAACGGTTCAAAATATATTCTTCGGTATGCAAATAGTATTATTTTAGACTATTTAGATAAAATAAATTACAAATGACAATTTACACAATACCATCTAGTCTCAAACTAAGCAAAGCTTGTGATATGAGTACAGATATAAATACTTAAGTACATACATTTTTTTGTTGTAAATACATACTTATTGTACATAGGAAACACCCGGACTTCGGCACAAATGTACGTGTCATCACACAAAGATTATCCCGACCGGGAATCGAACCTGAGACTCCGGCGTCGAAAGCGGATGCACTTCCGACCACTCCACGAAGCAGTCTTAGGCTAGATATAGTACGTACTTATGTTAACAGTTAATTTATCTTATTCTAATTGCACTTTCAGCTGTTTAGTTTGGAAAAAGATGCCAATATGTGATTAAATGTTCTGAAATATTTTCTGTAAACTCCGAAAGTTTGCATGTTTGATCGCTTGTTACATGATAGGAAGTGATTTAATATCATATTTATTAGAAAATTACATAATTTAGGGGCTAATGTCCATGTCCACAAGCAAATAGACATTACGACTATGATTTTGAGTTATGCGTATGCGGGGAAATAATGTTTAAGTTACGTACGATTGATTATAGGTCAGTATCGAGTAAAAAAAAATATCTACGTTATTATCATGTAATACGTGAAGAAATTTACAATGATATCGATTTGGTGAGCACAATCAGCGGGTACTAAATATTTTGATGAAAGCTATACACTCAAATCGATTTGTTTATAAGTAGTGTGCAAATATTATTTATTGCTTTGTGATTGGGCCTTTATAGTGTGATGCCAAAAATCTGTAAGGGTATTTACTTGTTGGACCGTAAAATGATTTAAAATTTACTATTTAAAAAAAAAAACGTAAGTTGGCTTGGCAAATATTAAGTTAAGCCAGTTTGCGGCGATAAACTCGTTGTTTTATCCGAAATGTGTGCATATAATTTTGCACTACCTACCACTTTAGAAAATATTTGGCTTTCTATGTACATATCTATAGTTTCATGAACCAATAGGTGTATTTTGATGTGATTTAATATGATCCTTCCGCAACTTCTCGTCATAATAAACCGGTTATAATATAAAGTAACAAATACTAAGTGGGCATAGGTACCGGTTATATTCAGCATAAAAATGCGGACCAATCCTTTCCTTTCGCAGTTGACACTTGTCAAATCTAAAAGAAAGCTAATCTTTAGATTGAAGAAGAGGTTTTTTGTTTGTTTGTTTGGTAGAAAACGCAGTAACCACTATGCGGAGTCGAAATATCCTTTTAATGTTAAATACGAGTACTTTATTATAATATAGAGAGTGGATCACGAGACACGGGATGAGAAGACAGGGTAGACAAAGAAAGAGACCGCGTGGCATATTTGGTGAAAAGGTTGGATCAGATTGGATGAGAATGGCAAGGGAAAGAGAGGCATGGAGATTGTTGGGGGAGGCCTATCCTGAAGAGGCAACTTCTACATAACATTGCTTATTTCTTCTTATTTTAGTGTTAAATTTTTAATTGTATATGCATCATGTTGTAGTAACAAATGCATTTTTTTTTTTATTATTTAGAGAGTATAGAGTCATGTATTGTCTATACTATAGACAATACATAAATACTATTTACGAGTACAAAGTAAAAAATAAATAAATTAAAAGTGACATGAGCATGGTCCGATGTAACTCGGACGAAACGTCAAGCAAAACAAGGTAAATTTACGCTTTTAATAAGTCTCGAAATTATAAATAGTACAATGAATTCAGAACACAAAAGTCAAAAAAATATGAATAAGTTTTTTTAATATTAATACTAGGTAGGAGACGCGACGTAACGATCAGTAGACGAGAAACTGTAATTTAAAATATTTTGAAAACGGCAAAAAAATATTCCTTTTGGGAGTTTCATTGCATGTGTAAAACAGGTATGATTGTAGAGCAATTTTCTATTAAGCGATCAAAGTCAGAGGCATGCATTAGTGTGAATTATTCGGCAGGTTAGCGATGGCTTTGTTAGATTACTAATAGCTTATTAGTCAGTTTTATCTCGTCGTCGTAGTGACATGTGTGATATAACAAATTATTATCTAGATCTAATGCAAAGCGAGAGGAATAACATACATGATTTTAGGTATGCATACATGGTAAGATTAACGAACCACCTGGTCCCAGAGTTGTACATATACCTCAGACGATCAATTTGATTGAAGTCAGTGCATAGCAAATAACTAAAAAGAACTAACTCGGGACAAATAAGATATTTTCAGTCTATTAGGCATAAAACAAATCAAGACTTTCGCCATTTTTTATGACGGGGTCATCATTCACCGAGCCTTTTCCCAACTCAGTTGGGGTCGGCTTTCCAGTCTAACTGCGACTCGGCTGAACTTTGATATTTTCTGTGAAGCGACTGCCATCTGAACTCTACAACGGTAACCTATTGAAATCTCGAATTTCTGTTACCCGAATCTTAAAACCCCGAAAACGGTTGGTAGAATATTTAAAAGACAGATGTAATGAATGACAACTTTTTAAAATTCTCTTTTTAATTTTCCGGATGAAACAATATCCAGGTGCACTAAAACCAAATTTTCAAAAAGTATTTTTTTGTTTCCCATATTCTCGTAATCCAGATAAAGTTATACCAGATTCTCAGAGTACTTTATTTTGTTTCTCATCGTACCATTTTCCAAATAAACTATTACCAAATTTTCATAATCTTTTTAATTGGTTCCCATACAATCATATTCCTGATAAACTATTGCCAGATTTTCATAATTTTTTTATTTGGTTCCCATACAATCGTGTTCCAGCTTCCAGCATAGCAATAGTTTACTGTTGAAATACATAATATTAATTTTTGATTCCCATGCATTATTTGCCTACAGATAGGTTTAAGTGTCAAATTCGACTCAGTAGGTTAGGTTAGGTTAGAACTGCGACCCCTGCCAGAACCGACTCGCTATTGTTTTACTTGCCCATTACAGATAGTTTAAGGTTATTAAATTAAATATTAAATAAACAAACTGATTTAGGTTGCCAGATGACTAAAATACCGAACAAAATTGCAAACATTTAATAATTTATTTATAAAAGGATTTAGTTATTCTGGATAAAGTTTAGTTTAATTTAAAAAAAACTTGATTGTAAAAATCTGGATATTGTTTGTCTGGATATCAATCAACTGTATTTCAATAATTTGTGATTTAAAAATTGGGCTTTCGTGCATATGGATTACGGTCATCTGGATTTTGTGCATTTAGATTTCGTGGGTCTGGAACTCATTCATCTGGATTCTAAAACATACGTACAAATGAATAAATGGGCAAATGAAATTCGGAGTTGCGATTAGATGGCAAACAAAACTTCGGAATTTGTGAAAACGGGATTATGAAAAAATGTCCAAACGTTTTCGGGATTATGATATTCGGAATATTAAAATTCGGGATTAAGATAGGTAACCCTCCTCAACCCATGGGCGATATCGAAGTTCTGTAGTTAGACCGGTCTGATTTTTGATTTAGGGCTCCAACTACCCCTAACGACTGCTATAGATGTTCGTATGACAACCGGGACCGACCGAACGGCTTAACGTGCTCTCCGAGGCACGGAGGGGTCTCAGTGTCTTTAGAAATGGTCACCCATCCTAAGACTGGCCTGACTAGATGTTTTTTACCTGCAATGTGTTAACATTGTCGGTTACCACTGGACCACGAGCACCGACCGGGGTAATTTATTAAATTTAAAACAATCAAAATGTGTCTAGATTTCTAAAGCTTTCATTTTACCAAAATAAATATTTGCTCATCTGAAAATAGTCATGGTCTATGGTAGGTACTTTAAATTGGTTTAACGAATAACAGATGACAAGGAGCTGGCACCAACACTCTCCGAGCTTGTATCAAAACTTTTACCTTACCGATAATAAATGAAGCAAGTTATGGCAGTCGGGACCATGTCCATTTATATCTACGTGCTGTCAACGACGTCTTCTATCTTTGTTTAACAAAATAACTAATTAGTCGAGAGTGCCATCTGCTACTTGTTTATAGACAATTTTAATACTACGAGGTTTAAATTGAATTGAGTTTTATTTAATTTTAATTGGGACTGTTGAAACGTTTATTGAGAATTCTAATTTGTACTTTCGATTATTAATTTATTGACACTCCGTGTGACTCCGTGGAATAAGTACAGTTGTACACTATTCCACAACTTTATTTGTTTTATTTTTACTTTAAAGTTGTGACCAGTGTACAAGTGTACATGATTGGTTCATCATGTATTACTATAGGTTACACCAAGTGCCAACAATCGAAAGTATAGACAGAGTCTTTTGGAGCTTGTAGAATGATTGAGAGCTTCTTTTGGAGCTTGTAGAATGATTGTTTGTCTCGAATTTTATTAAGGTGATAAAGGAACCCAATATTTAATCAATATTTGAAAATTCTTAGGACATACCTTCTTAACAGCCGGGCGCCACTGGAAATACGTTCTGCTTGTAACCAGAGACGCCCGGCAACGGACGTTAGAGCGGCCGCGGCCTTGGACGCGGAACTAAAAAAAAAATAAAAAAAATACCTTCTTAACATTATTATTTATATAGTACATTTTAGTTATTTTATTTGCTTACAATTATCAAAATGTCTTTAGGTATGGATCGCAATATTTTATTTCTATTTAGCATTTTAACTTAAACAATACTTTTATTTAAACGACGTGAAGCATAGGGACCAACAAAATTAGTGAAATGTGGGCACATAATATTCCTCTGCCCATACCTTCGAGTAAACCGGCGTAACGTTAAATTATTATAATGTATGTATGTAGATATTTATTGACATTTATTTTCCAACGATTTATGAAAAAAACGTCGTGTACCCACTTTACCCTCGAGTCACCCTCTTTGCAAATTTATTGCGGTATAGATGGGCCGAATGTCGCTAAGATTTGTTGTACTAATCCATTAAGTACATGTAGGAAATGACCTCGTATTTCATTTTCAATGTGGCTTCTTATATGTAGACGGTATTACCTCCTTGTTAAAGGCAGTACGGTAATGGTACTCGTACCATAATAATACCGTTATTATCTATGGCACAGTACGTTTATATTTATTATTTATTCGTTAAGAATAAATTAAATAAATTATAAAATAAACCAATATATTTAATGGCATGTTTTAATACATAACTTTGTCTAATACTTAACAACACAATTAATATAATTCTTAACCTTAAACGCTGAAGGTCTGGCGAACCTAAAAGTTTCATTTAGCGGCCGTAACACAACAGTAAATGACATCATTAGAACATTTTCTATGTTACAAACTAATTCTCGGACTGTAGAGATTTTATTTAGTGGTACACTGTTGGGGCCAGTTTCCCAAGGTGTGGAGGACGGGGAAACTGGTCCTGATCCGTAAGGCGGGGCTGCCGGTGGACTCACCGTCCGGATACCGGCCGATCGTGTTGCTCGACAAGGTGTATAAGCTCTTTGAGCGAATTATCGCGGAACGCCTCGTCGAGCATCTCTCGACGGTGGGGCCAGACCTTTCGGACAACTAGTACGGTTTCCGTCGGGGACGCTCCACCGTGAGCAGGATCATGCGCGTGACGAGCCTGACGGAGGAAGCAGTCTCGCAGGGCAAGGTGGTGGTGGCGGTGTCTCTTGACATCGACAATGCGTTCAACACCTTGCCACGTCCACGTGAAGGTTCCAGCATAAATGTGGGAGGCGTTAGCATCGGCATCAAGCCCTCGATGAAGTATCTAGGGATCGTACTTGATAGCAGATGGAATTTCGGACCACATTTTCGAAGTTTGGTCCCCAAGGTAACACAGGCATCGGTCGCGCTTTCGCGACTGATGCCCAACCTAAAGGGACCCATCGCTTCCTACATAGTATGGTCCTATACGGGGCTCCCGTATGGGCGGTGCGTTTGACGGCCAACGACTCAACGCTCTTTAATAGACCGTTGAGGACCTTGGCCGTCAAAACAATACGGGGCTACCGCACGATCTCCGGAGAGGCTGAATGTCTCCTAGCCGGGACCCCTCCATGGGACCTGGAAGCGAGAGCCCTTGCGTCATTGGAACAATTGGCAAATTGGCGCTGGAGCGGGTCCACAGGCCTGCGTCTCGAGAAATCGATGACCAGCGGTCCCAACTCCACCAGGATCTCATGGAGTCATGGAGGGTGTGACTTGAGCAACCCAAGTGGGGTACCACCATCATCGCGGCGGTGAGACGGACGATTGGCTGCAGAGGCAGCATGGTGACCTCACGTATCGTGCGAGATTGTTACCGGGCATGGATTCTTCTGTAGCTATCTGTTTTCGCATCCGTCGTACCCCGGTGTCAACACTGCGAGGTTTCCGACGACGACACCGCACTCCACACGTTGGTGGAGTGCTCAGCGTGGGCGAGTCAGCGCCAGGACCTAGTAGTGGGTCTGGGCGTGGATACCCTCTCGCTGGAGACCATGCTTCAAGGCATGGTCTCCAGCGGGAGTAGGTGGAACGCGGCCGTGTTCTTTTGCGTGCAAGTCGTGCTCGCGAAGGAGGCGGCCGAGAGGGAGAGGGAGCGTACCCTCCCCGCCGAGTTCCGTAGTCAGCGGCGAAGGCGCCGCAGAAACTACTACGCCCAAGACCATCGACCTCCATGATCGGGGCCTGAGGACGGCGCGGGATCGCCACCCGTCGTCCTTACAGAAGCAGGCTACAAGGGTTGCGTGCTGCGGGGCCTTTGCCCCATAGCACGCAACCAGATTCACTCACTGACGCGGGATAAAACCCTACCCCAACGACGCGGGATTCTCATCCCGACCCAACCCCCGCAGAGACCACAGAGGTGGTCAAAGTTCGCCGGGCGCCACTGGAAATACGTTTTGCTTGTAACCAGAGACGCCCGGAAGAGGACTTCAGAGCGCCGTGGATCGCGGAACTAAAAAAAAAAAAACAAAAAGTGGTATCACTGTTAAAAATTATGTAATTTTACATTAAAAAAATTACATAAACATGTAGAATGTACCGAAAATAGGTGTGAAAGTAAATGAAATTGTGGAAAATTACATAATTTTCGGAAATTTCACAGATTTTAATTAAAATTTCATACATTTACGTAATTTTCGCTTATTTTTATGTAATTCTACATATTTTTACGTAAAATAACATAACAATTTGTATTTTTACGCATGGGCTAGGGTTATTACAGGAGCAATACATACAAAATCGGTAAGTTTACTTTAGAAAAGTGTAAAATTCCCGAAATAAAGGTGTTATTATTATTATATCGTTTATTCATTTCTATTCTTATTTTATACATTTTTAAATAGATTTATAAAAAACACAAATACATTTAAAAATATAAAAAATAGTGACCCACCAGTAGCGGAGTAGGACCCAAACTACCGGCGGTGGAGGCTACAGACTGAGAAACCTCCTAACAATACGGCACGTGTCGAGGATAACAGCCTTCTGAATCTGACTCTTGATCCAACAATCTAACGAGAGTCTCTTGAGATGTTGATCGAGACTCTTCGCTATTAATCCGTTTGCCGAAACGACCACCGGGACAATGATCGTCGAGTCTACGTCCCACATGGCGGTTATCTCGTAGGACAAATCGAGGTACTTGCTAAGTTTGTCCTTCTCTGCCTTCACGAGATTCTCGTCATGCGGGACGGCGATATCGCTGAGCACTGCCCGACGCTGGGTCCGATCAACCAACACGATATAGGGCCTATTGGCAACAATAGTTCTGTCCGTAATGATTGATTGGTCCCAGTAGAGCAATGCACGACCATTCTCAAGAACTGGCAATGGTGTGTACTTATAGTACGGTACTTCAAACTCAATAAGGCCATATTGAAGAGCAAGTTGCTGGTGGATGATCCTGGCTACTTGATTGTGCCTATGCAAGTACTCGGTGTTAGCAAGATACGAACAACCGGAAATAATATGGCGAAGTGATTCACCAGGACGGTGGCACGCTCGACAAATGTCGACCGTACCGTCCTTCATGATGTATTTCCGATAGTTGTTCGTCTTGATAACCTCATCTGCAATTGCACAGGCAAAACCTTCAGTTTCCCCAAAGAGGTCCCCAAAACGTAGCCAGTTCACCGAAGCGAGCAGGTCTACATCGGGTCCTGTTAAGACCCGGTAGAACCGCCCGTGTAGCTCCTTACTCTTCCATACGTCCCTACGGTCTTCAGTTCCTAGCACCTTTGGTTTACGCCAGTTCTCGTTAGCCAAGGAAAGAGGTGTTAGGCCCTTGTCAACCATCACGACATCGCAATGAATGTCACACCCGTTCTGTAGAAAGTAATCTCTCAGACTGCATACTTCACGGTTGTGGAGGTTCTTGGCATTCAAAAAGCCTCGACCCCCCCACTTCCGCGGAATGTACAGTCTCATGACAGAAGATCGTGGGTGTAACATTCGATGCAATGTCAGTTGTTGACGGACTCGCCTATCCAGGGCGTCTGGTTCCGTTTGAGTCCACCTAAGTATGCCAAAGGAGTATAACAATAAAGGTATCACCGAACCGTTGAAAGCCCGCATTTTGTTACCACCGGACAAAGAACTGTTAAGAACTTTTGTCAAGCGGCCAAAAAAACGTTCTTTCACCGATTTCTTAATATCCTCTACCGCTATACCCAATGACTCTGACATACCTAGGTATTTGTATGTTTCGGTCTCGGAGAGAGTTCTGAGAGTTATTAACTCAGAAAGTTGTAAATTCGGTGAATTTACAACCTTCCCCCGTTGTACATGCATAACCGCACACTTATCAACACCGAACTCCATCTTAATGGCATTGCTAAAAACTTCCGTAGTTTTTAATAATGTCACTAAATCTTGGTGCTTCAATGTGAAAAGGTTGAGGTCATCCATGTACATCAGGTGAGATAGAACCTCACCCCCTCTACGAAACCGATAGCCTAGCCCTGAATCCTTCAGCAATGTGCTAAGTGGATTCAGTGCTAAACAAAACCACAATGGACTCAAACTGTCACCCTGGAATATACCACGCTCGATCCTTATCAAGCCTTGCGGGTCAGAGGCGTGCCTACCACTACCTGGTTGACGAAGGACTGTGGTCCACTGCCCCATACACGAGACTAAGAAGGATTTAAGAGTCGGATTTATTAATTATTAATTTATTTATTTATTATTAAAGGAAACAATACAAGCTTACAGTGGCTACCAAATCGCTTGCATGTTATACTAATTTTAACAATGATCTTACTAACTAGACAAAATTACAATGTCAATTTCATTCGATTCCATACAATTGGAATTCCATACAAATGGGAATTAGTAGTGGTGCAGTTAATTGTGATTCCTGGATACGGGCTGCGAACTATAATTCGCACGACCTATAATTAGAACATTACCAAACAACTATTTCATAGATTAACTTCATAGATTATTAGTAACCTAAAGCCACCTATAATTGTTTAGATTAGAGCCACGGTCATCGCAGTTCCAATCGTGTTTAATGTAATCAAATATTTTATAAACTTGTATCGAAGTAATTATCCAAATCAGACGATGCTGAATTTCTTGCCACAAAATATACTAGAAAACATTTAGGACGGGGAAGTTAAGATTACTACACGCTTAAATGCGATAATTATATTATGTATTGTTTATGTATATGTGTTGTATACGTAAATACTTATTTTATAAACCGATAGGGGATGCTAGAATATAATAACATTGCCCTGTCGAATGTAATGATAAATTGTTAGCAATATTTCTACATAAAATTCTCTTAAGGGCTATTCACCTACGGCCTTAAGCAGTAATTTATATTATTATAATTATAATTTGTGAATATCACGAAGGAGAATCCGGGTTGAGAAAATACATCTACCCGACATATTTTATTGTGAAGCCGTACCATTTGGGGCGTGGCCTTAAGCGGGAAACCGTTAATTTTCTAAATTTTTATTATTGGATAACGTAAAGTCAAATACCTGGAACATATTCCACCTATCTGGAATATTCCCTATTATTTAATATTACCGTCATTTTGGGGTTCCCTAAATTGGTGAACCATTAGGAGATACTATTCAGTAACATTTTTATTATCTAGACTGCCATTTAGGGACCGTCATTTTAGGGTTCCCTAAACTAGCGAACCATAGTAAAGTTTCAATTGTTAGACGGGAATTACGCATAACGCAGACTCTGTAGGAACGTCGTCTCCGACACGTAATAGGTAGAAAAGTAGTCTTTTGAAATGTACCCACATTTGTGTTGGGCTTATAGCTAAATTTTATTATTTTATTATTAGTTAAATATTGCATTGAGACTTTCTGCCGCCGGTCGGAGACCGATATATAGGAATGGGCCAACCACCTGTCTGTGTTTTCCTTGTTCCCATGTTTGTGTTATCCTGTGTTATGTGTAACCTTGCCGTGTACCCTCATGTAAATAATTGTGCAGCGCGTCCGACAACTAGGGAACATGTACGGCGATTTGCGTGTGGGGCCTACGGCAAGCGGTGCCGAGCCGGTATCTAATCCGTTGCTTGTGTCTATTCCAGAACTACCTTGGGGCTTAGAAAAGCCTATTTGTGAAGACTCTTATTGCTGAGCAGCCTGAAGCTGCGCCGTCGCTCCGTGGCCTTCGACCCGGAGCATCTCGGCCTGTTAAGAACACTATTAATTGGAGGACACCAACGGACCCTGCCGGCCGACCGCCGTCGCCTGTAGACCCAAAGTTAAGTGCACCGGGCACTTCCGTAAACAGTGTTTGTGATCCTATTCGACCGACACACTATTAGCTATTAGTATTGTATAAACCCTAGGTTCCCTGATAATAAAGTCACGTTAATTGTTTTATGTCGTTTTAATTGTACTTCCTAGCAGGGGCCGTATCACTGGCGCCCGAACTAAAAATAAAGTGTGTCGTAGGTAGGATCACAAATATATATCTGTGAGCTATGAGCTATTTTTTGTCAAAAATTCTCTCCTTCCTGATAAGGTCGTTATTGGATAAGATCATTGACAATTTCTCTTCGATGTTCTTGCTTATACTTGCATGACCTTTGTCAATGAAGTTTCCAGTCCATAGGCCAATGCTTCTGAATTTGAACCATTGTTCGGTGGCTCTTCTTTTTATTTCTAAGTCCAAGGGGTTCAGCCCTAATATGATCTCTAGCGCGGCTGTTGGTGTGGACCTCATCGCGCCCGTGATCATGAGGGCTGCTAGCCTTTGGACTTTGTCTAGTTCTTTCTTGTTTTCACCTGTGGCAGCCTTGTGCCACCATACCAGGGTTCCATGCAGGATTCTTGGCAAAATTATTGCCTTGTATATCCATAGCACTACCGATGGTTTTATTCCCCAGGTTCTTCCTATTGTCCTTTTACACTGCATCATTGCCATTTTAGCTTTTGTGCATGTGTTGCTGATATGAGTCTTGAAAGTTAGCTTGCTGTCCAGGGTTACTCCTAGATATTTCACCTCCCTAACTTTTTCTAAGTCGTGATTATCTAGTCTCACTGGTACAGCACATTCTATTTTCCTCTTGTTGGTGAACAAAACTAATTTAGTTTTGTCGGGGTTTAGGTCAAGGCCTTTGCTCCTGCACCATACTAACGCTTCTTTTAGGCCTCTGTTCATGATTTCACACATGACACTGAGGACTTTTCCTGTAGGAGCACGCCGTCGTCAGAATAGACTTGCGTATATATGTGCATCCCGTTTATCTTTTTTATTAGTTCATCTATTTGCTGGCACCACAGTAGTGGAGATAGGCATCCCCCTTGGGGGAAGCCTCTTTTTGCCACCACTCTGTGTGTTGTTCCTGCTATTTCTGCCTGTATCTTACGGTGTTTAAGCATATTTTTCACCCATCCTGATAGATCTCTGTCAACTCCCTCGCGGTTTAGGGTGTCCTCTATTGAGACGGGGATTGCTTTGTCAAATGCGCCCTCAACGTCGAAGAGGCAGCCTAATGCGTATTCTTGGTTGCTTATTGATCTTTGCACTCTTATAGCAAGGTTATGTAGGGCCGTTTCAGTTGACTTGCCCTCCATGTATGCATGTTGGTTTAAGTGCAGTGGAGATCCACTTTTCTCTATTTGTTCTCTTATTATTATGTCTAGGATTTTCTCCAGTGTCTTCAAAATGAATGAGGAGAGACTAATGCATCTGAAGGACTTTGCCTCCTGATACGATATCTTCCCGGGTTTCGGGATGAACACCGCTCTTACCTCTCTCCACTTGCTTGGAATATACTTAGTTGTGATACTACTGTTATATAGGTTCAGTAGATCTTTGCCTATATGTCTAATTGCTATCTGTAACATTTTTGGGAAGATTTCGTCTGGTCCAGTAGCCTTGTATGGTTGGAAGGACCTTACGCTCCACTGTAAATGTTCCTCTGTGATGATTGCACTCGTTTCCTGTTCCACTATGGGATGTAGGATGGGAGTTATCGTCTGTGTCTTCTACGCTTCCTGGAAAGTGTGTGCCCAGCATCACTTCCAGTATCCTTTTGGGGTCGGTGATGAGTTCATCTCCGTTCTTTATGCTTCCTAGTTTGCAGGTGCCCTTGGAGAACGTTTTCACTAGTCGCGCCGCGTCTGGGTATTTTTCAACCCCTGCGCAGAACGCTTTCCAGCTGTTCCGGTTTTCCCTTCTGCATTCTTTCTTATATATATTTCTAACTTTTCTGTATTCTAGCCAGCTCTCGTCATCATTCTTATCTAGGGCTTTTCTGAGAGCTCGCCTGGTCTTGTTTCGTTGCTTCTCTAGAGCCTTAGTCCACCAGGGTTGACCCTTCCCTGGACTTATCTCTTTCAGTGGGCATGCCTTGTGGTAGGCTTCCCTTAGAGCGGCGTCTAGTCTGTTAGCTTCTTGTTCTATTTCTGTTGTGTCTCTTAACAAGGTTACTGGACCTGGGCTCCATTTCTCTATTTGTTGTTCGTATGTTACACAGTCTGTTTTCCTCACATTTCTTGCTAGGATCTTCTCTGTCTTGGCTTCTAGACTGAAAGTGATTCGTTTGTGGTCTGACATTGAACTGCTTTCGTCTAGCTCCCAGTCTTTAATATGTTGGCTGATCCTATCTGTTGCGATAGTGATGTCCAACACCTCTCGTCTTGCTCGGGTTACAAATGTGGGGGTATTGCCCACATTAAGAATTTCCAAGCCTGACGTACCTATAAAATCCAAGATTAACTCACCTTTTTGTTGCAGTCAGTACTGCCCCACACTACGTGGTGTGCATTAGCGTCGCAACCTAGAATAATTGGAATATTCTTACCTTGGTATTTTCTTATAATTTCTTCCATTTCTCGGGACGGTGGCTCGAAATCTCTCTCGCTGGGTAGATACGCGGAGACTAGGAGCACCCTTTCTGTTGTATCTATCCCCGTTTGTATTGTTATCACAATGCTAGCGAGGTATCTGTAACAATCTGCTTTTATTAGTTCTAACGTTTTTGCTTTGCTGCTGGCATAGATGCATGCCCTAGGTGTTGACTCACCGTCATCATGGCGGATGATGTCTCCCCCCAAGGAGACAAGCCCGGTCACTCGTCCATTCGAGATATGTGGCTCTTGCAGCAGAGCGATATCTATCTTCTTCTCTACCACGTATCGACAGAGCTCAGTCATAGCGTCGATGCAGTGGTGGAGATTTATCTGGACTATTCTTATTTTTTGTGTGTTTTGAGTGGTGTGTTTCTGTTAGTGTACATGTTGTTTGTGTGTATTTGTGTGCGTGTTAGTGCTCTGTGTTCCCTCCCTTTGCCCTTGCGTCCGCGGCCGACACCCCACACCAGTGCGGTTGCAGTGATGCAACACTCGGTGGGGGCGTTAGGTCCTTTCGCGTGGTATTAGGGAGGGGGATGTTCTGTGTTTGTGCTCCCGGAACTATCCTGTGTGCGGGGCCTCCGGCTTTCAGTCAGTACCTCTGGTGAGGTAACGGCCTGTGTACCGCCCCCCCCCGCTTGTGGACAGTTCCCGGCGTGTGTATAGCGCCTGTTGTGTGCTGTTAGGGTTGGCTCTCCATTGGATCGGCATACTTCCTTCCACCGGGGCCCCTTTATGGGCCTCAGATTGGTTGGTGTCTCCGCCTCCAATGAGAGCCTTTCCCTGTGAGTTTGTGATGTGCTTGGGAAATGTGTAACTTGGGCACTTTTCCTCCGTCTGTGTGGTACTCTTGCTCACGGTTCGGGCGTGTACTCTGGTGGCCTGGTAGTGTAGTGAGACCAGACTTAGTTTGGCGACTTCCTCGGGGACTCCAACCACTAGTGGTTGGAGTTCCCGAGGAAGTACTAGGAGTGAGACTAGTCTCACTCTTAGTGGTAGTACTTCCTTGCGGACAAGAGTCCAGTCGGTGAGCCGCAGTTCTGCCCTGTGTCTGTTCTGGCCTCTGACAAAGTCCAAGGGTTCCAGTTCAAGGTCTTCTGTACTGCCTGGGAGCCAGATCGACATCCGGTGCTTTTCCATCTTTTTTGTCTTAAGGGGGGCGCCATTTTGTTCGCCGAAGTCCTGTCCTAGCAGCCAGTCGAGCGCCTCCTCGGTGCTTGCCGTCACTAGGAAGTAACCTTCCGCGACCAGGCCTGAGGCGTCGAATGCCAAAAAGCGACTATCGGCGTTGTTTTTAATGGCCCTGCCTATTTCTTGTGCCAGCTTCTTCCTGATTTCCGTTTCTGTGGCCTCGTCCACCGCCACCCCGTCCTCCTGTTGTATTGTGACCGCGAGGTCACTTTGGGCTGCCGCTGACCTCCAGGGTTCCTCGGCTTGTTTCCGGCGTTTCGGTGGAAGCTGCTGGGATTTTTCTCCGGGGCCTGTTCCTTGCCTCTTCATTTTCTTAGCCTCCATTTGGATTTGGTCACCCACTCGCCCTCTTTTTTCTGGCTTTAGAGCTCCCCAATCGACATGTTTGTCAGGTCGTCCCCGAGAGTCTCAGACATAGACCTACCGGGACGCACCTGGTCGTTTGGTTTCTTGTTTAATCTACTTCCTAAAATTATTGTTGGCGATTATTTGCCCCCCCCAGAATACGAGGGGCAGCCCGAACCACTAGATGGTCCAGGGAGGGATTCCCCGGCACTGGAAGTACCGGAACCCTCCTGGGGTAATTTCTGTTGATCATTCGCACGATTCATGATGATGTTACCGGGGTTGCCGGTTTGCTGGATCAGGAATTGGGTGGGGGTGTGGGATGGGAGGGGAGGAGGGGAATTGGGGATGGAGGAGGGATGGTGTGTTTGGATAAGGAGGGTAAGGTTTGGACAGGCACAGAGTTCTCGGCTATAGATTATTAGTTACGTCTGTTTCTTATGGAATCAGACCAATAACAGGCGGCACCGCGTGAAGGAAGTCTATAGCCTTGCTTTGGGGATCTGCACGACTGTAGCGCTCTCCCCCAAAGCCTTTCACCAGACTCAGCATTGGACATGTGCTGAGAATAGGAGTTCTCCAACCTTTTGGTCCAGCTGTTCCCGGTCTTATAGACCGTGGATTCACCTTTCCAAATTCCCTTGGATAACCCCCGCCCAAATAAAGGTGTTATTCCATAAATTAAGTAAAAGTACAAAGTAATGTAATTTTACTTTAATTACAAGTAATTTTCAATTAAAATTCTGTAAAAAAACAACACAGTTTTCAGTACAAATCCATATTTTTTAAATTTCATATTTATTACTGTCATTTTCGATAATTTTAATGTATTTGTACCTAAAACGTGTAAAATAACTGAATGATTTGTACACATGGATTAGAGTTACTACAGGAGTAATACTTAAAAAATGTGTAAGTATCTTATTAAAAAGTGTGATTTGCCCGAAATAAAAACGTGGTGTTCCATAAATTCACTAAAAGTACTCAATTATGCAATATTACCTTGATTGCGAGTAATTTTCAAGTAAACTTCTGTAAAAAAAAAAACAACAGTTTTCAGTAACAATCCATATTTTTTTAATTTCATATTTTATTACTGTAAATTTCGATAATTTTAATGTATTTGTACCTGAAACGTGTAAAATAACAGAATAATTTGTATTTATACTTATAGGTTAGCGTTGTTATAAGAGCAATACATATAAAATATGTAAGTATACTTAAAAAAGGGTAAAATGGCCGAAACAATACTACGTCGTATTCCGTAAATTCCGAAAAAAAAACACATTTATGTACTTAATTTTATTTTGATTATGAGTAATTTTAAATTAAAAATAAACTACTAACAGACGCTCCGATTTGGTCGGACACGACCACAACCAAATTGGAATGTTATTCCTTTATTTTATTGGAGTATTATATTAAGTTTGAGTGATTCTCTTTTCCAGGTTCCACGAAAAAATCGCCGAAATCATTATATTTTGTTTTACAAAAAGTAAAAAAAAGTATTACAAAAAATTAAAAACTGAAAAGTCAGTAGTATTTTTTAAGAAAATGATTTATATTCAACTACAGTCATATTCCAAGTGCAACTTTATTTGTTTTTTGATACTTGTTGATTTTTTGTTGATTATTTGAAAACAATAAATGCAGCATGGTTTTAGTAACCAGAAACTTTGAAGTGACCTTTTAACAAACTACACTGATGTTACATAATAATAATATTTTCATCAATATCTTAATACTAAAGATGGACCTAACCTTACTGCTTATCACTCTCTTAATAACCGCGTCGTGGATATGTGGAATAAACTTCCTGAAAGTGTTGTGACTGCTAAATCAGTGAATAGTTTTAAATCCCGCCTAGACAAATGGATAATGACCAACACTCAATTGTGAACCATAGAACAATAAGTGTTATCGTTAGCGTTAGCGGTAGCGGCAGCGTTAGCGGTAGCAGTAGCGTATCACCAACAACAACGCTCACGCCAACGCCAACGCCAACGCCAACAACAACGCCAACATCGACGCCGACGCCGACGCCGACGCCGATGCCGACAGAGACGCCAACGCCGACGCCGACGCCGACGCCAACGCCGACGCCGACGCCAACACCAACACAAACTTATTACGTCAGTTTTAGTGTAAGCGTTAGCAGCAGCGGCAGCGGTAGCGGTGGCGATAGCGGCAGCGATAGCGATAGCGGTAGCGGTAGCGTTAGTGATAGCGGTAGCGATAGCGGTAGCGATAGTGGTAGCGATAGCGGTAGCGATAGCGGTAGCGGTAGCGATAGCGATAGCGGTAGCGATAGCGATAGAGGTAGCGGTAGCGATAGATATAGCGGTAGCGATAGCGGTTGCGATAGCGGTAGCGATAGCGGTAGCGATAGCGGTAGCGATAGTGGTAGCGATAGCGGTAGCGATAGCCGTAGCGGCAGCGGCAGCGATAGAGGTAGCGATAGCGGTAGCGGTAGCGGTAGCGATAGCGGTAGCGGTAGCGTTAGCGATAGCGGTAGCGACAGCGGTAGCGATAGCGGTAGCGGTAGCGGTAGCGATAGCGGTAGCGGTAGCGGTAGCGATAGCGGTAGCGGTAGCGGTAGCGATAGGGGTAACACCAACACCAACGCCAACGCCAACGCCAACGCCAACACAAACTTATAACGTCACTGTGTTAGTGTTAGCGTTAGCGGCAGCGGTAGCGGTAGTGGTAGCGATAGCGGTAGTTATAGCGGTAGCGATAGCGGTAGCGATAGCGGTAGCGATAGTGGTAGCGGTAGCGATAGCGGTAGCGATAGCGGTAGCGATAGCGGTAGCGATAGCGGTAGCGATAGCGGTAGCGATAGCAGTAGCGATAGCGGTAGCGATAGCGGTTGTGGTAGTGGTAGTGGTAGTGGTAGTGTTAGCGGCTATCGTTACCGCTATCGATACCGCTATCGCTACCGCTATCGCTACCGCTATCGCTACCGCTATCGCTACCGCAATCACTACCGCTATAACTACCGCTATCGCTCTGTTCTATCGTTCTATCGTTGTTTTTATAAATTTAATATTTTTTAATAAATTTTTGAATGTCAAATAGTGTTTTGTTTTTTTATAAAACTCCCTCTCTTCCCAGCTAGTTATCCCATATGGTGGTGGGGTCAGCTTTTCTTTCCAGGAAAATTTTGGTATTGTCACTGATAAAATTGTGTGTATTTCAGGCCTATTTTATGTGAAATTACATGTCTGTTTCGGAAATTACATTTTTGTTTTATAAAAAACAAATTTGATTTCTTCCACTTCGCTTTATCCTCGACGTCGTCTTCGGAAGCTCTCTCATGTCCTTTGACTTTACTTAAAACTATCAGTAATTTTACATAATATTTGAAGCAATTTTACATAATGATTTCAGTAATTTTACATAATTATAAGAAAGTGCACACAACCAACATGTAATTTCACATAAAATTAACTTGAAAAGTACACATTCTTCTCAGTAGTTTTACATAAACTTTCCTGAAATGAGCATTTTACTTGCAGTAACTTCTCAAAATTGTGTGTTGGTACTCACAATCGATATTTTGTTTTACATAAAATGTGCCTGAAAAATACTGAATGTTATCGGGAACATTAAATTTCTTTTCCTGAAAAACTCATGTACTTGCGGCAATTTTACTTAATACTATCAGTAATTTTACATAATATTTGAAGCAATTTTACATAATGATTTTAGTAATTTTACATAATTATAAGAAAGTTCACACAACCAACATGTAATTTTACATAAAATTAACTTGAAAAGTACACATTCTTCTCAGTAGTTTAACATAAACTTTCGTGAAATGAGCATTTTACTTGCAGTAACTTCACAAAATTGTGTGTAGGTACTCACAATCGATATGTTGTTTTACATAAAATGTGCCTGAAAAATACTGAATGTTATCGTGAACATTACGTAAATTTTGTTGAATTTTACATAAATTTGGCGTCATTTTACAAAATAAAATGTTGTATACATTCTGTAAAATTACATCATATTCATGAATACATAGTTGTTATGTAAAATTACATGTCAAGTATTTTTAAATAAATCGAATGCACTATACCTTATGTAAAATTACATCTTCATCGTGTAAAATTACATGTAGGTATGTAACGTAAATCCGATTATGTTATGTAAAATTACATCTCTCATGTGAAATTACAGAAACAGCTAAAATTACATACCTAACTGTTTGGGCAACAAGAGTTGCCCATACTTTTATGAGACTTTTACTATGGAACCCTAAAAATACATCGTCGGTCCGCATTTTTCCGGACACTGAGTAGGTATATTTGCCATAACTTCGTCCGTTTGACAGCAGCTAGAGTTCAGGTGAACATGTCCATCAATCGCCGATACTGATATCTTTATTAAGTAGTTTAGCAACTGCACATGCCATACCCAGATTAACATGTTTAAGTGTGTCGTGATTGAGTCGCCAAAAAAAACGCTTTAGGCAGTTATTCCCTTGACGCCAATTAAAACAATTCCGTACCACAGTCACGTTCTACATATTAACATGACATTTGTCTAACTCATATTAAATATCTCACGACTCATAATTGCTTGAGGGTAAATGACCTTCGAATTTGAATATAATATTTTAAAGAATTATTAGTTACTGTGTTATTTCATCATCATGAAATATAAATATTTTTGGACATTCTTACACAACGTGATCTCGACCAAATTAAGCTAATATAAGCTTGTGCAATGGGATCTAGACGACTGATAAACATAATTATATATTTGTAAATACATACATATTATACATAGACAATACCCAAACTCTGAAACACACATTTGTGGATCACAGAAATAATTTGATTCGACCCGGAATCGAACCTGGAACCTCAGGGACGGCAGTCGCATACTCATACCACTGAGCCACCGAGACAGGCAATGAAATTAATCTGTTTTCTTTGCATTCTAACCTGATGTGATTGTGGTTAGCTATATTTATTTCTATTCATCCGGTTTTTTTGTTGTGGTAGGAACGCAATCTTTACATAGTTAACCTCCCCGTTGCAGCAGGATGGCTTAGTCCTTCTGATGAAACGGGACTTAACTTACCCACTTAACCACCAGGGTTTCTCCTTCGCCGTCGCCAGGAGGCCAGGCTGGCCACTGGGTAGACAGAATCTATTCATATTGGTAACCATTGGCATTTTACACGTTAATATCCCCGAAGAGATGGGTAGGTGTTTATTACGAAATTTAACCAGTATTTTTTGGTCCTACGGCATTTTTTAGCACTTGGGATGAGTCAGAGCTAATTTTAGATGGCTCTTACGAACACACACTAATATTGTTTCTGGTTTTCTGGGTAGTCCAGATCCAGATCCAGACCTCTTAAACGTGTGGGCTGGATAGTCTGTGCGTAAACATTGCATTACACAGCGTACAAAAAAATATTGTCCGTCGTGGGACGGTAGTATGTACATACTTTCACTTGGAAAATTTCATGAGACCTTTTTAACTACAATTAATCTAAATTTAAAGTAAATCAGTCATACCATTTTTTAAGAAAAGAGTGAAAAAATTTAAAAGCTGGTTTTTTGGCAGCTTTTAATTCCTTAATCCGGCTCTTTAAAATATATGTCAATGAGCTTCCCCGTCAGCTGTCTCACTATTAAAATACACGTTCCTGCTATATTTGAGCGAAATCGGTACAATGGTTTAGGCTGTAGCTCTACGTACATACGTACCTAAATACAAATATTTTTCAGAAATCCCTGATTACGACTCACTGGAGCTCAGGGACAATGGGAAATACAAAATCTCAAAACCAATTTTTCACAATAATACTTCCACTTATAGAATACTAGCGGACGCCCGCGGCTTCACCCACTTCACAAATTATATACACAAAAACCTTCCTCAAGAACGACTCTATCCAATGGTGATAACCGCATCAAAATCCGTCGCGTAGTTTTAAAGATCTAAGCATACATACGCACGAAAGAAACTTTGTTTTATACTCGTAATATGTAGTGATGATGAAGTGATAGTGATGATTTGATAAGTTAAAGCAAAACACTATAACATTTTTTTAAAAACCAAACGTACAAATATGACTGAGTCGTAGTGATTTATATATCTAAAGCATTTTATTATGCCCTTTCATTACCAAAACTAAACCAAACCCTACAAATTACAATTGAAAGTAAAACAACAAGGTTATCTTTATATTTTAACAATGGCCATAAATCTTAAAAGCTGAGTAATTAGTTACACTAAACAAACTAGTGACACCACTAAAGTAAAAAGACCTGCTTACGTAGAATATAACCTTGAAAATAAGATATTGGGCCCGTAAAAGATCTTAGGGACCAAACCAGCAAGTACAATTGTATATTGATTAATTGATTGATTGTATATATTGTAGTTTATTGACTGAGGGAGCGAAGCGACCGAAGTCTCCGTTTCAACTTGCAGACTAGGGAGAATTTCTTTCGTATGTACCTCTACATCTCTACATCTACGGGTTCTGTCAGATCATGTTTGCGGCCGTATTTATCAACCGATTTTCATGAAGCTTTACACACACACTCCTTGCTTACAATGAATAACATGTAAATGATATTTTTTGGATTGGATGAAAAATAAAAGAGTAATAAAGAAAATTGAAAAATAAATTTTCTAAACAAAGCTCCCGAAGTCTACGATCTGTCAAGAATGCAATCCGTAACCATAGCAACCCATATAAATGAAATCAAAAGTCATGCAAATAAATACAATTTAAGAATAAACAAAGCCGCTCCCGAAGTCTACGGTTCACAGAACCACTAGTGTATATATTGATAGTCCGAGATGCCCACGACTTTAATTGGCTGTGCCAATGCCATAGCGGCTGGCACGTAAGATTTTGTTGCCTTTCATTAACATTTCAATGCAAGGCAACGAGATTCAATTTTTTTTTTCAAAATTTAAAAATAGCTGCTATTTTTTATTAAATTAATTCGGCCATTTTGGACATAACCCATTATATGTGTGCCCGGTGACGGCAATAGGCTTGCCCCCTATTACATGGGACTAAACATACTGGCAAATTGTGGGTGTGTAATGCACCTCTGCCTACCCCTTCGAGGATATAGGCGTGATATGCGTATGTGTGTATATATTGTCTACCAATTGGTTGATAAGATACATAGGTAAGGTATCTACCAATCGGGAAACTATATCAAATTTACCGGTAAGGCTTCATTGATACTCTTTACGTGGGATCTCCCAAGTTACTGATGAAATTTGGCTGTATTATTATACCTACCTTTGCATTGTATACTTTTTTTTTTTTTTTAATTCCGCGGCCCAAGCCCGGGGCCGCTTACCTGCTTGCTTGCTGTAACGTCAGTTGCCGAGCGTCTCTGGTTACTAGCAGAGGGTATGTCCAGTGGCGCCCGGCGGACTTTGACCACCTCTGTGGTCTCTGCGGGTGTTTGGTCGGGACGAGAATCCCGCGTCGTTGGGGTCGGGTTTTATCCCGCGTCATTGAGTGAATCTGGTTGCGTACTATGGGGCAAAGGCCCCGCAGCACGCAACCCTTCTAGCCTGCTTCTGTAAGGACGGCGGGTGGCGATCTCGCCGTCCTCAGGCCCTGATCATGGAGGTCGATAGTCTTGGGCGTAGTCGCGGAGTCTGGGGCGCCCTGGCCGCCGACTACGGAACTCGGCGGGGAGGGTACGCTCCCTCTCCCTCCCGGCCGCCTCCTTCGCGAGCATGACTTGCTCGCAGAAGGACACGGCCGCGTTCCACCTACTCCCGCTGGATACCATGGCTTGAAGCATGGTCCCCAGCGAGAGGGTTGAATTGTATACTTAGAAGAAAATCAATTACATAATGAAACCACTGTACTTTTTTATGTAGTACCTGATAGTACAACAATGCCTTTATTATTAATATAGTTCGTTTTTTACAATTCAACGTTTAGCAGCATTCTATTAAACCCCGGTAATCATTCTTATAAATGATCTCACGCCAGAGTTACCTATACGTGTGTATACTCCAAACAAATTGGGTCGAGCACATCCAATTCCATAAGACGTAATTCCTGCCAATCTGTTATTTCTAGTACTAACAACAGGACCTCCAGAATCTCCCTATGTAAAGAAATAAGTATTAAATATTAATAAGCAATTTAAAAAATACCTAAAAAAATCTCGTATTAAACATTTTACCTGACATGAATCTACTCCACCTTCTTCAAATCCTGCACAAAACATTCTGGTTGTGATATTCATATTTAAAGCTACTGAGCAAGCTGGCCGAGACACAGCAGGTACTTCAGCAACCCGCAGAATATCAGTAGCATATCCATTCTCCTATGACAAAATATTTGGAAAATATTATTACTAAACGTATTTTAAAGAATGGAATAGAGGATTTCACAACCCATGGCGATATCGACGCTATGTAGACAGGGAAGTCGGATTTTGCTTTAAGGCTGCAAATAGGTACCCGTATGACGTTGTTACTGTGTCTCAAAGAGCACGTTTAGTTGTCGGTCCCAGTTGCCAAACAAACATCTATGGCAGTCGTTACGGGTAGGTATTTGGAGTCCTAAAACAAAATCCAACCTGTCTAATTCTGCACTGCTTATCGTTTCTGCAGTAATCGACATTTTGGCGATTTAAATTTTTTGCAAAAACGGTCTCTCAAAGGGTTATTCTACCCCTTGAGAGAGACCGTTTTTGAAAAAAAAAAAATGTTCATTTTTTTTACCAGAAACATGGGTTTTACTTAATGAACCAAAATGTTTTAATTGATACCAAGTTACGCAGTAACCAGCATATACTAGACGCTTATGCAGTACATACTGGCTTCGTTTACTACAAATTCATTTGGCAAATAATTATTTATTACGTATACATACAAAAGCCAAACGAAGCACTCTACTTGACTACTTTTGGATGTAGCAAGTACAACAAAAGATGTTCGCTCATGCTAAGGCCAAATGTAGTACTCTTCTACTCCCTCCAGGCGGGAGGGATGGGAAGTAGTGGGCGCTAAAAAACAGCGTAAGAAGAGAAAGAAGAAAGCGGCCAAAGCCGCCGCGGCGAAGGCGCCGAAGAGGCCCCGTCCCCCTCGCTCCACTGCTGTCGTCCTGACGGTGACGACAGTGGGCGCGGAGAAGGGTGTGGGGTACGCCAACGTCCTGAGGATCGTAAAGGCCTCAGTCGACCTGAAGGCCCTCGACATTCAGGGGGGGCTCCGGTGCAAGAACACTCGCACCGGCGCTCGCCTCCTCGAGGTCTCCGGCGCCTCCAGCGGCCCCAAAGCCGATGCCCTAGCGGCTAAGCTGCGGGAAGCCCTGGACGCGGACGCCGTCCGCGTCACCAGGCCTACCAAATGCGCCGCATTACGCATCTCGGGTTTGGATGACGCGGCCACGACGGAGGAGGTTATTTCTGCCGTCGTGGAGGCGGGCGGCTGTCCCCATGACCAGATCAAGGCTGGAGAGATCACCTTCAGCCCCACTGGTCATGGCACGACAGTTGTCCAGTGCCCCGTCGCGGCGGCTTTGAAAATAGCGGACGGACGAAGCCTCCTTGTAGGGGGCTTCTCAAAGGCGCAGGTGCACCTCCTGCGTGCCCGGGAAACGAGATGTTTCCGTTGTATGGTAGTAGGGCACGTGGGAGTGCAGTGCACAGCGGAAGACACCGTGGGCGACCGGTGCTTCCACTGCAGCCGGCCCGGCCATAAGGCCAATGGCTGCGAGGCCCTGCCTCGCTGTTATAGATGTGAGGCGGAGGCCAAAACGGCGGACCATCGGGTCGGCAGCCGTACCTGCGCTGCCTCGAGGCCAAAGCCTCGTCCGTCCGCTGGTGGCAGCGGGGGGGAGCCGCTTCTGCGCGGCCAAGTTCGCGGCGGGATGCCGGGATGTCCATTAATGTACGCCCATGTCCGCATCCTGCAGGTGAACCTGAAACACTGCTGCACTGCTCAGGATCTTCTGTACCGGAGCATCGCGCAGTGGTCCATAAACTTGGCCGTGGTCGCCGAGCCGTACTACGTCCACCCGGGAAGCCCGGTGGACCAGGACGGCTCGGCCTGTTGTATATTTGGGGGTTCCGCCGCGGACACCTCGCGTCTTGCATTCATTGCAAGCGGCCGGGGGTGTGCGGAATACGAAGGGTTTGCGGTCGTGTCCGCCTACATCTCGCCGACTCTGGACGAGCCTCAGTTTGAGATATGGCTCACTGAGCTCGACGTCGTCTTCGCTGCGTGCCGTCCTCGCCCTGTCCTGCTCCTGGGAGACTTCAACGCCTGGAGTGTGGCGTGGGGCTCCCGGGACACTAGGGACAAGGGGAGGCTTCTTGAGGACTGGACCAGAACGCGTGGTCTGGTAGTCCTCAACCGGGGGAATGTCGCCACCTTTTGGCGGCGGGGGACGGAGTCGATCGTGGACGTTTCTTTCGCGACCTCTGCCCTCGCCGACCGTATTTCAGGCTGGCGCTGGTGGAGGAGGGTGTGGAGACGCACTCGGACCACCGGTTCATCCGGTTCGATGTTGCGCCCCCACCTGGCCTCCCACCGCCAGTCGAAAATTCCCCGGATCCACGTTGGGCCCTTCAACGTTTAGACCGGGAGGCTCTCCTGGAGGCGGCAATCGTGCAGGCCTGGATTCCGGCGCCGGACAGGCCTGCCGATGTGGAAGCCGAAGCGGAGTGGTTCAGGAGAGCCATGTCGCAAATCTGTGATGCGGCGATGCCTAGGGTTACACCCAGACCGGCAAGGAAGCAGGTGTACTGGTGGTTGCCGGAGATTGCACAGCTGCGCGCAGCATGCATCTCCGCCCGTCGCCAGTACACCAGGTTTCGCCGGAGGCATCGCCGCCCAGACGACGCGGCAGCCCGAGAGGCGGAGCTTTATCAGGCATACAGGGAGGCCAAAGGTATTCTCCAGGAGACGATAAAGCGGGCCAAGACGGCGGCCCGCGAGGAGCTCCTGGAGACCCTTCAGCAGAACCCATGGGGGCGCCCGTACCTACAGGTCAGAGAGAAACTCCGACCTAAGGCGCCCCCACTGACCCAGAGTCTCCAGCCGCAGCAGTTGGAGCGGGTCATGGACTCCCTGTTTCCGACGAGCGCGGAAGATCACGTCCCTCCGCGCATGGCTCCGTCTCTGCCCGACGCGGATAGCACCAGCGAAGACGACGAACCCGAAGTCAGGGTGGGGGAGCTAGGGGCGGCAGTACTCCGGCTTAAACGCCGGAAAATCACTGCCCCCGGACCCGACGGCATTCCTGGCCGTGCATGGGTCCTGGCCCTCGAAGAACTCGGGCCTCGACTGATGGGGCTCTTTAGCGCATGCCTCGAAAGGGGCCAGTTTCCCAAGGTGTGGAGGACGGATAACTGGTTCTGATCCGTAAGGCGGGGCGGCCGGTGGACTCACCGTCCGGATACCGGCCGATCGTGTTGCTTGACGAGGTGTGTAAGCTCTTTGAGCGAATTATCGCGGAACGCCTCGTCGAGCATCTCACGAGTGTGGGGCCAGACCTGGCGGATAACCAGTTCGGTTTCCGTCGGGGACGCTCCACCGTGAGCGCGATCATGCGTGTGAAGAGCCTGACGGAGGAAGCAGTCTCACAGGGCAAGGTGGTGGTGGCGGTGTCTCTTGACATCGCCAACGCTTTCAACACCTTGCCATGGAGCTGCGTTAGGGAGGCGCTCGTGTATCACGGAACGCCTCTCTACCTCCGTCGTATAGTCGGGGCCTATCTCTCGGAGAGGGCCATCTACGACTGGGTGCTGCGGGGTGCGTTGCCTGAGGGCGTCGGAGTAACGTGCTACGCCGACGATACCCTCGTCACGGCACGGGGTGCAACGTACCAGGAGGCAGCACTCAAGGTCACGACGGGTGTTGCTCAAGTCGTGGGTCAGATATGGCGGCTGGGACTGGAGGTGGCCTTGCACAAGTCCGAGGTTCTGTGCTTTCACAGACCTCGGAACGGTCCACCTGAAGGTTCCAGCATAAGTGTGGGAGGCGTTAGCATCGGCATCAAGCCCTCGATGAAGTACCTAGGGATCGTTCTTGATAGCCGATGGAACTTCGGACCACATTTCCGAAGTTTGGTCCCTAAAGTGACGGGGGCATCAGTCGCGCTTTCGCGACTCATGCCCAACCTAAAGGGACCCAACGCCTCCTGCAGGAGGCGGTACCTGGGGATCGTGCGGAGTATGGCCCTATACGGGGCTCCCGTATGGGCGGCGCGGTTGACGGCCAACAACTCAACGCTCCTTAATATACCGTTGAGGACCTTGGCCGTCAAAACAATAAGAGGGTACCGCACGATCTCCGGAGAGGCTGCATGTCTCCTAGCCGAGACCCCTCCATGGGACCTGGAAGCGAGAGCCCTTGCGTCATTGTTCCAATGGTCCAAGAGGCGCTGGAGCGGGACCACAGGCCTACGTCTCGAGAAATCGAGGACCGGCGGTCCCAACTCCACCAGGATCTCATGGAGTCATGGAGGGTGCGACTGGAGCAACCCAGATGGGGTACCACCACCATCGCGGGGGTGAGTCCGATCATGGACGATTGGCTGCAGAGGCGGCATGGTGACCTCACGTATCGTGCGACGCAGATCGTTACCGGGCATGGATGCTTCGGTGGCTATCTGTTTCGCATCCATCGTGAGGTCACACCCAGGTGTCAACACTGCGAGGTTTCCGACAACGACACCGCACTCCACACGTTGGTGGAGTGTTCTGCGTGGGCGAGTCAGCGCCGGGACCTCGTAGTGGGTCTGGGCGTGGATACCCTCTCGTTGGAGACCATGCTTCAAGCCATGGTCTCCAGCATGAGTAGGTGGAACGCGGCCGTGTCCTTTTGCGAGCAAGTCATGCTCGCGAAGGAGGCGGCCGAGAGGGAGAGGGAGCGTACCCTCCCCGCCGAGTTCCGTAGTCAGCGGCGAGGGCGCCGCAGACTCATCTACGCCCAAGACCATCGACCTCCATGATCGGGGCCTGAGGACGGGGGGATCGCCACCCGTCGTTCTTACAGAAGCAGGCTAGAAGGGTTGCGTGCTACGGGGCCTTTGCCCCATAGCACGCAACCAGATTCACTCACTGACGCGGGATAAAACCCGACCCCAACGACGCGGGATTCTCATCCCGACCCAACCCCCGCAGAGACCACAGAGTTGGTCAAAGTCCGCCGGGCGCCACTGGAAATACGTTCTGCTTGTAACCAGAGACGCCCGGCAACGGACGGTAGAGCGGCCGCGGCCATCGGCCGCGGAATTAAAAAAAAAAAAAAAAAAAAAAGTACTCTTCTATACTGCGTTGGACTGTATCAAATAAAACGTAACATATACTAATATCAAACGTAGCATTGTACTATATTACGTTCTATATTAACGCTTTTAACTATCCACCCGGCATAAAAATGTTACACGATTTCTAACAAGAAACGTAGCATTCAATACGTGGTAGGCAATCATGCAGTAATAAGTACAAGTACTGCATTTTCCCATACCAATACTGTGGTGATCCTAAGCTAAAATGATAGAAGAAAATGCAGTAATACGCATTATGTCCAAACTATACAACAAAGGAAATAAAAAACTATATCAGTAGAAAGCTAGTTTTTTTTTGCTAATTTTAGGTCATCTTCAAATGTTATATAATAACGACTTGTAGTTCAGATATCAAAATATATGTTTTTCGCGCTTATCTCGAAACCGCGTTTATGCAAGTACTGCATAAGCAATAAGCAGGGCAGAATTACAGAGCTTCTATATCGGCCACGGGTATGGCAGTCGCTTCACGGAAAATATTGAAGTTCAACAGCAGCGCAATTAAACTGGAAAGCCGACCTCAACGGCTTTGGGAAATGGCTCAGTGCATGATGAATTGATGATACAATGACCGTCTATAGTATTAAATTTACGACAACTGTATTAAAAATAGAAATAAACAATGGAGTTTAAAATACTGAGTTTTATGGGTTTTCCAGTTTTTGTGGTCCCAGTCGACCACATTCTGACTTACCAAGATTGCTATTGAAACTTGACAACTTTCTACAGACTTCCAAACAGAGAAAAAATATGGGATAGAATCAGGCGTTACCTGGCGAAAGTCCATGACAAAGCAATGGTAAGTATGATGTTCAAAATTTTTTCAAATAATAGCATTATTTTCGCTAAAATAGAAGACATTAAAACGTCGACTTGAGAATGCCTCGTGTAGAGGTGAAACATATGTTTCACCTCTACACGAGGCATTCTCAAGTCGACAGTCTTCTATTTTAGATGTCTTCTATTTTAGCGAAAATAATGCTATTATTTGAAAAAGTTTGAACATCATACTTACCATTGCTTTTACAGAAAAAATAGTTGATTAAGTAGTTAAATTACTTTATAGTGTAAAAATTACTTACAGCAGTAGCTCCCCAACCAGTTATAATCATTGTTTCTCCTGCGAGGGGGTTGTTTCCTGCATTAACCATTGATATGGCTCTGGCATTCGTTCCATCCAAGGTCATTCCTCCTGGTATAAATACAACGCCTACATCATAGTCTAATGTTTGAGAATTAAAGGCAGGATGACGGAAGAACAAAGACGATGCATATTCAATACCACCAGAGGATGCACTGGTGCTGCCAATTCTCGGGAAAACCATCACCGTCCTAAAACAATAACGAGTGTCATTTCAAGGTTCAATTGTAAATATTAATTGTTATGAACTTGTTGACCCGGCGAACTTCGTACCGCCTTTTAAACCTTCCCTGAATTGTTACAAATATTTCAAGATCAAAATTAGCCAAATCTGGTCAAGCGTTGCCGAATTTTAGCGAGACAAACAAACGGCGATTCATTTTTATATGTATAGGTAGACAGATAAGAAGAAGAAGATAGAGAAGAAGAAGAGGAGATAAGATTACTAATATTTAAATATGATATTATTTTTGCTCAATCTCTAATATTGATGGTTTCATTTCGACTCTACTTACTTCTAAGAACAAACCAAAAGAAAATAAAATTCATAAAAATAAATCTAATTGCGCTCTAAAGCAAGCAACTACAAAAAGGCAAGTTGCTAATACTGGGACGAAAAAGTCAAGAGACGAAAATAATTTTAAACGAGTGAATATACCTAGATATTATTATAACATGCAGTACATACATAACCAAGCAATGAGCAGCTGTCAATATATAATCTTCACTGATAATAGATCCCCCACATTGGTAAAACATGAGACTAATATCCATCAACAATAAACTAGCTTGGTATGGATACATTTGAATGGTAGTTTCCTGGCCACCAACTATTTTAATATCCGTGTCATCACCTTGCTCTATGTTGGTAAGACTTTTACAGTAAATGCCTGAATAAGGAAATATAGAACCAATTAAGTAACTCTTTAAAATATTTATGAGCGAAAAACAATGTCCGAAATTAACCTAGCATTACTTTTAAAATTCCACTTTAGGATAATTTTCTTCACACTGTTTTTTTAAACCGCTTCTTAATCGGTTAATAATAAGTTGCCGAGGCCCTCTGGTGAATACTCCAGGAATTTCCAGTGGCCACCGGAGGACTTTGGTCACCTGTGTGGCCTCTGCGCTGAGGTTTGCTCGGGTTTTATCCCGCGTCGGAGAGTGAATCTGGTTGCTTGCTGGGAGGCTCAGGGCCCGCAGCACGCGACCCTTCTAGCATGTTTCTGTAAGGACGGCGGGTGATTATCTCGCCGTCCTCAGGCCCCGATCATGGAGGTCGATGGTCCTGGGCGTAAATGAGTCTGCGGCGCCCTGGCCGCTGACTGCGGAACTCAGTGGGGAGGGTACGCTCCCTCTCCCTCTCGGCCGCCTCCTTCGGGAGCCTGACTTTCTCGCAGAAGGACACGGCCGCGTTCCACTTACTCCTGCTGGAGACCATGGCTTGAAGCATGGTTTCCAGCGAGAGGGTATCCACGCCCAGATCCACCAGACAATGTTGGTTTGAGTTTTCGATATTTCGGCACTGTTGCAAGCGCCATGATATCTTTAATAAACTTTTTCAACATCCACCGCCAGTACTCCAGTTCTTCCGCGATAGCGCCGAAATATCGGAAACTCAAAACAACATTACATGGTAAATATCCTGATAATTCCAATAGTAATGTAAACAACCATGATAGTTTAAATACCTATAAAAAAATAATTCTCACAAAAGCAAAATTGTTCACGTGTAAAAATAACAAAATTCGTCGAATTGTTTTCCATAAACGAATAAATATCCAATTATAGTAAGTAAATAAAAACATTACAGAACATAAATTTACCTTCATCGCAAATGAAAATAAACAAGATACAGTGAAATAAAAAGTTATCCATAACTGTGAAATTTAAAATGATGTACTGAAATAATCCTGAAATGCTTATATAGTAATATTTATGCTAATCACCTTAGTTATCTTATTTTCTACTAGTGGATACCCGCAGCTCTACTCACGTCAAAAGGTTTTAATGATGTAAATTTTTATGTACATGCTATGCGATTTTTATGAAATATTGATTATTAAGTTATCATAACCGACCCTTTGGTTGAGAAAAGGCTCGGTAAGTTGAGTTTCCTGCATGGAAATTCGTTCAGTAACTTCTAACACACAGTGACTAGTAACTTCTAGACAAGAGCAAAGAAATACCTGTTTTGGGTTTATTCGTATTTACTCACTTTTCCTCCTACACACACAATATTTCAACTGCTTTATTATTACCTATAGATAGGTAATGGAGTGTAGCGATAAGAATCTTTTTTAAAGTAAATAGTTTCATACAAATTGCCTCATTAAATATTCACACTTTCAAAGAATGTTTAGTATACACTCATACCCGCAAAAGTGACCTTATTTTCGTTATTTTAATGAAGCTGGTGAGATAAGCTATTAATAAGCCCTTATTGTTGACAGTAAAATGAAAAAAATAAGGGCATAATTATGTTATTTCTGGGAACTAAAACTAAATTAGACAGAGATTGTCGTCGTCTGTGAATATCTTCAGTTTACAGTCATGACTTTAATAATCTCCACTACCTCTAATTTAGAGGTCTTGGGCTAGAGGCGTATTTGTCAGTTGGTAGAACGTTCCTCCTTGATTTTTGAAGCCTGCGGGTCAACGCCGCGGCCATTACCGGGCGTCTCTGATACGCACCAGGACGTATTTCCAGTGGCGCTCAGCGAACTTTGGCTACCTGTGTGGCCTCTTTGGGGGTTTGGTCGGGATGAAAATCCCGCGTCGTTGGGAGAATCTGGTTGCGTGCAGCGACCCTTCTAGCCTCTGTAAGGATGACGTGTGGTAATCCCGCCGTCCTCAGGCCCCGATCGATGGTCCTGGCCGTAGAACGTTCCTCCTGGAATAGATGTCTTGGGCTAATGATGTCTTAGTCAGTTGGTAAAATGTTCCTCCTGGAAAGAGAACAGTCGCTGCCTCAAGGAACAAGTCCAAGACATCTATTCATATTACAGGCAGCACAAGACTATCGTTTTTATGATTCATATTGTAAAATTATTTGATAAAATAAAATAAAATAAAATAAAATAAAATAACGTTTATTATCTTTGAAATTTTCAGAAAATTATTTAGATTCGTCAGAAGTTGGTGTGACTCTACCGAGGGTTCCAAAATGCAACGAGACTGAGAAGAGCCCTCAAGAAACTCAGCTCGGCTTTTTTCAAAATATTTCATCTTAAATCTAATACAGAGTTATTTAGAAAGGAGCAATTCGTTACGTTGTTACAACCAGGCCGCCTTGTCATCTAAGAAATCATTAATACTATAATAAGCTTTATGGCACAATTTACTTTTTATTAGTTTTTTAAATTTATTGACAGATAAATTTGCTATTTCGGTTGGCAATGTATTGTACATTCGAATAAAGTTCCCCGCAAAAGAATTACTCACTTTATGAAGCCTAAATTTAGGAACAGCCAGTTTATCCTTATTTCTTAAGTTTAGATTATGATTATCACTATTTTTCACAAATTTACTTTTGTTCTTGTGGGTATACAATAAAATTTCATAAATATACTGTGCATACACTGTAAGGATGTTAATATGCTTAAACTTATCTCTTAATGACTCCCGAGACCCCATTCCATAGATAGTCCGGATAGCCCTCTTCTGCAACACAAAGATGCATTCAATATCGGCAGCGTTACCCCACAGTAGTATGCCATATGTCATGATACTGTGGAAGTAGCTGAAGTAGACAAGACGCGCCGTTTTAATGTCTGTAAGTTGTCGGATCTTTTTGACAGCATAGGCTGCTGAACTAAGCCTGGCCGAAATTTTCCCGATATGAGGCCCCCATTGCAATTTGGAGTCTAACGTTATGCCCAGAAAGACAGTGTCATCGACCAATTCTATTATATCATCCCTAACCTTAACACTGGTTTTAACAAGTCTTACATTAGGTAAGGTGAATCTTACACATTTAGTTTTATTTTCATTTAATAATAAATTATTAGCACAAAACCAGATAATAAGTCTTAAGTCTCAATATCTTATCTTATCTAAAGTTTTCAACGAAACTTCTTCGCATTATTTTAAAGTCCCTTTCCGTAAACAATAGTCATCACAAATCGTTGGCATCATTTTATAATTTGTCATTCATCATTCGAGTGACATCAAATAAATAATTTCACAGCATCCAATCTCGTTCATTTCCGAACTGTACAGAGTCATGTATAAATTGTGTAATAACGCGCGTTCGAATTTTACAAATTACGCGAATTGTTGTGTGCGGAATTGGATTGGACATTTTTTTTATTCAGTTCAGTTTTATACAGATATGTTTTAAATGTTAACATATTAAATACGAATTTAAGACACATCAGTGTCGATATAAATTGAGGTACTGTTTTAGTCATGAAATCAAGACTAGTTAATCTTAACTTATAATAAAGGTATTTAGTTATATAAAAAATATAATATCAGTAATAGTATATAAATATAATTCAGTAATACGTAAGTATATTACTTAGACCACTTTTGGTAGTAGTGCTTTCTTACGCAATAGGTACTTTACGAAGATTAGTTTAAAAAGTCGTCATCATTTCAAAAATTATTTGTTGGAATGACAGAGGGGAGTTTTCTTTTAGGAATAGAATTACGAATAGAAAACTGCCATCTAACTCTGAGAAGAGTTTCACTGCCTATTATAAAATCTAAATCTTTTTTTATTAGTTATTACATCAGTATCAGCCAAAACTTTTTGTACTAGGATAAAAGCAAGCTAAAAACTACAATGTTTTATAGTTACTTGACTTATTGGCTTCAATGTAATGTGTACTTTGTAGTAATTCTGAACACGAATTATTTAACGGTTAAACTTCTTCAATAAAAATATTACTCTTTACATAGTGGAATATAATGTTGATTAAAACATTTCAAAACTTTTATAACCCGACTATAATAATAAAAAATATGCAAAGCCAAGAAAGAAATAACAAGATTATGCTGAAACTGAAATAAATAATGCGGCCCGAGCTAAAGAACTTTTTAACATTCATTCTGTTTTCATCCTGCTTAATTACTTTTTCATTTATCTTTTATTTTTTTTTCAAGTTAGTGACTGTGCACTGATTATAGTGTTTTAAATGCATTTCGGTTTCGGTGTAGAACGTGATACTATAAATCCGTGTCGTCCAATAAATTTCCATTTGTCACTTCTAAGGTTCAGAGTGTGTAATGTGGATCTAAGATATTAAAATAAATAAACAAACAATAAATCTAAAATACTAATTACTACACGTACCTACCTAATTTTTTTTTGTAGAGGATTAAACCGAGAACAGAATACCGTATTTCCATTTGATGGGAGAGCAAAAATTACATTTCTATGACTGTGTGTAAGATGCTCCATTTCGAAAACTTAGAGAATATTGAGAGAGTCTGTCGAAGTGAACCTGACGTGAGCTGCCCACCTGGTACCTTCCAACGAAATTAAAAAAGTTTAATCTATAAGAGAACTCTATACTCACCGGTCTCGTTCATTTAAATGCTAAGAAATCCCCTGCTACAATTCATTGCGAGTTTTGTCAGTCTGAGAAAAAGTCAGATATTTACAAGATCCTCTTCGTTGGTTTGGCATTTGCGTATTTTTACTTAAGTAGATGAGTTGTAGATGATAGCTTGCAAACTAAAATGTCGTCAGGCCTGCCCTCCTGTATGGACTGTCATGTTTGACTGTTAAAGCGACGGATGAAAGAAAACTGCATGTAGCGGAAATGCGGTTAAGATGGATGTCTGGTGTAACAAGAATGGATAGAGTAAGGAACGAGTATATTAGAGGAAGTTTGAAAGTTGCACCAGCAAATGAAAAAGTGAGAACCGAACGGCAATCATGGTATGGACATGTTATGTGAAGAGAGGAAAGTAAAGTGGTAAGAAACGTGCAAAGTATGAATGTAAAGGGTTTGAGGAGTTTAGGTAGGTCCAAGAAAAGATGGATGGAATACGTGACTGAGGAGATGACATGTTGCGCCGACCCCAAATAATTGGGATAAGGGCAGGCAGATGGTGAACTTGCAAACATTTGTCAATGTTTTGTAATACCAGTCATCATATAACACGTCAAAAATAGTATCTAGTATTGAGTAAATTATCTGAAAAATTATATAAAATTTGAAATCGGAATTTCAAATAGTACCCTTTAATTTGACGAAGCATACGTATAAAATAAGGAGCCATTAAATTTGATTATTATTCTCTTAGGTTAAAAGTGTAATTTCAAGTTTAATTACGTTCCCACTGAGAAAGATTTCTTTTCTTTTTACTTTTCAAATTTACCGTTCTAGTAATTAGACCTCTAACAAAAGTGCGCACATCTTTGGAAGAAAAAAAGCTGTTGTTAAATTCTACGACGTGTTGGCTCTCAATTCTTGTAACCAAAGTAGCTAATGCTTCGTTATAACAAGGCATTTTAGTTATTTAGGGACCGTCATTTTGGTAAAGTTGTTAGAATGTAAGTATTACAGGCTTTTATTCTTTTGAGTTTGCTAAATTATACTGAGAGTCGCATTCAGATTTCAAGGGTCAATCTTGAGTATACTTTAAGTTAATTTTGTTTTTCGGACATTCACAAAATTATTTGATTCGATCCGGAATCGACCTCAGGGACAGCTGCAGCAGTCGAATACATTGAAAAACTGCAGAAGCAGTATACATTGTAAAACTGTGTTAATGCTAACACTGTATAGTCAACAGTTAGCTTGACTATGAAGAAGAATGACTTTTTTTTTTTTTTATTATACTGTGACATGAATGTGAGCATTGAAAAATCAAGTCATTCATTAGATTATAACAATAAAATTATTGTAAGTTTGTTTTGTTTTGCTTTTATTGAAAACTACATACATACATACGTATGGTCACGTCTCTTTCCCGTAGGGGTAGGCAGAGACTATGGAATTCCACTTGCTACGATCCTGGCATACCATTTTTTAGCTTCTTCCACTTTCATAACTATCTTCATGCACGCCCTCCGCTTCTGAGTACTCTTGACCTGGCCTTTGGTCGAAGTACGTTCGCCTAAGTCGACCCCTGCCTGTCCATTCACGCCCGCCTTATGTATCTGTTTCGTCAATCTTCTTCCATCCATCCTTTCTACGTGCCCGAACCATCTAAGCATCCCTTTTTCTATCTTATACGTTACATCTTCTGATTCTCTATTGAAAACTAAGAATGCCATAAAAGATGTTGAAGCTAAACTCCAGTTGACACCATACTATTATAAGTTTAGTTATTTAAATCGTAATCAAACTTCCTTAACAAATGCAAATCAAACATTTTTTACTGAGACAAAGAAAAACCAAGAACTTGCGAAGGAACTGTTTAGAAAAAAAAACCAAAGCGAGCTAGTATCACAGAATAGGAATAATACTAGTAGGTGTATACTTATACTTTCAGATATTTATTGACTGTTTGATTTAGTGTTGTAGTCGATAGTTCATCGTATCGGGGCTGAAGTTTCGAATTTCATGCTCGGTTCAAATATCTTTTCAACCGACTTCCAAAAAAGGAGGACGTTCTGAATTCGATTTTTTTATGTTTATATCTTCGGACTGGGTGAACGATATTGATTTTTTTTATTGGAATCTACTACTTTTTAAGTGGTCCCATTTTAATTTGGTCCCATTCCGACAACTCTTTGGTCCCAATTCGGTAGTTTGAAGTTGGTTACTGTGTCAATTTTTGAAGTGTATTTTTAAGTCTTAAAAGATTACGAGTATAAGTATATTATGGCGTTATTATTTCTGCATCACCTCGTCGACTGGAAAAAAATGTCTAAGGGCATTAAGTCTGTCATTGTACACCATTGTGCATAAAGATTTAAATAAATAAATAAACTAGTGGTTCTGTGAACAGTAGACTCGCGTTATTTTCGCATTTTTCCCCCATTTCTCCCCCATTTTCCCCCCAATCGAAAGATCCCTTCGACAAAAGTTGCGCCTTGCAACAAAGAACACTTGTACCAAATTTCATGAAAATCGGCTGAAAAATTCATTTCCCCCCATTTTCCCCCCAATCTAAAATCCCTTCAACAAAAGTTGCGCCTTGCAACAAAAAACACTTGTGCCAATTTTCTTGAAAATCGGCTGAAAAATGCGGCCTGTAGACCGGAAGACACACATACCAACAACGCCAAATCAGCTAGTCCTCGAGTTAAAACTGAGATGCTTCGCTCGCTCGGTCAATTAAATAGAAGTTCCTAACAACGGCAAAGGCCTACGTAGGTCACACTATAAGTTTTGCGTAACTTAAAAAAACAACATGTTAAAACCAAAATATTATGTTTATTGCTTTTCAAAATACTCTCCTTTACATTTTAAACATTTTTTCATGCGATCGAACCATTTTTGAAAACAGAAGGACCACAGATCTGAAGGCATGTTTTCTACGTGCTGATTGAACGCTATCACTGCCTCTTCGGAGTTGGTAAAAGTGAAACCTCTCATCAAATCTTTGATTTTGGGGAAAATACAGAAATCACAGGGTGCTAGGTCGGGGCTATGCGCAGGATGGGTGACGAGTTGTGCTTTTTCGGAAGCTAAAAATGACTTTGTTTTGTGGCCGTGTGTGAAGAAGCGTTGTCACGATGTAGGAGAACGCGGCTTTTGGGTCGTCTTTCGCGAACTTTTTCTAACATCCTGGGTAAACAAATGGTAGAATACCACTCGGCATTAACACTTTTGATCTTCAAGTGGAATTGTACAGAATGATGGGACTCGTAGCTGAGAAAAAAAACGCGATCACTTTTTTACCAACGTTTCTCGCCTGCCTCACTTTGGTTGGCTTGTTCTCATTTTCAAACACCCATTCACAAGATTGCTGTTTTTTTCGGGTTCAAAACAATAAATCCACGTTTCGTCTCCTGTGACAATGTCATAAACAGCATTAGAATGTTCGTGGTCGTACTTCAGTAGCATCTGTGAGCACTATTCCACGCGAGCCCGCTTCTGCTCCGCTGTCAGTTCATGAGGGATCCAAC
Source organism: Nudaria mundana (assembly GCA_963556515.1). NCBI lineage: Eukaryota > Metazoa > Arthropoda > Insecta > Lepidoptera > Erebidae > Nudaria > Nudaria mundana. The sequence continues at coordinate 7,293,961 of OY748288.1, read as the reverse complement.
GACCACTAAGTTTCCGAACTTTCAATTCTTCGTGTAAAATTTTCTGGATTTGACTCATACCAATCCCCAATAATCCTCGAATTGTCTCCTAGGTAATCCGCGGCTTTTCTTCAATTAACCGCTTAACAGTAGCCACATTATCTTCGTTGACGGCAGTTGAAGGCCGCCCTTCACGAAATTCGTCATGTAAAGAAACTTGACCTCTCTCAAATTCAGCAAACCATCGCCTCACGGTGCTCAAACAAGGTGCTTCTCCCCTAAAAGCATTTTGAAGACGAGCGGCACAGTCTTGCGGAGAGAGAAAACTCATAAAATCATAAAAAATCATCGCTCTATAATCTTTTTGACTTAATTCCATTTTCGTTGCATACGTAGAACTTTGATGTGTGATAAAAAACAATTGACAGATGATTTCCCGCCAATTGTTTTTTTTATTACTAAGAAGGTTGCAACGTTTAAAAAAATATAACATTTGAAATTCAAATAGTTCCGATTAGCTAGAAGTGCAAAACTTTTAGTGTGCCCCATGTATAATGTGGGACCTACAAAGTTACTAGTGATATGTGGTCGTATAACAGCATCTGCCCACCGCTTCGAGGAAACAGGCATGATTTTTTGCTGGCATGTATGTATAAGGATTATAAAAAATACTACATTCAAATAATGTCTCGTCGGCTATACAATATCCGTACATTTGCCTCTATCAAGAGCGTTTCTTTGAAAAGTTGAGCGACTTTATCTTGTTGATAAGATATTTAATTTCCTTTCTAAACTAGACGGATGACGTAAGAAAATGAAAATTCCTTTTAGATGCCAGGAAATAAGAAGGATGAACTGCTTATTTTTAAAGTATTTCATGGAAATAGGGTGAAAAATAAGTAAACTCGCCTGCAGGGCTGTAGTACAGCCCTGCAGGCGAGTTTACTTATTATATATTATACTAGGCTGTAGTGCTGTACTGCAGCAACTGTTGTACAAACACACATACAATGTAATACTATTCTACAAGTTTTACTTATACAGGTTTCGCCACACGACGTCATCAGAGACTTGAACACTAGTAAGATTACTTAGTGATGTTAAATGTTCTAATTTGGTACCTACCTTAGTAGGTAGGTAGGTATCAATTTAGAACATCAAATCCTTGATTGATGTTCTAATGCATATTGCCGTAACAACCGGACACTGTAAGTACCTAGTATACCATAGAAAACCAATAACCATACTGTTATTCGAACCTAAATTCTAACAGCCAGGACTAATGTGATCCCTGCAGTACAGAAAGGCATCATCTCAGCCCATTAGACGCCCATTGCTGAGCACATAGGCTGCCCCCAAAGAGGGGGGATTTAGCGTAAATATACCACGCTGGCCAGACGGGTTAAAATAGAGTTTTTGTAACGAGTTTTCCTTCTCTAAACATACTTCGATAATCATACTTATATAGTTCTAAATACATACTACAATACCTGAACTCCGAAATAAATTTGTCAAATATTTCATTCGGCCCGGGAATCGGATCCTCGAACTTCGACTACCAAGTCGAAAGCCGATGCTCTACTGACCACGCCACCGAAGCAGCCAGAAAGTATTCCTTTCAGGCTTAGGAAAAATCCTTTATTTCTAAAATCAAATTCATACACTATAGATGAATTGCGTACATAGACAGTTTTATACGGGTCCACTGAAAAGGATTGAATATAAGCATACCATAATCTCTCACAAGAAAATGCAATTTGCATTATAATACATTTTTATTGAAAGCTCTGAGCTACGGAATCGGTTTGAATGCGCGATTTCTATGGATTGATATTTCTTATAGAATTATTGTAGATTTGGTTTTATTTTTAACCTATTCAAAGGTGAGCCTTGAGCCTTATATTATTTATTATTTTCTAATGGGATGTAAAGCACCTCGGTTGTATTTAACGCACCACTGAGCAAGCTCGTTGCAGCGGTCACTCACGACTCCTAGATTTCGTGATTCACGTATACCTACATAATTATAATCCATACCGAAAACTACTGTAGCTAATTTGGGCGAATAAAGTAGCCTTAGCAGTTATTCAGGTAACATACACTGATACCTACACATACACATTTAATTTTCGCTCCCCTTACTAGGAAGGTACACTGCACAGATAGCAACGTCACAAAACAATGCTAATTCTATGTTTTATTTATTTCTGCATTAAAAAAAAATTAAATTACTTTACTTTGAATCAGAAGCAGACATGTAAAATTAAAATGCAATGGTGATTGAAAACATTGTGTCCCCTGCCACAGCGGTTATGAATGAACACTTCGAAGCACTGACTAAAAGTCACATTACGAATGAAAAACCGCAGGATTGCTGTAATTGAAATTCCCCGTGTTATATACGACTTGCAATTTCAGAGTGGTGCGGCTCTCGCGCGGTCCTATAGGACGGTGATCATTTTTCTTCTCTTTTAACGATATTATTTAACATCACAAATTTTATCATTTTTCTCATGCCCTCTCAGAACTGCGGGCAATTTCATTATGATAATCGTGAATATCCTGCATTATTTTATACAATAACCGTTCGAGGTGGTGTTTTGAATAGAATTTGGAAGTTGGCACTCGTAATAAATTTTAAGGGATCTTTTTTGCTTAGGTACTCTGTAATAAGAGTACCTAAGCAAAAAAATTAAATTAAACATCATTAAAGTAAACATTGTGAGATAAGGTTTGCTAAGGAGACAGAACGTAATAGCTTTTTTCTTTATAAAATATCCGTTACTTTCAAGGTATAATGTTTGTAGATTTTGTTAAATTTTGGTTACATAGTTAATTATTTAAACTAAATTCTTGTAAGAAGAGGTTCTTAGTTATAAAAAGTTATATTTTTTTAAATGGATTGTGTTTATACAAATAGGTTTTTTTTTTAATAAGTTCAGTATTTTAGCAGTGATAGGGGTCGAATATTAGGGGTTTAAGCTAACTTCACCTATAAGCTAGACTAGTGCTGTTTTGACGTTTTCATTCATCTCTTGGTCACAGAATAGGGAATAGTACTTACATACAGAACTTGCACTCCGACGTTAATTAAAGCACATTTTTTTGTTTACATAATACGAACGTTAGGGTTCACAGGAAAGTACCAGCATAATTTGACCAATAATTATGACGTTAATGCCTCAATATCAACTCTATGGTCAATGCCGTACCACAAACAAGAGACAACCCTTACTGACGTACAACTTCAAGTGGTAGCTGACGTCACTTATTTTTTACGGTTGTTAGGCGAGTGACATAGGCCTTTCTTGGTGAACTAACACTTTAAGTTTTGCAAGATTTACAAAATAAAAGTAAGAAACGTACCGTTTTAAAAGTTCCTTTGTGTGAAAGTGGCCCATTATATATTTATGTGCAAGCCAGTACAGTAACTACTGACAATTTAATGCGGTAAAGGAGAATTGTCTAATAAAAGTGACAAGACGATGAATAAAATAATAGAGGTAATAAAATAAGTGTGCACCGCAGACCTTTTTGAAGTTAATAATAAACAACAAGGAAATAAAACCTACGTACGATGGTACGATAAATAATTTATTTTAAATTAATAAATAATTTATGAAGGTATCGGAACCAATAATTGACCGAGCGAGCGAAGCGTCTACATTTCGAGATTGGACAATTTTGCTTTCGTCTGTCTGTATGTATGTGTTCCGGGCTAGCAGCCACAGTTTTTATCTGATCTTCACGAAACTTGGTACAAATGTTCCTTGATTTATAGGATTATATTTATATTTATGGGATTTATAGGGGGAAAAATGGGGTAAATAAGGTCAAATAACGTTTTCATGTTGGATGGGGGGAGTAATCCCAAAAAATGTTTTTTAATGTTCTCGAGGTCTACTGTTCGACCAGAGGGCGACCACGTAAAGACAAATTTCAGTAGGACTTATGTATTAGACGCGGCAGCAGCCTCACATCCCACTTCTAAAGAAGACGAGCACCAGCAATGAAATATTTTTTTTAGACTTTCGTGTTATGTCAGGCAGTCGACAGATAAGGTAAATTATGCGTTTAAGTCCCGAAATCATACATAGCTATCAAATAGGTTAAATATATAGTTATAGTACAGCCAATTAAAGTCCTGGGCGATTCGGACTAGGTTATGTTGTGGAGGTGAGTTCAGCCACATCGCAGTCAGACTGGATAGCAGAACACTTAGTTGGGAAAAATTTCGCGGGATGATGATCTTTTAAACCACAGCAAGTACCTATCTACCACCTTCAAAAATACACGTCGTATTTATTTTTTATTTTTATTATTTGTAAGCGACAATAAGCTCGTCCTATACGCCGTGAAAGTACCACCGCATACAAAAAAAAATATTTTGGACTGTTTCGATAACAGTTCCGACTGAAAGCATTGAAGTTATATACAATAAGATTTACAATATACATAACATATACTAAAAATATTTAAAAAATCGTTAAAATATCCTTCGCGTCATTGCCGACTGGGAAGGTTCCCAGAATGCTGGCTGTGTTGCCACGTTGGATGGCGATACTTACTTTTTGGGACAAAAAATAGCCAGCCTTCTTGTCCTGAGAAGCATCGATTAAGCATTTAGCAATGTCTCTATAAAGGCGGCGTGCACACGGACCCCATGACCCCAGTGTGTAACCCCAAACAGCTCAAATATGTAATCACCTGCTAGGTTAGCATATTTACGCCGTTTGAGGCCTTCAGTCGATGCGGCAGCAGCGCTGCCACATCCGGATGTGCTTGGCAGGTGTGAAGGTGCTAAGGTTTTTTAAAGTAATACTTCTAGTCGGTTCTGTTATCGAAACTGAGTCCAAAATATTTTTTTTTATACGGTAGTACTTTCACGGTGTATAACGTGGGACCAAAAAAAATAGCCGGTAAAATATTGTTAGATAACATCCCACTGTTTACGCCTTCGGGGACATAAATATTCATTATTAATGCGTTATAAATTCCAACATTCCTATTTCAAACTATCTACGGGATAATTGTGTCGCTTTTATCGTAACAAAATCAACTCGCTACTACACGTTGTTTTGCTAGGCTATAATAACTGTATCTCGTCTTAACTGAAAATAATGTGCTATCCCTTAATTACACTTGGTGAAATATTCACCTTTCGTTGAGTTCAGTACAGCTTAATTGCTCCTTTGCCTTTTCTTTAGATTAAAAAGTAAAAATAAGTTGTAATTATACACAATTTTATTGTACCTTCCGCTGTTGCAGACTATCTTAACACAATAAATCAATAGAAATCGTATTAATGTTGTAAAAATGTTTAAAAATCATATGTTAATGTTGTAAAAATGTTTTAAAATCATATAAAACTTATACAACACACAAAAATGTGGGTGTCTGTCAGTCGATCTGTCAGGGTTTTCATAGATAGTTTTTTAACGGGTTGAATGCAAATTTTACGCACTTCCCCTTTAGAGTAAGCTCAGATTGGGACAATGTATAAAATCCAGATTTATTAGGTAATAGTTCGCTTACTTTTGTTCTCTTATAAATAAAATTAGGTTGTAATTTCGACTTAACTATTGAAATTCAAATTACATAGGTAGTAGACGAAATAATTTAATTGGAAACAGGCCAAAGAGACACAATACTTATAAATAAGCAACATTTAAGTACACGAGTGCTCAAAACGTGGTATCCTGTAATAAACAACGAAGGTTCCTGGCCAAAACTCATCATTAGGAAGCTAATTACCCAAGCGAGCTGTTGCTATGCCATGAGATAAAATAGATGACAGAGGGGAGCTAGAATTAACTGCAATTAAGCTGAACGAAACTCTTTCAGACAAAAGAAAAAAGACGCTCTTAATTAAAACAGGAGACGTCTAAAATGTCTTATGTTTTTAATTATTAGAGTTTTTATGTTAAAACGTTTTAAGGCGTATAATGAAAATTCTAATAAGTTTTCCAGCCTCCTTCCAAGGACCTACTTAATTAAAATTTTGTCAATGTTTCTGAACTCGATTCTGTTACTCTTTTCGAGAAATCAGTAACTCGCTTAGGCAATTCTGAAGTACGACTTTAATAACCATTGGGCGGCCTAAATAAAAATATAAGAAGATTTCTACATAACGACATAAGTAAATACTCCCTACGGGGCAAAGCCTATTCTATGAGAACTAGATTAAAGATATTAAATATAGTTGATGGTTTCGATTGTCGGCACTTGGTGAAACGTATAGTAATACATACTAACAAAAAATACTTGTACACCGTTTCACTTTTATTTAATTTACAGGATTTAACTTGACCGGTTTCGCTTTATAGCATTATCAAAGGTTGTTGTCCACTTTACATATTTATTAAACAAGTATTTTACTACAGATATAAAATAGTTGAAATTACTGATACAAAAAAATCGGACGGATCGGAGCGGATCATACAAATACTTGTATATAGAACCAGAAATTGAATTCAAGACTTCGGCGACCAAGCTTAGGTATACACTTCTAACTATGCCACGGAAACTGTCTGTAGAATGGTAGCTAAGGTGTTGGTCTTGCGTTTTGATGAGGTCTCAACACTAAACTAACACTAACACTTTGAATTTACCTGAAGGGGTGTTATTTTTTTTTTAATTCCGCGGCCCGGGGCTGCGCCCGCTCTAACGTCCGTTGCCGGGCGTCTCTGGTTACAAGCAGAACGTATTTCCAGTGGCGCCCGGCGGACTTTGACCACCACTGTGGTCTCTGCGGGGGTTTGGTCGGGATGAGAATCCCGCGTCAGTGAGTGAATCTGGTTGCGTGTGGGCGTAGATGAGTCTGCGGCGTCCTCGCCGCTGACTACGGAACTTGGCGGGGAGGGTACGCTCCCTCTCCCTCTCGGCCGCCTCCTTCGCGAGCATGACTTGCTCGCAGAAGGACACGGCCGCGTTCCACCTACTCGCGCTGGAGACCATGGCTTGAAGCATGGTTTCCAGCGAGAGGGTATCCACGCCCAGACTCACTACAAGGTCCCGGCGCTGACTCGCCCACGCAGAGCACTACACCAACGCGTGGAGTGCGGTGTCGTCGTCGCAGTGTTGACACCGGGGTGTGACCTCACGATGGATGCGAAAAAGATAGCTACCGAAGCATCCATGCCGGGTAACGATCTGCGTCCCACGATACGTGAGGTCACCATGCTGCCTCTGCAGCCAATCGTCCATGATCGGTCTCACCGCCGCGATGATGGTGGTACCCCACTTGGGTTGCTCAAGTCGCACCCTCCATGACTCCATGAGATCCTGGCGGAGATGGGCTCTCGCTTCCAGGTCCCATGGAGGGGTCTCGGCTAGAAGACATGCAGCCTCACCGGAGATATCTGAAGGGGTTAACAAACCGCCATTAGCTCTTATTAGATATTCATAGTATTCTTAAAAAACAAAATAAATAGAACAATGGGGTAAGATGTTGAATTTTTATACAATTGCACTAATTTCGCTAAATAGAAGACATTATAAACGTCGACATGTGTTTCACCTACTCACGAGGCATTCTCAAGACTGTCTCAAAGAGAACAGCAACAGACACAGAACTCTCATCTCACCCCATTGTTTTATCATGGACTTTCGCCAGGTAATGCCTGATTCCATTCAATAAAAAAAATAAATAGAGTTCTGAGTTCAACAGACATTATACAGACTTCGGATTCATCATGAAAATGTTTCGGCAACAAAGTAGGATTATTAATGCAATACCGAATAGAATACCTTTAAATATCTACTACTTAGGAGCTTTTGAATAAATCTAATACGTCCCTTTCAATCCTCTTAAACAACTATAACAATGAGATTTCAAAGGAATATTTCCAATTCCAATTTATTCGAACGCACCACCTTTTCCTTGTCTTTTCCAAATCAGTATTTCTTTAACCCCTTTCAGAAGTCCTACCCTCATAATATGCGAGGTCGCTAAATCTAAGTTAAGCCTCTATTGAAATTCACTTCTATGTGTCTTACTTTATTGGATTTTTCACGAATTAATTCAAATAGTGGCCAATAAATTGAGAAACTTAATGTAGTTTTTATACTGGTGACTTAACATACTGAACTTTTATAAAAGTTCTTTAGTAATGGCAATATATTTGCTCACTGTTTTGTGGACCAAGAGTGTGTACCCAATTAATGACTCTGTCAACCCCTTCAGACAAACAAACGGGATTATAATGAATGTTGTATCTTAAAGCGTAGGTAACGCAAACTTTCAAAAGATTCAATGGACATAAAATTGTTATCAGTTTTGGTTGCAACATAACTTGGTAATGCAAGTGCGCATTTTTTTGGCAAATGGCAGGCAGTATTTTTTATTATTGTTATTAATTTACTTAAGGAATGTCAATTACACATACTAGAAAGTGAGGAATGTATGTTATAATTTATAATAATGATTTTAATATAATTTCCTAAATCTAACAAGTCTTGTATTAAGACCTTGTTGGGAGGAAATTACGCAATAAATCAGTCTTTCTTAGAAACCTTAGTTTGATAGTAATTTATAGCCGTCAATAATCACGAAATCTGTTAACCTGGATTTGTACCAAAGAAATATTCATATTCGTAATTTCGCTAAATTTACTACAGAGAATTTATTAAATACATTTATAAGTTCGTAACAATATTTAAAGGTAAATTGCTCCCAGACGTTTCAGTTGAAATGTATCAACTGTAATCACGGATTGATTGGCACGATATTGCTATGCTCTGAGCTGATCTCTGAGCATTAAGGTAGCGTATCTTCGATTTGATGTTCATGCAGTATAAAGAGAATTGGTAAAAGACAAAGCATCCGTAGGTCTGGCATAATAATATCACTTATTATGTAATATATATTATAATTATTGTGTAATATATATTATATAATAACAAGGCAGTAAATTAACTAAAATATTAGTCAAACAACAGCCGTTTAATATGAACGTTATCTCTACGAACTGCCCAAATTAATAGTTCTTGTTACCTGATTTAATAGGTACAAGTTTATGAGGGCCACTCGCGTAACTATTCAACTAAATATTGAACCCAAACTAACAATGCACGATTTTGTACGAGACTTGCAAAAAGCTGTTTAATTTACGACCTAACTTCTTAGATAGCTAATATTATCGAAATAGTCAGAATTGAGCGGAATTGTTCTTTTCACCCTACAAGCGAAGGGTGCTTAAGGGCAAGCATCTCTCATCCTCGCCTGCCAACTGCCAAATAAGGACGAAGCTCTGCCAAATATAGCCAGTCCAGTCCAGATCAGTCGCCACCTATTACGTGTGTACCATAAAGTGATTAGCGGAATATAAGCGTTAAAATATATATGTTAATTTTATATATTAATTAATATGTTTGGACATTCATCACAGCGTCATCTATTTCAAACTAAGCTAAAAGCTTGTGCTATGGGATCTAGACAACTGATAAACATACTGACATATTTCTAAATACATACATAATATACAAGGAAACCCCCAAACTCCGAAACAAACATTTGTGGATCACACAAATATTTGACTCGACCCGGGAATCGAACCCGAGACTCCGGAGTCGAAAGCCGATACAGTACCGACCACGCCACCGAAGCTATTATCAGTAAAAGTGCCTATATCTACCCCGTCGGGGATAAATATGTGATTTGTGTGTGTCTCTCAGTTCTGGATCGTATGACTACACATGAGATAGGTTGAAGTCTCCGTTTTGATTTGTTTTTGGATGTTTACCCTGTTAACTGTTCTACGCCTGCCGAGCGTGCTGCCTGTTCATGTGCTATGAAAACAAAGACAGGCAGACAGCACATACGCAGGTTCCCTCGTTTTCCGTCAGCTGTAAAAAAAGTCCTCAGATTACAAATCGTTCAGTTGTTATTTATATTTCTTTGGTTTAAGGTTATATAATCAATTACTATTATCAGTTGCTCTTATCACAACATTTTTCTCGTAAATATTATTTAACTGTTGTTTCTATAGTTGTAATTTTCCTTGCTATTGCCAATTAGTGATACAGAACCACTAAAAATGCTAAAAAGGTTGCTTTAATAGTACATAATTACTTAGCGAATAAATTGTCGAATATCATAAATCATTTTAAAGAACCAATTAGTTATTAGAAGTCTGGTTTTTAGGGTTCCGTACCCAAAGGATAAAACGGGAACCCTATTACTTAGACTTCGCTGTTCGTACGTCCGTCTGTCTTGGACAGTATCTCATGAACCGTGATAGTTAGAAAGTTGAAATTTTCACAGATGATGTATTTATGTTGCTTCTTAATATAATAAATAAGGCGGCTAATATAATAAATAAACAGAACTATAATAAATGAAGCGGCTTCTATACAACAAACGTGATTTTTTGCCGTTATGGTATTGAACCCTTTGTGCGTGAGTCTGAAGGGACGGAACTCATCTTTCACATGCGACGTACACCACGCATTATGATATCTGAACAGGATCTGGCCTATACAATCTGTATGGTAATGACTTTAACGAATACACTGGTCATTCCCCACGCTGTCTTACGCGCCATCGCGCCAGATTCGCGTGTTCCCATGCTATCCCACGCGTACGACGCTGTCATAGCGCGTAGATAATGGAAACGTCAGACGTCGTAGATGTAGGACCAGTGTGTCGCTGATTCTCACGTCACGTTAGTGTTTGTATTTTTACATTTTTTAATTAACATTTAAAGTCCGGCGGCGGCTGGCACTTAAGATTTTGTTGCATTTCATCAACATTACATCAAAAGGCAATGGTTTAATATTTTTCAAAATTACAATATAGCTGCTACTTTTATTAAATTCTTTCGGCCATTTTGGACATAACCCATTATAAATGTGCCCGGTGACGGCAATAGGCTTGCCCCCTATTACGTAGGACTAAAAATACTGGCAAATTGTGGGTGTGTAATGCACCTCTGCCTACCCCTTCGGGGATAGGCATCGTGTGTATTTTTACATTTATTTGTGTCAAGTAACTTGTAAGTATAAGTACATCATTAGGAAGGCTTGCTACTACTACTCGTATCATCATCTCAGCTCATTTGACCCCCACTGCTGGCCATAGATCTCCCCCAGAGAGGGAGGAATTAAACCTACATATACCACTCTAGGCAGACGGGTTCGTATAGGATTTGTGTCGAGTTTTACCTACTTTGTGATACGAGAACGTCGAAGTGTAACAGAAGATGTAGTAAGTAAGATAGAAAAAGGGATGCTTAGATGGTTCGGGCACGTTGAAAGGATGACAAAGATTGACGAAACAGATGCATAAAGTGGGCGTGAATGGACAGGCAGGTAAAAAAAATATTAGGCAGGTAAGGGGCGACCTAGGCGAACGTATTTCGACCAAAAGAAGAAGCGAAAGAAGTATGCCAGGAATATTAATAAGTATGGTAGGAAGTGGAATTTATTAGTCTCTGCCTACCCCCATAGGAAAGAGGCGTGACTATATGTATGTATGTATGTAGGTACTTATATATTTCTAAATATATATAGAAAATACCCAAACTCCAAAACAAACATTTGCGTAAGTATCACACAAATATTTGTTTCGATCCGGGAATCAAACCCAGGACCTAAGGGACGGCAGTCGCATACACATAATTACCACTGCTTCACCGAGGCAGTGTGCTACTACTAGGTAAAAGTATAATGTTTACAAATAATCGCGATCAATAAATTTTATATTCCTAAAAGTTGTTTTATAGACCTATGTAAAATGAAAGCTTATGATTGAGCACGTTATGATTGACCAATCGTTCATATTAAGTAGACCGAACGAGTATATAAAGCACTCAATTATAATTTATGAATAAATTGTTACACTTGTCAATTCCTGTGCACATGAGAATTTGTAGTTATATTGAGCGTGAAAATGCATGTGATTAATCTTAATGATTACTTGAATTATACAGCTATTGAAAATTTTGCGCGCCTGTCTATCAAATAATGTGAGTTCACTGACTCACTGAACGTTGGTTAACTGGACTTTTAAATGATTTGCGGAAAACCCGACGAGAACAATCCATCGAAAACAATTCGGCAAGAAAAAAATCACCGAAAACACAATTCACCGAAACACAATCCGCCGATTGTTTTCTACGAATTGTCCTCGACGAGCGCTGTTTCTGCAGACGCTTTTAACAAGCCGATGCCCATGGTGCCGACCGCGTTGTAAGTTTTCTTGTTTCTAACTTCCACTAAATTAAAATGGTGTAACATATAATATTTAAATCTCATAATTTGTTCCATACACCATTAAGTATTAGGCTACGAGTATTATGCTCAAGGTGACAATATCATAGTTTAAAAAAAATGTCGTAGGCCAAGTTAGCTGCATACAGCCAACGCCTTTGCCTCATCACTACTTAAAAAAACAAATACGTCAAGTCAAATAACATTCTTTCAATTCTATAAAAAAAATCAATATTCCCTACACACCTATGTCATTAAACTGAATCTGGAGTTTGATTTTTGCTGAGCGCGTGGTAAAAATCAGGTTTCCAGAAACTCACATACCGAACGTTTCTTGTCCTGCACCTGGAGCTAGTAAGAAATAACTAGTTCTTCTGTGCGGGATAATCAACTAGTTTTTTATTGGTTGTTGTATTGTTTTATTACATTGATATTGGCGAAATTATCGATGAATATCAATGGAGCCACGTTTTTAAAAAAATAAGAAGTAAATTGGATCTGGTTTAAGCAGTATTAATGATTACCAAACAAATGCTTAAGATTGGAGGCATTCAATATCTAATTTGGTTGGTTTAGCTCATTCAATAATCGATAACTGTGAAGGTTTAACGCTCGAAAATTTTATTTGTATTCAATGTGAATTAGCTTCCATTGTACGAGCATGAATGAATGTACGAACAATATACTAAGTGAACACGCTTTGATTTCAATAAGTACCTATTTGCATTGATTTCCATTTTGTACATGATTAGAACCATCTGGTGCTAGTTATTTATAGGTTAAATTGAGTAAGTACCTACCCTTATGTTGGATCAAGAAAACCAGGAGATTATAAGAAAAACTTTAACTTAACAACTTGACAAATATTTAATTAAAGCAACCTATATTACACCTTTACACCTTTCTTACAATCGCAATTGTGAATCCGCCATCTTTCTCCCTCCCTTCCTACCTAGGTATCGTTATGTAAGTACTTACATAGGTACCTATGTACTATTCCCTATTTTGTGGTATCGTTCAGAAACGATGATGCCGACATGGCTATTTAGTATTGAATGGAATCAGGGGTTACCTGGCGAAAATCTATAATATAATTTATTATTATTTAAATTATTGCAATTATATAATTTTTATATAATTGCAATAATTTCACAGCGCTGTTCTCTCTGAGAAAGTCTTGAGAATGCCTTGTGAGTGGTGAAACATATGTCGACGTTTGTAATGTCTTCTATTTAGCGAAATTTGTGCAATTATAATTATATATACCCCATTGTTTATGGCTATTTAGGTTTTTAAGCCCATTTGTATGTTGGTACCTACGTAGACGTTGTGTCGAAAGACCGATTTACACTACGTCCATTGGAAATTTTACGTAAATATCCAATGTGTGGCTCCGTTTCTTAGTAATAGTTATCCAGCAGTAGACTGCAGTGGGTGATAGATAAGACATACTTGTTTCTTTTAGTATCCATACATACATACACATACACAAACAATACACAGTGTAATTTCAAATCATATGAAATTATAAACGATACCTACATACAAAATGTAATTTTTAAAATGTTTGTCTGTCTATTTGTCTGTTTGTTCGCGCTAATCTCGGGTACGGCTGTATCGATTTTAACGGGACTTTCACAGGCAGATAGGTGATGTCATGTGGTTTAACATAGGCTACTTTTATCCCGGGAATCGGGAACCATAAACATATTTCACGCGGGCGAAACCGCGGGCGTCCGCTAGTTTTATATAACAATGTATTATCTATATATAGAAATGGTGAATGTATTTTTTGTCCCTCCTTAGCTCTCGAGAACTGCTTATGCTCCAATGATGGTTGACCCCTCTATGGATAGCCCTCGATCTGGAGGCAAGCCAAGTCGAAAATTTGACCTAGCCCTAAGGGGTTAAAATTTATAGACTAAAACCTATGGCGTGGTGCGGCGCGAAGCACCGCGCAAGACGCCGTACTAGTCACTTCAGAACCGTATACCGTACGGTTTGCAATTTGAACATAGATTCAACAAAGTTGCGTTCACTGAAACTGAATATAATATTTCAAAGTTCAGGTGACTTAACAAAGTTGTTTCACAAACCAAAGCGAACAAACTGTCGACAACTAAATCCCGGTGGTTTTGTGTATGAGGTTGTCGAACTTATATTATTTCTCCTCAAAACTCGTCGTAGTTTATTTAAAGTTCTGAGTGTAAAGACAACAAGGGCGAGTTATATGAATAATGTAAATTGTTCGTCTATCTTCAATTTGTACGAACTGAGGTGTTTGTTAATGGCAAGTTGAAATAAAGCAATTGTAATGAAACCTACGCATATCAATGACTATATATTACTAAAATAACACCCAATTGCACTTATTTTACTACCAGCTGTTGCCTGCAGCTCCGCCTGCGTGTTACTTTAGATCTACATAACTTTTTTATTTATGAACCGATTGAAAACCAAACTTTAAATGTTAAGTTGAATAAACCACAACGCATTACTGAAAACCGCAAATTCAAATCAAAAATTCAAATCGGTTAAGCCGTTTCTGAGATTAGCGTGTTCAAACATTCAGACAAACAGGCAAAAGTTAAGTAAAAACCATTGTTTTGGGTTATATTGCGTTCATAAAGCTCCCCTACAACAGTTTCTATATTATATTATCTTCTATTATATTCTCTATTATACCATACAAATTCATCTTAAGATACGAAAATATTATTTATTATCTTCGTCGTGTGTGATAGTCCATTGAATTGTATGGCGAGCGATATTGTATCTTAAGATAAAATATTATAGTATCTTAACCGTGTGCAGCGCCCCTTAGTGAACTACACTGCGGGTGACGTAACCTACGACAAACTTATTATTTGCGGTTGGTACAGTAATTGGGTCTAGGGACCGAACCGCAAAATTAAGTTTGTTTTTTATTGATATACTTTTCCGAGGTAAAAAGTAAGCCAGTAGGTGCCCAGGGGGCGGGACTACGTCCTCGCCGTCCGCCGTCCCAACTTGACCACAGTAACGCAGTGGCTCGTTGGGTGACCGAACGTCCTAGTCTGTACATGTGACCAAAAAAATCGATTTACTATACTTTATTGTCCACTAATATACAAAGTAATATTAAGAGCCATTTCACGTTTTCGCACGAATTTCTAATATTTTGAGCTCCTAAATTACCATATTCTGTAATAACTAGAAGTTATTGAATATGCGCAAAAAATGAACCAAGCTTTCGTGTTGACGTTTAATGTAACACATTTACTAAAAATAACTTATTTGATCTATAGTAATCAATTTCCCACAAGCATTTTATTGAAAAACGGGCGCAGAGTTGATTTCAGAGTCGTATTTCAATCAAAAATACTTATAAATTGAGTTTAAAAAAATACATAAAGCATTGGATATATATTTTAATCGTCATTTAATGTAACAGATGATTGAATTGTATTACAATTATTTAGTCAAAAAATAAACCGTTTGGCCAATTTTTGAGTTTAACATCGCAATTTGATCGTGATTTTTGGTTTAAATACACAGTAATTACAAAAATAAAATTATTCCAAAATAAACTACGATCATTAGAGAACCGATTTCTGCAGTAATATAGGAAATTCTTGCATATACTTTGTCAAAATATTGATATAACTTCGATCGAAATTACAATAAATTACGATACACAAGTGGGCACAGTACTAAGACGGCGCATTTTGTGAAATGGCTCTTAAATACAAACTAAATCTTAATTCAGTAGTACAAATGGCGGCCTTATCATCTAGAGTGATCTCTTACAGGCAACCTTTGGATGGACATAACAGATCGAAGTTAAATGAAAAGTGGATAGCTATTGGCGAAAGAAAAGAATATCCAAAAGTACAAGAAAAATATACAAAAGTTCAAGAAAAATATACAAAAGTAAGTAGGGAAATAATATAGAAATTATGCTCTCATAATTTCTATATTATTTCCCTATTTACTTTTGTATATTTTTTGTGTAGTTCTTGTGTAGGTGTATAGAGATACACCTACACAAGAGCAGTGTGAAGAAGAAGGGCCGCTCTTTTGCGACGAAGAAGAGGACCCTCGAGAAGGGGGGGCATGAACGCTGCCATGCGGGGCAACAGGAACGTGGCGGGGAGGAAGAAGATTGTGGCTTCAATGGTGGATGAAGCCCAATCTTCCCTCGACAAGCTCCTCGCGCGGAGCGTCACCAAGGAGGAGGCGAGGCTCCAGAAGCAGGTGACGAGCCTGGAGATGGAGCTCGCTGCTTCCCGGAAGCAGATGGACGACCTGCGTCGGGAGGTGGTCAAGGCGCCTCCCTGTCCCATGCTGCCGCCTCTTCCTCCGACGGCTAGGCCAGCGCCGAAAACGGCGCCTAGGACTGCGCCCACAACGGCGCCTACCACAGCGCCCAACACGGCGCCCACCACGGCGCCCACCACGGCACCCACCACGGCGCCCGGATCGCCGCCACAACCTGTGCCGACTATGGTACAGGTTCTAACGGCGATCGAGAGGCGCCTCGCGGTCCTCGAGGACCGGGCGTACCGCCCTCCGCTAGCGCGTCCCGCGTTTTCATACGCGGCGGCTGTTGGCGGTTCTCCCGCTCCAGGAACAAGCGGTACACCCGCTGTCCGCTGACCGGTTGCCGGTCGAGACAGCGGCCCAGGCGCGGAAGGCCAAGGGGCGCGGCAAGAAGAGTGGCACCCCTGCCGCCTCGTCTTCCTCTAACGTCGCTCCCTCTGCTTCTTTACATCCTTCCGTACGGGAGGGATGGGAGGTAGTGGGGGCCAAGAAGAGGAAGACGAAGGCCGCCAAGAAAGCGGACAAGAAAGCGGCCAAAGCCGCCGCGGCGAAGGCGCCGAAGAGACCCCGCGCTCCTCGCTCCACAGCCGTCGTCCATACGGTGACGACGGAGGGTGTGGAGAGGGGTGTAGGGTATGTCTGATGTCCTGAGGCAAGTTACAGCCTCAGTCGACCTCTCAGCCCTCGATATCCAGGGGGGTCTCCGGTGCAAGACGACACGCACCGGGGGTCGCCTCCTCGAGGTCTCCGGCGCCTCCAGTGGCCCTACAGCTGACGCCCTAGCAGCGCAGCTTAGGGACGCGCTGGACGCAGAAGCCGTTCGCGTCACCAGACCCACCAAATGCGCTGCATTGCGCATCACGGGTCTGGATGACGTGGCGGAGGAAGTAATCTCCGCCGTCGTGTAGGCGGGTGGCTGCTCCCGTGACCAGGTGAAGGCTGGAGACATCTCCTTCGGCTCCACTGGTCATGGGATGACAGCCGTCAAGTGCCCCGTCGCGGCGGCACTGAAAGTGGCGGACGGACGAAGCCTCCTCGGAGGGAGCTTCCTAAAGGCGCAGGTACACTATTGCGGGCTGTATGGAGATACCACAATCGGATTGACTTGTTTATTGATTCATGAATAATGAATAATGAATACTGAATAATAATTACATTCTTAATGCTACCGCTTATATACTATTATTTACAAGTATTTAAAGAGTGGGGAATCGTCAGTCTTTGCTTTATCTCTGACTGACGATTTCTATGTTATGGCAGCAAACGTGATTCTTAATAATTACAATATTATTTATACAATTTAATTTCCTGATAGAAATCACGTCACATGAATATATGCCTATGCCATAATACTCCCCCCTTAAATGATTTTTTACTAAAATTATTGTGCTGAAATGTATGCTGTGCTGCGGAGTGTGCGGTGCTTGTTCTTGAACTTAGCCGTAGAACATTTTGCTGACGTTTGTTATGCTGCGTCGTGTTTTCGAATTTGCTGAGTTACACATACTTCTGTCTGCGTTTAAAGGTTGTCGCGTAGCGTTTGTTTTCTTTTGTTTGTTTATATTCTGATGTGGTTTATATTGAAACGGACGGTGGGGCGTGATATTCGTCCTGAACGTGTCATCTTCGTGTTTTGCATCTTTTCTGCTGAATTATCGATGGATTGATATTCGTGTTTTTTCTCGTCTTCGTTTATTATGAATGCTGGTTTCAATCTGTCTATTGACACGTTCGTTTCTTTACCATTTCGCTTGATTGTGAATACCTTATCATCACGTTTGATGACTAGGAAAGGTCCGTCATACGGTGGCGTTAGTGATGGACGTAGCTTATCGCAGCGTAGGAACAAGTGTGTACAGTCGGCTAATCGTGGATGGACGAATGTGTTTGTTTTTGAGCTCTGCCTTTGTGGTATTGATGTCATGTGTGCGATGCTCTCTTTAATTTTCTCTACGAAATCCGAATACGTAGTGCTTTTAGAATTGTCGCCAAAATATGCTGCTGGTAATTTTATTATTGTTCCGTAGACCAGTTCGGCTGCTGAGTATCCAGTGTCTTGGCGAATACTGGTACGCAGCCCGAATAATACCGATGGTAAATCTTGTGTCCAGTTTACGGTATTTCCTCTTGCCATCAAAGCTGCTTTCATTGTTCTGTGCAGTCTTTCTACTTTGGAGTTTGCCTGAGGGTGATATGGCGTAGTACGAATTTTTTTAATTCCAGGAAATTAGTTAGGCTTCTGAATAGCTCAGACTCGAATTGTCGTCCTTGATCCGTTGTGATATAATTGGGACATCCGAAACGTGTGATCCAGCCTTCGTATAGGATTTTCGCTATTGTTTCGGCTGTGATGTCCGAGATTGGAAATGCTTCTGGCCACGACGTACAACGGTCGATCATAGTTACGATGTACCTCTTGTTTTGAGATGTTGATAGGGGACCCACAATATCTATGTGAATGTGGCTAAATCGTTCTGCTGGCATGAATTTTCCCAGGGGTGATACTGTGTGACGATGAACCTTTGATTGCTGGCATAGTAGACATGGTTTACACATTTCGTATATGTCTTTGTGCATGTTTGTCCAGACGTATTGTGATGTTATTAACTTTTTCGTTGTATTTTTCCCCGGGTAACTCATATTTTGAAAACTATCAAAAATTGTTTTTCTGAACTGGTATGGTAGGTATGGCCTTGTTGTACCGGTAGATATATCACAATAAATATTGACATTACTATTTTGTACTGGTACCAGTGCCATTGTTAGTGACCTGTTTTGTTTCAGTTTTGCTAATTCCGGGTCACTGTCTTGATTTTTTCTTACTTCCTGCCAGTTGAGGATTTGAGGGAGATATATAGTTTCAATTACTCGTGATAGTGCATCGGCCACCACGTTATCGCTGCCTGTGATGTGCCTTATGTCTGTGGTAAATTGTGCAATATATTCTAGGTATCTTATTCTTCTAGGGGACTCATCCACTGAAGCCTTCTTGTCGAATGCGTGTGTCAGTGGTTTGTGGTCCGTGTATATAGTAAAATTACGATCTTTTAATCTTCTAAAATGCTTTGTAGCCATGTATATGCCGAGTAGCTCGTGATCGTACGTGGAGTATTTTGTTTGTGCTTCACTTAACCCTTTGGAGAAGAACGATACGGGCTTCCATTTGCCTTTGACCTGTTGTTGAAGGACTGGGCCAACACATTTCAAACTAGCATCCGTCATGATGGCTAGTGGTGCGTCCGTTTCCGGGAACACTAGGGTCGTGAGGTCTCTTATGTCCCGTTTACAGGCTTCGAATGCTTGGTTAGCTTCCGTATTCCATTCGATTGGAGTGTTGTAGTTCTTTTTAGAGTTTTTGAGGTATTTGTTGAGTGGAGCTTGGTGTCTTGCAGAGTGAGGAATGTTATTTCTGTAGAAGTTAATCATTCCCAAAAATCGACGTAGCTCCTTTATTACCTTTGGTTTAGGGTGTTCGTTGATTGCTTGAATTTTGTCTGACGTCGGAGTCATTCCTTGGCTCGTTATATGATAACCTAGTAAATCTAGTTCTGTCTTTACGAATTCGCACTTGTTTGCATTGATTGATATCCCGTTCTTGTGTAACCGGGCGAATACTTCCTCTAGATGCGCGTAATGTTCTTCGATACTATGGCTGGCGATTAGTATATCGTCGACAAAGACGTATATATAGTCCAGATCTCGGAATAGGGAGTCCATGAACCTTTGAAATGTTTGGCTGGAATTTCGGAGTCTATAGGGCTTTTTTTTTCAGTGGAACAGCCCCATAGGGGTAATAATGGCGGTCTTTTCCGGTTCCACCACATCTATTTGGTTAAATGCCTTTTCTATGTCTATTTTACTGAATATTGTTTTTCCACTTGCGACGTATGTAAAGTCTAATAGTCGCGGTAATGAGTATCTGGCGGGGACAGTTATTTTGTTTAACGCGCGGTAATCCCCGCACGGTCTCCACTCTCCATTCTTCTTCTTTACCATGTGTAGAGGAGATGCCCACGGACTATTTGATGGCTCGCATATTCCAAGTTTTATTAGCTATTGAAACTCCTTTTTTGCTGCTTTATATTTGTCGGGCGCTAATGGGCGCGCACGTGCGTATACAGGAGGACCTTTGGTTATGATGTGATGCTGTATTTCATGTTCTGGACGTTTCTTAAACGAAGTTATTCTGGTAATACTTTCGTATTTTTCTAACAGGTGCTTTATGCGTCCTGGTAAGTTAGCATCGATTGATCTCACGGAAGGTAATTTTGATCTGGTGCTTTTGGCGGGTGTCGATAATTTCGTTTCCTCATCGATCAACCTCTTTCCGTGCAGATCCACTAGTAATTTGTGGTGCTCTAAGAAGTCCGCTCCTATTATTGGCATTTTAACATCTGCTATTATGAATGTCCACGTGAATGGTCTGCGAAGACCGAGGTCTAATGTTAAGGTGTGTTCACCGTAAGTTGCAATTTCAGACCCATTTGCGGCATATAATTTGTACTTGCTTGCGGGTTTCTTGATCTGTGCGCTTTGTAAAACCGATATGTTTGCCCCTGTGTCTATTAAAAATCTATAACCACTGTTAGAGTCGGTAATAGTCAGACGGTTTGAGGGGTATATAGCACAGAGTCCCGTCTCATTCTGCGCTAATTTTAGTTTCCCGATTTTTGGTTGGGTTCATTTTTCCATGCGCATGGCTGTTCGCATTTATACGCTTTTGTTTTGAATCGGGCGTGGTAATAACATAGCCCAGTTCGTGACCGTGATCGTGGGCGCTGCCTTGCGCGGAATGTGCTGCGTTGCAAAGGTCGGCGATTATTCATACGTAGCTCGTTTATTTCAATACGCATCGCTGCTATTTGTGACGTGAGCGTTGTTATCAAGCTTACGTTTGCAGATTCTTGTGACGAGTGGTTTGTTGTGTATCGCATATTTTCGTATATTCTATCTGCCCTCTCGCATAATATTGCCAATTCTAGGTTTTCGGAGACTGCCAAAATGGAGGTGACTGCGGCGGGAAGTTGTCTGAACCATAGTAGTCGTATGGTGTCATCATTCATCTTTCCGCTACTGGCTTCCTTCATCTTTCTTAATAATTGTGATGGGGTCGAGTCGCCTAAGTCCATCTCCGAAAGTAGCTTGTGGAAGCGTCTGTGTTCGCTTTCCTCGTAGCAACCGATCAGCCGGTCTTTGATTGTGGCGTATTTGTCGGCATCTGGCGGGCTTGTAAGGATGTCGCTAATCTGATGTATGACTTCCTTTGGGAGTTTTGCGATGACATTGTTATATTTGTACTCATCACCTTGCCTTTGAGAGGCTATGATGGCCTCATATTGGGTGAACCAAAGGCGTGGTTAATCCGTCCAAAATTGTGGTATGCGCTCCGCAATTGTAATTGCAGCCACCACTTGGCTGTCGCTGGTTTGCTCAGATGATGTGCCTGGTGTTTTTGGCAGGCGTGCCAGCGATTGTTGGTGCCATGTCGCGGTCGGTTTCGGATTTGTCAGCCTCTTGAAATTCCAGCTGGTGGGACCCGCTTGTGGGAAGCCAACTGGAATGTGCTATCCGCGAATGACCAAGTCCGTAGTTCAGTAAGATCGTCGGGGTCACCAATATTGCGGGCTGTATGGAGATACCACAATCGGATTGACTTGTTTATTGATTCATGAATAATGAATACTGAATAATAATTACATTCTTAATGCTACCGCTTATATACTATTATTTACAAGTATTTAAAGAGTGGGGAATCGTCAGTCTTTGCTTTATCTCTGACTGACGATTTCTATGTTATGGCAGCAAACGTGATTCTTAATAATTACAATATTATTTATACAATTTAATTTCTTGATAGAAATCACGTCCCATGAATATATGCCTATGCCATATACACCTCCTTCGTGCCCGGGAAACCAGATGTTTCCGGTGCATGGTGGTGGGGCACGTCGGAGTGCAGTGCACAGCGGAAGTCACCGTGACTTCCGCTGCAGCCGGCCCGGTCACAAGGCAAGTGCCTGTGATGCCCCGCCTTGCTGCTTTAGATGCGAGGTGGAGGGCAAGACTGCGGACCACCGGGTCGGCAGCACAACCTGCGCCGCCTCGAGGCCAAAGCCTCGAGAGCGGTGGGGGTGCCGCTACTGCACGGCCAGATGTTTCTCGGCGGGATGCTGATATGGACGTCCATTAATGTCTGACGCCCATATCCGCATCCTGCAAGTGAATTTGAACAGCTGCCGCGCTGCTCAAGATCTTCCGTACCGGCAGCATCCGGCAGTGGTCCATAAACTTGGCCGTTGTCGCCGAGCCGTACTACGTCCACCTGGGAAGCCCGGTGGACGAGGACGGCTCGGCCTGTTTTATCTTCGGGGGCAGACAGCTCGCGCCTTGCGATCATTGCAAGGGGCCGCGGGTGTGTTGCGGCGGGCTATGATGGGTTGGCAGTCGTGGCCACCTACATCTCGCCGACACTGGACGAGACTCGGTTTGAGCTATGGCTCACTGAGCTCAACGTCGTCTTCGCTGCGTGCCGTCCTCGCCCTGTCCTGCTCCTGGGAGACTTCAACGCCTGGAGTGTGGCGTGGGGCTCCCGGGAAACCAGGGACAAGGGGAGACTTCTTGAGGACTGGACGAGAACGCGTGGTCTGCAGGTCCTCAACCGGGGGAATGTCGCCACCTTCTGGCGGCGGGGGACCAGCTCGGTCGTGGACGTATCGTTCGCTGCTTCTGACCGCGCCACCCGGATTACTGGTTGGCACGTGGAGGAGGGTGAGGAGACACACTCGGATCATCGGTACATCCGGTTCGATGTCCCCCCCCCCCCACTTGACCTCCCACAGCCAGTAGAAAATCCCCCGGATCCGCGTTGGGCAGTTCACCATCTGGATCGGGAGGCTCTCCTGGAGGTACGGGCGCCCCCATGGGTTCTGCTGCAGGGTCTCCAGGAGCTCCTCGCGGGCCGCCGTCTTAGTCCGCTAGGAGGATAGAGGCCTGGATTCCGGCACCGGACCGGCCTGCCGATGTGGATGCCGAGGCGGAGTGGTTCAGGAGAGCAATGTCGCAAATCTGTGATGCAGCGATGCCTAGGGTTACACCCAGACCGGCAAGGAAGAAGGTGTACTGGTGGTCGCCGGAGATCGCAGAGCTGCGCGCAGCATGCATCTCCGCCCGCCGCCGGTACACCAGGTTTCGCCGGAGGCATCCATTGCCGCCCAGATGACGCGGCAGCCCGAGAGGCGGAGCTTTATCAGGCTTACAGGGAGGCTAAAGGTAATCTCCAGGAGACGATAAAGCGGACTAAGACGGCGGCCCGCGAGGAGCTCCTGAAGACCCTGCAGCAGAACCCATGGGGGCGCCCGTACCTACAGGTCAGGGAGAAACTCCGACCTAGGGCGCCCCCACTGACCCAGAGTCTCCAGCCGCAGCAACTGGAGCGGGTCATGGGCTCCCTGTTTCCGACGAGTGCGGAGGAGCACGTCCCTCCGCGCATGGCTCCGTCTCTGCCCGACGCGGATAGCACCAGCAAAGACGACGTACTCGAAGTCAGGGTGGGGGAGCTAGGTGCGGCAGT
Organism: Nudaria mundana; assembly: GCA_963556515.1. NCBI lineage: Eukaryota > Metazoa > Arthropoda > Insecta > Lepidoptera > Erebidae > Nudaria > Nudaria mundana. The sequence continues at coordinate 7,269,900 of OY748288.1, read as the reverse complement.
ACTCCGGCTTAAACGCCGGAAAATCACTGCCCCCCGACCCGACGGCATTCCTGGCCGTGCATGGGTCCTGGCCCTCAAGGAACTGGGGCCTCGACTGATGGGGCTCTTTAGCGCATGCCTCGAAAGGGGCCAGTTTCCCAAGGTGTGGAGCACGGGAAAACTGGTCCTGATCCGTAAGGCGGGGTGGCCGGTGGACTCACCGTCCGGATACCGGCCGATCGTGTTGCTCAACGAGGTGTGTAAGTTCTTTGAGCGAATTATCGCGGAACGCCTCGTCGCGCATTTCTCGACGGTGGGGCCAGACCTGGCGGACAACCAGTATGGTACGGGTACCAGTACGGACAACCGTCGGGGACGCTCCACCGTGACCGCGATCATGCGCGTGAAGAGCCTGACGGAGGAAGCAGTCTCGCAGGGCAAGGTGGTGGTGGCGGTGTCTCTTGACATCGCCAACGCGTTCAACACCTTGCCATGGAGCTGCGTTAGGGAGGCGCTCGTGTATCACGAAACGCCTCTCTACCTCCGTCGTATTGTCGGGGCCTATCTCTCGGAGAGGGCCATAGCTTTCCCCAGCTGGCTCGGGCCAGCTCGGCGGGATGTGTCGTGCGGAACACCGCACGACACATCCCGCGGAACACCGCAGGGGTCAGTCCTGGGGCCGCTTCTGTGGAACATCGGCTACGACTGGGTGCTGCGGGGTGCGTTGCCTGAGGGCGTCGGCGTAACGTGCTACGCCGACGATACCCTCGTCACAGCGTGAAGTGCAACGTACCAGTACCAGGAGGCAGCACTCAAGGTCACGACGGGTGTTGCTCAAGTCGTGGGTCGGATACGGCGGCTGGGACTGGAGGTGGCCTTGCACAATTTCAAACAACAAACAGTCCATCTGACGGTTCCAGCATAAATGTGCGAGGCGTTAGCATCGGCATCAAGCCCTCGATCGTAGGGATCGTACTTGATAGTCGATGGAACTTCGGACCACATTTCCGAAGTTTGGTCCCCAAGGTGGCACAGGCATCGGTCGCGCTTTCGCGACTGATGCCCAACCTAAAGGAACCCAACGCTTCCTGCAGGAGACTGTACCTGGGGATCGTGCGGAGTATGGCCCTATACGGGGCTCCCGTATGGGCGGCGCGGTTGACGGCCAATAACTCAACGCTCCTTAACAGACCGTTGAGGACCTTGGCCGTCAAAACAATAAGGGGTTACTGCACGATCTCCGGAGAGGCTGCATGTCTCGTAGCCGGGACCCCTCCATGGGACCTGGAAGCAATAGCCCTTGCGTCATTGTTCCAATGGCGCAAGGAAGCGCTGGAGCGGGACCACAGGCCTGCGTCTCGAGAAATTGATGACCAGCGGTCCCACCTCCGCCAGGAACTCATGGAGTCTGACTACGGAACTCGGCGGGAGGGTACGCTCCCTCTCCCTCTCAGCCGCCTCCTTCGCGAGCACGACTTGCTCGCAGAAGGACACGGCCGCGTTCCACCTACTGGTGCATGCATGGTCATCAGGCATGGTCTCCAGCGAGAGGGTATCCACGCCCAGACCCACTACGTGGTCCCGGCGCTGACTCGCCCACGCTGAGCACTTCACCAACGTGTGGAGTGCGGTGTCGTCGTCGGAAACCTCGCAGTGTTGACACCGGTGTGTGACCTCACGACGGATGCGAAACAGATAGCTACCGAAACTTCCATGCCCGGTAACGATCTGCGTCCCACGATATGGGAGGTCACCATGCTGCCTCTGCAGTCAATCGTCCATGATCGGTCTCACCTCCACTTGGGTTGCACAAGTCGAGAGTAGGTGCCCAGGATATTAAAGAATAATTATACCAAGTTTCATCGTAATCGAACCGGTAGTTATTGTGTGATGCCTGAACAAACAGACAGACAGACGAAAGACAAAAAATTTTTAAACACATTTTTGGGTTCGGTGTCGGTCTAGTAACACCCCGAATTTTAACTTCTACAGATTTATTATAAGTATAGATGTTTAGATGGACCTCACTGGCGATGCCGTGTCCCGTCGCTAGGACTGTAGAGGATAACAATGAGTCATTGCAAAGGAGAGTTAAGGTTTCTATAATGTGCCAATACGTATATACACCATGAAAGTATCACCGCTTACAAAAAAAAATTTGCACTTAGTTTCGATAACCGAACCAACTGAAAAAATTGATGTCTCTAGACATCAAATGAGTACTCGTGGTAGCTCACTGCTTTAAAAAATCTTCCAAATGCTATCCAGAGGCGCTCGGAAATAGACGTAAGCTGCAGTGGCCTCCGGTCGCAGAATTAAAAAAAAAGGAAGCTACATGACTTTTATAAAAAATTGTGTTTGCTTGAAACTGAGTCCAAAATATTTTTTTTAAACGGTTTCCCAACACAGTTCTAACTCTTTTAATCAACATCAGTGATTTAGATCAGTGAATTAGAATACATGATGAACAACACTAATCCAGTGATTAATAAATCAGTTTAGGTATTTAGTAATAAATCAGTACAAGTGTGTTTCTCTATCAACCATTATGTTTACCCACCAAGTGCTGACAATTGAAATAAGCTGAAACTTTTACAAATTTAGAAACTTTGATCGATAACCGTCAATGATTCCCGTAAGGTAGACTATACGATTCGAGTTCGATTGACTGCAGTTTTAGTTAAGTTAAGTCTAGTACTTAAAACATTATATTCTAGAAGACAAAATCATAAAAAAAACATACGAGCATATAAAATGAATTGCCAATATAGAAAGGAAGCCTAGTTCAGTAAATTTTACTTTATGGGTCAATTCTCAGACCGTATTGCCTCAATAAACATCCGTATGCAGTTCCGAACGAAAATAGCAATCGTTATATTACTAGATATTATGAAGGCCATTTTCCTGCATTAAAACTTTGCACAAGTCGCGGAACAATATCAGCAATTTGTAACTGTGTGAGATACAGATAATTAGTTCGGATAGAGCTACACTGGGGCTACATGACAAACCCTATAATAATATAGTTGCCTACTAACTAAACGATTTGACAAAAATCTGGTTTTAAGTCATCTGAGTAGTTTTATAATACCTATATCTAATATTTGTGGGACCTTTGTTAATTAATACGGATCAATAAACGTAAATGCTCGTACAGAATCATCACAAAGATGAGAGAACAGTTACGACTGTGATAGTGACTGCCACTTAAGATACAGATACAGCCTAATTATAAGCTGTAGACACGAATGGCACATATAGCCAGTTATCTAAAAGGAATTACGCCTATGATCTTTGCTCTGTGAGTAGAGATAAGTACCTATCCAAGTAAGTACTAACTCAGTATCAGCACATTCCTTAGCAATTTGAATAAGTCTAACCTCATGATCGACACCCTAGTTGTAAGTTGTACATTTGATGGAAACATTAATATATCTCATCCGAACGTTAATAGTGAGGATTTTCTAAGCCCCCATAAGACCGGGATGATTTCTGAGGCTTTATTACCAATTTTACGCCACACTTTTTTTCTTTAGCTTTACTTGTTCTTAAAGTCCGTCTGTATCACCCTCACCTAACTACCGATGTCTGGCACATATTAAAATTGATTGCGTTCCGTAACAATTAAAACGTTAGTTTGCACAAAATAAGTTAGAAATGCAGGTTGGGTTACCAAAATTGCATCTGTGAATTCTAACTTGTTATAGAAAGCTTTTCTAATAGTTTAACAGTTTAGTTTGAAATTAGAACGTCAGCTAGCATATTCGATTACATTTTAAAATGGGTACTTTTATTTTAAATCTAAGTTCAGCCTCATCACCGTTAGACTAGAAAGCCGACTCCAACTGTGATAGAAAAGGCTCAGTGCATGATGATTTTGCCTGTAACTATTGCCATCATCCGGGAACTTTTATGTTTGAGGGCTCGTTCTAACGCAACAGTCTCATACAGGAAGAATATCTAGTTCGGGGTTGACTGTTACTCAACAGATTTTGCATAAAACTATGATAATGCAGTAAACTGATATCCTGAAAGGGGATACAGGATATCGTCAATAGTTTTCTTTGGCAACCGGGAAAATTACATTCACGTGTTTAGCTATGAGTGTCCGTTCGTTTGTTCACTTATTCCCACATTAATAATAGTATGTGAATACATTGTGTTATTTTTTCGTAAATGAACAATAGATGGTGACATAAACAATTATAAAATTTACAAAAAAACACAAAGAATAACTACGGATAATGTTTACCAATAAGTAAGCTTAACAGGTTTACGTCCTTCTTAATGAGACAACATATATGTATACATACAAACTATATAGCAACGTAAATACAATAAACTATTTAAAGTAAAGTTATTATCCACGGTCTATACTGTCACTTGACTGGTGGAGGAGAAATTCCGTGTTGGTTTAGGTAAGTCCAGTTTTGAGTTTAGGTTGATAGTTGGACTGGGAGTTCCACACAAAGGTTTCCCCTTAAAATGTTTCCCCCGGAGCGGGAGGCAAAATGCTTAGTTAGATGCATTCCACCACGTATAAAAACAAAAACCTCATCAAGTACGTGAAGCAACTATCGACAAACGGACAAGTCACTGGCAGGACGCATAACCAACAAAATAAACGTCAGAATGTAAGCTTTTGCATACTTACCCCTAAGAGAAAGCAGGTGTAATGATATGAATTTAGGGTACAAGGTAGTTCTACAAGTTCCAAAACCTGGAATACGTGAAGTAAATAAGGAAAAATCCGAAATAATATACAGGAACGACAGGATAATTAATTGCCGAAGAACGCGTCTTAATAAAATGAAACACACAACCATGCAGGTTGTAAAAGTTAAGGGAAAAACGGCCACCTGAGCCATGGTGACCTTATTATGATTGATTATGACAAATACGCCCTAGAATGGCATGTTACAATTTACACGCATTATTGAAGATCCGTATTTAGATAAACAAAATGAATTACCCTAACAGTACGTGATCAGTTTACCAACGTTTTTTGTATATTATTTAGGCAAGGTTTTGTTATTTTATAGCTTGTTGTGTAAGAGATTTCGGTTAAATAAAGGTGCAGTGTTATTAATAAGGATTATGTTGAGAATAATGTTGGAATATAAATGACTATTGTGCACCTAATGACTATCGTAACTGTTGTGTTGGAATATGAACAACTTTAGATATAATTATAGATTTACTATCTCAGTACGTTTTATTTTTTACTAGTGGCTCGCTCTGGGTTTGCACGATGTTAACATTATTATGTAGAAACCATTTTCTATTATCATTCTGTCTATTGCTGAAAACTCCGCATTAAAATCCGTTGCGTAGATCAATAAATGATCGTGCTAGATCTGTGTTGTCTTTGAGGGAGAGGAATACAAATAAACGCATTATCAATGCAATAATTAAGAACAGAGACGAGAAGAGAGAGACATTGGTTGGTGCCTGAATCGGCCCAATCGTACTAGGAAAAGTATGGCTTAGCAACCTAGATACACTAAGATAAAACACGTCTCCTACCTGCAAACCTACAATATTGCTCTACGCTGTTTGTTTTATAAAATTTCACAAACCTCTTGCAGTTAATGCCTTCGCGAGGCAAACCTGTGTTAGTAAACAAAGCCAAAATTGTATCTTGCTATTAATTTGGCGAATTCTCACGTCGGTATATTATATGACATTCATAGTCATGCAGTCACTAGTATAAACTTCTAGCTTGGTGTGTAATTGAGTACTATTTTGCATCGGTTTGCTATGAAACTATGCGGCTATTGAAGTTTCTTACTGAAGAATGCCTGTGACATGTACCCACTTTTATTTATATTGCCATTAATGGTGCAAACGAAATTTATTAAACGTACCTACCCAGACATGACTTATTTACTGTTTTTTGGCCCTAAGATACTGCCTTAGAGGAATCTCAAAGTTTTTTTGAAACTTAATGGTATGAAACCCTGCGCGAGTCCGAATTGGAATTGACCGGTTTTAAATACATTATAGCAAATTATTTTACCTAATTGTTGTAACCATGGATATATTGATAGACGGGGTCCTATAATTATAATCATTCCCTGTTATGTGAAACAAACTAAAGGGCTTTTTATTTAAACCTGCTGTACAAGTTTGCGACTGCCCCTGCGTCCATTGCCTGCGCTTCAGGTGGGCACTCGGAAGCATTTCCAGTAGCGCCGTCGGAACTAAATGACTGTTAAAATTATAAGTGTTTTATTTTATTTATTTACACACAGTATTGTATAACAATAACAAGATACATTTAAAAATGTACAAAGGCTCCATTTATCTCACGATGGATGCGAAACAGATAGCTACCGAAGCATCCATGCCCGGCAACGATCTGCGTCGCACGATACGTGAGGCACGGATGCTGCCTCTGCAGCCAAACGCCCATGATCGGTCTCACCGCCGCCATGATTAAATAGTTAGGGTAAAGAAGCAAAATTGTGTTCTTTTACTTTTTTCTTAGAGATAGATATAGTTTTGGAATTCCTAATACCGTCTGGAAGAGAGTTCCATAGCCTGACAACATGAACGGTAAAGGAGTAGGAAAAGAAATCAGTTTTGTGAGAAGGATAATTGAGGCGATAGAAGATCTGTTTATACCTTTAAGAACAAAGGTGTGATTTAGCATTGTACTTGCTGATGCCCGCGGATCCACTCGCATAAAACAGTTTAATAGTTTCTAGATCCTATGGAAACTTTACCAGGAGAATAAATAGCCTATGTGCTATACTGATGTATAAGCTTGAAATATTTTTACTGTCAAGTTTCATTAAAATTCTTTCAGTGGTTCTTCCACAACAAACATCCAAATCAATCATTCATACATACAAATTTACTTAAGCGTTGCATTCGAACACATAACTATAATTACAGCATGATCGCAATACGTAAATAGATGTAATTTGCGTTTCCATTATCCAAAATAACCTCTGACATTATTTCTGGTGGCATCTCAAGCTGCATTCTAAGGTACAAAAGCTTAATAGAAAACTGACCCTTGAACTCTCACACGGCGCTCAAAGGGAATGCAACTTCGTGATGCACAGACACAATTACTTAGAGATTCAAAGTAACGATATTTTGTACGTAGAAACTATACCTACATGACTTTATTATTGCCATTTCAAATACGAGTATGTTCTTTATTTTTTGAATTAGCTGATGTAAGATGTTTCAATCGCGTGATATGGACAATAATATTAAGGAAACACACACACACACACATATCACGCCTATATAGTAGGCAGAGGTGCATTACACACCCAAAATTTGCCAGTATTTTTAGTCCCACGTAATAGGGGGCAAGCCTATTGCCGTCACCGGGCATATATAATGGGTTATGTCCAAAATGGCCGAATGAATTTAATAAGCTAAATTGTAATTTAAAAAAAAAATTGAAATCCGTTGCCTCGCGATGAAATGTTGCTAAAAGGCAACAAAATCTTACGTGCCTGCCGCTATGGCACAGCCAATTAAAGTCCTGGGCGTCTCGGACTATAGTATATTAAGTAAGACGATTATTTTCCTGCTATCAGATTTTAAGGAAAGGTTTCCTTAAAATCTCCTTAAAATCAGTGCTCGGTAATACGAGTAGGTAGGTACCTATTACCGAGCACTGACGTTAATGTTTCTGAGCAAACTACAATAAAATCCGTTCAGTATCTTCTGCGATTACAGACAGAATGAACTTCGGGCAGAAAATAATAATTTTATTAAATGACATATGACATAATAAAAGACCTTTAGACCCCAAGTGTTACTAAATGTAAATCGTTAAACAGTTTTAAATGAAAATTAGAATGTGTAATACGAAATGTGAGCCAGTAGATTTCTTTTTTCAGTGCATCTAACCCAAACTAAGCTGCTTATAGCTTGCTGTGCTATGGGTTCTAGACGCTGATAAACACTTACTTATTTATTTCTTAATACACACATAATATACATAGAAAACACCCAAACTCCAACATAGACATTATATTTGTGGATCAGACAATTATTTGGTTTCGGTGCAAAAAAAACACAACCGATGAAGTAACGACCACGCTACCGAAGCAATTTAAATTGGGCACAAGAAAACTCTATTCTCCGATCTCCATTCTCTTTTTAAATTCATGCGTAGGTACTGTAGATATAATACACGACGAAATGTAGTAGCAGATAAGTCAGATTACTTGAAGTCATTACGTGTCTAGAATGATTCATAGTGGAAAAGCAATAATTCATACGAACTTCTCTCTATCTAAGTACATTTCTCAAAGTTATCAAAGCGTGCCCCTTAGACAATCCAATCGCAGAGGGAGTTTAACATCGACTTTTGCATACAAACTTTGTCTACAGATTGTTCGTGTAATGTCAAACTGATCCAGACAATTGATCCAATTAATCGGTGTTCGGGGAGTTGATATTTGATTAATGCCGAGCCGATTGTGTCGAACGATGAATTACGCAAATAAGACAAGGTAAAGGTAGATTTTGAATCATAGCTTGCAGAGATATTATTGGATAAGTCCATAGATTAGTAGATAGGTATCATCTTCTGTCTAATATACCTAATGTAATGTAGTATAATAGAGTTCCTTTGAGAGTTGGGAAAAAGGGCATTTCTATGGTTATCAACAGAAATGACATATATTATTCATTACACAATAGTAAAACGACAGTTTCAAGCGTTTTCGTAGTATCCACTGATAGTAAACAAATAGCAGTATAAAATAAGGAAATCGATTGAATTACTAACTGATGAAAGTATAGTAATAGATATTGTTATACAATAGTTAATAACTCTTATCCAATTTATAGTAAAAATAAAAAGATACTAAATCTAATTCAGTCGCATTAGACACATTCGATTAGTTCCTAGTTTACTGCAATATACTTTTTGTTGAAGTTGCTGACATCTTTATTTACTCACTATAATTATATTAGATAACTATTAAGAAAAGTACGAGTAAGTATATACCGCAGTTAATAATAAAATTAAAACTTTTAGATTGTTAAGTGATTCATAGGCAATAGCTGCGTTAGATCATTGATTAAGCTTCGTAGTATAATACGAGTATTATGCTTCTAATTCTTCTCGGAAACAGACGTGACGTGTGCGTGAGTAGGTAGGTTCGTCAATTACGTTACGTTGAGAACTGCGTAAACGTACTTATTTGTAAGGTTATATAAGCTTTTGATATTTCAACAGGCATCACTAGTAATTTAACAAGAACATAACGAGACAACAGTACAATACTTTTCACTAAACACGAGTGACATGTACTAAGTGCTTATATTCCAGAGAAGGTACTTTATTCATGTAGTAAAGTGTGAGATGACGTCATGAACACGGCTACAATACAATTGCAAGCTGACAACATACTGTGTGGAGTACAATACAAACGTGGGACTAAAGTGCATATACGATGGCCTTTAGTAGTGTCTCCCGTACAACTATAAATTCGGGATGATTGAGTGCTATCAATCGACTTCCAAAAAAGGAGGTTCTCGACTGTATTCATTCAAAATAAAGCTATGAAATTAGCAATTTAGGACGAATCTTAAACAACTGCACTCAAGTATTAAATATCCTTTTATGAAAGAATTTATTGAGCGAATTTATGTTAAATTGTTTCTCGGCGAATACTCGGCCGATTTCGGATTTTCTTGCACACATCGAAAGCTTACAGAATAACCCAGGTTCTTACGAAGCCAGAATTTTGAATTTAAACTCGCTTCGCTCAAATATATGCTATAGCGTAACGGTACGTTTCGCGACTGCGGCGACCTAGTTCTAAAGATATTACGTAAATTCTATATGTATAAAAACCCTATACATAGAAACATTCTTGTCTCAGTTATTGGGAAAAGTCGCGCTGCCTCACTACCATATTCCAAAACGTACAATCGATACCGCTTACCACATCACTATTTCCTTAACGAACCATATACCTAACGAATGCTCAACTACCAGGCAGCGGACCGGTCCTCAACCATTCATGACGACCGAAATTTTTATTTTTGTTCTACCCACATTTTATAAAATCAAGTAAGTTCTATTGTAGCATAATAATTATGTCACAAATGTATGAATGCATTTCTTTACAAATTATTTTAATTATCTTAGTCAAGGTTATTTTGTAGTTAGTTGATTGAGTGAGTTTATTGGAAGTTGTTATAGTTTGTCAACTCACTAAGTTGGCTCACCAAATATCATAGACATAAGTAAGTACTAAGTGTAAGTACTAAGTGTAGATGTTAATAATTATTATAGAAATACGTTTGAAGATACATGTTAAAAGTTTATAAAGGCGCACTTAGCCTATGTAACACTCGTAATTAATCTTGGTAACAATTTAGAATAAAATCAAATTGTATACTTTTTAAGATTTGTTTACAATAAGAATTACAATATACAAAATAAACATAATTATAGACTAAAAATATTTACATTACAAAATATCGTTTAAAAAATCCTCCGCGTCATTGCCGACTGGGAAGGTTCCCAGAATGCTGGCTGTGTTGCCACGTTGGATGGCGATACTTATTCTTTGGGCCAGAAAATAGCCAGCCTTCTGGTCCTGAGAAGCATCGATTAGGCGTTTAGCAATGTCTCTATAAAGGCGGCGAGCACTCGGACCCCATGAGCCCAGTGTCTCAACCCCAAACGGCTCAAATATGTAATCACCTGCTAGGTTAGCATATTTACGCCGTTTATTGTGTACTATCTTTGTATTATTTTTGTATGTAAATAAAGAAACTTTAAAATCAATCAATCAAAATCTCGATTGTATGATTTTTTTCTATCGAATCTTTGGACCAGGTAAACCGATTTTGATTTCTTTTTTAATTGAAAGCTTCTAGTTCCCAAGTGATCCCATTTCAATTGGGTCTCATTTCGGTAATTTGAAGTAGCTTGTTGTGTCAATTTATGACGTGTTAAAGTACACGCACGTAGCTAACCATTTCAGAAGTTATTTTTTACCCATGACGTAACGGAGATGGTATATGCTCTAGGGTGAGAGGATGTTTGTTTGTTTGTGCAAATACACGTTCCCATTTTTCTCCAACAATACTAGTTCGATTTTGATTAGGGTTCAGTGATGGGTTCAGGTTTGATTGGGCATGTTCTTAAATAAGTGTTACGGTGTCAACTCACCAGGTAGCGCTGCAGTAAACATTTGTTTGTACAAAACAAAAACTACTGATACGGTTTTTATGAACTTTAACTCACTAGAGGGTGCTGCAGTAAGTTGTATCTATCTATGCTCTCAAAAATTATGTTCAAATTATAAATTGTTTTTGAACTTCATTAGTTATTGACTACTTATTTGACTTTATAAACTCTTTTAAACGAATAAATATTTTTTTATAATTCTTTTACCATTAGAAAACTACTTTATTCGGAGGTTGAGAGAGGGCAACCCAGTCCCCATGGGAAAAAATTACTAGTGTAAAAAGCAGCCTAATAGCATTTAGGGATACCTACGTAATGCTGCTACAAATAAGTTAAAAAAAATTGAGTCAGTTCAGTGTTTTCAAAGATTACCCATTTTTTTTAAGTTCCACGGTTTATGGCTCCTGCCTCTCCTACGTCTCACATTAACGAAACCTCTGCATTACTTAGTATAGATTCTACAGAGTTTGCTCAACTGTGAAAGTGGGGAAATATCCAATGAGAATCAATAATAATATGTAATTGCTTGCGTTTTTCTCTTTACGAAATATGAGCAGTGTAAAAGTTATTTAGAAACAGTTTGCAATCAATGTAACAAACGCTATAAAACATTGGTTATTACATTACAATTATTGCATTTTATAATAAGTAATAACCAAAAAATAACAATGACGTTAATCAAATATTGTGTTAGTTGTTTATTGCATTAGATTAACTTGCGAATAACGTACAGTCACGCCTCTTTCCCGTTAGGGAAGGCAGAGACTATGGAATTCCACTTGCTACGATCCTGGCATATTTCTTTCGTTACCTCTACTTTCTATTTTCATGCACGCTCTCCGGTTATCCGTATTCTCGACCTGGCCTATGGTCAAAATATTTCAATATCTCCATCAACTTGTGAATAATGTTGTTAAAATATAATTTTATTTTCTGTCTTTCAAAATGTTGTCCACTATTACGTGGGACCAGCAAAGTAGGTAAGTAACTGGTGAAATATACCCAATATATATCTACCTAGACATAATAAATAACTCCGTCTACCCCGTCGGGGATAAAGATGGTTTTATGTATTTAAGTGTACATAATACGAGTAGGTACCTATATTTACGTAAACATGTTGGAACATGCCAAATGGATTGTTGACATTATTACATGTTATCAGCCACGACAGACACTCAAACTAATCAGTGAAATTGTATACACTGTGACATTATCTAGCGATGCTCGATTAGGGTATTATTGCGTACTACTACTGAATACCTAATATCTATGTAATTAACAGAATACGTGTGAATTTCAAGGACTAAGAGAAACGTGTTAATTGGATCTACATAACTTTATACAAGTAGGTTTTTATTTTTTAGGTTCTTTTACATACTTACACATTCTCGTTTCTGGGCAATTAAGGGCAATTAATCTGGGCAAATTAATACCTACAATGACAAGAGCTAGCTCTATACGTCAGCAGATGCGTCTGCCAAAGTGTTGAAAGGGCACAGGGAATACAATTCCTACTACAGACGCGCATCCGCAGATGCGGTCTGCGGACGGATCTGCTGACGTCCGTATGCAATCAGGTACGTCGTGTGCATATGAGGAAAAATACAGATTCTGGAGATGTTGTTGGAGTAACTTAACACCTTATACCTTTTGCGTGTGCACCAGAGAAACCCGGCAACGGACGTAAGAGCGGCCGCGGAATTAAAAGAAAAATCCACCTTGTTTTAGATTTCTTTTCGCTTTATAAAGTGTACTAAATAAACAAATTTTATAAACCAGAAATTTTTTGCATGCACTAACTACTACCAAACCCCTGAAGGGGCCACACAGGTGGCCAAAGTCCGCCGGGCGCCACTGGAAATACCTTCTGGTGTGTACCAGAGACTCCCGCGGTCGATGCAGAAAGGGGTCGCGGTCTCGCGGAATTAAAGAATAAATAATCACTAACTACTAATCATCATTCACCGAGCCTTTTCCCAACTAAAGTTGGGGTCGGCTTTCCAGTCTAACTGCGATTCGGCTGAACATCGAAATTTTCCGTGAAGCGACTGCCATCTGACCTCCACAACCCATGGGCGACATCGAAGTTCTGTAGTTAGACCGGTCGGATTTTTGATTTAGGGCTCCAACTACCCCTAACGACTGCCAGAGATGTTTGTATGACGACCGGGACCGACGGCTTAACGTGCTCTCCAAGGCACGGAGGGGTCTCAGTGTCTAAAGAAATGGTCACCCATCCTAAGACCGGCCTGACTCGATGTTGCTTAACCTTTGCAATATGTTAACATTGTCGGTTACCACTAGACCACGAGCCCCACTCACTAACTACTAATATATTCTAAAATGTTATTCTGTGTTATTATATTAGAACAACATAAATATACGAAGCTTTCTTAAATTTCGTTCGTTTCGATTCAATCACACTAACTTATTAAATTTCTCTGACGCGCAACCTGACCTCAATCCTAACCCTTCAAGAAGAAAGACTGGAGAAAAAAAGCATTACAAAATGAAATTTTAACAATAAACTACCTCGTGTTTCCAGTGACGTTTTAAACAAACATTACCTAACAAAATAAACATACATGCATTCTGTTTTGTAGTGAAGAGCGAAACTTGTGACTAGTGGAAACCACGCGATGATGCACATGTTTTATGAATGAATTCACAAACAAAGTTGTTCTATGTTAGAGTACCTAGGTGTTTCCTACACGGTTTACTGAAAACAACTCTGTGGTCTAATATTATGTTAGTAGGTTGTTATTAACACGAATATAACAACGACGTTTTATTGTTGAAAAGTAACCTACGTTTAAATAAGTGGACTAACGCAATGTAGCGCTAGGTTTTTAATAATCACACACACATATCAGGCCTATATCCCCGAAGGAGTAGGCAGAGGTGCACTACACACACACAATTTGCCAGTATTAGTCCCACGTAATAGGGGGCAAGTCTATTGCCGTCCGTCACTGGGCACATTTATAATGGGTTATATCCAAAATGGTCGAATTAATTTAATAAAAAGTCTTAGCAGCCATATTGTAATTTTGAAAAATCAAGTTGAAACCCGTTGCCTTGCGATGAAATGTTAATGAAAGACAACAAAATCTTACGTGCCAGCCGCTAAGGCACAGCTAATTATTACAAACTATAATTTAAATAATTAACGGTTGAATAGTGTCTCATAGAAACACATTACCAGGGTAAAAAGTACCTATCCGATTTAGCATTTCAGGAAAAATTGTATATGTGCCAATATTCATCCAAATAATTTTCATGTTCAGAGACACCCTTTCAGTTACGGTAAAGAGCTAATGAGCAAATAGAACCAGTACTAAGTGCTCTTTCTCTTCGAAGAAGTAGAAATGGAAATTTTCATACGTCCACATTATGCTAGTCATTTTGCTGAATCTATGAATAGAATTAGATCCACAATTGACACACACACGTGTTTTGCAAATACCTTATCTTAGCTTATCTTATCTTATCTTATCTTAAAACACAAAGAAGGTTCTTATTTCATTCTTAACTGTATGTGTGTCTATGTCTGTATGTACTAGTTAATTGGATAGCAGGTAAAATGTTATCGTAGTAATAATAAGCTACCCATTTCACGCGCGAGCTATAGAGGCAAGCTAATATGTAGTTAGATACACTATCTATAGTTAGTAGGTATCTAGCTACTATTTCTAACGATAACGTTATTGGTTCCGTAACAAAGGTCGCCTCATTGAAACTTACTTAATAGAAGTTTGTTAAGACAATGCTAGTATTCCTATTATCTGTGCCATAAGGCCTTGTTCACTATGATATTTTTTTTGTAGTAATTTCTGGTTATTATATAGGTACCAACGTGTTATACGTTGCCAGAATGTTTAAGATCTCTTAAGTAAAAAAAAAGTAAGACACAAAGTAACACTAACACTAAGCTAGTTCTATCATTTATTCTGTGGTAACACTTAGCAATGCCAAGATTTTTTTTTTATTTATTTATTTAATTTCAAAACATTTCAAAATTTTATAGCCAATAAATGTATCCTGTATATTACATCTATATAACCTGGTAATAAAAACTAAGCAGCCACACTTTGTTAAATCGCCTGGATTTGTTTATAAAAAAGTACAGGTTTAGTCATTGTCTCATCATCCCATCACACTTTTCTTAACCTCTTTGGCTCACTAAATAATTTATTATTTTCTTATGTTAATTAAAATAACTTCTAATAGGAAATATAATAACTTCTAATAGTACCTACCTACCTTCTTATTGTTTTTATTATTGATAAATATTTTAATTCTTTTTAATTTTAATCAGATACTCTGAAGCCGTGAGTACGCAGCCTTATACAAACAACTGTGTTCCGTGTCATCTCAATTTAGATATTAGCTTAGGATAACTTGTATTAAGAAGCTTTTGTGATACGTTTAGTTTGGTAATGAAGTTGTACAGAACTCTTCCTATTAGAATACGAACAAAGAGAACTAATTAAGCTAAAAAAGCCTTGTATATTCTTGTTAGGACTATAGTTCGTAAGTCGTCGGAGTCAATTTCGATAAATGTGTCTACAAACTCAAACTGCTTATAAAAGCAATAATATGCGCGCACTTTATTACGTAGGACGCACACCTAGCTACAGTGACATATTATTATAAAAGTATGTTACAGGTAATACGAAAGTTGAGAAAAAAAACTATGAAAAGGGAAACGGGATAGGCCGTGGGTTCGAGTACTGTCGATATCATTTCAGTTTTGATTTATTTATAATTTATATTGTAAGTTAATATTTAAAAAAAAACTATGAGATTTTTAAAAGCTTTTTAGTATTTTTGAAATCGGATTTTTTTATCCAAAAAACTTAATTCAAATACTTTTGTCACTATCAAAAAATATTTAGTTACTTACTTCTATTTCTAATGTCCAATTTCTATTTCTAATAACTCCTATTTCTAATACCAAATAACATTATTTAAGTTTTTTTTTATATTACTGAAAGGAAATTTATTTAATAGGTACAATTAATATGTACATTCATAAAAATCTTATAACCAAATTAAAAACTAGGTAGGAAAATGAAATTAATATTAAATTTAAAAAAGAACTATTCTAAATAGTCCCGCGGTAGGGAGCCCATCAAGGCAGCGGCATTCCCGCGCTGTATGGCGATGCTTATTCGCTGAAAAATAATGATGAGAAATAATAGACTTAGGTGCCGGGGCACGTAAGTCTATTATTTAAGTTGTCAATATTACTATGACAATCTCATTTAAATATTTGAAACTATTAATATAAATCTTGTACTGTACATACAATAATTAATTAATTACAAAGGCATGGATTTGATCGTGAGAACCATTTATCTTATTTGTACATAATCATTGATTTGTTGTCAAATAAATAAACATGTAAGTATTAGGTGACTTGAGATTAATTGCTTCTGAAATGAAATTGAGACGTAAACGGTAGTTTTTTACGTCCAGTTGTTTATCTATCCATCTTAAAATATGTTTATGTTAATTATGACCGAGGTATTTTAAGTATTTGCAGTTTGCCTACTATTGCCACTTTTGTCACTAAATCACAGAATAATTAGCGCAGGTTGGATAAATAATCAATGGCACCTAATTCTCCCGCATGTTTAATCGGAAAAATTACAAGACTCATGTTATACCTTGAAAACAATGGATGAAAGACAATTGCATGTAGTGGAAATGCGAATTTTAAGATGGATGTGTGGTGTAACAAGATTGTATAGAATACTTAGGTGTTAGATTAGGGAAGTTTTAAAGTTGTGCCAGTAATTGAAAATTTAGAAGCTAGTGACTGTCATTTATGAAAAGGATTTAGAAGCAGAGGAATGCCCAAGAAGAGATGGATGAAATGGGTGAAAGAGGATAATTATAAGAAGAAAGGTAGTGACGGAGGAGGTGACAGCTAACAAGGATATGGAAGAAAAGAGCATGTTGCCCCCATCCAAATTAATTGGGATAAGGGCTACCTGCTCTCCTTCCATTCAAAACGCCTTTTTATCTTCGATTCTTCTGAAGGGAGGCAGAGGCATGTTACATCGAATTCTCACTTTGTCCCAGGTAATAGAAGGTGCGCCTATTGTCACCAACCGAGAATTTATAACTTTTTATATAATATTTAGAGGCTCATCCGTGGGTCAGCAGGTGTCCATTTGCTGATAAGGTTCCCCCAACGAACGCAACAACATTCAGTCTTGAGCTACCCGCATCCAGTCATATATGATTCACTATTAATTTTATGAAGATACAAATGTGGGGAAAATATATGAGAAAGGTAACCTTATAATTACATTATTACTATTATTCGGAAGGTTAACTGCGTTAAGTGTTAATAGGTGTCGTAAAATAGTCGTGGGAGAGCTTAGTGCTATAATTATAATTTTATAGCTTCATATGAGTTTTATGTAGACTATTTTGTCGTCAAATATTGTACCTTATATCCTTAAGTGTACTTTTCTTCATTGTAATCAAAATCTCTGATCTAGTGCGCATAGGTCAAAGAAATAGAACAGAATTAGTTGGTAGGTACATAGAAAATATTTTCAAAGCAATTTAGGTTTTGATCTTAGGCCGTATCATTTCATGGTATTTGGTTTTGGTGATTTATTTGTATATTAAAACAATTGGTTAGTTCATAATCTGCATGTAGGTGGCGTAATGGTTGAGTGTGCGACTTAGTCGAGAGTTGAAGTCCCGGCTTAGTTGAGGGTTATATCCCCAGGTCGAATGCAATATTAATTTGATTTGCATGGTCTTCAAATAATTGTTTTGGAGTTTGACTATATTTAAATTACTACATATAAGTCTATTGCATCTGTTATCTAGTGCTCACAGCACAAGCTCGACTTAGATTGAGACTAGGGCAACGTGTTTAATTCTCAGATGAGAGAGACAATTACCCTAACATTTCAATTATCTTAACATATTTATATATTTATTTAACTATACACCAATTAAAAGTATTAAGTCTACTAAACCGTATAAGGCGTAAATCATTTTGTCACTTAAAACTAGGTAGAGTTTCCTTTTCAAACGCGCCGCAAGAACCTTGTATTTTTTATCAGTTCACGTGTTGTTTTAGGGCACTATAATAACTTAAGTATTTTAGTTTAACACGATTGATTAGTTACTCGGACCCCGATAAATAATTCAAAGGTTTAGTCAAGCCAAACTGTTCTTTTTCTTAAACATTCTTTATAAATATGAATTAATCATAGTTATCAATGTCCTAAGCTCGTATAAAGCTAAATATTTTGATAAAAACACGGCCCATTAGTTAGTTAGTACCTAAAATGCAGTAATTAATTTATATTTTTGTTCGACCATATGTGACCTTAATCCAATGAGCACAATGAGTTGCAAACGACAGTTGGAATAGGACTTATTTAGAAATTTGTCAGACTAATGGTTTTAGACCAATCTTGTTCTTACATAAATAAGGCGCGAATGGAGTCTAAAATAATATTATTTTATAAAATATCTAGGTTGGTCCAATTTAAGATTAGTAGCCGTCAATAAGTTGGTAGCTGGCTCTGTATTTCGGATAATCGCACGATTTTCATAAAACAAAATCTTCAGTCGTACAAACGGAACAGAGTTTCAGCTTCCTACCAGCGTGGAAAATTGCACATTAACAACGTGCGTCGCACTTAGTTTAAGATTGTCCTTTGGCTCTGAGTATATGTGGAAACGTTTTCCAGTCTTACAGCGTGCGCGACAAGAAATCAGCGTTTGTTCTTAGTTGAATCTCTGTTCCGTTTGTTCTACTATGTTCTTTAGCCTTTTCCTAATTATATTATTCGTATAGTATTATATATATATAGTAGTAGTAGTAGTATATAT
Source organism: Nudaria mundana (assembly GCA_963556515.1). Classification (NCBI taxonomy): domain Eukaryota; kingdom Metazoa; phylum Arthropoda; class Insecta; order Lepidoptera; family Erebidae; genus Nudaria; species Nudaria mundana. The sequence goes on along the minus strand of OY748288.1, from coordinate 7,250,861 downwards.
ATAGTATTATATATTCGTAAGTACTTAGTAGCAGATTAGCGTGTTAAGAAAAGAAATAAACACCTTTTTCGTAGTGGTTTTAAACATCGTTTTATATTGACCATACTTAATTATTTGTCTTAAATGAACAGATACACAATTTCTACTATTCTATTACCTATACTTAATATAATTATGATTAAAGAATTAAATAGGTAGGTATTAATTAAACAGGGGAAAATGTACAAGACTGTCGTCAGACCTACTTACCGTCCTGTATGGAATTGCATGTAGCGGAAATGCGAATGTTAAGATGGATGTGTGGTGTAGCAAGGATGGATAGAGTAAGGAATGATTATATTAGAGGAAGTTTGAAAATTGTCCCAGTAAATTAAAAAGTGAGAAGCGAACGGCTATCATGGTATGGACATGTTATGAAAAGAGAGGAAAGTAACATGGTTAGAAAGGTGCAAAAGAGGATATGGCCAGGAAATGAGCGACTGAGGAGATGACGTATGACAGGGATGTATGGAAAATGAAAACATGTTACCGCGCCTACCCCAAATAATTTGGGATAAGGGCATGCAGATGATGATGAACTTAACAATATTTTTATATGTTTAATGAATACCTTTCAGTCGACTTACAAACAAACAAAGCCTGACAAAAGAGTTCAGTAACTCAAATGGGTTAATAAAGCTGATAACAGGGTTAATTTCTGTGCACATGAAATAGAATTACCGAATTACATGAAATAGAAACAGTACCGAGTAGACCAGTAATAAGAACAAAGCGGCAACATTAAACAGTCATAAGGTCGCTTGCGTGACGGTATGTGTGTTAAACACATTTATGCCTTTCTACCTTTAGGGTATGCAGGCATAGACTATTTGCTTTTCGTGATTAAATCAAACAAACATACTACCTACACTACTACACTTATGTTTCTTTATTATTTAAGAAGCTGATTACCGTGGCTCCGCCCGCGTCATAATTTTCTCATTCCCAATTCCCACAGAAACACGTAATAATATATTAAGAAAGAAATTATAAATAGATCACAAAAACTGATGTCATCGGCGGGATTCGAACCCACGGCCTTTCCCTAACAGGGGGACTGCTCTGCCAACTGAGCTACGATGACCACTACCGACAACATCGAATTTTTGCTTCATATCATATTCATAATTTCTACATCGCGCTATTAAGGTTAGCGTTGGATCCACCTACCGCAGTTCTATCGAACTGGGTTCGAATCCCGCCGATGACATCAGTTTTTGTGATCTATTTATAATTTCTTTCTTAATATTTTAAGAATAGTTTAAGCAAACTCATTGCTTTGAAATACAAAAATATACGTAATAATATGTACCTATTAGTTAAAGAATTTATGAAACCGGATTTAAACATTTGATTGTTAATTACCCAATGCTAACAAATAATTAAATCTTTTGAATCGGTTCTTTGAACGGCTCGAAGTCTTCTTCTTCTTTTCTTAAAAACGTGGCTCCATCGATATTCATCGATGATTTCGCCAATGTCAAGGTAATGCTTGATTAGTAAGTTGATAGTCCCGCACAGAAGAACTAGTTATTCCTAACTAGCTCCATGTGCAGGACAATAAACGTTGTTCGGTATGAGAGTGTCTGGAAACCCGATTTTTGCGGAGCGCCAGAGGTAACCTAAAAAGCCACACCAACCACGCGCTCAGCAAAAATTGAACTCCGGCTCGAAGTCTTTTCTCTTTTATTTTTAGCTATGTGTTTTAGATGACATGACATAAGAGCAAACTGGAATTATTCCTTGTCATTATGACATGGAAGAATTCCCAATTGTTAAGAGGCACTAAACAAGCAGCCCCAATGTTCGATCTAAAAAAAATAATTTAGTATTAAAGATTTTTTTATACAGCGTCATCTAGCCCAAAGTAGCTAATATTGGACAACGCCATAAATGTATAGACCAAAAACCCAGAGTCGATTAAAATAATTCATATACAGTGAGATAGGCCAAATATACTATGTGACAAATATCATATTTCATTTCCCATAAACAATACCCAAAAAAAAATTTTGCACCATAAAATTTTTTTTTTGGGTATTGTTTACATGAGTGGGGAATTTTTGACAACTCCATCGTGTGGGGTATCATTATATAGGTACTTTTAAAACACTGAGAGGTTCGTAAGGGATTTTTTTTATTTAAGTATTATTTGCCATATTTAAATTTTATTTTATTATCAAAACAGGCCAAGTGTGTGCCACACTTAGCCAGATTTTTAATACTTGGGGAGTGTTCAGGGCCAATCGAATATGAGTTAGTATGTTACAAATATCATATTCACATTCATATCATTCATATAGTACATGAATTATTTCAATCGATTCTGGATTTTTTAGCAATGTCCTTTGTGGGGATCTAAATAACCGAAAACATACTTATAGTTCTAAATACATGCAATCATAGATAAATTACACACTGACAGAAAAAACCATCGAGCTCATCACACAAATGTTTGTTCTGGGTGGCATTCGAACAATCCACCTCCCCAAGTCCAGTAATTTGCTCTAAACCGTGTTACTAACCAAATGGACCACACAGGTTTGCAGCTGGCGGTTTATATGGCATTTGATATTAATACTATGGAAAAATTATCATACAAGAATGCAACAAAATGCAATGTAGCACGAGCCAATTAAAAGTTATTGGTATCAGAAATACTTAGTTAGTAATTCAGATCTAATAGTTAGGTCCTAACCAGGAATTTGTACCGGTAAAAGTGTTAATTGAATGTAAAATTATAAGCATGTATAATTATTTTTACACAAAAGAACGTAACAACAGAAGGAATAACAGTCAAGACACAATAACAAGGGCTCAACGAACTGTTGAACACATAAGTAGATACTCCAAGTGACGTTTTTGTATGAATTTAAGTGCTGCTCAAGCATTTAAATAGCACTTAAATATTTGAGTGACATTTTAGTATTCGGTCGTAATTTTCATGCATAAATACGTGCTATTATTCTAACAGTAGTTTATGTGATAAATAAAACACCGAAAAAGTTAATAGAACCGAAAAGTTAATAGTTTGGGCTGAATTCTAACCAGCGACAGTTCTTTTACGTTAATCTCCGAAGATACTGTAAGAATTTTCTAACAGTTTTTACAGATAGATAAAGCTTGTACATATCTACAGACTTCACATAAAAATCAGATAGCAGGAATAAGTTATTCTCATAATAAGACTTTTAGACTCTGGCAGAGTTACGCATATCACCTGGCTTTTAAATGAATCCCTTCTAAATACGAGAGAACAGTTTTTTTTTGTAAAATAAGTCTTATAGCTCGTTATTAAAATGGTTTTATCGCTATTTGATATGAAAGCCAAGTGTTAAACTTTATCGATTAAAATTCTCACATTGTAGGAGCTTAAGGTGACATTCCATTAGACCACTTCCGTGCGAATATTCAGCTCAGACTCACAAATAGTTGTGAGTCTGAGCTGAACAACAGAATCTGAGTCATGCCAATAGTGGCATGACTCAGATTCTGTTCCTAGGCTATGTGAATTATTTCGAAGATAAATATTGAAATATTGGTGGACACGAACGAATTTTATATAGCTATTGGCACTGATTTAATAACTTTAAGGTAATAATTATGTATAAATTGCTTACAGACTCTACCTACTCTACCCTAGTACGTCGATATTATTACTTGAGTATTAAGCAGTGAGGTTGCTATTTGTAAATGAGTAGTTTTTAAATTTCCTAAGCAAAACCCAGATTGCGCAGCATATGTAGCGGTTGCCTAATTTAAGATGGTAATTTGAGTACATTTGTATAGTTAAATTATGATACCTGCCCATTTTGCATGCCGATTGGCGAAAATATGGTGAAACTATAATTTATTATATAACATCTCTCTATACATGTATTAGCTGTTTATATTAAAATACTAAGCTAACCTAATCTATCCAAGTCAGATTGTGACTTTAGTAGGTTTTGCAATCATATGAAAATCGTATTTTTTTTTGTACGTTAAATATCTTTTTGACACAATTTGAAGAAAAATAGAATACACTATTGATGTTTGAGTACAGTACGTATATTGTTAAACAATTGGTTTATTTACAGGGAAAAAACTGTTTGCTGTAAAAAAATGTTGATCTGATAGAATAAGTATCGCCATCCAACTTGGCAACACAGCCAGCATTCTGGGTACCTTCTCAGTCAGCAATGACGCGGAGGAATTTTTAAACGATATTTTGTAGAGTAAATATTTTTTTCCTCCTTCTGGAAATGGATCAGTCGCTGGTTCGAGTCCAGCCAGACTATAGGTTTTGTGATTCATATTGTAATTCTTAATGTAAATATATGAACCCTTATAATCTGATGCTTATAAATTAAGGGGCGATAAGTTTTTGCTGTCCATTTAATTGTATCCCTTTGTATATAACTCGTAGTTTTAATACATATTTACGCTTATTTCTTTGAAGGGCTAGGAGAGAACTTTTTTAAGACCATGTTATTAGGACGGACTACTTGCATGTGGTTGGTTGGTGGAAACATATTGAGCCTCTATGATGTTGGTGAGACCTCCATGTTGCTAATAATGATAGTGAACTTATCTCCAGAGTATAAATACGTATTGAACAATTTCTGAATCACATTTCGCCGCTCAGTTCAGTAGAATGACATAAACGAAGTGGGTCCACACCCCGCGACATTAACCTCAAAGTACTGCTTCAACTCCTACAATCGTACACACACAAGGTTTATAATAATGACTGCAATTTGGAAAGGCACTGGGCCCAAATACAGTCGGAATTATATATTATATTTGAGTGTTATACATTTGAATCGGAACCAATCCGAAACAGCATGCCTGCTTAATTTGACATTTATTCTGTATAACGAATGGCCTGTGTTGAAACCTGAATGTGTTTGCGTGATTTTGGAATTAAATCTAACTTAAACTGATTGCGTTAAGGAAATATACATAAATATTAGCTAAGTAGGTACACATTTAATTTTTGTATCTTAAATTGTAGGGATCTTACACTCTACAAAAGGGAGGAAGGCTGAAATAATTGTAAGTTTAAATGGAAGGTCGTGCCGATGTACATGGAAGTGACTATAATAACTGTAAATAACGAAATGTTTATACACATAAGTTTATGATAAACATAAGCCCTCCCTGACCCCGGGAGGAAAGCATGCCTTAGTATGTTGTAATAATATCGATTGTCAGTCTATTGATGTTTCATCGGGTTTCGATATAGTAGTTACGAGTAGCGTGGACCACCTCTCTTGCTCGAAACGTAGGCTATTCAAATTGAGCGTTCCAATTTTAATTTCAAATTCTGAACGGCTGTTAGCTGAATGCCTGACAGTGATACATTGTTGACAACCTACTTGTTACGTTGGCAATAAAACGGCGCTACCAATTGCTCGATGCACTTTTACATGCGTAAAATTTACATATAAATGACTTGCAAACTATTAACTGTTTACTAAACTTCTGTTCAACTATACTGGCTTATTCTTTTTAATGTAGATTTCATTGAACGGTATTTAAACCTAAGTATAGATACCTATTAGTACGTACCCTTATTATGACTTTTGAGTGATAATGATAAGGGACCCTAGCCACAGAAAAGTTAATATTTCTAGCCCTATCAACTTCTCCATGTCCCAAGTTAGACTCACCTTCACGCACTGCACCTGCTGGCAAACAAACTGAAATGTCATTGGCAGGACTCGAACCCACGGCCTTTTCCGGCTTTGTAAAATAACCCAAACTCCCCGAAACGGCCATAGGTTCGCATATTACATGGGACCACATCGGACTAACAAAGTGACTGGCGAAGTATACCTAATATCACTCACATAGTCGAGTGAGGTACAAAATAACATTACGTAGGTAGTTACATGGTAGATCCAACAGTCGTATTTGCTGGACGATCTCTACGCTATGCAGCTAGCGACGGGCTATCCGTATTATAGGTTGTCCGGAGGTAACGGGCCGCATTCTACCGTATTTACCACGGCGAGTGTTCTGAAGAGCTCTTTAATCTGATCCCACCCTCTTCCTTCCGATCCCGAACAACGCGTGCCGGGCAGAGATGCCACTCCCACACAGTGGATAGCATGTTCGCGAGAACCGAACGTTTTAAACGTTCGTTTCTCTGCCGAACGATAGTGGCCTGAAACGCCCTATGCCCGTGTTTCCTCCCACATATAATCCTGGGTTCTTTAAGCGGAACGTGAAGAGGCACATCAGTAGGTCGTCAAGCTGAGGGCCACTCTCTATAGTACCTATTATGTGCTGTGAGAGTCGTCACGACTTACCACCAGGCGGGCGGCGTCAATTTGGCGAACCCAATCGCATCACGGAAAATATAGAAGTTCAGCCATATCGCAGTTAGAGTGGAATGCCGACCTGAACTGGATTGGGAAAAGGCTCGATGGAATCATCCACCGCACCACAGCCTTTAGATGATGATCCCGTTTGCAATAAAGTTACATCAGTTTTTATACTGAAAACAACCAAGAATCAAACGTAAAACGTATTAACGTTATAACGTTATAACGTTAGTATTAGAAGTAACGACGTAACAGATTAGACTGGTTCAGGGCATAATCCAGTGTCCATGTAACCAATACAAGATCAAAATATTATGACATACCTAAATACCTAGTTTAAGCTTTGACTTTAGTCAATAAACTGGAACAAACTGGGTGTTGCGAAACCACTAGCAGCTCTTAGGGTACCTAAAAACCTTGATACTGTGCCTGTTACTTAATTATTATGCCAGCCGAATTTAATAGAAGTTGGTAAAATTTTGTAGTACGGGCAACATTCTAATCTGGTACCTGGTTATAATCGTTAGTTTGGTATTATTAATATTTAATGGCTATCGACGTAGAACTGACACTGATTTTCAGATAAAGTTACCACTACTTATCTCTACTTGTTTTCTAATATTATTCTGTGACACTACTTCTGTATTCTTGGAATACTCCTGAACTATATATATATATATAAAACTAGCTGATCTCCGCAGCTCCGCCCGCGTGATTTAGTTTACTCGTTCCCGGTGAATGTAGTTTTCCAATAGTGAAAGAATTTTTGAAATCGGCACAGTAGTTTTTGAGTTTATTCATTACAAACAAAAATACAAATCTTTCCTCTTTATAATAGATATATTTCCTCTATATAAAAAAAAGTAGTAAAGATTAACAGCTGTCATTTTTACACAAGTATTGGCTAATTGTCAAATATACTTCTAAATACGGAAACTAAATATCTTAACTTAATAAATGCGTTTATCATAGACAGGTACAGACTAGTCTCAATCCTTGTTGAAAAAAACTCATATATAAATCCTTATGGTACCTAATCTCTGTACGGTCAATTTTTTTATCACTATTTTATGTTAGATTTAAAGAAATGAAACAAACTAACACATTACTGTTGGCCACTGTGTTTATATCTAACTCTCTCAGGAATTTCAAATGTTGTAAATTGTCAATGGCAATGAACCGTATATATTGGCGTACATGTCGTATTTTGTCGTGCGAAATGCTATGAAGGCAACATGCTTGCGGTGCAGATGCACTGGTACAAAATGAGTGTACACTTTAGAAAATATCAACGTACTTTTAAGATATTACGTCAAATTGATTGTGATTTAAATCCTACTAAAATTTATTTACTGGCTGCTTTGTTTTTTTGTAATAATTGGCCAAAGAATCGCCTGTTGGAAATCCGTGGCGACATCTAGTGATTGAGGGACACTCATAATACTAGGATTGAGAGTGTGTCCCTTAAGTTGACGACCCAGTGATGTGCGTCGTCACATTATTCGTCGAAAATCGACCACAACTGAGTTGGGAAAAGGCTCGGTGAATGATGAATTGACAAAAATATGAATTAACTTTCCCAGTGGCGGAGTTGGTTCAACGTAGAACTTGAGTGAGACTTCAGATGTCCCGGGTTCGAACCTCGAGTTCTTACTTCTGCTAATATTTGAGTTTTGGTTATTGTATTTATATTATATATTGTAGTATTACTAGTAGTAGCAGTTAGTAGTACCATAGTATTTATATTATATTGTAGTTATTCATTTACAATACTAATGTACGCCCTTATGGAATTGTGTTCTTGCTTTGTCTCACTGATACCTTATCAAATCAAAAGTATATAACCTAATACCTATCTAGGGTCATAATCAATCTCTACATCACATTTCATCAGCACTATTTGAGTTGTTTTTATAAAACTCGAAAAAAACTTAAAATTTTACTAAGTATAATGTAGGTACCTAAGTGAAATACAAAGAGATAAACTATTGGGTACGTAGATAATTTTTCAACAAGTATTTCATTCGTCCAACACATTGGGATATTTAGTCCGTGGTATTACAAAAATAGGAAATTTAGTTTCGTGACTTAATCATCTGATAAAATAAAATTACTTAGACACGAACTGGATGGAGTAAGTCCCTTGTAATAATATTATTTATCTTACCTCTACTATCAGTAATTTATTGTAGTATTCATGTACACATTATACACACACAATCACGCCTGTTTCCTCTAAGGAATAGGCAGAGTCATAATCTGTGTGAACAGATCATGGGAACCTCCTGTATCCAACGTTCGACGTGATCCAACAGCGGGCGAGCACCTTCTTGTCGCACCAGGGTTTCCTAATAAGGACCACTACCACGAGATCTCACGGGGGAATATTAGCTAACTTTGAGCAAGATGACGCTGAATAAACTGTGTAGTAAATATTTTTATTTATATTTAACTAGCGGACGCCCACGGCTGCACTCATGACAAATTATATACTAAAACCTTCCTCGAGAACCACTCCATCCATTGGTGTAAACCGCATCAAAATTCGTTGCGTAGTTTAAAAGATCTAAGCATACATAGGGACGGACACACAGTGAAAGTGAATTTGTTTTATACCTACTATGTTGTGATATATACGCTCACTGTGTCGGTGGCAGCCATCATTTTGTAGTCTAGGTATTATAGGAAGTGTAAGTTCTCAACAGCTCATGAATATTTAAAGACACATCAATGTTTCGGCTCAAGATATCGGATTTTCCGCTCGAACTATGTTGTAAAGCACGCATGTCGTCACATAATACGAGTATATTTTGTGGTGTAAATTAAAACGAACGATAGATACAGATACGTAGGCTGCTAATAAATTATTTCGACGGTTTGCCCTCATTTCCGCCCCAATGTAAAACCTCACGGTAAATAAATTGTGTTAAAATTATGAAACACTTATTGTTACAAGTTTCGATGAAAACTCTGAAAAATGTGACAGAACTCACATACAGATGTCAGACGAAAGCAAATTGTCCAGTATGGTTTAGAAATGTAGACGTTTCGCTCGTTCAGTCAATAATAATATTTTTTTGCGATGCGCCATCTCAGCTCACTGTAGTGTCTTCGCCTTTATTTCTCTTCAGTTTTCATAATGCATAAGAACCTATTAATGTTTTTAACTCGTTCTAAGAATATTAAATTGAAACAAGTCCCAAAAATAATAAATGTGTTGCAAGTCAGTCGAGGCTTATAGTAAGCCGTTGTGCCAACAGTTTAAAAGGATCTGAGTACGGCACGCGATCTCATGCATAATTTAAAGCAAATATCGATCACCCATCATGTACGCTTGAATGAAGCTCATCACTAATAATAATAGGTTAACACTGAAATATTACTTACATTCGCTCGTCATGGTTTGTGGTAGAACTGCTAATTGAAGCTTTTTTTTTATGGGTAAATAAATAATATAGGTAGGTTACACAATAAAGAAAAATTGTTACTCTTGCCTTGAAAATAATTAAAATATAAGGCAGCCATATCCCTTGGTGATTATAATAATTATAATTATATTCCACAATCTTAAATATAATAATTATTATTATATTTAAAATTGTGGAATATCTGTCCAAGTGAGTCATTTCATAATTATGTTCCACCAAGTGCCGACAATTGAAAGAATAAATTATACAATTTAAAAAAATGCGGCCTTAACGCTATTGAGCAATCTCTTCCAGGTATTCTTAGCATGTAAAGAATATGGAAAGAGATGATAGGGGGGTACTATGATTAAAACGTTATTAGATCAAATACCTAATTGATCGAAGTCAAAACTTATCATTTTTGGAGTTAATTGAAAAAACATTTATAGTTCATGAATTTGACGCCACTGTAGCTAACGACAGTAACCGTAACGTGTGTTGCCACTACTGACAGGAACGTGAATTTTATCTTAACAAAATTACCTACTGTTTTTGTACAATATAGCATTGAGGTTACTGGTGTCTATTAAAAAACGAACATATTCAAATTCAAACATACAAAGATACGAGTAAATAATTGAAGCGGGTATCTAATGGTTTTATTATTATTAATGTGAGCCTCAACCATATTTCTGTCCCCTTGTCAACGACTGTAATCTTTTTGACGTTGATAGCTTTGCCTGAGGCACATTTCGGGTTAAACAATAAGCTTCACACAATACCTACCTACAAGTTATTTGAGAAGGGAACATACTCTTCGTTTTAGACCCTAATAATAAATTAAAATGTTAGATAAATACTCTAGATTGGTTAGAATGACTTTAGATGGATATACGAGTATACTAACTAAATAGTTAATAATACCTACGTGTATAAAAATATTTAGCCAGATGCAGACATTCAGAAAGAGGGTTGGATATCTCAATTGGACTTTTTTTAAGTTAGCCAAATTGACTTTTACCTAGACTCCTAGAGAAATTAATTTTATAAACTTAAGACTAACGGGTCTTTTACGCGATTATTGAGATATATATATACCTCTTTATTACTTTTATTATAGGTAATAAAGAGGTATGTATATAATATATAATGTATAATCCTGGGTTGTTCCGGCAACTAATTAATTTTGTAAATGAAAAGTTAAAGAAATAAACTATTTATTATTATTATGTATATAAGTCAGACCCGTGAGTCTTAAGTTTATAATGTGTACAAAACGCGAAAGGTTAAAGAAATTAATTATGTTCCAGAATGATAAAACTAGTATAAAGCTCACCTTCAATATACAATTATAGTCTTTAAGACACCAACTAGCCACGATAACTAACTGACAATAATTAAGAACAGTCAAACTTTCTCCAACAATTTTCTTCCGTGTAATAAGGAACTTTAAAATTGCTTTACCTTGGCTGTGGCGGTCTGCACTTCTCGTTGAAAAGATTCAAAGTATGCTTCATTAAAACTGCATTTGACTTCGACAATGGCACAGGATCTCAGGACTCGGATGCAATTAATGGAAGGGTGTTGAGTTTTCCATGAATGCTTAGTATTTTCGAATGTGCTCTTCATTTGTGAGTTTTCTGTTCCTCCATTGATAAAATAATAGTTACTTCGGTGTACCAAAAAAAAAATTTTTGCCTGCTTGTAACAAGAAGCTAGTTATTCCATAGTCGGTTAACAAAATTAAATTATTTTGAATTAACTACTTATCCAAAAACTTTGTTAATAGTTTTGATTGTGTTTGATTGTAATTTTTAGCGACTTCACCGTGACTTTTTTTTTATTACGCTGCCCTGGGCCGCGGCCGAACCTACGTCCATTGCCGAGCGCATCCGGTAGATACCGAAAGATTTCCAAGTGGCACCCGGCGGACCTTGGCCACCTCCGTGGCCGCTGCGTGGTGGTCGGGTGTTACCCCGCATCTTTGAGTTCGGGGTTAATCCCGCGTCGGTGAGTGAAGGCGTGTGTGGGGTGAAGCCCTACAGCACGCAGCCCTTCTAGCCTGCTTCTGTAAGGACGGTGGGTTGATAATCCACCGTCCTCAGGCCCCGATCATGGAGGTCGATGGTCCTGGGCGTAAATGAGTTTGCGACGCCCTCGCCGCGCACTTCGGAACTCAGCAGGGAACGCTCCCTCACCCTACCGGCCGCCTTCTTCACGAGCATAACCTGCTCGTAGAAGGAAACGGCCGCGTTCCACTGGCTCCCGCTAAAGACCATGCCTCGTAGCATGGTCTCCAGCGAGAGGGTATCTACGCCCAGGCCCACAACGAGGTCCCGACGAACTCGCCCATGCTGAGCATTCCACCAACGTGTGGAATGCCGTGTCTTCGCCGGAATCCTCGCAGTGTTGAATTTACCGCGACTTGCCCTATTCCGTACTTTATAAAAAGAGCAGTAAAAACAGCACCCAGTCGTTCTCAAATATCATTAAAATTTATAAGTACCAAGTGGTCACACAAATTTTATGTTTGTTTGAATGTATGTAGATAGATAAGTTGATACTGAAGTAAATATTTACAGAAGGTATGTTGCATTCTGTTTCAGTTTTAAAGTGAAATTATTTTCAATTTAACTAGTATTCTGAGCGCTCAGCCCAGATTTACTGCAGATAACGAGTGTATGATTAATATTGAAGGCAGCACCGGCTGCGATGACTGTGATTAACGACAAGCAATCAACGATTCGAATAATTCCGATTTATTCGGAATCATTCAGCTTACATAGATTTTTTAATAATTGGTTTAAAATGTTTACAAGGCACTTGGATGTCACCACAAATTTCCATTTACCGACGAGACGAATATAAATTTTATTCCTTCGCATGGCTGTCAGTGAAATTGGGATAAGTGGGTATTTATGTCAAATTCTGATTTTTTCAACCAGTGACGGGATTCATTTATTTTTTAGAACTAGATAAATACGGTAGGTACCTATATCTGCAAAAATACTCAAAAGTCCTAACTTTTGGAGTTCAAGAAGGAAGGTAGCATTTCGATCTTGGCAGGCAGGTAGTACATGCAAGCTGCGAATCCAACATCGACTGTCATTGTATCGATGCGGTGACACTGACGTGTGCATTGGGATACTGTTCTAACAACTCTAGAAACATAAGTAAAAATTAAGGAGTGACCTTTCACCAGTAAGTACAATAAACATTGTCTTTAATGCATGCTTTATTTAATTATATTTTAAATTGTTACTTGTGACGACGCGCCACAGAGCAGCGACGACCATTTTTAGCAAAATGTCAAAGAGTAAAACATTTTGTGCGCGCAGAGATGACATGATGAAAAAAAATATACGTCGATAGCGACGTATATTTTTTTTACTAAGATTTATTCGTTGCATTTTATTTATTAATATTTTTTATTATTATTTGGATTTAAAGGTGTTATAAATATAGGTGATAGTAAATAAATATTTTATTTGATTTGATTTCTTTTAATTATCTCTATATATTTAATACGACAATTTGTCTGTCCGTCCGTCGCGTTTTTCAATTATAATTAATAATACATACATTTGCATGAAATATTAAAAAAATCTTTTTTTTTTCCTTTTTTTTTATATTTGAGGCGATACAAAGTTCGCTGTGATAACTAGTATAAATAAATGCCACTCGACGATATCAACATTGTATAATGCTACACCTAATAATAAAATTTCATTAATCATTTAGGTATAATACTTGTCTGTTCTGAGTTCGGCAGATTACTTATTCTATGTAAGCGTACGCTATTAATAGAACTTTGAACAACCAATAGACGCTCGGGAAAACTGTCACAAAAAGCAATGCAGCGCTGCGTTGTGGTTGCGTGCACGCTGCGTGTTTATTATTTTATTAGTTTGTCATAGTTAATCAGACGGTCAAATTATTGCTGCAGCGCTGTTTAGTTTTAACTTTTAACAAAACGGAGCACAGATTTTGTTCACGATGGCTTCTCTAGTACGTAGTACATTATACCTCAATGGGAGTAACTAGTTCTTCCGTGCGGATAACTATCAAATAAGGCATTACCTTAACATTGGCAAAATCATCGGTGAACGATGGAGCCACGCACCTTAAAGAAGAAGAAGAAGAAGAAACATAGGTTACTTGCTTATCAAAAAAAGTTCCACAAATTAAATTTGTGCCAAAATCTTCTGACATTTTGATCATTTTTACATGTTTATGTGGTAACAATAACTCCAATACTGTCGTAATACTTCAATTCATCTTTAACAGTTATAAATTATAATAATATATCACCATGTGGTTAAAATTAATGACTTGATCCTTCATGACTAATGTTTACTTCCTTTGAAATTTGGATCTGAATATTGTTTTTCTATACGGAAGACTTGGAAACATTATCTTTAGCTGTTTTCTGTAAGATTAATGACAACGAGCTCACAGGGTGTTAGTGACATTCTAAAGATATAGCGATTATGATACAATATGAAGATTTTCTAGGTACTAAGGAGCCGAATCAACATCTTACCAAGTCATATTTTCGCGTACTTATATATTTCCAGTTCGTTTATCGTCACGTTTGTCTATCAGCAAGTCTACTTCATGTAAATCAGAAAAAAATCAATCGGAAGAATTTATATTTAATTTCATCTGAATATCATTAATTCTTTTTTATTTATATTTTTTATCCCACTTCTGAAATTAGAAGAACACCGCTATTTGATATCCGCCTGTCAGTCCGTCGATCCATGACAACCCATCCCCTTTCGTTTTAAGAACCAGTCTGTCCACGCAAGGAGGTTACTAACTACCTATATATTTTCATCTGAAAACGCAGTATTTTTAGTCCCACATAATAGGAGGCAAGGATCTTGATTGGTACGACAGAATAACGTTTGTCGTGACAACTATTAACTATAATAACCCCATTAAGGTGCTAACCTAAATAACTATATATCTCCACAGTTTCTCACACATCCTGCTTCTATAAACTTGTTTAGACGCGGAAAATCGTGCTGAGTAGTGAAAGAAAAAAGTAGTCGAGGTAAACAGGATGAGGTGAGGACAATCTATGAGTTACGTAGGTGAACATAAATGGTAAATGCCAGGTAATTGTAAGTTAAATAGCAGTATAAATGTCACCATGGTTTATGCCCTGCGTAAGATTTAGTTTTGCAGTTATGAACTAGAAATAGAATAGAGAAAGGGGTACCTATTTAATAAAAAGAAATACATAACTATGTAATTTGGAAACAGGCGTAGTTACGCCTGTTTTCCTATAAGCAGAGGAATATTAAACTCCCACTTATAGCCGATTGCCGCTTAACGGGAACTTTTACGTTTATATGAGTCTAGACATTTTAAAAACAGAAGGTAAAACTAAAAACCTTTAGTCTAAAGCAATTTTAATAACATATGTACAACTAATATCATTATTTTTTGCTACCGCAGCTTTAATCAAAATGATAGGACAATACTATGTTAATTGATGCATGAATTTACCGAACTCGAAATATCCATTTGCATGTATTTAACGAAACATTTGGCAAAACAAAACACGTCATTGCATTTTGATACGTGCCATGCGTCGGTAAATAATGTAAACTTAATGTGGTTGCATTAATTACCACTTAAGCCTTTAATAACTGCAGTGTTAATTACCTTCGCCGCTATTTACTAATGTCACTACACATAAATAAAACAACTTCATAGAATAACTCCCAATCAGATAAAGCCCTTTAGCAGTTATAACCACCTATGGGTTGATAATTATTATGAGTTTAGATTCAAAATAATTAAATAAATTCTACTTAATGTAAAATTCGACCTGTTGTTGAAATGATATAGTAAAGTAAATACTCTTTATTGTACACAATAGAGAAACAAATGGTTTATGACAAGTCTTGAAAATATAATGTACAACAGGCGGCCTGATTGCTAAAGAGCAATCTCTCGCAGGCAACCTTAGGATGGAATGAAAGTTAAAAGAAATTATAGGGGCTGTGTACAATGTAATATATATATTTAAAAAATAATAAATTAATAGGATTTAAGAAGAGAGCAAAATGTTCAATACATAGATAAATGAATACTAACCAGGAGAAACAAGTACATATATATGTAATTCAATAGAATATACTAACAATAATAGGATATACATACTAACTTTAAATATACACAAAATATTATTTTAGAGTAATGGTAAGTAAGATGTTCAAACTTTTTAAAATAATGGCATTATTTTCACAAAAATAGAAGACAATAAAACGTCGACAAATGTTTCACCTCTAAACGAGGCATTCTCAAGACTGTCTCAGAGAGAACAGCTGTTGTGTACTTACCATTACTTTGTCATGGATTTTCGCCAGGTAACGCCTGATTCTATCCAATATTTATTATTATAGAAACAAATAGCACTAATTAGAAGAAGAGAGATAAAATCTTTTAACATATTTTTAAAAGATGCAAGTGTTTGTGCGCGTTTAATCTGTAGCGGCAGAGCATTCCACATACGAACTGCTTGAACAGTGTAGCACTTGTCAGAGAATCTTGTGGAATTGATCTCAATTCGACCGTATGTTATTTTCTGTTAATCTGTGAATATTTTTCACTCACTTAACATTATTAATAGCCTTTCGATGGTACCAGTTAGCTTCATACTTCTCAAGCTATTCATTTCCACTAAATTAACATAATATGTTGATATAGGGATATTATCCCTTAAGCACGTCCAAAATGCATTGTAATTTCCATAATTTCAACAGAATTCTGAGAATTTTATGTGAAAAGAGAATTCCACACCTAAAATTAGCCGTCTGGGAATAAATTGGAAAAAACAATGGAAAATAAGATGTTGAAATTTAGATAATTGCAATGATTTCGCTAACTAGAAGACATGTTAACCGTCGACATATGTTTCACCTACTCACGAGGCATTATCAAGACTGTCTCAAAGGGACAGCTTGCTGGGAGACAGTCTACACACACGACAGTAACGCCTGATTCCATTCAGTAATAAATTGGAAACCATAAAACCATTTCACGCGGCTAAAGCTGCAAGCGTCCACTAGTATAATATTAAGTGAGTCAAAATATCACCATTTGTACGATTTTAAATATATAATAATAATAATAATGCATTGCTAGAGCCGTACTTACGGACTAGCAGTGATTTGCTTGATACTCACTCGATTCTTTACTGTGGAGCCATTGCCGCTTGTCGTGTTGCACGCGTTAAATTCCCCGAAGCTAACCGTGCACCACGACCGGATGGTGTTCCCGTATGGCAGGCAAGAATCGAGCGACGTATCGGCACATTTAGGACTCTCATTGCAAAGCTTATCTCTTTCAGCCGGGGAAATAGTCGTCCCCGGGTCATGCGTTTCGTGACTCAGGCATTTGCTGAGACCGGTATTCGTCCCCAGCAATACTTAGCCAATGTCACGGAACGTATTGACTTTCTGAAACAGAAAGTGTATGCATGGGCAAGCCGTATCCGTCGTTATAGAGAGCGTGTAAATAGATACTGGCAGAATCGCATCTTCCAAAGTGACCAAAGGAAGGTGTACCGAGAGTGGGAGGGAACTGGACAACGTTTGAACGACGGACAACTGCCAGATGCTCACGCCATGAATCAATTTTGGCGTGACTTATGGTCGGTGCCCGTCGAACATTCGGAGGGCGACTGGATCCGTGTCGTCGAGCGTGAATGCAGTATCATCGAACCCATGGAATCTATTACCATAGACTCCGAAGACGTTAGTTGTGCAATGAGTACGACCCCGAACTGGAAAAGTCCTGGGCCGGATGGATTGCACAACTTTTGGATAAAGTGGGTTCAGAGCTCGCATGAACGCTTGGCAACACAGTATCAAGAAGCCCTTGAGTCTGGTTCCTTACCCGCTTTCATGACCACTGGCATCACCTTCCTGCTCCATAAATCAGGTAGTACCACGGAACCTAAAAACTATAGACCCATCACTTGCTTACCTACCATCTACAAGCTCCTTACATCTATTCTGAGAAGTAAAATAAACTCGCACATAGTATCTAATAATATCTTAGATAACGCTCAGAATGGATGTAGGGCTGGGTCTCGTGGTACTAAGGAGCTACTCCTCATTGATATGGCCATTAGCCAACAAGTCAAGCGGAGTAGGGGCGCCCTCTCTACTGCCTGGATTGACTACAAGAAGGCCTATGATTCGGTGCCTCATTCATGGCTGAGGAGGATTTTAGAGTTGTATAAAATTAATCCGACTCTTAAATCCTTCTTAGTCTCGTGTATGGGACAGTGGACCACAGTCCTTCGTCAACCAGGTAGTGGTGGGCACGCCTCTGACCCGCAAGGCTTGATAAGGATCGAGCGTGGTATATTCCAGGGCGACAGTTTGAGTCCATTGTGGTTTTGTTTAGCACTGAATCCACTTAGCACATTGCTGAAGGATTCAGGGCTAGGCTATCGGTTTCGTAGAGGGGGTGAGGTTCTATCTCACCTGATGTACATGGATGACCTCAAACTGTTCACACTGAAGCACCAAGATTTAGTGACATTATTAAAAACTACGGAAGTTTTTAGTAATGCCATTAAGATGGAGTTCGGTGTTGATAAGTGTGCGGTTATGCATGTACAACGGGGGAAGGTTGTAAATTCACCGAATTTACAACTTTCTGAGATAATAACTCTCAGATCTCTCTCCGAGACCGAAACATACAAATACCTTGGTATGTCAGAGTCATTGGGTATAGCGGTAGAGGATATCAAGAAATCGGTGAAAGAACGTTTTTTTGGCCGCCTGACAAAAGTTCTTAACAGTTCTTTGTCCGGTGGTAATAAAATGCGGGCTTTCAATGGTTGGGTGATACCTTTATTGTTATACTCCTTTGGCATACTTAGGTGGACTCAAACGGAACTAGACGCCCTGGATAGGCGAGTCCGTCAACAACTCACATTGCATCGAATGTTACACCCACGATCATCTGTCATGAGACTGTACATTCCACGGAAGTGGGGGGGTCGGGGATTTTTGAATGCCAAGAACCTCCACAACCGTGAAGTGTGCAGTCTGAGAGATTACTTTCTACAGAACGGGTGTGACATTCATTGCGATGTCGTGATGGTTGACAAGGGCCTGACACCTCTTTCCTTGGCTAACGAGAACTGGCGTAAACCAAAGGTACTAGGTACTGAAGACCGTAGGGACGTATGGAAGAGTAAGGAGCTACACGGGCGGTTCTACCGGGTCTTAACAGGACCCGACGTAGACCTGCTCGCATCGGTGAACTGGCTGCGTTTTGGTGACCTCTTTGGGGAAACTGAAGGTTTTGCCTGTGCAATTGCAGATGAGGTTATCAAGACGAACAACTATCGGAAATACATCATGAAGGACGGTACGGTCGACATTTATCGAGCATGCCACCGTCCTGGTGAATCACTTCGCCATATTATTTCCGGTTGTTCGTATCTTGCTAACACCGAGTACTTGCATAGGCACAATCAAGTAGCCAAGATCATCCACCAGCAACTTGCTCTTCAATATGGCCTTATTGAGTTTGAAGTACCGTACTATAAGTACACACCAGTGCCAGTTCTTGAGAATGGTCGTGCATTGCTCTACTGGGACCGATCAATCATCACGGACAGGACTATTGTTGCCAATAGGCCCGATATCGTGTTGGTTGATCGGACCCAGCGTCGGGCAGTGCTCGTCGACATCGCCGTCCCGCATGACGAGAATCTCGTGAAGGCAGAGAAGGACAAACTTAGTAAGTACCTCGATCTGTCCTTCGAGATAACCGCCATGTGGGACGTAGACTCGACGATCATTGTCCCGGTGATCGTTTCGGCAAACGGATTAATAGCGAAGAGTCTCGATCAACATCTCAAGAGACTCTCGTTAGATTGTTGGATCAAGAGTCAGATTCAGAAGGCTGTTATCCTCGACACGTGCCGTATTGTTAGGAGGTTTCTTAGTCTGTAGCCTCCACCGCCGTTAGTTTGGGTCCTACTCCGCTACTGGTGGGTCACTATTTTTTATATTTTTAAATGTATTTGTTTCTTTTTTTTATAAATGTATTTAAAAATGTAGGAAATAAGAATGTAAAGGAATAAACGAAATAATAATAATAATAAATACTCTTTATTGCACACAAAAAGAGACAGATATGTTACACATGCCTTAAGAATAATGTACAATAGGCGGCCTTATTGCTAAAGAGCAATCTCTTCCAGGCAACCTTAGGATGGAAAGAAACGGAGAGAGATGATAGGGGTTGTGTACAATGTATTAATAATATAATAAATTGATAAAATATACGAAGAGAGTAGATAGTGAAAGAGTTCAGTGAGTAATAAAATAAATAAATACTAATAATAATAAATACCCATAATATATATCACCTAGCTACGAGTATAAATATTATAATATGGACAGTGTTAGCACATTGAGAGATAATGATCTTTTAGCATATTTTTAAACGAAGATTGTGATTGTGCCCGTTTAATAGGTAGAGGCAGTGCATTCCACAGACGAACAGCTTGGACAGTGAAACATTTGTCTGAGAACCTTGTCGAGTGCACTGGAACCTCAAGTATTAAGTTTTCCGATGACCTCAGAGACCTCAAATGCGTGTCATGAAGGAACTGAAATCGTTCTTTAAGATAACGCGGAGTACAAGGATTGAACAGAACACTGTATAATAGAGACAGGATATGAGTATTCCGGCGAAGGCGAATTGGGAGCCACTTGAGCATTTTCCGGAATTCTGATACATGATCATATTTGCGAAGACCAAATATGAATCTAATACAAACATTTTGAAGTCGCTCAAGCTTATCAAGTTGCTCCTCTGTGAGATCAAGATAGCTGACATCAGCGTAATCAAGGATAGGGAGTAATAACGATTGTACCACCGCAGTTTTAGTGGCAATAGGAAGTAGCATCCGCAATCTGCGCAGCGACCCCGTAGATGCGAATATTTTGCGTCTAACCTCTTGAAGTTGATGGTCCCAAGATAGCGTCCCATCGATATGAATACCCAAGTTTTTAACTGTATCACTAATGTCTACAGGGGTACCATTAAATGTAATTTGAGGCAACTGTGTGATATCCAGACGTGACATGAACCAAGGACTGCCTAGAATAATAGCTTGAGACTTCGATGGATTAACCTGAAGTCCGTGACTCACACTCCACTCACAAATGCGTTCCAAGTCCAAATTTATTGTATTAATTGCATTATTATATATATCAAAGTAAAAATAGTTAATACCATACGAACACTTTAAACTGGTTTATAAAATATGGAACATGTGGAAATGTAAATTACAGATGCAAAGCGGGATGCGCTCACTCAAAGCCTTCACACACTAATGAGGAAGGGAGTGGATTTTTTTCCTCTTCAAAAGGAAATTTTCTCGTCAACTGTCTTCTATCTAAAATATGAGCATCTAATGGATTTTATTTTCAGAGCGCATAGAAAGAGGACGTTATTTACAGTTAAATCGGAAAACACTATTATAAACTACTTCTAAGTTGCATTAAGCCTGGAACACCTTACCTGCGCATGTGTTTCCTTTGTCTCACAACCCGAGGTTGAGGTGATGAGGTAAATTAGTAGGTCGTCAAATTGAGGGCAACTCTCAATAGTATTGTGTACTGTGAGAGTCGCCCACAGTTGTCACGGTTTTCCATCAGGCGGGCGGTGTCAATTTGGAAAAATCATACGTAAAAAAAGGTCTTACAATAGTTAAATTTATTCGTATTTTAGCTGCATTGATTTCAGATTAGAGAAGGAAAACTCGACACAAAAACCCTATACCAAGTCATCTGGCCAGCGTGGTATATGTAGACTGATTTCCCCCCTCTTTGGGGGATGCTTATGCTCAGCAGTGGGCGAGAAATGGGCTGAGATGATGACAATGACTTCATCTTTAAACTGATTTTGGATAGACTATATCGATAAAAAAAAAATATTTCTGTCAGTTCTGGCCAATACCTACAAATACTCTTTCCAAGTGCCAAGTGGAATCTTATAATCTCTACCCACCCCAACGGCAAAGAGACGTCTCTTTAGTAATTAGCCAACCTTTTATCTATGTACTATTTTTTTGAAGCAAATGGCATAAAGCAGTTGCCAACCCTAAACTATCTAAGTTGAAATGGATGGCAAACTAATACTTTCTGTAGAGCTTATATAGATCACCCGGGGGCCTACGTCAATGGCAAACTGACGTACTATTTTGGTGCAAGCTTGTTTGTCCCGGAACTTTATTGATGACATAAAGATAGGCCGAGAACTCACTAAAGGACTAAGGTTACTTTGTGCTTCAAAGGAGCTTTCTTGCAATAGATCACGGAATAAAAGTCACTAAAAGGTTTTGGGTTAGAACATTTTGGAGCAGAAAAATACAACTTTTACATAATATCTAAAGACCTTAAAACTATTATCTTGTTCTAGTGTGCATAAGAGCCCAGCTAGGTAAAGAGAACCTGCAAATGGTGCACCTGCCGATCAAACCCAGAAGTTTCCGTATTGAAATGAGGTTAATAATGCCCTTAATAAGGCATATCTATATTATAATAATATCATGTTTGGAATTATTGGTCAGTCTATCTGTACCGAAGAGATTTTCTTGTGGTTTTCAAGAATAGATTAAGTTCAGTTCGGGGTAAAAGACTGGTCTGTAAGGTTTCATCAAAATCGGACCAAGCCACGGGCATCAGCTAGTATATGTATAGTGTGTTTTTAGAGTTCCGTAGTAAAAATCTCGGTTAGTGCTGGAAAAATGAAATTTTTCACGGATATGTGTATTTACTATTCCGACAAACCGCTACAATACAATTATAAAAAATATTTATTTTCTGTGCTACCTCCCCTACAAATAGTGGGGATGATTTTTTTTCCTCACGTCAACCCCATCGTGTAATGTATAATTAGATAGGTATTTGTAAAACATTGGGAGGTTGCTAAGACAATTTTTTGATTTAGGGGTCAGTTTAAAGCGCAATTTTTTGTTAAAACAGAGTGTCCCCCCCTCAAAAAACTAAACGGCTAGCTCGAAGAATCTGAAATGTTTTTTTATGGTAGTCCATTTAATGAAGTTTGAAGGAAAACTATAACGAACCAGATGAATTTGTTAGTTTAGGAGTTATAAGAGCCTATAATGGGTAACTACGGAACCCTATATAATACGTGGCACTTGGCTGATTTTTTTACTTTTAAATTACTCAGATCCTAAAGTTACTATTACTTTACTTCACAAAACAACAAACTAAGTTTAATATTGAATGGAATCAGGCGTTACCTGGCGAAAGTCCATGATAAAACAATGGGGTAAGATGTTGATTTTTTATATAATTGCACTAATTTCGCTAACTAGAAGACATTATAAACGTTGACATATGTTTCACCTACTCAGGAGGCATTCTCAAGACTGTCTCAAAGAGAACAGCCTAAGTTTAAACTAGGCCCAAAGCGCGCTGGGAAGTATAAAACTGTAGGTCTGTGATATGATAACAAATAAATTAAGGAGGTACATTATAATCTATAGTTATTGTGTAAACTCACTTTATTTTCGCTAACTCACCGACCACATACTGTTAATACAGTCAAATGCATTCAAAACCTTGAAAACCCACTACTCTAAAAGTCCATAAACCTTGATCGACTACCCTGGATTTGCTACATTTACCATAAAACTTAAGAGCACAATTTGGGCAGGGTGCCCATCATATACACAACTTGAGGCTGAGGAAGATTTACTGCATACATAAGTTCTACCGTTTGTATCTAGAGTGGCAAGCTATAATTTGCATAATAAACTGAGGTTCTAAAATACATTGGTGCAGAACTAAAAGGGGTTTTATGTTATCGTTAAAATATTCATAGCGTAAAATCCTTATCTAATTGGCTACCCGCGACTTTGCAGTAATGAAGTAGTTTTAGAGGTAAAAGTAAAAAGTAGCTTAGTACCTTCCTACACCACCGGGCGCCACTGTACCGCCGGGCGCCACTGGAAATACGTTATGCTTGTAACCAGAGACGCCCGGCAACGGACGTTAGAGCGGCCACGGCCTTGGGCCGCGGAACTAAAAAAAAAAAGAAAGTACCTTCCTACAAAATTTCATCTTAAGTAGGCGCTATTCCATTTCGCAAGTCTTCCATGCAAGTATGTCGTCACATTTGCAACTTGTCTACAAGTTGAATAAACATATATACTTGCATACGTCATACTAACACGCAAGAATTGCCTTTACGTGAAGATGCTTGAACAATCAAACAATCTTTTTAATAGTCTGTATTAATTTTGCATTGAATAGGCGGGCTATACGAAAACATCTTTTACCTTTATAAGCTATAATTTAACGAGCAACATAGGCCATTTTACATCACGCTTTGATCAAAAGGAGTGGAGTATCAACGAACAATGTTGCAAAGACTAAGTTACTAAATATACTTTATGAAAATTCTGTAATTTTAATTTTGCCCGAATAAGTCCGAAGAGATTAAACCAAAGGTTTAATTATAATAAACTCTAGCAATATTGTAATGGGACACTTTACAGGTCGCTCACTATAGGGATTCTATTTCTCGCTTATAGGGTTTTAGGGTGAGAGAGCTGTTGAAACCCGAGTGTAAATGAACTTGAAATAAGAATATACGGGCGTAAATTTATATCCTGCCGCGTCAGGTAAGTTAATGAACCACAATTCATTTCAGAGGTTCTTTCGATTTATATATTTGCTTAAAAAACATAAAATTATCTATGAGTGATATAATAGGTAACCAAAAAATGAAAACTAAGCACAAAAATACGAGTATAATAATCATTTTCAAAAAAAGAGGTCATGGTACTGCCTCAAATAGTCTCTCTATACCACTATAAGGTTACCTGAAAGAGATTGCTCTTTAACGATAACGCTCCTGTAATGCATTATTTTCAAGACTTGCATTTTTTTAAGGAGACTCAAGGGACCCTCATAGCCTATCAACGAAATCCAAAAGTGCCGCTGCAGACAGTTCACAAGGCTTTGCATTTGAGTGAGTGCACGTACGTGAAGGTATAATGTGACTTGTTTTACACACACATGTGTTGTACACAAAGCTACACACAACCTTTTTACTCTACTTTTCGTGATCACTCACACAAATCCAAGCTCAGCTTAGGCCTAGCGAACTGTACCTATTCAGGGAAACAGGTGGTAGTGTTTTTAAGCATCATTGTATTTACATCTTATTACAAAAATGTATGACTGTATCGGCAGAATACTGAAACGTCACTCAAATATTTAAGTACTGTTTATATGCTTGAGCAGCACTTAAACTTAATTTTTTCATACAAAAACGTCACTTTGTGTATCTGCTTATTTGAGTGACGTTTCAATATTCGGTGGTATGATTCTGAAACTTCATCAAATCTGAAGCTTTATATATTTTTGTATTTCAAAGCAATTAGTTTGCTTAAACTATTCTTAAAATATTAAGAAATTAATTATAAAACTGAAGCTTTATGTATAACGTTTTTATGAAATCTTAACACAAATATAAGAAATAATATTGTGTAATATAATAAATCTTTGAAGGCGAAGAGCCGTGTTCATAAAAGCACGCGTGCAATCTACGTTCAATTTAATGGCGTAAGCATATCTCACGTCGCCATGGTATATCCATCCAATTTGAAGAGATTATGTAAAACACGCGGAATTGTTTGCATTTGTTTTATAATAAGGGCACACGTTGGAGTAAATAATGTCATAAATGTTACATGACAGGAAGCTACAGAACAAGTATTTACATATTAAAATGCCACCAATTTAAGCAGGAAACTTGTGATATAAAGGTACAACCACTCTTGTATCCCCGGAGGCGTAGGCAGAGATATAATACCCACGTAATAGGTGGATAACCTTTATGCACTTTTATGTTTAGCAGAACTTCGTCCGGTGACAGACAGGTGTACCTCCTTGCAGGTGAAGTTGATGTATCTTTTAATCTTGGTTATTTTTTCTGATGTATGGTACCTGGTAACTAAATCTGACTAGTCTAACCACAGAACTTTGATATCGCTTATGTGTCTTGAAGGTCAATTGCATTCGCCTCACGGAAAATAGATATCGAAGTTCAACCGCATTGCATTTACACTGAAAAGCCTGGAATGAGGGAATATTGTATTTATGTAGGTATGTTGTTGTTTTAACACTATTCCTGAAACTAAGTAGAGACTATAATATGATAAAATAGCAACAGAACCTGAAATCCAGTACAATAGTTTTAGATTACACTGCCAGTAAGCACTCGATCCCCATGGCCCAAGTGTTGAGTTTGCATTCAAACATATATAGGTATTTCAGCGCAGACATAAATGTGTGATTAAATTAGTACCGACCTATTATAAATGCACTGGTATAACTGGTCGCCTACTTTAACTATTTAGTCTCACCGTTACAAGATTAAGGTGATCAATAGCAACACGTTACATAACAACATTAAATTGAATAATAATGTTGCACCTTTGAAATGAATGCATTCAATGCCGATTAGTGATAAAAGCCATTCGTCAAATTAATTTATGTCTATTATTAGTCCTAACTCCGCTAGATTTAGTAACAATTAATACCTGAGTAATTTAGTTGGGTCGGGTTCGTAATTAATATCTAATGAAATTTATAATTCAAATAAGATTAGAAGTAACATAACTATGAAGTTATGTTATATATTTTATAAGCAGTGAAGTACATATATATAACATTTTGTTATATAATTTTACGTCGCGATTTGGCGAATTTGGCGACGCCGTAATCCCAATATTAACACAATGTGATCACAAAATGTCTTGGGCTAGTGGTGTATTGGTCAGTTGGTAGAACGTTCCTCCTGGAAAAGGATCAGTCACTGGTTCGAGTCCAGCCCAAGACTATAGTTTTGTGATTCCTACTATATATGAAGTTATTATTATGTTGTAATCAAAATAATGTCACATAAAGATTATCAGCGCGTCTCTAACGGCGAAATTTAAAAATTGTCCAAGAACGACAGGTTGACGTTTATGTTCGTTTGTTAAAAAAATCCTCGACATAAATAAATTCTTATCCGGCGAACCTCGTACTGCCGAGAGACACAGCAGGGTCACTTATCTTATCGAGTCGACTTCTGTATTCAAATCATCCAAAACTCACTGGAATTTAAACGAAAAATTTGTTTCAATGTGACTATTATGTATTCAGTACTTGTATTCTAGTCCGGTCAATTTAGACATTCGAAGGTGCATAAAGTCCCAGCAAGCTGAAAATCAGTAAAATAGTTTAGAACATAATTATAAATAAAATTTAAAAGTTCCCCATCATTCCCGTGTGTGGAAAAATTTTTATTCGAGGTCAAAGGTCCAAAAAAAAACTTTTTCGCAATTTTCAGCAAAACGGTAAGTTTTATCATAAAAGTACCGTAGACAAAATTGTAGATCTTAGAATTATCTATAAAAACGTGTCAATACTTTTTTTCCTACGAGCCACCCTTTCTGAGATATCTATATATACAAATGGGAAATGTAATTTTTGTCCCCACCTTAGCTCTCGAGAACTGCTTATGCTACAATGATGGTTGACCCTTTTATGGATAGCCCTCTATCTGGAGGCAAGCCAAAAATAGAAAGTTTGACCTAGCCCTAAGGGGTCCAAAGTTATAGGCCAAATGGATATGGAGAATGTCTCTCTTAGCTCTCGAGAACCGCTTATGCTACAATGATGGTTGACCCCTCTATGGATAGCCCTCAATCTGGAGGCAAGCCAAAAAGTAGAAAATTTGACCTAGCCCTAAGGGGTCCAAAGTTATAGGCCAAACCCTTGGCCGAAATCTTGGCATCCGCCAAGACACCATACTGGTTTTGGCGTATAACTTTGGACCCCTTAAGTTTAGGTCAAATTTTCTATTCTTAGGCTTGCCTCCAGATCAAGGGCTATCCATAAAGGGGTCAACCATCATTGTAGCATAAGCAGTTCTCGAGAGCTAAGGGGGACAAAAATTACATTTCCCATTTATATATATAGATATCTCAGAACCGGTGGCTCGTAGGAAAAAGTATTGATACATTTTTATAGATAATTTTAAGATCTACCATTTTTTATTAGGGTACTTTTATGATAAAACTTACCGTTTTGCTGAAACTGCGAAAAACTATTTTGTTTGACCTTTGACGTTGAATAAATTTTTTTCCATACACGGGAATGATGGGGAACTTTTAAATTTTATTTATAATTTTGTATTTCTAACAAGCAACATGGACAGAGCAAACCAGGTCGATGTGGTCAATACTGATTATAGCAAAGCTTTCGATCGTATAGAACACCAGACTCTGCTAGTCAAGCTTTCCAATATGGGTGTTCATGGCAAGTTACTCGATTGGGTTTCTTCATATCTTTCTGATAGGTCTCAGTCAGTTGTGTTGAACGGGTATTCCTCATCATGGCATAGTATTATGTGCGATGTTCCTCAAGGATCCCTATTGGGGCCCCTCCTGTTTCTAGTATTTATTAATGATATTAGTTCCTGTTTCAAGCACTCTAAATTTCTACTTTTCGCGGACGATATGAAGGTTTTCGCGAGGGTCAACAATGAGAGTGACGCTAACCTATTGCAGGATGATCTAAGGCGTCTTGACACCTACTGTCGTATAAACTACCTTGACCTCAATGTCTCTAAATGCTTTTCCATGAGCTTTACGCGTAAACGACAGACATTCAAATTTGATTACGATTTCAATGGTCAAAGATTAATGGTGATAACCACAGCAAAGGACCTTGGCGTTTTGCACGACAGCAAGCTCCTATTCGATGAACATGTAAAACGGGTACTTGGCAAAGCTTACAAAGCACTAGGGTTCATTATCCGCAGCTCTGGTGACTTCAAGAATATGAAAACTGTCAAAGTCCTCTACTGTGCCTACGTTAGAAGTCACTTGGAGTATGCTTCCCAAATTTGGAACCCGTGCTATGCTTGCCACTCTAATGATGTTGAGAGGATTCAGAAAAAGTTCATCCGTTACTTGGGGTTTAAATTTAAATTAGACCATCTTGAGGAACTCACTTATGAAGAACGTTGCATTAATTTACACTTACTACCGCTTCACGTGAGACGTATTGTCTCTGATTTGACTTTTCTTTCGAATTTGGACCAGGGACGGGTGGACTGCCCTGATCTTCTTAGTGACGTAAAATTAAGAGCACCAACTCGAAGATTGCGGCATACTCCTGTGTTCTACGTTGCACCTTTTCACACCAATTTCAGAAGAAACAGTTACTTGCCCAGAGCACTAGCAAAGTTTAACAGCCTTAACGTTTAACAGTCAATACGATCTCTTTTTCAATAGTATACGTTCCATACGATCAAATTTAACTATGAATTTTGTAAATACCACTGTCTTAATTCAATTCACTATTACACTCTAACAAGCAGTGGGTTCCGGTTTCGTGGTTTATTATTTGATACGTTAATATTTTTTTTTTTACAGCAAAGATTACTTTGAATGCCTATTTTCTATTAAATTTAGATAGTTACAGGATTTAATGTTTATTACAATATTTCGTAATTTTGAATCACAACACGATGAATAATTATATATAGACGGTTGTGGACGCAGATATCTGGATATACATCACCTTTACGTATATTATTGTTTTTTCTATCTGCTTTTATTATTTTTCTTATTTGTCTGGATGTCTGTAGTTTAGACGTTTAAATCTACTTAACACATTTGTACGTGCCTATGCTGCATCCGATTTTTATAGGTACTTTTATTAAGTCATATGTACTTGTTATCTCTAATGCAACACGCCGTTTGCACTTTGCTTGGTGTTGAGTGCGAGTTCATACATTTCTTATTTGTGACTAAGTGATTAGTAAAATCAGTTGCACTCGCGCTTAGCATTTTAACGGAGTGTAAACCAGTCCGGTTACTACTATAATTATGGTTGTGTTTGTAGGTAGGTATTTCTTATAACCTGTGTAAATTGTATGCCGCACACTGCAGCCCGCTGAGTGGACGACTATTTAATGTTGCCTACATTGTTTATAAACCATATGTGGAAGCTTGTAATTGGCATTTGTTGGCATAATATTCATAACTAATGTGTACTATAGCCGTAAGCTCCCCAAATAAAATAAAATAAATAAAAATGTTCTGAACAATTTTACTGATTTTCAGCTTGCTGGGACTTTATGCACCTTCACTCTCATTTTTTGGTCTAAATTGACCGGACTATTCACTGTGATCAGTCTTGGAATTATGATATATAACCGTGATCATGGCGCTTGTAACAGTGCCGAAATATCGGAAACTCATGAAAATAATACATGGTAAATATCACGGTTATACTCCGTGAAAGTACCACCGTTTAAAAAAATATTTTGGACTCAGTTTCTATATAAGAACCGACTGGAAGTATTACTTTGAAAAAAAAAACACATTTTTGTTCAAAAAGAACCTTAAAATTGATGTAGTAAGTATCTAGCTCTCTATTTTTATTTTTTTTTGTTGTATTATACACTCTTTTTAATTTTGACACGAGACCAATGTACATTCGTCCACATTTAGTCTTAAGAAAATGTGTAAATGAGTCAATTATTTGAAAAGAGTGACCGAGAGTTTTATTGCCAGGTTCTTTCTCTCGGTTCTACTTATTGCTTTGCGAATCTGGCAGTACATGTAAATATAGAAGCAATGAAATTTTTTATTTTAAGTACTTACTGACGTTTGTAAGAGCCATTTAGTGACCTATACAAATAATTAAATCATTTCATTTCATTTCAAATGGGTACCTACTCTTGGTTGCTCACTGCCTTAAAAAATCTTCGTAGTGCTATCCAGAGGCGCTCGGCAACATACGTAGGTTGCAGTAGCCTCGGGCCGTGGAATTAAAAAAAACTACATACATTTTAAGTATGTTATAAAAAAAAGTGTTGTTTTTCAGAGTAATACTTCCAGTAGGTCATAACTTTTTTTTAAACGGTGATACTTTTACAGTGTATAATATCTCTAATGTTGATAATATATTTTCAATTCAATTCAATTCATTCAATTCCAATTTTATTCTGTTTGCGATTAATCCAGGTAATCAGTACGTAGATACGAGGGGACTTATAACTGTAATGGACATGCAATTTATAAAAAAAAGGTACCTATACAAGAATATTGTGGTAGCATTTTCTACGTGATGAGAATGCTAATGGATAAATAACTTTGTAATTTATTCAGTCGACAGAAACATTGAGACAGGTGCCTTTTAGCTTCAAGTCGTATAGAAGACTCTCCATTAACTGTTATTATAAGTAAATTCAGTCTTTAAAGTGACAACTTCGAATACAATTGGGACTGGATAATTATGATGATTACGAATCAAGATTTTCATAAAAATGTTTTAAAATAAAATGTGAATGAGATATTTATTCAACATTCTCCAGTCCCAATTGTATTCGAAGTTGTCACTTTAAAGACTGAATTTACTTATAATAACAGTTAATGGAGAGTCTTCTATACGACTTGAAGCTAAAAGGCACCTTGTTTTGAAAATTGCTGCAATTTGGCAACTAAAAAAAGGGAAATCATATAGGTAAGCTTACAAATAGACAATTTATTGGTCATCCCTTTAACTCCCTCTTACTACATACAACTAAACAAAGTCCTCCCCGCGTCTGTATGTCTGTTCGCCATACATTAAAAAACTACAGTACCAATTTTCAAGAATTTAATATTTTCACCAATGTATAGAGTGGTTCTTGGGAAAGGTTTGTACCTTTACAATTTTTTTTTGTATTTCAAAGCAATGAGTTTGCTTAAACTATTCTTAAAATATTAAGAAAGAAATTATAAATAGATCACAAAAACTGATGTCATCGGCGGGACTCGAATCCACGGCCTTTCCCTAACAGGCGGAGTGCTCTGACCAACTGAGCTACGATGACCACTACCGACGACATCGAATTTTTGCTTCATATCATATTCATAATTTCTACATCGCGCTATTAAGGTTAGCGTTGAATCCAACGCTAACCTTAATAGCGCTAACCTTAATATTTTAAGAATAGTTTAAGCAAACTCATTGCTTTGAAATACAAAAAATATATGGATTTGGTAAGGATTCATCTAAAAATTCAGTGTTTAAATATCGTTGTAACACGATACACTGGTACCGTCAGTTCGGTAGAACTGCGGCAGGTGGATCCAACGCTAACCTTAATAGCGCGATGTAGAAATTATGAATATGATATGAAGCAAAAATTCGATGTCGTCGGTAGTGGTCATCGTAGCCCTTTACAATTTGTCAAGCAGGCAAAGCCGTGGGCAGACGTTAAGAATATCAGACGCTAGTCTTAACTATAAGTACAGATAACTGTCGTTATACATAATATCTACTAAAAACCAACCAACCACGACCAACTTTATCACTACTAGTGGTTTAACTTAGTAAAGGTACCTATAGTTATAAAACTAAAGATAACAATCCATTTTGAAAATCTAACCTTAATCCTACAATAGAACTGTGGCAGTTTGCTCCAAGAGGCAATAGTTGAATTTATGAGGTCACGTAGGGAATGCAAATCTTACACACGAGAACGTGTTATACGTTTAAAGTAATTTTTACATTTTCTTGAAAGATTTTGTGATAACATTGTTTTAAAATTGTCAGGTTCAATATTTTCTTTTACCTACATACTGCCTTCTTTGTTTACAATAGTATATAGGATTTTCACCACGATCTTAGGAGGTTGAGCAAGGGACAAAATTGTAGCGAAGTTAAAACAGGCCGGTAAGCGGCAATAATTTTTGCTCGTCCTATTATTAGCCTACGTAACAAGCCTAATTGTATGTATTTACTTATTCTTTATTTCAGCTAAATTTAACTCTCACTGCATTCAAATGCAGCTGAGAGTTAAATCTACCAAACGCCTTTCAAAAAATACATGTCAAAAATTGACACAACAACCGGCTTCAAATTACCGAAATGGGGACCAAATAATTGTCGGATTGGGACCAAATTGAAATGGGACCACTTGGGAATAGCTATCAATAAAAAAAAATCTATATCGGTTCGCCCACTCCAAAGATATATGAGGTAATATATGAGATAATTGATAACGTCCTCCTTTTTTGGAAGTCAGTTGAAAAAATGTAAAATCTCTGCCACGAAAATATCAAACTTAAAGAATAAAAATACACTCTTAAAGTAATGAAACCTTTACAATTTACCGCTTCGATATACTTAATTCTAAAATCTACATCGAGATTGGTTTCATTACTAGTGTAGTAGTGAAACCAATGTCATTAAATGCGATCCTACCACTTAATTGCTCGCAACCTCACAAACTCACTCAACCACGATTCAATCATGCTGAAAGCATCCTAAATTATACATACCATTAGTTCTTCCACTCAAGACTTTCCGTTCAAGTGGCTTGTACTCGTTATGCTACAGTTACAGCTGAAACCTGTAGCACGCCGCATCTCGGCCCTTATCTGAAGAGCTCTAGTGGCTCTAGCTTCAAGCAATAGTAAAAAATATCTTGCTTTAATTGGATTGCCTTTTATTAGCGTAATAAAATTGGGTTTACTCTGTCGAAATTAAACACGTTTCAGTGTTTCATTGTTTCATTCGTTTTGAATGAAATGGCAGCATCGAGAAATGGTTATTTGAATCGATCATCGAACCTTTTTCATTAAAATTATTAAAGTAAATACGTACCGTGCTAATTAATAGGTTGCGATATGTCCTTTTGACTGACCTACAATTCGAATTTTCTCAATTTAATAACATTTTCTTTTCTGAAGTAATACTGAGTAAAGAACCCAATAAAAAATATAAGCTAGTCATAATGTATCTTGCTAGTTTTCTCTAGTCTACATAATTATTAAACTAGCTGCCCTGTTTCGTCCAAGTGGAATAGTTTTCTAGTAGTGTAAGTACCGTCTAAACTTTGATTATGCATTTATTGAAAAGGTGTTAATTTGGAATTACAAAATAAGACTTCAATTTTATTTATTTGCTTAGAAAGATTTGTTCATTTGTTTGGTTGTGCCTATACCTTTTTTACTGCTTCGATGGCATGGGCGGTATTGCATCGGCTTTCGAATCCGAAGTCTCGGGTTCGATCCCCGGGTCGAATCAAATATTTGTGTGATCCACAAATGTTGGTTTCGGAGTTTGGGTGTTTTCTATATGTATGTATTTAGAAATATATACCTAAGTATGTTTTTCAGATGTCTAGATCCCATATCACAAGCTTGTAGCTTAGTTTGGGCTAGATGACGTTGTGTCAAAATGTCTATAATATTATGCCGCCTATACCGGGTGTTACGTAAGGGTTATATCAACCCGAAGCCAGCACCATCAGCTGGTCGACCAGAACCCGTTTCGATATGTCGCGTCCGCCAGAGAAGAAAAAAAAAAGGTTCATAAAAAAAACATTATTACCGAATAAAATACATACTTGTTTAAACAACACTAGCTAAAATCAGCTGCTTCGGTCATCGACATCAAAATAGGTACAAATAAAGCGCGCCTGTGAAAAGCCTTCCGTCTCACTCCTGATAGGACCATTTTGTCTCTGTTTCGCATCAAGCGATGCCGCACGATCATGCGCTCGGTCGAGTCACGAAGTTTCCTAGAATTTTATTTAAAATCATTTAGCAAGGTCACAGGTCAGTTCAGTTGCATTATTTGCTTTGTGCAGTGAGGTAGCTAAATAATTGTTTAGTGTGTTAATTTGTGAGTTGTGTCAAGTTGTGTGGGATAGTGATTGTGTTGTGTAGTAATGGCTCTGAGTAACGAAGAGTATTACGAGATGATGCTTTGTGTAGGAGCATCATAAGGGAATTTGAGCGCTGCCCGGGAGTTGTACCTACCGTGAGTTTTGATACCTAAAAATACTGTGTACGCAGTCGAGTCGAAGCCGCATTTAGCACTGTTAAACAAGAAATTAACCTTTACTGTAAACAGGTAAGATTTTTCTAAAATTGGGGACAGAGATTTTACTATCACTTGCATGTGGTGCACCTGTCGAACCACCGACGAGGATCTAGGGAAACATAACTATGTGTTGGTCAAAATTTTATTTACATAAACAAAAATAATCCTTTAAGGACGCCCACACCGCCGCGACGCCCGCGCCACCGCCAAGGGCATTGTACATACGTACCACGCGCTCATTGTCTAGTTGTAGCTACGTCAAGCCGTAACGTTGGGACACGTTTGTTTTGATTTGAAATATATTTTTAAATTTTTTGATGAACTTTTTTCTTCTTCTTTGGCGGTCGCCATATAGCGAAACGGGTTATGGTCGACCAGCTGAAGATGCTGGCTTCGGGTTGATATAACCCTTTCGTAACACCCTGTGAAGCCATTTTCTGTTCCGATGTATCCTACAACACAAGTAACGAGAATAAATTCCACTCAGACAGAGCCATACAGGGCATACGCTATTAATTAGTTATGTCACCTAACTCCAAAATATTTAATGTTTAAAATTCCCTGCCTTGCTTTTCTAATAAATGATCCTAATCTTCTTAAAGCTCACTTATTCTGAGCGTTGCAGCTTTAATTTTCCAAGATAACTGATTACACTTGATATTGTTTTTCTATACTAAAGTATCTAGAACATTATCTTTAGCTGGTTTTCTGTAAGATTAATGATAATGGGTTCACAAGGCGGAGGTGACGGTTACTCGTGAAGACGCGCTAGCAAAAAGAAAATATTAATACTCCCTAGCGTTTACTTGTAAAGTGCTCTGATAATTTTTTTACTTGGAGCTATTCTGTAATATACTTTAAAGTGAAGTTTATGCACTGTTCTGTCCCTAGATTTTTTTTTTACTATACTTACATATTTATGATGTACTTACCTTGCTCTAACGTCCGTTGCCGGGCGTCTCTGGCTACACGCAGAAGGGGGTTGGGGTAGGGTTTTATCCCACGTAAGTGAGTGAATCTGGTTGCGTGCTAAGAGGCAAAGGCCCCGCAGCACGCAACCCATCTAGCCGGCTTCTGTAAGGACGGTGGGTGGCGATCCTGCCATCCTCAGGCCCCGACCATGGAGGTCGATGGTCTTGGGTGTACCTGAGTCTGCGGCGACCTTGCCGCTGACTACGGAACTCGGCGGGGAGGGTATGCTCCCTCTACCTCTCGGCCGCCTCCTTCGCGAGCATGACTTGCTCGCAGAAGGACACGGCCGCGTTCCACCTACTCCCGCCGGGAGCTCGTAGTGGGTCTGGGAGTGAATAACCTCAATTTAGCAAATGGTCTCCAAAGACACCCAAGGATGTCAAGGACAACCTTGACATCCTTGGCATAGACGTTCGTCGAGAGCTCAATAATAAAAACTACATCGAAAGATGTATAGGGCTAGCTTCGCGGAAACTAGGAATACTGAATAAGGTAAAGAGATTCTTTACACCGGACTGCTCTCACCTCTGGGATGGCTCCGCGAAGTATCTGCTGGACGCTCTCGACGCTATGCAGCGACGGGC
This sequence comes from Nudaria mundana, assembly GCA_963556515.1. Lineage (NCBI taxonomy): Eukaryota > Metazoa > Arthropoda > Insecta > Lepidoptera > Erebidae > Nudaria > Nudaria mundana. The sequence goes on along the minus strand of OY748288.1, from coordinate 7,214,577 downwards.
CATCCGTATTATAGGTTGTCCGGAGGTAACGGGAAGCCTTGAGCCGCTAGTTCAGCGCCGAACAATAGCTTTCTTGGCCGCATTCTACCGTATTTACCACGGCGAGTGTTCTGAAGAGCTTTCAATCTGATCCCACCCTCTTCCTTCCGATCCCGAACAACGCGTGCCGGGCAGAGATGCCACTCCCACACAGTGGATAGAATGTTCGAACCGAGCGTTTTAAACGTTCGTTTTTCTGCCGAACGATAGTGGCCTGGAACGCCTTGCCTGTGCACGTGTTTCCTCCCACATATAATCCTGGGTTCTTTAAGCGGAGCGTGAAGAGGCACATCAGTAGGTCGTCAAGTTGAGGGCCACTCTCTATAGTATTGTATGCTGTGAGAGTGGCCCACAATCGCTAGACGTCGTCACGACTTACCACCAGGCGGGCAGCGTCAATTTGGCGAACCCAATATAAAAATAAAAAAAAAAAAGGTTATTCACGCCCAGACCCACTACGAGGTCCCGGCGCTGACTCGCCCATTTATGATGTACCTGTTAAAATATTTTGCTAAATTAAAAGCTGAACAATGAGGGTAGCTACACACATAAGCGGGTCGGCATTAATCGGCAAGGCCGGGCGGTAAAATCGAATATATGTAGATGAATGTTCGGAAATCACAAACCGCTCGGCTGCCGCACATTACCACTCGGCTTAGTAGTTGCCAAACACAGCGAGCCGGCATCAATCGGCAAAGCCGGACGGTAAAATCGAATATATATATGTAGATGAATGTTCGGGAATCATAAGCCGCTCGGCTGCCGCATATTATCACTCGGCTTGGCAACTGCCGACTTATGCCAGTCGGCTTGCGACATTCGAGACGATACTGCGTGGAGGACGCGCGCGCGACGCCCGAATGAAAACCGAATTGTGCCGATCGCAACAAGCCGAACGTAATTTAGTAGTTGCTTTGGGTTGGCTTTTTCATTCTGCAGTACTGCCGAATGGAATGATGTGTGAACCGAATGAACAACGCGATCGGCACTAGCCGATTGAAGTCGAACAAGTGCAGTAATTGCTTCGGGTCGGCTTTGTTGTTCGATAAATACTGCCGAACCGACAATGCCGGCCCGCTTATGTGTGTAGCTACCCTCAGTACAATCCAGCCGAAAAGTAGTCATATTATGTTAGCGACTGTACACGTGTACATACGTCACGTCCACAAGCTCAGCGTAGGTACATAGGTAGGTAATTATATGAAATCTTGTAATTAAAATAATTATTATCTCTAACTATTAAAATATTTGTACTTAAACGTTATGTGTGCTCAGATTAAGTGCTCAGATTAATTCTAACAACATAATATTTTAATTGAACAGTTTTGTCGTCCCCCTTGCCAAGACACGGGTACAATTATGTAACGGGCAACTCTTCTGTTACATTTTCTGATTCAAAGTTACAATTGAATATAGATTTCCAAGGTTTAACTAGCCACGATAACCTATAGTAATTAAGAATAGTCAAATTTCCTTTGACTATTTTTCTCTGCGTAATAAGAAACTTTAGGATTGCTTTACTTTGTCTAACGCGGTCTTCTTTCCACGATGAAAACCTTCAAAGTATGCTTCATTAAAATTACAGTTGATTTCGACAATAGCTCAGATTCTAACGACGCGGATGCAATTAGAGAAATGCGTCGAGCTTTCCATAAATTGTTGGTATTATTGCTGGATTTGGTAGGTACCCTACGTTTAACAAATAGTTAGCTCCAAATATATAGTTATATACATATATATAAATATATAGTTAGGAATAAATATATATAAATAAAATTCCGGATACTATTCAGTTTATAAGATTTAAAGACTCAACCTCCTCGGCTAAAGTTAGTAAAGCAACCGAGAATGTAGATAGGTTATGTATGGGTTAATTTTTTTTTTGTTCTGCGGCCCACGTCCACTTCCACTCCTACGTATTATATATAGGAGGTATTTCCAGTGGCGCCTCTGGTATGTATGTATTCTACGAATCGCTACAGACTACAAGGTTACGCTTAGTTACGGTTGCTTTTCGTGGAGCCACTAATTTGTCCCTGGTGGGTCCAATAGTGATACTTATTCCGTGGGTGGTACCACGAGAAATAAGTATCACTAGTGCATTTACACTAGGGGGATCTATTTCTCGTAGACCAACTGGTGGCGGAGCTGGCCTTCACTTCAGTTAACCATAAGGCTACTGTAAAATATTCATTCATATTTGTTTAATCCAGAAGAGGGACAGTTAATAATTTATCACGCTACACCTAGAAGTTGCCACTACCAAAAATAATGTTCTAGTTAGGTCTAGAAGTCATTAGGCAAGCGGCAAACCCCTGAAAAAGTACTTAGAAATGAAAATTACTGACCAATCAGTGAAAATGTGATTTCCCCAATACAAATTTAAACTTTTTGTAAACCTTGGACCAAAAAGCGTCGATTGGTAAGAAAACAAAATTTGTGCGGTTGGGCTATTAATTGTTACAAACAAATTAATTTGTTAACTGATAAAAAATTGGTTTTTATATTGGAAAATGATTTCTAAGGGTAACACGGGCAAAATAGAACACTTTTACTGTGTGATATTTTCGAAAAAATGCGTTTTAAAGAAGTTACAACCATTTTAAAGCGCAAAAATGGTCACATTCAACATTTTTTTTCTCGCCGAGTATTGATCGAATTTAAAAAAATCCTGCGACAGAATACTTATAAAATCTTAAGCTTCAACTGACTATTTTTGAAAATTACAAAATATACATTTTTCACATCGTAAAATCTATTTATACACGAAGCGTTTTTCCGAGTTAAGATACACTATTATACGTATGTAAAGTCGGGTCAACTGGTATAAAGCGTGTGCAATTTGACAGAATTCAAACGGGCAATCAATAAGGAACACAAAACTCCAAAAAAAAATTTTTTTGTTTTTGTTTTTTTTTTTTTGGAAATCATTGAAAAAATATCTAAGAACTTTCTGCTTTGGCCGGAATCTGATTTCTCACTGCCTCCGGATTGTGGAACGCTAAAAACCGCTATGTGTATAAATAGATTTTACGGAGTAAAAAATGTATATTTTCTCATTTTGAAAAATAGTCAGTTAAAGCTTAAGATCTGATAAGTACAAGCTGATAGTAGCAAGACTTTTTTGAATTCGATCAAAACTCGGCGAGATAAAAAATGTTGAATTTTGTTTTCTTACCAATCGACGCCTTTTTTTATAATAATAATAATAATAAATTTTTAATCAATTTTTGGTCCAAGGTTTACAAAAAGTACATATTTGTGTTGGAGAAATCACATTTTCACTGATTGGTCATTTTAGTTTTTCAGTGGGTTCGCCGCTTGCCTACATCAAAATATCGAAAATAAAAATTAAATAAAATAACGTTTATTATCTTTGAAATTTTTAGAAAATTATCTAGATTCGTCAAAAGTTGGTGTGACTCTACCGAGGGTTCCAAAATGGAACGAGACTGAGAAGAGCCCTCAAGAAACTCGGTTCGGCTTTTTTCAAAATATTTCATCTTAAATCTAATACAGAGTTATTTAGAAAGGAGCAATTCGTGTTACAACCAGGCAGCCTTGTCATCTAAGAAATCATTAATACTATAATAAGCTTTATGGCACAATTTACTTTTTATTAGTTTTTTAAATTTATTGACAGATAAATTTGCTATTTCGTTTGGCAATGTATTGTACATTCGAATAAAGTTCCCCGCAAAAGAATTACTCACTTTATGAAGCTTAAATTTAGGAACAGCCAGTTTATCCTTATTTCTTAAGTTTAAAAAACAATGGTAAGTAAAAGCAACAGAGAGAACAGCTGTTCTCTCTGAGACAGTCTTGATAATGCCTCGTTTAGAGGCGAAACAATTGTCGACGTTTTGTTGTCTTTTTAATTCTGCGAAAAATTAATGCTATTATATAATTTTAAAAAGTTTTTTCGTAAAATATTTTACTTACCATTATTTTGTCATGGATTTTCGCCAAGTAACGCCTGTTTCTATCCAATTCTTAAGTTTAGATTATGATTATCACTATTTTTCACAAATTTACTTTTGTTCTTGTGGGTATACAATAAAATTTCATAAATATACTGTGAATACACTGTAAGGATGTTAATGTGCTTAAACTTATCTCTTACCCCATTCCATAGATAGTCCGGACAGCCCTCTTCTGCAACACAAAGATGCATTCAATATCGGCAGCGTTACCCCACAGTAGTATGCCATATATGTCATGATACTGTGGAAGTAGCTGAAGTAGACAAGACGCGCCGTTTTAATGTCTGTAACCTTAACACTGGTTTTAACAAGTCTTACATTAGGTAAGGTGAATCTTACACATTTAGTTTTATTTTCATTTAATAATAAATGATTAGCACAAAACCAGTGGACTATCCTAGAGAGGGCAATGTTTACATCGTCAAGTTCGCGCTGTCCACGTTTAACTTTAAATATTAAAGAAGTGTCATCAGCAAACAAAACTACCTCGTGATCGTCTCTTATGAGGTGAGGGAGATCATTAATATATACTAGAAAAAGAAAAGGTCCCAAAATTGAACCCTGCGGTACCCCCATTGCTACAGGAGAACCAGGTGACTGTTTACCATTGATCACTACTTTCTGCACCCTATCACTTAAGTAAGAATTGACGAAATTCAAGGCCGTCCCCCGGATTCCGTAATGATCAAGTTTCTTAATTAAAGTCTGGTGTTGAACGCAATCGAAGGCCTTAGATAAGTCACAGAATACACCATAAGCATCATATGACTCATCCCAGGCCCTGTATATACTCTAATAATTTAATTCCGGCATCAGTGGTGGACCGACCACGAGTGAAACCGAATTGTTTTGTATGTAAAAGTTTATTAACGTTAAAGTGATTTTGCATTTGATTAAGCATAATTTTTTCAAAAATTTTACCAAATGTAGGTAGTACAGAAATGGGACGGAAATTGGACGGATCTGAAGTACTACCCGATTTAAACAGGGGAATTAATTTACTAGATTTCATTAAATCAGGGAACACACCACTATCAACACAATTATTAAATATTATTACTAGTTCAGGAGCAACCATTTCAATAAAAGAATTTACTAAATACACAGAGATGCCCAGAGGTCAGCTGTTTTCTTGATATTTAAAGATTTAAAAGTTTTTAAGATAGTGTTTATGTTAACTTTACTGAATTTAAATATAACTTTACAACAAGGAACGTTTGCTTTTAACAAAGATTCTGCAATGGGGGTTGATGAGCCTAGCTCTTCAACTCATTGCAGAATCTTTGTTTTTGTCAAATCTACAGGAATTCGGGAGAAAAAAATTTCAAATTCGTTAGCGACCTCGAAGTCTGATGTAGTTATTTTACCATTTATATTAAGTTTAAAATTATTACAATTTATTTTTTGTTGACCTCTTTCAGCGTTTATAATTTTCCAAGTAGCTTTAACTTTGTCTGCACTATTGAGAATTTTATCACTTATATATTTTGATTTAGCTGCTAAACAATCTGCTTTAAACTTTTTTGAATAAGTTTTAACATAATCTAGAAATTCAACTGATCTATTAAGCTGTCTTTCTGAGTATAGTTCATAAAGTTTTTGTCTACTTTTGTGTATACCCTCAGTGGCCCATTCACTGAAAGTAGGACTATCACTAATCATGACCTCCTTAGACTTGAATATGGAGCTGAACTCGTTGTAAAAAGAATCAAAAAATAATTTATACATTACATTTGGATCTAAGCCAGTATCTAAGAATGGAATTTTATTGCAAAGTCCAACCCTCATACGTTCCAAGCGGTCACCGGTTATTGGTCTACATAATATTTTACGTTTTATAACTTTTTCTTTGGTGATTTTAAAAGATGCTATTTGCCCACTATGGTCTGAATCTACCTTTTTTATAATACTTTTACTTTCTGGCAACATATCGCTGTATATATTATCCAGGCAAGTGGCTATTGTATCACAATATCTAGTAGGCTCCAAAAATAAGTTTGTAAGATTGTGTGATTTAAATAAATTTAAAATATTATAACTCATAGGCGTATTAACAAGTAAATCGACATTAAAATCACCACATACTATTAGGTACTTATTAGTTTTTCCAAGTTTATATAGAACTTTGTCAATAAGTTCCTCAAATTCGCAAAAGGGTGAGGTTCCAGGTTTATACACGCATACTACTATGAATTGCTCCATTTCCACGCACGACAGTTCGACTTTACACTCTAGAGAAAGGGACACAATCACACACGAAAGGGCGGGGGGGATCCAAAGCAATTGGGAAGGTGAATCCACGGTCAACAAGACCATGAACAGCTGGACGAAAAGGATGGAGAACTCCTATTCTCAGCACACATCCAATGCTGAGTCTGGTGAATGGCTTTGGGGGAGAGCGCTACAGTCGTGCAGATCCCCAAAGCAAGGCTATAGACTTCCTTCACGCGGTGCCGCCTGTTATTGGTCTGATTCCATAAGAAACAGACGTAACTAATAATCTATAGCCGAGAGTTCTATCTTCAATCCCTATCCAAACCGTCCCCTCCTTATCCAAACATACCATCCCTCCCCATCGATCCGCCACCTCCCCTCCCATCCCAAACCCCCCACCTAATTCCCGATCCAGCGAACCGGCAACCCCGGTAACCACCATAAAAAAATGAAGGCGACTGACAAAAAGAAATTACCCCAGGAGGGTTCCGGTACTTCCAGTGCCGGGGAATCCCTCCCTGGACCATCTAGTGGTTCGGGCTGCCCCTCGTATTCTGGGGGGGGCAAATCATCGCCAACTACAAAGTTAATAAGTTTAAATAAGAAACCAAACGACCAGGTGCGTCCCGGTAGGTCTATGTCTGAGACTCTCGGGGACGACCTGACAAATATGTCGATTGGGGAGTACCAAAGAGAGAACAAAGAGGGCGAGTGGGTGACCAAATCCAAATGGAGGCGGAACAAGGCTCGCAAGAAACGAGCAGAAGCAACCCAGAACCAGACCAAACCCAGAGGTGAGTCGGCCAGAACGGAACCGACAGCACCTCAGGGAGGGGAAGGTTACAGGGCCAAGAAGATGAAGAGGCAAGGCACAGGACCTGGAGAAAAATCCCAGCAGCTCCCACCGAAGCGCCGGAAACAAGCCACCAAGGCCGAGGAACCCTGGAGGTCAGCGGCAGCCCAAAGTGACCTCGCGGTCACAGTACAACGGGAGGACGGGGTAGCGGTGGACGAGGCCACAGCAGCTGGGATTAGAAAGAAGCTGGCACAAGAGATAGGCAGGGCCATTAAGAACAACGCCGACAGTCGACTCTTGGCATTCGACGCCTCAGGCCTGGTTGCGGAAGGCTACTTTCTGGTGACGGCAAGCACCGAGGAGGCGGTCGACTGGTTGCTAGGACTAGACTTTGGGGAACAAAATGGTGCCCCCCTCAAGACCAAAAAGTTGGAAAAGTACCGGATGTCGATCTGGCTCCCAGGTAGTACAGAAGATCTCGAACTGGAACCCTTGGACTATGTCAGAGGCCAGAACAGACATAGGGCAGAACTGCGGCTTACCGACTGGACTCTCATCCGCAAGGAAGAACTGCCACTAGGAGTGAGACTAGTGGTAGGAGTCCCTGAGGAAGTCGCTAAATTAAGCCTGGTCTCACTACATTACCAGGCCACCAGAGTACATGCCAGAACTGTGAGCAAGATTGCCACACAGACAGAGGAAAAGTGCCCATGCTACACATGTCCCAAGCACACAACAAAATCACAGGGAAAGTCTCTCATTGGAGGCGGAGACACCGACCAAACTGAGGCCCACGGGGCCCCGGTGGAAGGAAGTATGCCGATCCAGTGGAAAGCCAACCCTAACAGCACACAACAGGCGCTAAACACACGCCCGGAAATGCCCACAAGCGGGGGGGGCGGTACACAGGCTGAAACCTCATCAGAGAGTCAGACTGAAAGCCGGAGGCCTCGCTCACAGGACAGTTCCGGGAATACAAACGCAGAACATCCCCTCCCCAATACCACGCGAAAGGACCTAACGCCCCCACTCAGCGTTGCATCACTGCAACCGCACTGGTGTGGGGGTTCGGCCGCGGACGCAAAGGCTAAGGGAGGGAACAGAGAGCATTAACACACACACAAATACACACAAACAACATGAACACTAACAGTAACACACCACACAGAAACACACTACACAAAAATACACAAAAAATAAGGATAGTCCAGATAAATCTCCACCACTGCATCGACGCTATGACTGAGCTCTGCCGATACGTGGTAGAGAAGAAGATAGATATTGCTCTACTGCAAGAGCCACATGTCTCAAATGGACGCGTGACCGGGCTTGGCTCCTTGGGGGGAGACATCATCCGCCATGAGGATGGTGAGTCAACACCTAGGGCATGCATATACGCCAGCAGTAAAGCAAGGACGTTAGGATTAATAAAAGCAGATTGTTACAGAGACCTCGCTAGCATTGAAATAACAATACAAACGGGGACAGATACAAAAGAAAGGGTGCTCGTAGTCTCCGCATACCTGCCTAGCGAGAGAGATTTCGAGCCACCTTCTCGAGAAATGGAAGAAATTATTAGAAAATACCAAGGTAAGAATATTCCAATTATTTTAGGTTGCGACGCAAATGCCCACCATGTCGTGTGGGGCAGTACTAACTGCAACAAAAAAGGAGACTTACTATTGGATTTCATAAGTACGTCTGGCTTGGAAATACTTAATGTGGGCAACACCCCCACATTTGTAACCCGGGCTAGACGAGAGGTGTTGGACATTACTATCGCTACAGATAGAATAAGTCAACACATTAAGGATTGGGAGCTAGACGAAAGCAATTCAATGTCAGACCACAAACGAATCACTTTCAGTCTAGAAGCCAAGACAGAGAAGATTCTAACAAGAAATGTGAGGAAAACAGACTGGGCCACATACGAACAGCAACTGGAGAGATGGAGCCCAGGTCCAGAAACCTTGCTAAGAGACACACAAGAAATTGAACAAGAAGCAAACAGACTAGATGCCGCTCTTAGGGAAGCATACCACAAGGCATGCCCACTGAAAGAGATAAGGCCAGGGAAAGGTCAACCCTGGTGGACAAAGGCTCTAGAGAAACAGAGGAAACAGACGCGCCGAGCTCTCAGGAAAGCCCTGGATAAGGACGATGACGAGAGCTGGCAAGAATACAGAAAAGTGAGAAATATATATAAGAAAGAATGCAGAAGGGAAAACAGGAACAGCTGGAAAACGTTCTGCGAAGGGGTTGAAAAATACCCAGACGCGGCGCGACTAGTGAAAACGTTTTCTAAGGGTAATACCTGCAAATTAGGAAGTATTAAGAACGGAGATGAACTCATCACCGACCCTAAAAGGATACTGGAAGTGATGCTGGGAACACACTTTCCAGGAAGCGTAGAAGACAAAGATGATAACTCGCCACCCACCCTAAATCCCATAGAGGTACAGGACAAGAGTGCAATCATCACAGAAGAACATTTACAGTGGAGCGTGAGGTCCTTCCAACCATACAAGGCTGCCGGACCAGACGAAATCTTCCCGAAAATGTTACAGAATGCAATAAGACACATAGGCAAAGATCTACTCAACTTATACAATAGTAATATCACAACTAAGCACATTCCAAGCAGGTGGAGAGAGGTGAGAGCGGTCTTCAACCCGAAACCAGGGAAGACATCATATCAGGAGGCAAAGTCCTTCAGATGTATCAGCCTCTCCTCATTCATACTGAAGACACTGGAGAAAATCCTAGATAGATTAATAAGAGAACAAATAGATAAAAGCGGATCTCCATTGCACTTAAACCAACACGCATATATGGAGGGCAAGTCAACTGAAACTGCCCTACATAACCTGGTTATAAGAGTGCAAAGATCAATAAGCAACCAAGAATATGCATTAGGATGCTTCTTCGATGTTGAGGGTGCATTCGACAAGGCAACCCCCGACTCAATAGAGAACACCCTAAATCGCGAAGGCATTGACAGAGACTTATCAGGATGGGTGAAAAACATGCTGAAACACCGTAAGATACAGGCAGAAATAGCAGGAACAACATACAAAGTGGTGGCAAAACGAGGCTTCCCACAAGGAGGATGCCTATCCCCACTACTATGGTGCCTGCTCATAGATGAATTAATAAAAAAGATAAACAGGATGCACATATACACGCAAGTCTACTCTGACGACGGTGTGCTCCTAGTGACAGGAAAAGTCCTCAGCGTCATGTGCGAAATCATGAACAGAGGCCTAAAAGAAGCATTAGCATGGTGCAGGAGTAAGGGCTTAGACCTAAACCCTGACAAGACCAAACTAGTCTTGTTCACCAATAAGACAAAAATAGGATGTGCTGTACCAGTGAGACTAGATAATCACGAACTGGAAAAAGTCAGGGAGGTGAAATATCTAGGAGTAACCCTGGACAGCAAGCTAACCTTCAAGACTCATATTAGCAATACATGTGCAAAAGCCAAAATGGCAATGATGCAATGTAAAAGGACAATAGGAAGAACCTGGGGCATAAAACCAGAAGTAGCATTATGGATTTATAAGGCAATAATTTTGCCAAGAATCCTACATGGAGCCCTGGTATGGTGGCACAAGGCTGCCATCGGGGAAAACAAACAAGAACTAGATAAAGTCCAAAGGCTTGCAGCCCTAATGACCACGGGCGCGATGAGGTCCACACCAACAGCCGCGCTAGAGATCATACTGGGGCTGAATCCCTTGGATCTAGAAATAAAAAGAAAAGCAACCGAACAATGGTTCAAACTAAGAAGCACTGGCCTATGGACCGGAAATTTTATGGACAAAGGTCATGCAAGTATAAGTAAGAACTACGAAGATAAATTGTCAATGATTCTATCCAATAACGACCTAATTAGGAAGGAGAGAATCTTCGACAAGAAATACAGAATACACATAGGGAAACGAGATGAATGGCGCATAGATCCCAGTGATACTATCTGCTATACAGACGGTTCAAGAAAGGAATTGACTAGTCTATCCGGATCCGGAGTGCATATAACATGCAAAGATGGAACTGAATTGGACAGGTCAATACCCCTAGGAAGATTTGCAAGTGTCTTTCAGGCAGAGATATATGCCATAAAGGAATGCGTGGAAATAATGGAACACCTAACCACAACAGGAAAGGTGACCATATACAGCGATAGCCAGGCGGCACTGAAAGCGCTTGACAAAGTGGAGACAACATCAGCAACAGTCAAGGAATGTAAGGAATCACTAGATAAACTGGCCAAGAACACCGACGTAACGATTGCCTGGGTCCCCGGACATGAGGGAAACACGGGCAACGAGCGGGCTGATGAACTCGCCAGAGAAGGTGCTGATGAAACCTTTGTGGGGCCGGAACCCCGGCTGCCCATAGCACACAGAATCGCCAAAGGAGTAATCAGCCACAGAACAACAGCAGAAACCAACCAAAGATGGAAGACCTCGACTGGAATGAGACAGTCGAAAATCTTCATCAAGGGTATGGACAAGAGAACGACGAGTCATATCATGAAACTCTCAAGAGGAAACATGAGACTCGCCATAGAAGTAATAACAGGGCACTGTCGACTAAACAGACATCTGACAGTGATAGGAGTAAAAACCGACCCGAAATGCCCAGAGTGCATGGACAGCGATGAAACAAGCTTCCACCTGTTGGCAGAATGCCCCATGTACTCATTGACCAGATGGGAACTCCTAGGGTCGGACAGACTATACGAAGATGACATTAGCAATCTGAAGGTGGAACAGATAATAAGATTTGTAAAGGACACAAGAAGATTCGACGGGGGACCGTGAGAGCTGGATCAACCATACTCTCCCCAAGGGGAGAACTGGGGAAATGGACGAAGTGGCCCGCAAGAACCGCGGGTGGATCGTCCGTCCGGCTACCGGTGTCCCCGTTGGAAATAATAATAAAGGGACACAATATCTTTCCGTTCTTTAAATTTAAGTTTTTTATTTAATAATATCAAAGATCCCCCCGTACTGTGGTCACCCTGCAGAATGCACTACCAACCCGGTGATTACTGATATTGAACATGAGCTCATTCGACTTACGCATATGTTCTGTAATACAAAAAATATATTATCTGAATTCATTAACAGTTCCAACTCTAACTCTTTGCCATGTGTTAAACAACCAATATTTTGATGCCCTATATTGATATAATTTACATTTTTTGATTTGGTTTGATTTGGAGGGCATTTTTAAACTTAATTAATATTTGTAACTAAATTTAATTCAATTAATTGACTATGTCTGCTAAAGGGATTGACTATGTCTCGAAATTACCTACTATTAGTACATTACTTAGAATAAGCTTAAACTACTCGTAAACAAAATACCGACGAACCTATAATAATAATACACCTTACATGATATAAGATTATATCATAAGATTTTCGAACCGAATTCTGAACCTAAGAGAAATTGAATAGGTTTGATTCCCGATAACAACGTTATACCTATAAATATTTTCCTTACAAAACGATAAGCACACAGCCTTCGCATAAACCTTGGATAAGACTTATTATATGGTATATTTTATATTATATAGTATAAAGTATTTTGATCGCACACTTTAGCCATACCATCGACGTAGATATACAAATTTTCGATGTTTAAGATTTTTGGAATTTTGTAACTGAAATCACGTGAAAATCTGGATAAAATGTAGGCAGAGGTGCCTTAAACACCCACAAATAGCCAGGAATTTTGGTTACTGGTCACTATATAATATAATCCATTACTACTCTGTCACTCAAAATTACAACAGCCAGGACAAATGTAACAGAACACTAAATAGAATCTATGCAGACCGAGTAATGCACCTCTGCCTACCCATTCGAACGAAAAAACTGGCCGCTGACATCAACCGGTAATTTTTTTTGTCGTCAATGTTGTTGCAATAATTTTTCTATTTTACGTGACCGGACTTGTTGTGTCAGTTTAGGTATGCAATTCGATTCTAATTTTAACTAATCCATCCAATCAGGGGAGCAGAATAAAAGGATTGTGTAAAATGAAAAATGAATTTTATTTAAAAAAATATTTAGGTAGTACAAAATACAGGGATTTTATTTGTAGATACATTTACCATGTGACAGGAATGTTAGTGAATAAATAGTTTTTTACTGGCAATTTTACTACAAAAAAGTAAGATTTAACATTTTTTTTTAATAATCATATCTTAAGGCATTTCAATACCTATCTGATATTATTTTATTTATTCGGTTTTTACGTCTTAGGGCCACATGAGACCCTCAAGAGCATCGACCTCCATGATTATACAGAAGCAGGCAAGAAGGCCACATGAGAACAATTAGTTCATTTCACTTTTTTCTTTTTGGTACTGAGAATGACTTATGATTCTGTGAATGAATAGACATAGGTTGGTACATATTATTTCTACGTACAGTTTATTATCTAACAAAAACAAATCAATAGTATAAGAGAATAGTAAAATACTTTAAAAAAATCTAAATGAAATTTGTGGTGAATAGTTCCTGTAGATGAATATAAAGTCACGTACTCCCTGCAAATCTTACATTCTCGTACGTATGATTCTTTCAACATAGTTTTTACATTATGCTAAAGCGAAATGCGTTTATGAAATAAATTTTCCTTGAAAAGGTCCAATTCAATTTTGCTTACACGTAGCATATTCTATAGCAATACTACTTTAATCCCTCGACTGTTTTAAGAACACACCGTGTTCTAATTAAAACACCAACTTCCTATAACTACCGTCTAGCTGCAGCATCAGCAGAGTTTCGAAATCACAATATTTATTTTTTAAATAAAAAAAATAAAAAAAAAAGTTTAAGACCATATTCAATTTAACTTGCAAGATTTGTTCTCAGACAGTTTAATAGGATCACTTTATTTTACACTAGTTTTAAAGATCTAAGTATACATAGGGACGCTAGCGACTTTGTTTTATACTATGTTATGATTATGATGGTATGACTCGTCATTAGTCACAATCAATTGATTTAGTTGAGTTGTTAAAAAAACATTGAAAAGGAGTAAATCGTGTAGGAATAAATCCACGCCCGAGACAATGAGTTTGCTATTCATATTATGTACGTATCGACTTCTATGGACATTAAAAAGTGTGCTTCAAGCTGTAATCCTCATATTTGAAATCTCAATGAAAACGAATTTGGACAACGCTAAAAAATAGTCATGAAATAGTCATAAATAGTCGTACCTGTAAAAAAATAGTCTTATTATAGTTTCGGCGTTATAACTATAAGTTAATGAGGATTATGGCTTGAACGTCAAGCTGTAATCCTCATCTCTGGTGCAAGGAAACGGTAAAGCATATCGAATTGGTTTAGGTTCCAAAAAATAGTCATGAAATAGTCGTAACGACATGCCAAATCTCAGAAATAGTCCTTGAAGGGTTCCAGAGATATAAAGGTAACCTGATGAGGATTATGGCTTGAACATTTGAAAACTTCAACTTTTTCCGGAACGCCTGCGATTTTCGGAAAGTTTATGCCAAAAAATAGTCGTGAAATAGTCGTATAAACTACTATAAATTTGACCAGAGATGAGGATTACAGCTTGATGTTCAAGCCATAATCCTCGTTAACTTATAGCTATAACGCCGAAACTATAATACGACTATTTTTTTTACAGGTATAATATTATACGACTATTTATGACTATTTCATAACTATTTTTTAGCGTTGTCTAAATTCGTTTTCATTGAGATTTCAAATATGAGGATTACAGATTAAAGCACACATTAAAAAGTAGGTATAACGTTGAATATCTCTTATAATATATTTTTTCCACGAATCTTCATATAGAGCAAAAGCTATACCTACATAAATGAAAAAAAAAAACCAATGACATGAACCGAGCATATAATAGTTACATGCATCGCTACGATGGACTCCAATATGTCTATTTGGCGAAAAAATATATAATTGGATTGGTTCTGACGAGATGAATTGCTGTAGGCATTGGTACCACATGCATCACTATACAATACATCGGTATATCATATTTGGTTCATACATTTCGATGTTTTTGAGTGGTATTTTTATTTATTTTTTTGTAGGACTTTTACTGCTCAACCTATAGTTTGGCTCCCCAAAGTTTCAACTAGATTAAACCTTCCTTTTAATCCGTGGCTATGTTTGATGCAATTGAATTTAAACCATGATAAGGTGAAAAAAATTCTCCTGGTTACTAGAATTTTCGGAACAATAACAAATATACCTAGTGATGTTTGTAATTGTTTATAAGTATAAGTCAAACTTAATAGAATACCCATGACACTCATAATAAAGGTGTACATATACTTAATGAAACAATAGTCTAAACCACGCATACATCATTGAATTATGCAACAACGCATTAATAATTTTGTAAACCTGACGTGGGTGAAGCAATTAGCACATAAACCTTTTATTACTGTAGCGTTAATTGCCTCCCACGCTATAATATATATAGATCTAGCTTACGGATACCCGCGGCTTCACCCACCTTCTTAGTATCCGAGAGGGAGAGGAAGCGTACCCTCTCTGCTGAAGTTCGCAGTCAGCGGCCAGGGCGCTGCAGACTCATCTACGCCCAGGACCATCGACCTCCGTGACTGGGTCCTGAGCACGGCGGGATAGCCACCCGCCGTCCTTACAGAAGCAGGCTAGAAGGGTTGCGTGCGCCGGGGTCTTTGCCCCACAGCAAGCAACCAGATTCACTCACCGACGCGGGATAAAACCCAACCCCAACGACACGGGATTTTCATTCCGACCAAACCCCCGAAGAGGCCACGCAGCTGGCCAAAGTCCGCCGGGCGCCACCGGAAATACCTTCTGGAGTCACCGGAGACGCCCGCAGCAATGGACATGGGAGCCGCCGCGATCTCGCGGAATTTAAAAAAAAACCTTCTTAGTATTCCTGGAAAAAACCTATTTGAAAATTAGCCTTATTGCTGCGATGATTCTTAATCCATCTATCAATCAAAATCTGGGCAACCACAGCTGGTGCACTTGCCGTCAACAGACAATGTTTTGACAAAAATAAAAAAAAACAGCCAAGTGCGTGTCTGGTCACGCCTATAATAGGGTTCTGTAGTCACACATAATAGCCTCTATAACTCCTGAACTCACAGAGTTATCTAATCCGTAATAGTTTACATTCAAAATTCAGTACATGGGTTATGTATCATCATTTTTCGGGCTAGCCGTTTAGCTTTTACAGTGGGGGGCTTGTTTTAACAAAAAAATATAAGGGTTCCGAAACTTGATCTACGGAACCTTTAAAGCTCGGCTAGGGACAAATAGGTCGTCGCTTGATATGCAGAAAAAATCTGGAATTATGTAAAAAGAGTCTACTCCTTCGGGGAAACAGGGCTGCTTTTTAAATATGTGTTGTATGTATTTTAATCTCTTAACAAGAACTCTTTGTCACTGAAAATCCATTAACCTACCTTTCATAAACTAAACATATTACAGACATAATCCAATATATTTCAATTCAAATCTACGTATCTCCACCTCCCCTTATAAATAAACTTCTTATATGTAGATACTAAAGTGTTAATCCCACTCGACCACTTTAAGCAGCTTTCTAAATATACACGAAGCATGTGCAAATGTGAATTGCAGCTGCAAAACCAGATGCGCTCACTCAAATGCCTCTCTCTAATGAGGAAGGGAGAGTGAAAATTTATCCACTTCAAAAGGATATTCCAACTACCTACCCACTAAACGTGCGCAACATTTTTAAATGCATCCATTCCGTGTTTTTTACTTAAACTCAGCTCGAGGGAGGGCGTAATGATGTTTTATTCATATTTCAGTTTTTATTGCTGCTATATTATATTTAAGTGTTTTGAAGTACATATTCTAGAGTACGCTAACCCGTAGTCGGGCGCGGTTGTTATTCCAACATCTATGGTAGTTACGGGTATTTGGAGCCCCAAAATAATATCCGACTGGACACAGCTTCGATATAGCCCATGGTCAGATCACACTCACTCCACCAAACATATTGAAGTTCAGCCGCATCGCAGTTAGTCTGGAAAATCGAACACACCTACGTTGGAAAAAGGCTCAGTGGATGATGATTCTAAAAAGTAAGTACCTAAGTAAGTAATCGCAGAACTCTCATAGTTAATCATCATGTTAATACGAGTATTTTACTATTTATAGACGAAATGCCAACGAGCGACGATGACGGCCAGACGAAGGTAAGATCAATCAGCAAATATTGATTTGGGATTGTGGAAAACACATTCTGAATACATTAACCTTGAACTTGGGGTAAATAAAAAAACTTACAAATAAGGGTGTGCACATAAATGAGGGGTGCGTATATCTGTAAGTGGTACACCTACTGATCAATGGAGCTACCTATTGAGGTGTCCATTTCTCCATCGTAATCCTTTTTATTGAGCTGCTATATCACTTCCAGACCTACGTCAAGGGTAAACTGCCGAACTACGAGTATCACGTTCAAGTCTTTTTGTCTTCGGCAGTTTACTGATGACATTAAGATAGGATCTATCTACTTTATGATAGGATAGATCTACTTTATGCTATATAGTCGTTTGTAACGACTGCGAAGAATTGAAATCGAATCAGTTTCCGAATTCATCGAATCTGTACATAATATGCTAAGTTGAAGATTTGTACGTTTGGTAAAACGCGCTAATTTCAGGCTACTTGATCAAAATTGAAAAAGTAAATTTTTGTGTTGATTGTTGATTATTTCATGTATCGGGGAGGGCTATTCTCTTATCCGGACTATTGAACCCAATGGTAGGCTATATATACATCACGCACCAGCAGAGCAACAATGAAAAATATGGCAAAAACTGAGAAAATTTATTTCCCTACCCAGCTCGAGGCAAGGATACTTGGGTGGTTCTACGCCAACGAAATCGCGGGCGTTCACTAAAATACTCGTATATACCAGCGAACGCCAGTCACAGACAGATATATATCTGAAACGGCTGGATCAATTTTAACGGGACTATCACTGGTAGATAGATGTATATGTATATGTACATGTATATGTTATAAGAAATAGCTTAGGTAACTTTATAGCGTTATGTTCAATTGTCGTAACAAACCATATATTTTTTTACATAACATTTCTGGAACCTTAATTTACTTAAGCGCATTCAAATCCTTAAAGCCAACCATTTAATAGGTCTATAAACCTTGATCGACCATTCTTGATTTAGGGTGTTACGTTAAACATCCAACTTACGAGTAAGAGGCACGGTTTAAGTAGCGGTGAGTTGCCATCGTAAACCCAACATGGGACTGAGGAAGATTTACTGTGCCACAGCAGAGAATGACTTAGTAGTTAATATATGTAGATATAGATAATTTCAAACGATTATTCACAGTACATTTGGTGTGTTTCTATGTTATTGTGTATCTTATATTCTATGTATTTATTTATTAATCAGATTTTTTTTATTTTATATTTGGTTCGCCAGATTGACGCCGCCCGCCTGGTGGTAAGTCGTGACGACGTCTAGCGATTGTGGGCCACTCTCACAGCACTCATTACTATTGAGAGTGGCCCTCAACTTGACGACCTACTGATGTGCCTCTTCACGCTCCGCTTAAAGAACCCAGGATTATATGTG
Organism: Nudaria mundana; assembly: GCA_963556515.1. NCBI lineage: Eukaryota > Metazoa > Arthropoda > Insecta > Lepidoptera > Erebidae > Nudaria > Nudaria mundana. The sequence continues at coordinate 7,195,889 of OY748288.1, read as the reverse complement.
GGAGGAAACACGTGCACAGGCAGGGCGTTCCAGGCCACTATCGTTCGGCAGAGAAACGAACGTTTAAAACTTTCGGTTCTTGCGAACATGCTATCCACTGTGTGGGGGTGGCATCTCTGCCCGGCACGAGTCGTTCGGGATCGGAAGGAAGAGGGTGGGATCAGATTGAAGAGCTCTTCAGAACACTCGCCGTGGTAAATACGGTAGAATGCGGCCAAGGAAGCTATTGTTCGGCGCTGAACTAGCGGCTCAAGGCTTCCCGTTACCTCCGGACAATCTATAATACGGATAGCCCGTCGCTGCATAGCGTCGAGAGCGTCCCAGAGGTGAGAGCAGTATTCGACGCAGGGTCTAATCTGCGTCTTGTACAGCAGACACCTCTGGTCCGGTGTAAAGAATCTCTTTACCTTATTCAGTATTCCTAGTTTCCGCGAAGCTAGCCCTATACATCTTTCGATGTAGTTTTTATTATTGAGCTCTCGACGAACGTCTATGCCAAGGATATCAAGGTTGTCTTTCATTGGTAATAATGCATTCTGAAGAGAGGGTAGGGGAAGGAAAGGGGATTTCTTCGCAGTAAATGCACACGCCTGTGTTTTGCGGGCATTGAACTCGACCAGGTTCTCGGTACCCCATTGAGAGATACTGTCGAGGTTACGGTCGAGATCAGCCACGAGTCGTCGTCTCTCCTCCTCAATCTCAGATCGCCCCGCCGTCGGACGAACCGAGTAACTCCCGTGCAGTGTGCTGTCATCTGCATAGCAATGAATGTTCCCGAGGGATAGCATATCATTGATATGCAGAAGAAAGAGAGTTGGTGATAGTACGGACCCCTGCGGTACCCCGGCATTCACTTGCAAGAAGCGAGAAGCCTGGCCATCGCAGAGGACCCGCACTCGGCGCTCGTTTAAAAAGCTGGCAATCCAGCTGCACAGTTGAGGAGGTAGACCATATGCCGGAAGCTTGGAAAGGAGTGAAGCATGCCAGACCCTATCGAAGGCTTTGGCGATGTCCAGGCTAATAGCCAAGGACTCGCCGTGCCTTTCCATAGCCCCACCCCAGACATGCGTTACGAATGCCAGAAGATCACCCGTTGATCGCTTTGGCCTGAAGCCGTATTGTCGATCATTGATTAGCGAGTGATCCTCTAGGAATTGCATGAGCTGCTTATTTATAAGGAGCTCAAGCACCTTGCAAATGACTGAGGTGACAGCTATGGGTCGATAGTTGCCTGGATCGGACCGATCCCCTTTCTTGGGGATCGGTTGTACGTTCGTCTCCTTCCAGACCTCCAGCACGAGCCCTGAAGAGTATGACAGGCGGTACAGACGCGTTAATACTGGAGACAACTCAGCTGCACATTTTCGTAGCACCACCGCCGGAATACCGTCAGGGCCACTGTCTTTCCGCGTGTCGAGTGACCGCAGCACTGCCCGTACATCACATTGCCTGATAACAATATCAGGCATAGTGTGGCCACAGTTGGCGATGGCGGGGGGCTGCAGGCCACGGTCGTCGACCCGGGAATTAGCCGCAAAGAGGTCTGCGAGCATATCCGCTTTCTCTTGGGCTTTGTGAGCCAGTGTTCCATCTGGGTAACGCAGCGGTGGCAGCGAGGGCTGACAAAAGTTAGATTGCACGGCTTTGGCCAGTTGCCAGAATCCACGGCTGCCCGTGGGATGGGAAGTGAGCTCCTGACCAAGCCGCGCGACGCACTGGGCATCCGCTCTCTTAAAGGCCCTCTTACTCGACTTTGTGGCCCGGTTGTACGCTGCTTTGAGGTGGCCCACGTTTGGGTCGCGCACAGCCCGGGCCCTGATCCAGGCGCGATATGTCGACTGTTTTGGCACAATCTCGCCCGAACCAGGGACGGGCTCTGCGGATACTGGCGACATCAGTGAAAGGGATGTAATAATCCATCCCTAAACTGATCTCGCCAGCAATAGCAGAAGCACTATCCGAAGGAGCCTTTCCTACAAAGCAGCGCTGGCTCCAGGGGACGGACGCATAATAATCGCGTAGACCGTCCCAATCCGCTGACGAGTAGTGCCATAGTCGTCGTGACGTTTGTACAGGACGTGCAGGAGGTGACACCTTCATGCCAGCGTGAACAACACAGTGGTCGGAACTACCCAGTGGGGCTCCTACCGAAACACTGTACTGGGCTGGGCGACTCGGCAGCAGTAGATCCAGCAGAGCGGGCGCGTGATCTGACCTGTCTGGTATCCGGGTGATCCCGCATACCATCTGGGTCAGACCGTGGGAGAGAGCGAACGCATGGGCGGCTCTACCCACATGATCAGTCTTGAGGGACCCCAGCCATTCAATGTGATGGCCATTGAAGTCCCCCAGAAATACTAGGTCAGCGTTCGGGAACCGCACCTGCGCTTCATCAGCCGTCTCGCTGAGGTACTGGAAGAGCTTTGTTGTCTCAGAATCCCCTGTGTGGGATCGGTAGACGCACACGTAGATCTGGCTCATAGAGCCATGGTCTAAGTGCAGCCAAAGGACGGAATTGGAGGGGTTCTCTAGGCAGCGCAACCGGCGGCAGCAAACATCCGCCCTAACGAACACGCACACCCCGGCTTTGTCTCGAAATTGTTCCTCGATGACATAGCCGGGGTAACACAGGTAAGACGTGTCGTCAGGGCGGCGTATTTGTGTCTCCGTGAGGAACATCACAGCGGGCCGTGCCGTCTCAAGGTGGTGGTGGACGGTATCGAGGTTCGCATGGAGTCCACGGACGTTAGTGAACTCCACCTCGAAATGTGAAGTTGTGGGGTTTCCTAGGGCCGCTGTGTAACGTTTTTTTTTTTTTGTTGCACTGCCATTGTAGATTTTGAAGAAGAAGCGTGAAGACAGGGCGACATTTGGTGTAGCAGTAAGTGACAAAGCGCAGGGGCTAGCTTTGTCTAGAACCGTGTGGATAGGTCTGAGCCGACTCGCCGGACGGAAGGGCTCCCAAACCCCCCTGATGCAAGGCCGCCGCTACCCCACACCGGTTACCACCCGGAGCGGCGATCCCACATCAGGATTATGCGCAACATGTGGGGCAGCCTCCTGGGGTGGTTGGCCCCAGGCGGGCCCCATGACTGTGTTGCGGGCGGCCGCGGCAACGCCGTTGCTAAGGGTCTCCCTGGCCGGCGAATCGACCCACACCACCCACACTAGACTCCGTTTCGCCCCCACTGGTCCCATGCCTGCTGCACCATACATCGCCCCGGGCCCGGCGGTGCAGCTGCTGAACCCCTAACGCAACCCAGCCTGGGCTGGGTTACTTGGGGGGCTTTAGCACAGCTGCACGGTGGTACCGCCCCGGACCAACACTGTTGTACCACCTGGTACCCACGTAGGGGGCGAAGCCACTCCATAGGTACCGTAAATTAACGAGCCTCGTCCGTTTATCAGCAGGTGCGCCACTAGCAGGTGAGGTCGCTGGGGCCCTAAAGATGTTGGTAGAGCCCCTTTGCACCCCCAAAACCAAAACATTGTGGATCACTGGTACATAAGATGTTAGCAGTAAAAGAATGGTCAGCAGTGTCCTGCCATTAAGTTAAGGCGTACAATACAGTTTTATAAATATTCAAAATATTCCACATTACAATATTTTCGTTATCTAAAAATTTAACAACAATGACAAAAATTGACAAAATGTCAATAAAATTGTAAGATGTAATTGTAAAATGTAAATAAAACTTAAATTTAAATGTCAATTAAAAATGTTTAGTTTCAATTTTATAAGAAGAACTACAATGTACAAAATATACATAATTTTATACTAAAAATATTTACATTACAAAATATCGTTTAAAAAATCCTCCGCGTCATTGCCGACTGGGAAGGTTCCCAGAATGCTGGCTGTGTTGCCACGTTGGATGGCGATACTTATTCTTTAGGCCAGAAAATAGCCAGCCTTCTGGTCCTGAGAAGCATCGATTAGGCGTTTAGCAATGTCTCTATAAAGGCGGCGAGCACTCGGACCCCATGACCCTAGTGTCTCAACCCCAAACGGCTCAAATATGTAATCACCTGCTAGGTTAGCATATTTACGCCGTTTGAGGCCTTCAGCCGATGCAGCAACAGCGCCGGCACATCCGGATGTGCTTGGAAGGTGTGAAGGTGCTAAGGTGTCAACGCATGTAGCGTCCCACACCAAAGGCCTTCACATCTTCCACGGTAGCAACGACATACCATTTTATAACCATTTCAATAATCTCATACTAATTAAAATAAAAAATACTTTATTTATACATATATTATGAAAAAATACAATTGAAACTAACTAAATATGTACATTACCTATTCTAATATTTTACCTTCTAATTATATCTAAATTCTAATATGCGTCAAAGAATCCTCCGCCTCATCGCCGACTGGCAATGTTCCGAGAAGGCTGGCAGCATTTCCACGTTGTATGGCAATGCTTATTCTTAAATTAAATTAAATTGAATTAGATACATGTCAATTAAATTTAAGATATCAAGTACAATAGAAAATGTCAAAGAAAATATCTAAAAATAGTACATACAATAAATATACAGCACAGTGAAAGGTCAACACGCGATTACATTAAGAAAACAATATTAAAATCATTGATTTACACTACCTATTACATCGCCAACCTAAAGTGACCCAACGATTCCTGCAGGAGACTGTACCTGGGGATCGTGCGGAGTATGGCCCTGTTGAAGACCTTGGCTGTCAAAACCATAAGAGGCTACCGCACGATCTCCGGAGAGGCTGCATGTCTCCTAGCCGGGACCCCTCCATGGGACCTGGAAGCGAGAGCCCTTGCGCCATTGGAACAGGTGCTGGAGCGGGACCACAGGCCTGCGTCTCAAGAAATCGATGACCAGCGGTCCCAACTCCGCCAGGGTCTCATGGAGTCATGGAGGGTGCGACTTGAGCAACCCAAGTGGGGTACCACCATCATCGCGGCGGTGAGACCGATCATGGACGATTGGCTGCAGAGGCAGCATGGTGACCTCACGTATCGTGCGACGCAGATCGTTACCGGGCATGGATACTTTGGTAGCTATCTGTTTCGCATCCGTCGTGAGGTCACACCCCGGTATCAACACTGCGAGGTTTCCGACGACGACACCGCACTCCACACGTTGGTGGAGTGCTCAGCGTAGGCGAGTCAGCGCCGGGACCTCGTAGTGGGTCTGGACGTGGATACCCTCACGCTGGAGACCATGCTTCAAGCCATGGTCTCCAGCGGGAGTAGGTGGAAGGCGGCCGTGTCCTTCTGCGAGCAAGTCGTGCTCGCGAAGGAGGCGGCTGAGAGGGAGAGGGAGCGTACCCTCCCCGCCGAGTTCCGTAGTCAGCGGCGAGGGCGCCGCAGACTCATCTTCGCCCGAGACCATCCACCTCCATGATCGGGGCCTGAGGACGGCGGGATCGCCACCCGTCGTCCTTACGGAAGCAGGCTAGAAGGGTTGCGGGCTGCGGGGCCTTTGCCCCATAGCACGCAACCAGATTCACTCACTGACGCGGGATAAAACCCTACCCCAACGACGCAGGATTCTCATCCCGACCAAAACCCCCGCAAAGACCACAGAGGTGGTCAAAGTCCACCGGGTGCCACTGGAAATACGTTCTGCTTGTAACCAGAGACGCCCTCAACGGGCGATAGAGCGGCCGCGGCCTCGGGCGGCGGAACTAAAAAAAAAAGAAAAACCTATCACATCGGTTCAGATATCAAGAGATCTATTCTTATTCTTCTAATACTAGTAGACGCCCGCGACTTCGTCTTCGTGCCTATTTATCTATTCTTATTTGCAGCGTGATCTTACTCGATAAATTTACTATTCAACACGAAATTTTTTTTTTAATTTTGATCCCAAAATGTCTCCGAAGCTCGGCCATGCCCAACACAAGTAGGACCTAATTTTTTTTCCCAAAGTTTCGTTACCTGAGAAGTGTTGAGTTTTCTGTCCCCAATTACTATCTGCATTGATAAATAGTTACCCCGAGTACGATCACGCTCACTTTGAGAGTCGTAGCCTTTCATAACTTTGCCAAAATTCTCACAGCGAGCTCGTTACAGGCGGGCGGTTATTTGCTTTTTCAATTTCCATTAGTTAACAATATTTGCTCATATGAGACGAATACTCCGTGATTTTATCGATACTGTTTTATTGCTATTGATAACTTGAAAGTACTTTGACTGTACTAAAGTCTAGACATTGTGACGGAGCATGCAAAAATATGAAACATTTTGGAAATAGGAGTTCAATTAAACTGAAATACAGGGTGTATCAAAAGAAAGTTTGTATTTGCTTCGCCAACTGTGTTAACATATGGAATCTGAGGGGCGCCGAGGTTATGGCAGGTGGTAGCGTACCCCGGTGTCAACACTGCGATGTTTCCGACGACGACACCGCACTCCACACGTTGGTGTAGTGCTCAGCGTGGGTGAGTCAGCGCCGTGGATACTCCCTCGCTGGATGACCATGCTTCAAGCCATGGTCTCCAGCGGGAGTAGGTGGAACGTGGCCGTGTCCTTCTGCGAGCAAGTCATGCTTGCGAAGGAGGCGGCCGAGAGGGAGAGGGAGCGTACCCTCCCCGCCGAGTTCCGTAGTCAGCGGCGAGGGCGCCGCAGACTCATCTACGCCCAAGACCATCGACCTCCATGATCGGGGCCTGAGGACGGCGGGATCACTACCTGCCGTCCTTACAGAAGCAGGCTAGAGGGGTTGCGTGCTGCGGGGCCTTTGCCCCGGGATAAACCGGGAAATTGGGGTAAAACGAATCCAAAACACAATCATGGGAGACCACTGCTCTGACGAAAGGTGATAGAGTGGGCGGCAACGTCAGCACGAGATTCAAGTGTACGTGCGGTTTCAGTCAATTCTGACGGTTATGTGGAGATATCATCCAGTTTTCTGGTGCCAGAACTGCAAAACTTCTCGTACTGTAATCTAAAAACATGGTTCTAGCAGGACAGCGCCACTCCGCATACATCCAATACATCCCTGTCAAGAATAAGTGAACTTTTCCCTGACAAAATGATTTCGAGGAAAGGCGGCATAAACTGGTCTTCCCACAGTCCTGATTTAACCCCCATCGATTTTTTTCGATGTGGTTAACATAAATCTAAGGCTTAGAACACTAAAATAACTTTTTTGGCGCAATGAAAAGAAAATATTTGCAACAAAAGCGCAAACATCACAGAGTTGAATGTGTCCAACCGCCGTAAGCCATTTTCAGGTTCGAGTAAATAACTGCTGTAATGGCGAAGGAGTAAATCTGGATGATGTTATTTTTAAGAAATAAATTCCCAAAGAGTGTACTTCCATTATTAATAAAATGTTTTTCCTAGTCACATTACTTTTTATTTTATCGACTCACAAAATGTAAACTTTCTTTTAAGACACCCTCTATAAACAAAATTGTCCCAAGCTACAAAGGTCTCCCATATTACAAAAAAAAGTATGGTATTTCTATCAGTTATATAGTTCTCATAGCACAAGCTCTGTTAAGTTTTTAGATGGCGTAGTGAGTAGTGTCACAGAATATAGAATAAGCCTAAGCAATATTTAGTTTAATTTATTTTTATTTTATTAATAATGTACAAAAGCGGACTTAATGCCATAGGAATTTTCTAGCATTCAACCTTCGGGTGATGCAGAGAGAGTTAGTATGCTCAGAATTAGTAAGAAATTTCAAATAATTTTGTTTTTGTTAAAAAATAAAATAATTTAAACAATAATTTCGCAAAAATTATTTACATTTACGGAATTGTGCTTTGAAGGACGATAGATGCTTGAGGAAACACAGGCGTGTTCATAAACTAAGGCGTGCAATCTACTTTCAATGTAATAGGGTTACTACGGCTCACGTTGCCAGGGTATATCCATCCAATTCGGAGAGTTTATGTAAAACACGTCGAATTGTTTACGTTTGTTTTATAATAAGGGCACAGTAATAATCCTGTAAATGTTACACGTAAGCTCCGTAGAAGGAACATGCCCCAGCATATTAAGATGCTAGCAATTGAAGTAAGTGACAGACAATTAATAGGATACTTTTCAACCGACGAAAAACGGAGGCGGTTATATAATTCGCTCGGTTTTATTTGTTATCTTCACTGAAAGTTTTGAGATCGTGTAAATAATTGATTTTTAAATTTTGAGTTTTTCATGATCCTAAATTAGATCTAGGTTTGCTATTTTTAGGGTTCCGTAATTAAAGTTTCACAACCCTTATAGTTTCGTCATGTCTGTCCATCCTTCTGTCCTCGGCTTTCCTCCTAACCTCAAAGTGCTAAAATAAAATTATAAAAAATATTTCTTTTCTGGTTTGAATTCTGGATCTGGAACCTTCTTCGGGGTACCTTCCCTATACGTAACCAGAATTCGTTTTTTTCTTGCGTCATCCCCGGAGTGTGGGGTATAATTAGATAGGTCTTTTAAAAACATAAAGAGGTTACTAAGAAGATATTCAACTTTATAGCTAATTTTATTGGTGAAACAGAGCGTCCTCTAAAATCTAAACGGCTAAAAATCTGAAAATATTTGTGATGGTAATCTATTTAATGAATTTTCAAAAAAAAACTAAAACGGATCCGATAACTCTGTTAATTCAGGAGTTATAGAGATTATTATGTGTGACTACGGAACCCTATGCTATGCGTAGCCCGCCACGCACTAGGTCGGTTTTGAACTAGATCCCGAATTTGAACTAGATCCCATTAAAATTTTACCGAAATCAATTTGTGCGCTTAGTGAAAAAAGCATGTGTTCACAGAATTCAAAATAATAATGTTACATTAAAATTTTATTAATGCCGCGTTATCCCTGATTATATACGAGTATGTTGTCGATAGTAATAAATAACATTAAGACCTCGACCTTACAACATTAGTTATTAAAATAAGTTTAGCTGACTCATTTCTTTAAAAACAAATTTAACCCTTTTTAATTCATTATAATTAGTTTTTATAATTATAAATTGTTGATAAACCGGTACTGGCTCATTATTTATAATAGACTAGCTGTCCCGGCGAACTTCGTACCGCATTTTACTATTAAACCTTTCCTGAACCTCCAGAAATATTACAAACCAACATTAGACAAATCGGTCCAGCCATTCAAGAGTTTTAGTGAGACAAACGAAAGGCAAAAAGAGATGAAGAAGATAAGTTCCGGTGACGTAACCTAAATTAAGGTGTTCAGTGAGTCTCACTGCACAGGATTAATGAAAACACTTTAGCAAAACATAGGTAAATAAACTAAATAGGTAATTTTAAAAACACTTTAAGCTACACCTTAAAAAAATCGAAAGCATTCCTCAAATTGGTACAACTGTTTTAACTGTTCAGAAGGTTAACGTATAAGTTTTCCTTTAATTAGGTATCTTTAGAACGATACATTATCGTGTCTCTCTTTTATATTGTTGTAAATCAACATCATACTTAATGTGTATTTATTACGATGTTAAGTTTCTGAATATTGAAGTAAATCTTGGAGCTTTTAAATTATTTGGTTTGTTAAACGACACAAGTTTTTAACTACCCGCAATTGTAAGAAAAACTATTTGGAAACTATCAAAGTTTGCCGAGAATTACTGCTTGCAAATTGCTAGCAATTTTGAATGAACTTTGAAATTTCGCGTTGGAAACTTCTGCTTAGTTTCGTTACTGATGCTAATTCGTATTCATTACTATGAGTATAGATAAAAGGGTGCTAAGAGGCCCTTTCACTTCACTTCTCATAGTCCCGAGTGACCTTTAGCTGAAGGTACCCAGCACACCTGATGACAATCGGATGTGGCTCTGGTCAAAATACCGTGGTAATCATATAAATAGTGACGAGAAACGGTATTAGGTTCGCCCCCTTATTCCGTGAGACCAATAAAGTGGTTGATACTTTTTTTTTTTTTTTTTAAACTTTCGCGTTTTGACACATTATAAACTTAAGACTAACGGGTCTTTTACGCGATTATTGAGATATAATCATACCTCTTTATTACCCGACGTTTCGGCCCTGTTGTCGTGGTCACGGGCCGAAACTTCGGGTAATAAAGAGGTATGTACAACAATCTCAATAATCGCGTAAAAGACCCGTTAGTCTTAAGTTTATAAAGTGGTTGATGTTCGTGCGTGATACATGCTTGTGAATACTTCTTCGGGGAAACAGTTGTGAATGATGTGTTTTCATTTCTACCTAAAAGTTTTTAAACAAAGGACTCATTTATGTTCCTCAAACGTCACGGTCGAGAAACTTCTTCTGAAGAACTATCGATGTTTTCTGTGAAAAGTATACATAAATCAATTAAGTACACACACAACTTGACTTCGAACATAGACCATACATATTTATGTTGTGGGCATTCCAGTCCTAAGTTCGCACGTAAATCTTGGTTTAGCCGGATTTAGAAGACTGTTGTTTCATGTTTTTTTCCAGAGAATTTGTGACGGCATATTCATTTTACTAACCACAGTAATGTTTGTACATTATGTAGGTACTAAGTGCCTACCTACTTCTATAATGTGAGTCTAAACAGATTAACTAATAACTGTTAGGAGAAAACCAAATCTTTTTCTAACGTATTTTTTTTAAATAACATTTAAAAATGCGATCAGTCATTTATAAAAAAAGCCTACCACGTGCCAGTCAGATTCGCGCACAAAGGGTTCCGTACCAAAACGGCAAAAAAACACGTTTGTTTTATGGGAGCCCCTTTAAATATTTATTTTATTCTGTTTTTAGTATTTGTTGTTAAAGAAGCAACCGAAATCAATCATCTGTGAAAATTTCAACTTTGTAACTATCACCGTTCATGAAATCAAAATCAAAATATCTTTATTCATGTAGGTCACAAAGTAACACTTATGAACGTCAAAAAAAGAAAATGCTTCTACATTTACATTTACCGCCAGATTCGCAAGGCAATAGGTAGAGCCTGTGAGGAAAGAACATGGCAAGAAAAACTCACGGCCACTCTTTTCATTCGCGAGTAAATACAATGATTCTGTTACAACAATAAAAAGAGGGCAAGGGCAGTACGTGACCATGTGTGGACCAAGTGAACTTAAAAATTATGTATATCTGTTATTCATAAAAAAAATCAAATACTAGTTAAAGGTGCCACATAATCTCAAAGTACCCATACCTTACAATATCATAATAATAATAATTTAACAATAATAAGTGAGTTTCAGCAATAACACAACATTTCAAACAGAAGTAGCCCCTATGTAGCTCGAGTGATGAGAAAGCAACTCATTGCCATTTCTCTATATCGTTTAGATAATCTTTAATAGTATAATATGCCTTTTTTAGGAGGTGTGTCTTAACAGCCACTTTGAATTTATTCAAAGGAAGGTTCATAATGTTTAGAGGAATTTTGTTATAAAAACGCACACCAAATCCTGCAAAGGATTCATGAACCTTCTGTAAACGATAATACGTCCCAACCAATTTATGCGTATTTCTAGTATTTATTGCATGTATAGCTCGCTTTTGGAGTATAAAAATGATCTCTATATCAGCTGCCTTGCCCCACAGTAAAATTCCATACGACATGACACTGTGAAAATAGCTAAAATAAACCAGCCTGGCAGTTTCTACATCCGTGAGCTGTCTGACTTTACTAATAGCAAAAGCCGCAGAGCTAAGTTTCCCTGCAAGACCCGATATTTGGGCGTTCCACTGTAATTTACTGTCTAGAGTAATACCCAAAAATAGGGTTGATTTTACAAGATTAAGGGTATAACCGTTCAAAATAATATTAGTATCGTAGTTCTGAACATTAGGCATACTAAATCTAACACACTTCGTCTTTTTTGCGTTCAGATGTAAATTGTTGGTTGTAAACCAATCCAGAACTAGTGCAAGTGAACTATTTACTTCGTCAAAATTCCTCAGCTTGCGATCAACTTTAAAAATAAGTGATGTATCATCGGCGAATAGAACAATGTCGCACAAGTTCTGTACATAGAACGGTAGATCATTAATGTAAACTAAAAATAGAAACGGACCTAGAATTGATCCTTGTGGCACGCCCATAGCTACAGAAGACCCTAAAAACCGACTACCACTTGTAATAAAACTAGCTCTGTAAGGTTCTATTTTATATTTATTCGTAATCCACCCGTTCGATTACCACATTCCGAGAAGAAGGGCAAGAAACTCGGTAGGGCCATATTATTATAATATCTTACAAACATTTTTTTAAACATAGTAATAATGTAACAATAACTTACATAGTACAGAAGCAATCCTCACGGATCGACCGACAACAGTCGATCCGTCACATCAAGTAGCCAAACTGTCTCATATACCCATTAGGTACATACTTATGGTAATAATTTGTGAATAACATAATACACTTGTAAATTCGTAGTCTAAACTGAACAGGAACTGCCCCGATCTTACTACAACACTCCCTTTTATTCAAAATCCCAATGGTGGGAGTCGGCAGACATTGACAGTGCGTTTTTATATTTATCTTTTTTTTTTTTTTTTTAAATTTATTTATCGTTTTACAAAAAAAAATACACAATTATGAAATAAACAGCACTAAAAACCACTAAGGTTTAGTTTTGTGCTGTTATGAGTCTACTTTAAATTACAATATGCATACAATAGGTAAGTATACAGTTCTGAGACGCCCGGCAACGGACGTTAGAGCGGCCGCGGCCTTGGGCCGCGGAACTAAAAAAAAAAAAAAAAAAAAAGTATATAGTTCTGTAGTTCTTAACTAGTAACTTACTATATTAAAGTACCCACTTAACAAATTCCTATCGTACAGTCATACCCCACTCATATAATTATATTACAGAAGTGAATTTAAAAAATACTGCTTTAACTTAAACTTAATATTTTTACTCGTAATACTATTTGTAAGGACTGAGGGTAGGTCGTTTATTAGCCGCGGGACAATATAGGCAGTAGTTCGCTCGCCGTACACATTATTAGCGCGATGCGTACGCAACCGCTTATTGCAAACAGCCCGGGTGCATACAGGATGTTCAATAATTTCCTTTAAGGACTCATTAAAAAATTGTTCATTAACCCTTTAAATACTCTTTTTTTCTCTTTAAATACCCTTTAATTGTTCTACCCTCCCATCTTTACCCCCATTACATTATTTCTCGCTTCGGTGTTGCAAGGACAATGAATTAAATATATTAAAATAATAGGAATCAGTAAAACCTAACACATTGATATTAACATGTTGTATTCTATCACTGAGGTATGAGGCAACTAGATCCAGTGCCGAATCTCTGATACCATAATAATTGAGTTTCCGTAATAGGGTATTATGTTCAACGCAATCAAAAGCTTTGGAGAAATCGCAAAATATACCAATGGCATCTTGCTTATTCTCCCAGGCATTGCAAATATGCTTCAGAAGCGTTACCCCTGCGTGAATGGTAGAACGACCTCTTGTGAATCCATACTGCTCATTATGTAGTAGCATATTTGAATCAAAATGTGATGGTAATTGCTGCAATATACTTTTTTCAAAAATTTTACTATTGGCAGGTAGTATTGAAATTGGTCTAAAATTACCAGGGTCGCTTTTTGATCCAGTTTTAAATACCTTTATTATCACTTTACTGTATTTCATGAGATCAGGAAACACCACTATTGACATATTTATTAAATATTGCAGCTAGATGTGGAGATATATTCACAATAATGGACTGAAGCAATTTTACAGAAATACCCCACAAGTCAGCTGTCTTTTTTGAGCTAAACGACTTGAATACTTTTATAATATCATTGGGGTTTACATATTCAAAGCTAAATGAGACATGACACTGATTCACGCCGCTTTCCAGCATACGTTGAGCTTTAACTGGGCAAGAATTCAATGAGATACAGTTCAAAACAGACGGACGGACGGAAAGCAAAGTCTCAGTATTAGGGTTCCCGTTTTAACCTTTGAGTACGGAACCCTAAAAGACATACATACTAATCTATCACTGCACACCCTTATTTTGTCAATCGTTTTGATGATCCCACGTAGATACAAACCTATTTCCGTTTCCAGGCATCATTTATGCAGTTATTGAACATTTATAACTCTTCAGTTATCCAAATATAAATTCCAACAGCTCAAGTTACCTACAATCTCACAAAATAATTAAATCATCCAAATATAGGTACACTAGTGGCTACCCACGGCTTCGCCCGCTAGATAAATTATAAACTTAAAACTTCCTCGAGAAGCACTCTATCTATTAGTTACTGAAAAACTCATCAAAATCCGTTCAATAGTTTTAAAGATCTAAATACATAGGAACGGCCAGACAATGGAAGTGACTTTGTTTTATACTATGTTGATAAGAACAAGATAAATCACGCTTGTTTCCCCGACGGGATAGGTAGAGACCCACTCAATGCCAACAAAAAATACAAACTTTATAAATACGATTTTATTCATTCACTGATTAAAGCCTTAAAATATGCATAAAGATTCTACGCCTTTTACCCAAGCCTAAATTAATTTGCTCAGAAATTTAATCATAGGCAAAGAATATTGAAAAAGTAAAGACGTGCTTTTAGAATATTCATGGCCAGCTTGATTTTAATACAATAAGATATAAATCCTCTCAACAAAAGAAGTTCATTCTAATAAATAAATTAATGGATCGGGTCTTAGTGGGTGTTAATGCTGTTTATCTATATCTATACTTAAGTATACTTACTATTTATAAAGAGGAAAGATTTGTATTTTTGTGTGTATGTTTGTAATGAATAAACTCAAAAACTACTGTGCCGATTTCTAAAATTCTTTCACCATTGGAAAGCTACATTCACCCTGAGTAACATAGGCTACTTTTTATCCCGGTAATGTGTTCCCACGGGTACCGGGAACGAGTAAACTAAATCACGGGGCGGAGGTGCGGCGATCAGCTAGTATGCATACTTTATTACAATAAAGTAGAAACCCTTTCGTACTCTCACACCACACTTTACTTAAATATATTTTTTGGGTGCTAAGGATCTCAAGAGATCTTCAGGATCTAAGTTATTTTCACCTTTACCGTGGTATTTCTGCCGACAAACCTTTAGACCCAAACTGTATGGTTTTGGCCCGGGACATTGTTAAACGTAGAGTCGAATCATAGAACAAAATGACTGCCGCTCTATATGAGGTATTATTACTTCGCCGCTAAAGATATAAAAATAAATAATTCCATAATAAAAAAACCTGACTGCACTTAACCAGATATTTAACTATAAGCAGGCGGAACTCAGTTTGCATCTAGGTTTGAACTGATATTCCAGTCCCAACTGCGTATAGTAAATATCTGGTTAAGTGCAGTTGGGCTTTTTTATTATTTATTTTTATTTACAGCTTTTAAGTTGTAACTAAGTACCCTATGACACTCAAGAGATAAATAAATTTCATTTGAGACCTCATTCATTGAAATCCATCCATCAGTTTGGGGTTTTTTTTTTTTATTCCGCGAGACCGCGGCCTCTCCCATGTCCATTGCTGCTGGCGTCTCTGGTGACACTGAAGGCATTTCCAGTGGCGCCCGGCGGACTTTGGCCACTGGTGTGGCCTCTTCGGGGGTTTGGTCGGAATGAAAATCCCGCGTCTATGCCATCGAGTCCAAATAAATAAGTTGTATTAATTTGGGAAGTTGTTATCGTTGTATGTTGCGTGGTACAGGAAAACATTAAGTAGGTACCGCAGTTGTCAACATTTGATACAATAGATACTTCTGTTATTAATAAGTTTGATTCGGACTCTTCTAACGAATCAAATGGAGGCATCCATTTGATTTTCAAGAAAATTAAACAACAACCTGTGAAAGCCTATTTTAATTTCTTTCACATAAATTCACATCGACAGTAACATTATCCATTACCGACAGCCACATAGCGTGAAAAGCCGGGTATTGTAGGCTGACAAGGTGACAATGTGAAAAGACTAATGGGACACGATTGTGAGTTTGCTGTCTGTTGAATATCAAAGGATAGGTATTTATGCATGGTTACGCTTGGGTTGCCACGGTAACTGTTCAAGAAAATTTTAATGCTGTATAGGTTCGGTTCATATAATATTACTAGCTCATCGCCGCGTCTCCGCCCCCGCGTGATAAGTTTTCTCGTACCCGATTCCCGTGGGAACACATTACCGGGATAAAAAGTAGCATGTGTTACTAAAGGATATTGTAGCTATATATCAGTAAAAGAGTTTTCATTATCAGTTCAGTAGTTACGGAGCCTATCCATTTCTAACATACACACACACATATCACGCCTATATCCCGAAGGGGTAGGCAGAGGTGCATTACACACCCACAGTTTACCAGTATTTTTAGTCTCACGTAATAGGGGGCAAGCCTATTGCCATCACCGGACACACATATAATGGGTTATGTTCAAAATGGAATAAAAAAAAATAACAGCAATATTGTAATATTGAAAAAAAAAATTAAAAAATTAAACTCCTGGGCGTTTGGGACTATCAATTCATACTAACAATCAAATATTTCCAATTTATAATATTAGTATAAACTATATAGTCTCTGAATTTGTACGCATGAAATTCTTATACGCCAAATATTCTTATGTTCAATAGTGAATTATTGCATATCTTTAAACGTTTAATTACACAGTTCACGGAACGGAAACTCCCCAAAATAAATAAATTTACTGTTACAGAAACGGTTCTGCAACATTATTGTCGAACACACTAAATATGTAGCCCCAAGCTTAGTTAAGTCTATCTGTGAAAATCATTTTATCACTTTAAGTCCAAAGATTAGCTTGGTACATGCAGAGAGACATCTAGAAGCCAAAAAATAGTTTTTTCCATAATTATTTTATTAATTGAAGTAAAATTAGGAGGGTACAACCTACACGTCCTCAATCACCAAATAGGTTTACTGGAGTAGCCAAGCTCTAACCCTCACCCTGCAGTTGTGGAGATTAAGAGAGTGGATTTCTAGAAATTTATGAAATTTCCAGGAAGTCCAGTCAAGTCAAGTCCCAGGAAAAAGTAAAATTGGCGAATGAAAGATGTATTTATGGACCTTGATTCTGCCACAAGATGGTTTCATTTAGTGAGTTCACCCTCGAAGCACGTCTCAGAATGCTTCCTAAAAACAGTCGCAATCACAATCAATTGTCTCACAGTCAACACTTGACAAAACTCATACAGTTCGGTGGTTGGGAAGAGGCTAGACGTATAACAGCACACCTTTAGAACACACCTCTGCGCTCGCTACACTATAAACATGTGTGTCTTGGCAGCACCTCCCCAGGCAGGAACCTATTATGTCAGCAGGATAATGCTGTAACCACTAAAACTTGAAAATAGGCAACTCGAAGCCTACAAAATGACTCCAAATAATTGGTTCCTGTAAATGGAAAGTTGAGCCAAGTAGGTAGAACCAAGGTAGGTACTTCATAATATAACAACACCTATTCCTAAATATTTAAATACAAATTATAAATCAAAAAAACTGAAATGAAGAATATTCTGACCACTAAGCTACATCCAATAACATCGACCAATATTATTTGTTTCATATATAATTCTAGATCTATTCTAGATCGCGCTTTGTCGGAGCCACCTACTGGAAGACCCCTTTTCCTATTACCTTGGTATAAAACCTCATTTTCATATCGAACAAAGAAACGTGATACGTTAGAAAAAACAAAGAATTATGAATTGGTCTGACTCTAGTGTTCTATGTGGGTAGTACTCTAAAATATGACCGCTTGAACATGTATGTCACGTGCCGGATTATAAAAGCTTTTTCCAATTCTCCATTGTAGAAGCTCTCGGGATCTCACGGCGACCACGTAGGCGCTATATCTTACGCTCTGTACGCTTTTATTTTAACGAAATTTAGCCCACTACCTTGTCACTGACGATTACTTTCCATTGTCTCGCCAAACAGGATATAATATCCTTTCAAATTGGAAAATATTGAAAGAAAACGTGCTAAAAACATAACCACTTGTAAAGTCTAAGATCAATTTGTAATCCATTCTATTATTATTAATACTAAAATGGGCAAATCCTTAAACAGATTTTGAAGAAAGTTTGCATGCAGATAATTTTAAGCACATGGGTCAGGATATAATAATAAATTGAAGAGAGCAGAAGAGAATACCAAGCGGGTGAAGTCGTGGGCCTTAACTAGTTTTATATTATTCATAACGAGATTGTTACATAACTTATTACAAAAATGCAGTTCAGTAACTTTGAATGAGTTGTTTTATAGTTGTTGGTACCGATCTGTCTGAGCATAAAGCCATTTCGATATTATACTGTTTGCGAGTCGTACCTAATCTACATATTACCTCATATCCCAGATACAAATACGACGGTAAATAAAGTCATAAAATTCCTCACGAAAAATAATATTATTGGGCGCAAACGTGTTTTTTGTACTGTACCATAGCCACAATAGAGGGTTCGGTGTTTGTTGTCCTCATTCATACAAATCCGGAAAAAATAAAACAGATATTAAGGGCACCCTCGCCATCCGGGCTTCCCGCCTCGCACATTAGTGTTCCCGAGAATGTCCCCATTCTTATTCAAATATTTCCGGTAATTTGTTTGTCCCACCGTTGTGAACGAAATACAATAGGTTGAGACAAGAGTAGATTCTAATTTCAGATATTAGTCCATTTTTCACACGTTACGTATTTTGTTCAAAAGAAGTGGCTACGCGTACAATTCGTTTGGTTGACGTTGCAGGACGCTAGCTGATAGCCATTGTTGGGTATAATCGTAGCAGTGCTGATAGACCCCTACGAAGTTCTAGGGCAAGTCCTTCAAGAGAATAACCGGATATGTAACAGCCACATTGTGGAAATGAGTAGGTAGGTGTTCGAAATGTTGGTAAACTCGCAACCTGTCGTAAATTTTAACGACAGATAATTACATAGAGAGAGAGAGATAGATGTTTGAAAACAGAAACTTCACCATTAACGTCTGCTTTTCACAGTTTAAACTTAAACGTTATGAACTGTTATGATTTATATCTTTGTTTTTCTAAATGTCAAGACACCTGAACTCGAATTAAATAATTACAATATGAACGAGAAGAAACTGACTTTGAGTTTTATCAAATTGATGAAAGCCATCTGACGTTTTAATCAAAACTTTTAAGAGAGTTTACAATAAGTATAACATTCTAATTAAATTTGTAGATTTCTATTCGGCACATTAATATTCGTTAAAATGTTTGAACAAGTCTTAAGACTAGAAGCAAAACGTTGTACCTATAATATAATTAGCAAAGAGATTGAAATATTCCGTCTCTTATTAAAAATATAATAATTGTTATGAAATACGTAAGCGTGATATTATTATCAATCACGTATACGTCTTGCTAGATTGTTATTACCTAGTAATCTGACTTCGGTGGCGTGGTCGGCTTTCGACTTCAAATGTTTGTTTCGGAGTTTGGGTGTTTTCTATGTAAGTATATTATGTATGTATTAAGAAATATATAAGTATGTTTATCAGTTGTCTAGATTCCATAGCACATGTTTATAGCTTAGTTTGGGCTAGATGACGTTGTGTGAAAATGTCCGAATTATTTATTTATTTAATTGTATTCTAAAACTGGTAGTTCAGGTACGTAATTCTAATACATCTAATATTCAAAATCTCTTGTTCACTATAACCACGGTTACAAATTATTAGATTACATAAAAAAACAGAAATTAGAAATTTTCTAATGTTTCATAACATCATTCACCTTATCATAGTGACCACAACAAAAAAATATTAAGCGAAATTGGCCCAGCTATTCACGGGTGATACCTACTGTAAATAGGGATTCATTTGTATACATAGGACAATGAATACTTAATAATATTGTAGATTCTACAAATCCTATATCAGATACAATCCACGATCTATTATCAAATCGATAAAACTTAGATTCCCGAGTACAATGTCGTAAACTTACAATATAAAGCGAAGTGCATATTGCATGATCTTCTTTTATAACATCAGCTGGTGCCAATTGCTACAAATTGAGTATAGGACGTGACATGAAGTAAGTAGCCGGTACGCGATTCAATAGCATAATGTCCAATGGCCACTTATATGAAATAGTGGTTTGAGCAGTGGTAAGTTCGTATGTCAATCGATTTGTAAGTTTTTTTCTTCAATAGTTTGCGAATCTTGTTATCGCAGTAATGACTGAATTTGAGGTTGCCAAAGGTTTATTCAGTTTGGATAAAAAACATCGTTTTATGTTAGATCTTAGAGGAACAAGTCAATTTTACTTGTAGGCTCAACCACTTTTATGTCAGAGTAAATAAAGTGTTATCGCCTTCGGGTTCTTAAATTGACTGGTTTTCTGACAATAGAAACACGGCTACAAGGGATGCAATGTAGTGAAATCTCCCTAGTTCATTGTCAACGAACGAACAAATAGCAAAAAAAAACATTCAGGTTAGCGGCAATAAGCTCAACCACATTTATATCAGTTAAAGAAACGTAATATCGAAAAAGCCTCTGCCTATCATTACGGGCCTTCCGGTTTCAGTCTGGTCTTCTGACTGACAGTAAGAAGGGGACACGGTAATAAGGGATCCAATGTGGTCAAAACTCACCAGTTCATTGTCACAGTAGAGGGTAGAGGCCTCAGTTCTAGAAATGGTAAAACCAAACTTAAAGTAGGTACCTATAGCACAGAATAGAATGTATTACTTAGATTCCTATAGTTTTACAGTATGCAGTAATTCGCAATAGCAGTAAATAAACATGGATACCACGTAAGTAATGTCAATTATCTATAATTATAATCTGAACGACACAATTGTTCCCAATTGCAT
Source organism: Nudaria mundana (assembly GCA_963556515.1). Taxonomy (NCBI): domain Eukaryota; kingdom Metazoa; phylum Arthropoda; class Insecta; order Lepidoptera; family Erebidae; genus Nudaria; species Nudaria mundana. The sequence continues at coordinate 7,175,103 of OY748288.1, read as the reverse complement.
TTTAAATTTATTGTGGTCGTAAATATCGGGTCTAACCACAGCTTAGACAAAATAATTGCAGCGACAAATTTATACATCTGTATAATAACTCTTAATAATATGTTTTCCAATTGTATTAACTAACTTTATAAAAATTAAACTGTTCGCATCTCCCATGTTTTATTCAAAAGATGAAGTGGCAATGGGCTGTTCATTGTGTCACAGAACTGATAGCCGCTGGGGTAAACAGGTTCTGAAGTGGAGATCGCGAATCAGCCAGCGCGTCATGGAAAGATTCCTATTGCCAGCAGTTGAAAAAACAGATGAGGATTATGAAAAATTAAAATTAAAAACAGTTTGAAGGATCTGAACTTAATTTTTTAAGGATTTGAACTAAAATGTCGAACTGTACCAACCTCTAGCGATGTGCCATCTACTTATTTCAATTGAACCAAATTTTTAGTGACTTGGAAAATGACAGAGGATTTCACCATTCACCGTAAGTCATCGACCTGTCTTTGATCTGAATATGTCTTTGATGTACCTGTATAACATCGATGCTGATAGTTATAATTTTATGAAGTTCCCTATTTAACGTACTTATATGTATAGCTTCGGTTTAGCCGATTTTGTATTTCTGGCTATAATATAAGTCATCTTCTCTAATTGCTAATCCTTTACTACATGAACGCAATTTCAAATTTACGAGTGTCAATTTGCTTTTCGCACCCGCTTAAGAAATTACACCAATGCTCAACGCGTAGAAGATATTCACTGCCTCTGTTCATTTCTCATATATTTCCATAAATTATACTTTTGAACTGGTTAAATCCAGTGGCTCTTTGCCAACGTTATAAAACTGTTTCAATGTTACTTACATTTTTAAACCTGAATTAAATGAGATGTTTAGTGACGGGTTGTACTGTATTTCTTATATGGGTCGAAGCGAAATTGGGCCAATGGTTTAGTTTAGGCTTAGCTCTCCGTACATACCTACGTACATACATAGAATCACTGTTCTCGGCTCAGGGGATCTCAGAGATCATAGGAAACTCAAAATCTACAAATTGTTTTTTACACGATCACGACACTTCCACATGTAGAATATAAAGTGAAAGTTAAAATTAAGAAGGATTTGTAATATTTATATATTTCAATGAATACAGTTGCATACATAAATGACTGGAATACTGTCGACGACAATTAAAATTAAAAAAACATTAGGTAGAACTTGGCAAAGTTGCACTTAAATTGCAACGAAATCTAAAATTTATTTGCTTCTCAATCTTGAAAACGGAGTCGCTTTTACATGGCAGACAAATTAGTTGTCTCGCTGGTGACATAGAAGCGAATCGGCGCAGCATCGTTGCATCTGACATGCGATTTATGTCAAGAATGTAAGATTTAGGGCAAAGTTGCGATTTTAACTAGCGATAGCAGAGTAATAATGACTTCAGTAAGCAAGGAAGACAGTTACAGAGCAAGTTAATTTGTACTCTTAGAGTCACAATTGTGTACTGCCTTTCCTGAGGAGCTATTATATCAAAGTGTTTTGTTTGCTGCAAATTTAGTGTTTTGCATTAGAGATCTATAACTAACAGAATTTCATTTCAAATCTTACCTTTTGTCAGTTTCATATAATGAAAATCTGCTAAGAATTCAAAGCACCGTGGTTTTGCATTTCTTCAAATTTTCTTAGGTTTCCTTTAAATTCATTTGAAAAAAAGTGCACTGCTCTGAATTTGACTGATAAATTAGATTCAGAGCAGTTAATGAGAGTTAAAACTTTTTATAGAAAAGAAGCAACATTACTAAAGTTAGTCCGAGAGCAACTCAGATAAAATACGGAACTAGGTTTGACTGCTAAATATATGGCAACCAGAATACAACAAAAGTCTCTTCAGTCATTAATTTAAAAGGCAACACAGTTACAAATGCAGCGAAAACATATTAATGTGCCGGACGGAACAATGAAAATAGCTTTAAAACGTCAGCGGGTATAACAATAGGGTTTTAAACGTTTGCTAAGTGTAGCAGAAAAGTCGAGGCGAGTCGGGCACAGAACAAAAGCCATAACTTCCGACTGTCGAGGACGTCTTTGGCACTAAAACACGTACGACAACGTACTGAACCGTACGTTTTACTCTCCACTGATATGATTAAAAATGTCGGGAAGATGTAATTTTTTGACAATTTTTAAATTGAGTTGGGTATTTCACGATTATTTCTCAATTTGACTGTATGTTTTCTTTTGTTAATTCGTATCTTTCGACTGGGTGAACGGATTTTGTTTTTTTTTTAAATTAAAAGTTACTTAAATATTGGTCCCATTCCGGCAATTTGAAGTCGGATTTTTGTATTTTTTTTTATTTTTAGCGTTGGTAAACACAGAGCCACATTGAGTTGTATTTCCAAAAGAGGAGACAGGGGTGCTAACTAACTAGTTAGTTAGTTGGTTAGTCCTATGTAGGGTGTCTATAGGAGACGACACTATTGCCCTCACTCGGCAATTTGCATATATCTGCCAGAGCCTCGTCAGCCTCGTACAAATGAAAATAGCTTGAGTCCCGGAGATGGATAGGATTCTTTAGCACCATTGTAAATCTTAATCATGTCTGTAAGTTCGTTTGTCTGCCAAGTCTGTCTGTAAAACTTTTATAAATTTCACGAATTTCAAAGTCGCGTAGGAATTCAGAATTTTAATCCAACATTATCAACACCCAGAAAAGGGTTGAAGCGAGGGAATCAATATGCAAAGTATCAGCTGTTCAATTTCCCATAAAAGTAATAAACAACATAGGAAATCGTCTGAGAAGAATTTGTTAGAAGCAAAGTTCTGGATAACTTTTAAGTAGACGATGTAGATGCATAGAAATCGTTGTTGAAATAGGACCTAGTTTTCTTCGCAACTTCAAGTTCACATTTTCGAGTAGGTAGTGAGAATTAGACTCTACTTTCAATTTATTACATTCAATGAAAGGTTTTAGAAACAAAGGAACTGTTCTCACTTGATTATTGTAAAATATTTTTAGTTATTATAATTTTTACGCGTTTTGTTTTTGTTGTAATAACGAAGCTAAAGGCATACGTTACTTATAGGTAGTAAAATTTTCAAATAAATAAATTTGTATTTAAAGCAATGAGTAGGTACATGTGCTAATACTTTATAGATATTTTACAAAATAAATCGCAAAAACGAAAGCCTAAAAAGTGGATTTGAACTAGCGTAGGTTTCCTTCAGTGGCAATACTCTGACCAACTGAGCTCACAAGACCAGAGTGTCTAGTACAAAAACGTATTTCAAGCAAATTAACGTATAATTTGCTTGAAATACGTTTTTGAATTCCTCCATACATTTTGCACAGTTCCCTGACGTAACCGCTAGAGGCACTAGTGTGAAATGTATGGGGAATACGAAAACGTATTTCGAGCAAATTAACGTAAGAAACTGCTACTGATACACAGAGCTGAAAACTAGTAAAAACCCTTTCGTTTTGAGGAATTATACTTATTGTAAAATATAAAATAATACAACATTTTCTTAAAGTATTTGAAAGCTGAAAATTTAGGTACACAATGGTTATAGAATGGTAGTTGTTTCTTTACTGTATGTAGGTATATGGTACCCGGTAACAGCAATAGGCTTCCCCCTATAAGTAGGACCAACAAAAATATTGGCAAAACGTGGTTAAATCACCTCTGCCTACCGCGTCGGGGAATTAAGCGTGATTGTTTAAAAGTATGAATTTGATATCTAATAGTCGATGTATAAAATATAGATGAAAAATCTCGTTATTAAAGTAATAGGTAAAACATATCGAATAACCTTGAAGATACGTGCATCGTGAAGAGACAATCACTGCATAACTATTGGACGCACCCAGGCCGAACAAAGTGAATTATAGCAGGAGTAAACAGAGAAGGTCGTCTCGTCACGCTTTGGGTTAAGGACAGTAGGGCCTCATGAAGGTACGATTATACAGATTGATATACTGTTTAACAAATATGTAAATAATAAGTTATGTAAGCTAGACTGCAGACGTTGCATGTAACAATGACTTAGGCGACATTTGTAACAATGTGGCTGTTGGAGTTTAGGTTCAGGTTACATAATGGCTATTGATTTTATATTGTAAATAATAATGGCCCCCATTACGTGGACTATTTACTGTCGAAATCTGGGCGTAAAATAAACTGATGTTATTTCACCTGTGCCTACTATCTCGGGTCGTACGAGCCGTTTCTATCGCGGTGCAGTTGCATAGCAGTGAACTACGCTCTGTTAAAACATATTACTTACGTGAGAATAACAAAGTAGATAACTAGAAAAATATCACACACGAACCACGTATTTATCACTGGAAATAGTAGACGAGGCGTTTTACGCCCAAATATATCGCTACACCCCCGTAATAGGGGGTGAGTCTATTGCTATTTCTGGGCACATCTAAGTATACTAATATTACAAAGAGGAAAGATTTGATTGTTGGTTTTTCGAAGCGAATAAGCTTCTTAAATTGAACCGATTTTGAAAATTCTTTCACTGATAAGTATGTAGCTACGTTATACCTAACATAGGCTACTTTTTATCCCACTGATGTGTTCCCACGAGATTCGGAAACGAGAAAACTATATCACGCGGGCGAGGCCGCGGTGATCAGCTGGTGCGGGAGCCACTGGAAATACCTCCTGGTGCGTAGCAGAGACGCCTAGCAATACGTAAATAAGGACGTAGGAACGATAGTAACCCCTGTCTATCATAAATGACAATGCAAGTGTATCATGTGAGAATAACTTGGGCCTTGGAGATGTTGATAGCATTCCTTAGCACCTTACGAAAATTAAACTTACATAAAGGCATATAACATAACCTCTGTCTAGCCCTTCGGATGAACAGGCATGATTATTATGTTATAGTCAATTACCTACAAGCATCCTATCATCTACACGTAATAGATATCAAGTATTCATGGATTATAGAACACTTATTATACGAGTATAATGCTAATGCACGAACATATTAACGCCTAACAAGTCTCAAACCTAATAGGTATTCTCAATGTATACCCCAAACCACTATCTCGAAATTAACATCCCAACTTACGGCACTTTACATCAGAAGATAGTGCCGAAAGGATTTATAGGGGGCGACAAATTTGATCACATTACTGTAATGTATAAGGGTATGGAACTACGAGTATAAGCCGAAGACCGTCACGTACGAGCCGCGTCCATCATCCCATTCGAATCGAATCAGTCATGCACCGTTTATGTTTATGTCCATGTCTGGTTTAAAGGTAGGATATTATTGAGGTGATTATTAGCTTCAAATTATAGTAGGTATCTCACATTTTCAACCTCTAGTGTGTGCTGTAACGTCTGTATCTTAGTCATAGAGATCACTAAAATAAACATGTTATCACCAGCAACTGATGTAAAGTAGGATCATCAGGACTTTTGCCTATTATCAGAGCCTGGTAAAACGAATTGTACCGTAAACGAATTGTATTGAACTCCGTACGAGTAAACCCACACCTTTACTCGTACGTATGAAATTATTCACTCAGTGTTTACATACACAACACCCACAAATTACGATCGGCATGCGTTTGCATAATTGTACATACATACAGTGCTCACCATATTCAATATCTCGACACAAGTCTATATCTAGTTTATGAGTAGAGGAGGTACTCTGATTATCAATCAAGTTTACACTTCTATCTACGATGGAATTGAACCACTAAAGGAAAGTCAAAATGGTCGTCAAGGTCAAGAGATCTGCAAATGCCACAGAATTCGACCACACATCGGAGAAGACGGGCAAAAAACTCGGCAAGGCGAGGAAAAAGTGTCGATTTTTTGACTTTTTTGACTTGATTCTACTTTAAACATGTCTTAGAATATTAGAATATTCTATACTGGGTACTAACCTCGTTATAATAATAATCTAGTAAAACATAACTTAACTTTGAGTTGGGTTTTGATAGCTCAAACTTGTCGCCATCCTCTTGAATAATAAATACATTACCCAGGTGTATCCCACGCCTGAGATCGTAGCGCATTATGCATCTTATTTACGAGTAGATATTTTCTTGAACAAAAGCAGATAGCTATTGGCATAAGGAGTAAGTATCTTAGGCTACTTTTTATCTCGGGCATCAGTTCCCGTAGGAATTGAGAAAAAAAAAACAGTTTATGTGGGCGATATAAAATATTACAGGGAAGATTTCACTGGAAAATGGTAATTTTTTTTATTCACTTAAATCTAAGGCTTGATTTATATGCGAACCAGCGACCCATCCGATTTGATGTGAGATAGGTACCATGAAACTCTTATAGCCATTTTTATTATGCGTCCACACGACCACGGATCAGCTTAGTGCAATTCTCTCGTACTTCCATTATGTGTGGCGCTAAAAATATTCTGCTTAGTTGAATACTAAATGGGATTGTATTTAATGGTCCTTATATGCATATCATTTACTGATTCATACCGTCAAATAATGTCAACCACAGAAACTAAATCTTCCTGTTCTTTATAAATGTTTGAAAGAATACATTATTAGAGAAAAAAAGCTTCGATATAAATATTTGTATTTCAAAGCAATGAGTTTGCTTAAGCTATTCTTAAATCTTATATTTATGAATAGTATAAGTTTAAGTTTATAAAAATTATAAACAAAATCACAAAACTGAAACGTTATCGGCAGGAATCGAACGTGAATCTTAGAGCGCTTTTCCTGTCAAGCGTTCTTTCGCCGGCGTTCGTGCGGATCCCGTCCGCAGTGCGTGTGGATGTCAATGTCAAATTTCATGCAATATTGATATGCGTTTCTTTTCCCGCAGGCCACCCGTGCTGCAGTTGGTATCGTAACGGGCTAATGGCGAACTGATTTGACGTTGACATCCATATGCGTTATGTTCAGAAAGTTAAAAACTTCTGAATCTATATTCCATAAATAAATAAATGATTATGATTATGATTATGAATATGTGACTGAAAAATAAACCATTTATGGTATGGTTATTTGCGCGTATCCCCTACCTGCTGGACGGATTTCAATGGATGAGATATTTAAAATGAAAAGTATCCATGTTCCGAGTGCTATAATAAAGTAGACCATTACACAAAATGTGAATAAAAAAAAAACTTAGGCTGAATTTAAAAAAAAACATACATACTTAAATAGCTAGGAGATTGCAACACTATTTAGGTTACTTATGTTTCAATGTAGGTAATTTGAACTAAGAAATTATAAAACAAAAGGGAAGTCTATATAGTAATTAAATGACTCCACTAAATAATTCTGAATAAGTTCTACCCAACATGCACACACATATTTACTTTTAAATGACTTGAGTGCACGTACACTTCATAATTCCACTCGTTTTGTGAAATAAACTTCACGATAAGGCATAATTAAAAAAGAAACTGTCGTGACTGAGCTTATAAATACGAGTACATTGCAAAAACTGGGCTTATTAAAGTCGTACATGAAACTTTTTAATAAATTCTTTATACTTAGAGTATGTAGCTACTGAAGTTCTAAATAGGCAATAGATGATGCCCACGTAGAATAGTTTTTTTTTTTTTTTTTCAAAATATAATAGCAGTATTTTCGCGAAAACAAAAGACAATAATTCGTCGACAATTGTTTCACCTTTAAACGAGGCATTCTGTGAGACAGTCTCTGAGACAGTCTTGATGACATGACTATGATATTTATTGTGAGTTGAAAAATAATGAATTTGTATCACCTAGTGTAAATAATAACCATATCCAACCTTATTAGATCTTACAGGTTTTTTTTAAATATATTAGGACAATTCACACCACGCCATCTAGTCTCAAACTAAGGAGAGCTTGAGTGATATGAGTACTAGATAAACTGATATAAAGACTTATATACATATACATTCTGAAATTAGCGTGTTCAAACATTCAGACAAACAGACACACAGACAAAAATTCTAAAAACCATTGTTTTGGGTTCTATTGCGTTCATAATAAGTATAATAGAGAAACTGTTGTAGGGGGGCTCCCTACAACAGTTTCTCTATTATACTCGTATCTTCGATGTACAGACAATGAACACTTACAATTTTATTATATGTATTGATAGGATCGCCCAGACTTCGGTACAAACGTATGTATCATCACACAAAGTTTGTCCCGATCGGCAATCGAACCCGAGACTTCGGCGTCGAAAGCGGATGCCGTACCGACCACTCCACCGAGTCAGTCAGGCTGAAGTGAGCAATATCTTTAGCTTCACACTATATTATTATAATCATGGGTGAAAAGTGGTACCACCAACGTTTTAGAATCCCAAGACTAATTCTTTTGTTAGTGTGGCCCCTACCGCTATACCAGTCCACAAATGAGGATCTGCCCCCTTACCACAGTTCTTAGAAGAGTTTGTTGATAACCAATTTATATAGCAGGAAATACGAGTATAAAAAAATAACGCTAATTGGGTCACGTGACCAACCTTTCCTGAATTTATTGAATTGATTAATATCAATTCAATAAGCAACTAATTGAACATAGACACGTTGCTAGCCTCCAAGCTATTATATAATATAAGCTATTGTATTAATTGATTTGTAGCTCGTTATCTGGCTTACTGCAGTATCCATGACGCTGAATATAGCCATATGTAGGTACTTAATCTGCTGTGCCACAGCTATAAGATTATTTAATGCATGAATGACGTCACAATTAGTCTAAAGTATAGATATTTTTTATGAATTAAATGCTAAAGCACCGATTTTTGTTTATTCATTATTAATTCGGAGAAAGTACATTTTGGCTTGACCTTTGCGTTTTTTAAGGGAACAGGCAATTTTTTAAGTTCTTTCAAGAGTTCCGTTTGCACAACATATAGTTCTGTAATTCCTGAAAGTTTTGTCAATAATTCCGGCGAAAAACATAAAATATTAAGTAGTGAAAATTTGCGGTGCCAACTTCCCGTAGCACCGCAACATGGAAAAAAATATCATTTAAATCAAAGAATCGGATAGTTCTCGATGAGTTCTACAGTACCTGATAGATTGTACTGTGTACTTAACAGGCTATTTTATTTTAATATAGATGTAAAATATCTTATTCGATACTTGAGTATTCTGTAAAAGGTAATAGCTGTATAGCATCATTACAATAATTGTCTGAGCAGCGTACGTTGCACAATGCAAGTTTTGTTCGAGAATAGCGTTTATCGAATGCACTTGGCAGAACATTTCGCTGACCAAGACACGGCATGCATAACAAAGTAGGTAGTAGATACTCTTGTTTGTGGTAAACAAGTTCACTGAGACAGAATAAATGTTCCAATGTTGATATATTGCTTACAAACTCAAATAGAATTGAAAATTGTTTGAAAACTGCATTTCTATACCTCAAAAAGCAATAAACTGTGAAACTGTGGTTGTTTATGGTTGAATATAATTTCTAAATTCATTGAGTCGGATGTAATAAGAATGCAGCTCAACCTGCACAGCTGTTCACTGAAGATAATAGTAGATATTTTAACGTTTTATAGGTCTCTCTTTGTCTCTGCCACATTATCAATTTGAGAAAGGATACCTTAGGTGCCTACATTCTTTGATGGTTATGTGGCCCAAGATATCCTTATCTACACGCGGTGCACTTACTGACAACTGAACGAGGATATGCCCGAAAACACTAGCCTCACCCCACTGGAAAGTGTCTGGTAAAAGTAGTTATAGTAAATACCTCGTCTACCTCTACGGGGATACAAACGTAATTTTATGGATGTGTGGTCATAAATATAATTATATTTTTTAAATTTTCATTTCATCTTTAACAAGTTAAGAAACTGTTTAGCTAATGCTTCTGTTATGCTTTCATTTTAGTTATACACTTTTACAAAGGTAATTCAGCACTATCATGTAAATGTTCAGAATTCACCCATTCAATCTCCAACAATTGGACGCGGTTGGAGCTGAAACGATTTTCAGCCACTTACGTTGGCCCGGAATTTTGGTCGGCCGCTGGCATTTTTCATGCAGACGTGGGGTATGGTTCAATCAATTACAGATCTAAGTTCCGTTTTGAGTATACAACTATAGTTGTTAAAGATAAAATAGGTACTTATTAGCAGTTGGAGAAACACAGTTATAGTTATTGACCGAACGAGTGAAGCGTCTACATTTCGAGATTGGACAATTTTGCTGTCGTCCGTCTATCTGTCTGTATGTGTGTTCTGAAACTTGGCACATGTTCTTGGAAAGTGTTTCTTACGTTAATACAATTTTTTCATCGTGAGCTTTTTTGGATTGGGGGGAAAATGGGGTAAATAAGGTCAAATAACGTTTTAATGTTTTACGGCCTTGCGGTGGTCCTATTTATTATTCTATCTCCAGGGAACCTAGCTCAAGTACAGTACTTACTTAGAGTAATATTTATAACTTACCTACATACACTAATACATTTCTGCATGTGGTGATTGTAAGAGAAATAATACCCATACCCAAACATAATATAAATAGAACCTATTCAAAATCCTACTCCTAACTATAGATGTCTAACTTAAAAAATCCATGACCACTGTTGTTGCAATCTAACAGAAACGTGTCGTAATACTTCAGTCACACGCTAGTCTCGCGTCTCGTCTCGTGTCTCGTCTCGTGTCTCGTCTCGTGTCTCGTCTCGTGTCACGTCTCGTGTCTCGTCTCGTGTCTCGTCTCGTGTCTCGTCTCGTGTCTCGTCTCGTCTCGTGTCTCGTCTCGCGTCTCGTCTCGTGTCTCGTCTCGCGTCTTTCGACGAGTGTGTACAGCCGCCATACAGTTATGACTCGTACATCGTCTCGCGTCTCGTCTCGCCACTTGCCCGAATGTGTGAGTGGGGTATAACATACGGCGACAGCGTATACGACGACCGCGTTGGTCTATGGGTATAAGTAAAGCAAAGTTTATGTTCCAAATTAAAAAGGTACTTCAAATGTGACATGTAAAATCATATACTCCTACAATTAGGTGAGTATAAAAAAACATTAAGTTTTTAATTTTCTGTGGTAGGTAAATGTTTGACATTTTTCTTATTTGAATAAAACTCAAGAAAATTTATGTTTATTAAGTAATACACACATACGTCTATAATGTTGGCTAAAAGGGAGATTAACGAAATATTATCTCCAAAAATTATAATGTGGGGCTTTATGTTTCTTATGTTGTTATATTTTTGGAAGCTTGTTGGTTGTTTGTTGAGACGTAGAAGTAACAGTGAGGCGTGCCCACCACAGCCTATAGAAGATCATCCACCTTATGTGAGAAGGCGGAGAGATCCAGAGGAGCAGTTTAAAAAATCAAGAAGAAAAAGACGCCATCCAAAGTGTGAATGTTGGACTTTGGCTTGTGAGCAGGGTACGTTACCAACGAAGGAACAATTATGACGAATCTGTACTAGTCAAGACCCAACTCAATAGTTCAATGTTCAAACTAGAAATTGTGTGTGTGATGTTGTCATATAAAATTGAGTGTCTTCGAAAAGTAAATCTTGTGTTTTTTTTTACTTAATCAAATCACTAATCTCGTTTTTACAGTATGATAGTACCTTTTGAACAGACATAATTTCATAGGTACTACAGTCATGCACATAGGACATAGGTGAGCCACTTTGTCAATACTACGTCGTGATGGCCCGAGCGTGGGATAATGATTTTGATTATAGCTCTCAAATACCGGCTTGTTTGTCAAAATTATGCTCATATTTTGCTGCGAGCATGATCTGTACACATATACAGACTTGATTTCAACGTTCTCTAGCGGTATAATACTGGTACAAGTAAGAACCTACTTATTTGAAATGCTTAGGCGTTGTGTGCAACGAAATACCATCAAAGAATAGTGATAAAAGTGGACCTTTTATTATCTTGTATAAAAAAGTATTTAAGTAGTTCTGAAAGTTCTGTTACTTCCGAAGTGGTCCCATTTCAATTTGATCCCATTCCGACTATTACTTATGTGGTCCCATTTCGGTAGTTTGAAGTCTGTTGTTGTGTCAGTTTTTGACGTGTATTTTTGTCTATTACTCCACTCGAGGGTTTTCACTTGACGGAATACTCCTCTTGAACGGCTGAACCGATCTTCCTCAAACTTTGGTATAACTGTTTAAGTCAACCTGTTCCAGGAGGACTTAAACAGTTATACCGAGAGAATTACACATAATGCGCGCGCCATACATATGACCTTAAAAGAGGTCAAATAGACCATCAGTTCAAAAATATCAGAAATTAAAAAAAAAAAAAAAAAAATCATGTTTCATTCGCTGCGTCAGATCGCGGAAAATCAGCTAGCGAGTGAGTTATATACCGGGATAGAAAGTCTCGCTTCAGCTCAATTTTGCACCGCGACTCGCCGTGCACACCTGAGAGTAATGTTTCCTTATAATAGTAGCACAGAACTAAGTCGAGTGTTTGTAATTGCAGTGCACTATTTTGCACCATGTTACTTAAGTTAATTAACCTCCATAATGGCATCTAAGTTAAAATGTGTGGAAGCTTTGAGAATTTTCTTTTGAATTTTGAAAGCGCAAGTTAGTTTGAAGAAAGAGCAAGAAACTAGAACATTTTCTAGAAAAGTATACCATTTATAAGAGTTATTCGTAAAAATTATGGTTAAGTTCAGCAACTAGCATGATTTTGCCTACTTCATACTTAGGTGATGATCAGATAAATAACATTTTTACAGTTATGAAAGAAACCTGTTGTAACATAAACGACTATTTTTACATATATATATATATATATACAGGGTTACTGGTTAAGTCGACCGGAATCCTTTGGGGTGGCATAGTTTCCATCATTTCTAACATATTTCACTATGTAGTACCCTACCCCAAACTTAACCGTTTTCTAGTTATTGGACTTTAAAGATTTTCTCAAAAATATCCAATTTAAAATTCGTTTTTCTTATTGCTGTTTTAGTATTTAGTTTAATAGAATTATTACTCAAATTACTTCATTTCTATTATTTTTTTTATTATTCCTTACATACTGAAAAAAAAATCTACCACATTGATGCTGCAGATATGCTTAAAAATATCTACGGTTTATTAGCTTTCTAAAAAGGTATTACAAGCTGGGTTGCTATTACAATGCCTGGACAAAAACTTGATGAAACGCAATTAGGTAGTAAAAAAAGTTTCGTCGTAAAGTTATTACCTGCGCCTGTCAAGAGATTACCGTGCGAAAACTTATCGGATTTACTCGACGACATACCACTTGACCTTATGCGAGACATGTGGTTCCAACATGACGGATGCTCCGCGCACTACCGAAGAAGTGTCAGAGAGTGGCTAGATACTGATTATACTAACAAATGGATCGGAAGAGGAGGACCAATCCGTGGCCAGCTAGGAGTCCAGACTTGACTCCTATGGATTTTTATGTGTGGGGACATATGAAATCTTTAGTCTACAATGAGACGAACCCAATTACATCAATTCATATTTTGAAACAAAAATTATACATGCTGCTAATGAAATTAGACGCACTTTAACCACTGGTGTAGTAAAAAGTGGCTTACTAATTTCCTTTCATCAAAGTTTTTGTGCAGGCATTGTAATAGTAACCCAGCTTGTAATACCTTTTTAGAAAGCTAATAAACCGTAGATAATTTTAAGCACATCTGCAGCATCACTGTGGTAGATTTTTTTTCTATATGTAAGGAAGAATAAAAAAACATAAAAGAAATTAATTTCTTTTTTCAATCAACAATCGTGCACTACGACGAATTTGGTAGAATTACAAGTAATTTGAGTATTTCGAGTTATAAATCTATTAAACTACTATACTAAAACAGCAATAAGAAAAACCAATTGCAAGCAAATGCCACAAAAAAGGAAATTAGATAAAAAAATTGATATTTTTGAGAAAATCTTTAAAGTCCAAAAACTAGAAAACGGTTAATTTGGGGTAGGGTACTCTATAGTGAAAAATGTTAGAAATGATGGGAACTATGCCACCCCAAAGGATTCCGGTCGACTTAACCAGTAACCCTGTATATATATTTTCAATATGAATTACAATTTATAATATGCCTTATATACACAATTAAATACAATTTATAATATTACGTGGGACTAAAAATACTGGCAAATTGTGGGTGTATAATGCACGTCTGCCTACCCCCTTCGGGGATATAGGCGTGATATGTGTCTGTCTGTGTCTGAATCGCAAAACTATAGTTGAGCGGAGCTAAGCGAAGCTCTATCTTAGACGACAAGTGTAAATCATTTGTGTGCCAACTCCTCCGAAACGGCTCGACCGATTTTGACCAAATTTGGCATGCTGGTCGACGTCATACCCGGGAGTGCATATCTCTGAAATCATGGAAATAGAGCTGACCACGGAGGAATAATTACCGAAAATGTCTTGGACGTCACCGAAAAACCAGATGATTAAATGGTTCCCATGGAAACACGTGCGTCATCAATGAAAATAGAATTAAGTGTTCGATTCTGATTCTGATATGTAATAAAAACATTTGCTCCGCTCAACATTTGCAATTAGCAGCATGCATTGCATACCTCGTTATTTAAGTAGCTACCAGGGGGAGTTCGATTTTTGCTGAGTGCGTGGCAGGTGGCTTTTTAGGTTACCTCTGGCGCTCCGCAAAAATCGGGTTTCCAGACACTCTCATACCGAACGTTTCTTGTCCTGCACCTGGAGTTAGTTAGGAATAACTAGTTCTTATGTGTGTATCAACTAATCAAGCATTACATTGACATTGGCGAAATCATCGATAAATATCGATGGAGCCACGTTTTTAAAAAAAGAAGAAGAAGAAGTAGGTACCACATGTAAACTAAAATATGTTTACCTTATTCTTTTCAGTAATTTTGTGCTCTGTCAAAATTGCAATTCCTACTACAATCCCATTTTTCTCTACCCGCATCCGCAATATAGATCCATTTCAGATTACTTCGGTTCCAGTTTTATACCTGATTTACTAAGCGCTGATAAATCTAGAGCAGAGGCACGCTTCAATTTCACAGTTTTGAAGATTTTGTGACTCTTTATTTTAAAAGAATGTATTAATATTAATAGTATTACAAGCAAGAAAATTCTAACTAACTAACTATCAAGGTTCATGAAATTCCTACAATGGGTCCAACAGCCAGACACACAGAAGGACAGTGAACTCTTGCCATTTGGGTAGGTACGGAAGTTTAAAAAGTTGGTTGTCTAGTCATAAGTATGGGTACACTGGGAAGGATTGTCTGTATTTACATGGGGCACACTAAAAGTTTTGCACTTCTAGCTAATCGGAACTATTTGAATTTGGAATGATATTTTTTTTTTTTTTTAACGTTTCAACTTTCTTAGTAATTAGTCAATATCATGAGCATATTGGACGATATAACACCAAAATAGAAAATAAGAAACCGATAAATAAAAAATTAAGATAAAAATATAATAGTTAATATAATTATAAGGTTTTACCTGCACAAGGTGTGGTGTAGAAATTTAGAAATAGTAAGTTTTGTTAAAATATAAGAACCATAAATGTAGTAGAATTTAGACCAAGCTAAAGACAAAAATTTGTAATGATAAGAATCTAAGTATAAGAGTATGTACTGCAAATCATGTTTTATAGACTTAAGGAAAAGTGTTTAAATATAGAATACAAAATACTTTTAATTATTAAAATAAGTTTATAGAATGTTATAATAAAGTAAGAAAAATTTGAAAAATAAGAAAAATGTAAAGTTTTTAAAATTAAATAAAGAAAAAAGGCGCAATATTACCCCAACAATCCCAATGGAAAGGATGAAAGGAATAGCGTGAAAGTGCGAGAGGCATACAAGAAGAAATAGAATGGTAATGGAGAACAGGAATGAAAGATGATAATGATAGAATAAGATTAGTTAAAAGAGGAAGGAGCCCTGAGAGGGCTGTCGAACTTTAGGTAGTCTAGAATACATAAAATTGCTGCAGAATAGGCTCTGCCATGGGTAGAGGAGAACTCATAAAAAAAAAAACCTTAGTAATAAAAAAAACAATTGGCGGGAAATCATTTGTCAATTGTTTTTTATCACACATCAAAGTTCTACGTATGCAACGAAAATGGAATTAAGTCGAAAAGATTTTAGAGCGATTATTTTTTATGATTTTAAAAGTTCTCTCTCTCCGCAAGACTGTGCCGCTCGTCTTCAAAATGCTTTTGGGAGAGAAGCACCTCGTTTGAGCACCGTGAGGCGTTGGTTTGCTGAATTTGAGAGAGGTCGAGTTTCTTTACTTGACGAATTTCGTGAAGGGCGGCCTTCAGCTGCCGTCAACGAAAATAATGTGGCTACTATTAAGCGGTTAATTGAAGAAAAGCCGCGGATTGCCTATGAGACAACTTGAGGACTATTGGGGATTGGTATGAGTTAAATCCAGAAAATTTTACACCAGGAATTGAAAGTTCTGAAACTTTGTTGTCGTTGGATCCCTCATGAACTGACAGCGGAGCAGAAGCGGGCTTGCGTGGAATAGTGCTCACAGATGCTACTGAAGTACGACCACGGACATTCTAATGCTGTTTATGACATTGTAACAGGAGACGAAACGTGGTTTTATTGTTTTGAACCCGAAAAAAAACAGCAATCTTCTGAATGGGTGTTTGAAAATGAGAACAAGCCAACAAAAGTGAGTCAGGCGAGAAACGTTGGTAAAAAAATGATCGCGTTTTTTTTTCTCAGCTACGGGTTCCATCTGTACAATTCCACTTGAAGATCAAAAGAGTGTTAATGCCGAGTGGTATTCTACCATTTGTTTACCCAGGGTGTTAGAAAAAGTTCACGAAAGACGACCCAAAAGCCGCGTTCTCCTATATCATGACAACGCTTCTTAACACACGGCCAACAAAACAAAGTCATTTTTAGCTTCCGAAAACGTACAACTCGTCACCCATCCTGCGCATAGCCCCGACCTAGCACCCTGTGATTTCTGTATTTTCCCCAAAATCAAAGATTTGATGAGAGGTTTCACTTTTACCAACTCCGAAGAGGCAGTGATAGCGTTCAATCAGCACGTAGAAAACATACCTTCAGATCTGTGGTCCTCCTGTTTTAAAAAATGGTTCGATCGCATGAAAAATGTTTAAAATGTAAAGGAGAGTATTTTGAAAAGCAATAAACATAATATTTTGGTTTTAACATGTAGTTTTTTTAAGTTACGCAAAACTTATAGTGTGACCTACGTATAAAGATAGTGATAAATTGCTGTGGTACAACTCCATTGGTGTAGTAAATCCAATAAGTGTAGCTCATTACGTGTTTAAAGTCCCGCGTGGCTTCACAGGTGGGATATTAATCTAGGGTTGCCACAGAAGAGACTTAATGGTTCTCCGAGATTCGATTTTCCTTTTGCCATCAATATCCTTATTTATCTAGACGATATTTTCTAAACTAGTATAGCAGTGATGGACGTGAAATGAAGTAAAACGAGTGTGAAAATACTTTTTACATAGTATGGAACGTGGGTATTGCTGTTACAGGATATTTTGGGTATTGTCCTGTAGTCCTCGTCCGTAAGTTTTTGTAACTTGATCTGTAGAACCGAAGCATAGCAAGGGTAGGTTTCTAGTAAAATATTAATTAATTAATTCAAACATTTCCACAACAGATAGTTCTCGGTACGCCGCAGTCTGTGCGAGCTCTTGGGTAGTGTCACGAACACTGCGGTTGTGGGCAAGTCTAGACCACAACTTCTTGCGCTTGACGCTTGGCACAAGATAAATCTGTTATTTTGAACTACCGATCGATATACTGAACTGAGGCGTGAAGACAAAATTAACTTGATTGAATTTAGTGTTAGCTAGCGGACGGCCGCGGCTTTGCCCGCGTGAAATAGTATTATAACCTAAAACCTTCCTTGAGAACCACTCTATACATTGATAACAAGCATGAAAATCGGTGCAATATTTTTTGAGTTCATCTCGAATAGACAGACGCGGTGGAGGACTTTGTAATCAAAATTATAATTTCGTAGGTTAACGTATTGTAGGTTAACAATCTACTTATAAATAGTAGATTGTTAACCAAGGGATGAAAGCCTCCCATTTCTGACGGGATATTTTCGCGCTACAGTTCGAGGCAGAAATGGGTGTTTTCACCCGAGTTCCACACTCTACTTTTCATTTCGAATGCGAGGATAGCAAATAAAAGTCAAATAAAAAAATTATAACAATAGAGATGGATCACGTACCAAGTTTACTACTTCCCGCTTATTTTTTAATTTTGGTTTTATATTCGCACTTTTCTCAGGGCAGGCTCTAGTCTTTTGATCATACCGCCTTGTCATTAGTTATATTTTTCAATTCAAAATAGTCTTAAGTTTTTAAAATATTTCAGTATCTTTTTACGCACGTTTTGAAGCGCTATATTTTATTTATGATTTGACGCGTTACAGAGGCGTTTTAGTCAGGTTTAGTCGGAGTCTCAAACTTAAAATACTGAGTAAAATACTCAGTATTTTAAGGTACACTGTACAAATAATTATTGTTTGTGCTTCTTACATTTTATTTTATTGTAATTTAACTCTTTTTTGTTTATCACCATTCAAAAACCAGAATCTTGTATTGACTTAATCGAACTTTGGCTGTAAACGTTTTTGCCGTCGCCTCAAGATGTGCTTAATTTTTTTTTTTACTTTTCTGCCCTAGGGCCGAAATGTATCACTTTCAACCCGCATATCAGGTAAGTAATGACCTACTTTCAGAGCATGAGAGATGAAAATAATATTTGTTAAGTTCTCTTAGGATTCCTGTTCAAAAGTGCCGGGTGAAAGCAACCTCACCTGCTCACTGTTCATCGGCTGATCTCTAATGAGGTTCTTATAAATATAGAGCAACCATTATTACCATTATTACGTCTGCTTAGAAGCAGAATCCTATGCTTAGCCTGTGGCTTAACTCAGTCCCAAGCTATGGGGCACATGCCCCAAATGCATAGGTACGAGTACAAACCTATTCATATTCCGTCGATAGCTTAACCTATAAACTGTACAATGTCTGTATATCTTGAAATTCTAAAAGACGGAGGAGGAAGAAGAAGCTGTTCTGTGAATGTTTATAGAAATTTTACTATACCGGTTTCAAATTGGTACTTTCAACGGTCCATCATAAACATATTAGTCCCCAAACTGAACCTGTAAATATACACCTTAGCAAACCTGCAGTGGAATTTTCAGTAACAATATTACCCTCTGGTATGGGAAATACCATGTGTTTAAATCGAATCCCTAATAAATTTAATGTACATGCAACTAACAATTCGACAACTCCTGTCTTCGAGGTACGTGGTACTTATGCATTTTGGATATAACTAATTCCAGCTATACTTTGAAATACCAGTTAGTCACTTAATTACGTAGGTATTCTAATATCTAACACATGTAACGCAGCGAAGTGGATTTTATTTCAGCGTCATATATCATATTTTCAAACAATCACTATCAATCTTATTCGTCGAACGCAGGGACCAAATTCGTTGATCTATGATCTATGCCATGTCCGGACAGAGATAATATATTATTATATTTGCATTTCTATCTTTCAATAAGATTGTCTAGTAAGTAATAATAATGAGTAATTCGATATTTTGTCATTCTCACACAACGTCATCTAGCCAAATTTAAGCTAATTATAAACTTTTGTTGTGGAATCTCGACGTTATTAAAAAATAACATTCTGACGGCTTTCGGAAATAAGGACATGATTTTGTGTTGTATACAAGTTAGTATAGTTATTAGGTATTATTTTAATTATTTTAATACTACTATGTACTTACTTAAATACCAGAAGGCATTTTGCGAAAATTAATTTTACAATATGAATCACATATCTTAAACTGGAATCGAACCAGCGACTGATCACTGCGTTACTGACCAAGACATGGTCAGTTGTAAATCGTTCCTCTGGAAAGGGATCATTCGCTGGTACGAGTCCAGCCCAAGGCTATAGTTGGCATACTTCAATGGTATATTCATTTTATTTAATCAATATTTCCAGGGGGGTTGAGAAAACTGTTACCTCAAGTATTAAATCTGTGGTATTCCAAGTTGTCCAAAAGAATATTACAGCAATAAATCCTTCGAAAGGATGGAGAAGCACAAAATATAAATAAAATGTACTTGTTTTGACATCTTGCACAAACTGCCTTCAAGTCACAGCTGTCCTGCGATATTAAAATGTATGCTAACTTCGCTGTCTAATGACCACGACATTTAAATCTAGAGGCAGCGTCACTTTGCTTCGCCAGACTTGGAATAAGTAAAGTTTCTTTGTGTTTCTTTTACCCTTCACAAAGAATATTCAAAGAGATTTTAGAATTTAGTTTGTTTACTTAGTTGTGTCAGATGGTTTTTCCAAGTTTTTTATTTTAAGTCGTATGTTTGAATTTTAAGCACACCTTGAAATCCTTAGACAGAGAATTGTTGCATCATGATGTGTATCATCATTGTACAATATTATATAATTTAATATAGTCCGAGACGCTCAGGGCTTTAATTGGCTGTGCCATAGCGGCTAGCACGTAAGATTTTGTTGCCTTTTAACAACATCTCATCGCAAGGCAACGGGTTTCAAATTGTTTTTCGAAATTACAATATAGCTGCTACTTTTTATTAAATTAATTCGACCGTTTGGACATAACCCATTATAAATGTGCCCGGTGACGGCAATAGGATTACCCACTATTACGTGGGACTAAAAATACTGTCAAATTATATGTAGAAGTGTGTGTGTGTGTATATAGTAAAATATAACTGCTGTGTCATGGAACTGATCTGAGTATGAAGGGTAATAGAAAAGGTAGTTTGTAAATGTTCATTTATATATCCTTAAAGGCACTTTGATTTCACCTCTATTGCCTATTCAAAACTTGGCTCTTGGAAAGATAACTTTTCTAATTTTTGTGCATAAAAGTGTTGTGCTCTATGTCATACCAAAATTTAATTTAAGTAACATTGTTGAGATCTATTGAAAAAAAAAAGTTTTATAAATTTCGTTTAATCTTGACTAAGTATATTAATAGCGCGATGTAGAAATTATGAATATGATATGAAGCAAAAATTCGATGTTGTCGGTAGTGGTCATCGTAGCTCAGTTGGTCAGATCACTCCCCCTGTTAGGGAAAGGCCGTGGGTTCGCGTCCCGCGGATGACATCAGTTTTTGTGATCTATTTATAATTTCTTTCTTAATATTTTAAGAATAGTTTAAGCAAACTCATTGCTTTAAAATACAATAATAAATATCAATTGGTTATGTTATAGTTATGATGGAATACATATGACAGCCAAATGAATGCCATTGCTATCGATTCACCAATCCATCAGCGTTGCTACCACTGCACTGGTATTCAACTGGATGTTTGTTGATTTACCGATACAACGTACTCGTAGGTATGAATCAGTTTCATTACCTAAATGGAACAAACATAACTGTACACACAACACTAATCAAAATCAAATCGAATCAAAATATCTTTATTCATGTAGGTCACAAAGTAACACTTATGAACGTCAAAAAAGAAAATGCTTCTACATTTACATTTACCGCCAGATTCGCAAGGCAATAGGTAGAGCCTGTGAGGAAAGAACCTGGCAAGAAAAACTCACGGCCACTCTTTTTATTCGCCAGTAAATACAATGATTCTGTTACAACAATAAAAAGAGGGCAAGGGCAGTACGTGACCATGTGTGGACCAAGTAAACTTACAAATTATGGATCTCTGTTATTCACAATAAAGTCAAATACTAGTTATAGTTACTCAAACACATTGAAACTCTTGAAGTACGGCACTCTACCTCTATTTAACTTCTGTTCTATTCATAACTTCAGAAGTGTGAATCATTTCCATTTAAAACGTTATTTAAAATAGACTTTCAATTGATCTTATTTAGTAGTTATATTTGTCAACTAATTTGATTTGTATAAGTAACTTTGATTTTAGATAGCTAAGGGTTGTTATGGGGCCATACCAACATCTTCAGAGCCCTATTAACATCTCCGGGACCCAAGACATCCTCAATTGCACGCGGTGCACCTGTTGACAAACGGACGAGGCTTTGATAAATATACTCTATACTGTAAATTGTACAATTTATAAATAAATCAGTGGACGCCTTCGGCTTCACCCGCTTGATAAAAACCTTCCTCGAGAACCACTCTATTCATTGGTGACCGCATCCAAATCCGTTGAGTAGTTTTAAAGATCTAAGCATACATAAAGACGGACAGACAGCGGAAGCGACTTTGTTTTATACTAAGTATGTTATGATACGCTGTGCTGTGTGTTTATTTTCAATTCTCCGAGATGAAAATGAAATGGATTCCAAGGCTTCGGTGCATAACTGCCTACATGAATATAATTCTTTCAAACACAGTTTCAAAATAAAACATTACGTAGGTACACATAATACTACAAACTCAGACTAAAAGAATAACATAGACGGAACGAATAGAACTAGCGAGTGAAGCCGCCAAAAGGGATACTATATAGCAATGGGATACCATTCCGCTCGCACTCCTTTGTGAGCAGCGAGTGTGTACGCACGTGCGATCACGGTTGAACAAAATATTATAAATATGCCGTATTGTGTGGTGAAAAGGTGTAAAAACACTTCAACTATTCATAGGAAGAATGCTGGATTATCGTTTCGTAAGTAATTAACTATTTCTTATTAGATTTCATAACATTTTTCTAAATATTTTAGTTGCACAAACTAGGAACACAAAACCTCCGCCATACTATACAGAGTTGCCATAATTTTTTCATCATTTCCACAAAATATTTTGCAGTATTTATGGGAATTATAAAGTACTGAGTAAAAAAAATCTGTGTCATCAATGTTGACAAGCTCGATGTTTCTAATTATCATCATCATCATTCGTGCGTTAGTCCCGAACTCCCGATCACATCTGTGTCCGGGATCTACTTACTATGCGTGGCTTGGGTATTTCGGCAATCTTGGAATTGACTGCTGTCTGACCTCCCAGCCTGTGTTCTGATCCAATTTATTTATGTTACTGTGTCAGTATTTTAATTTCAGTCTAACACTACAAAGGCCTTAGTCTTAAGGGCCCAGACCGCGCACGGATAAAGTCGATTTTGAGCGACAGCAGCGCTATTGTTGCCCGAATCATCCGACGGGCGGGTGAATGACCCAGAGAGCGCGATTTTGAAAATGTTTTGCGACAAACGTTCCACGTTGAGTTATTGTTATTGAAGTTGAATATTTACAGCATAACAAAAATGTTGAATTATTGGAAATAAACAGTCGTTTATTTCCAATAAAACGAAAACTTGGAATATTTTACAAATAGGCAGTCGCCTATTTGTAAAATATTCCAAGTTTTCGTTTTAGTTTTCGTTATAAAATGATCCTAATTACTAGATAAATAAATAAGAGTAGTTTGAGACACAATTTTTATGATTTTCTATTTATAATAAACAATCAAGAGCAGGTCCGGACTGACCTTTTTGTATTCTACTTACCTAAAATTCCAACTACGAGTACCTATGTATTTATTTGTAATTTTACTACCAAAGTTTATTCTTATTTCGTAAAATTTTCATTCAATAAAATAATTGCAAATTCAGTAGGAAGTACAGTCGAAATAACATCACGCCTTTCCTCGCTAGTGTTTATATCTACGCAAGGAAATGTGCCTATTGCGTAAACTCAAATACTTTTTGCTTACGATCACCTCGCAATCTAAAAAATCTTCTAGGGTTGTACAAAAAATTGTCAATAAATGAAACACAAGTATTAAAATAGTTCATATAATTAAAAGTAAACAAAATATGAGTCGCCACCTAAAAAGCGTGCTAGGGTTGTACAAAAATTAGTTATAAACAAACATGAAATTTATAAATTATTCATATACTTAATTAAACGAAAGTAAACAATAACAAATTTTAATGATTACTGATCAAATTCTGATTTCTACTAATTTGATGATAAAATCAATTGCTATTGCAAAACCTATCAGAATGAAAATGTTACCAGCTGCCCGATTCACGTAATAAAAACCGTAGCGTAGTGACTTAAAAATGTCACTTCGCACACTTTTTAACCGACTTAAAAAAAGAAGAAGATTCTCAATTCGCTGTATTTTTTGAACCGATTTTGATGATTTTTTTTTTTATTTGAAAGCTGGTGATCCCGTGTGGTCACATTTTAATTTCATTAGGATCGGACCTTGGGTTTACACCAGGTAACTCTTCAAAATCGTATAGGAATTGTATAGAAATTGAGCTATTGGAAGATTTATGACAATCCAAGACTAGATAAGTAAGTGCGTTAAAAACAGAAAACCAAAAGGCGATTTCTAAGTTTCTAAGTTAAAACGACTTTTGAACTGGCGTGTTTACGTGAATCGACCGGCTGGGTAGTTAAGCTACCTCAGTCTCTTTCAAAATCATTAGACGTTCTTCTCTTTCAAAACACGTAAAGCTCTTTCTTTCCTCTCTTTCATAGCCTCTATGACATTGGGCGGGTCACGAATAGGCATGCTTCGTGACTGCCGAGGATCAACTAATTCTGGAAGGAGGCAATCGTAATAAAATCTAACTAATTTCATCTCCATTTTCTCCTTCCAAAATTTGTCGTCCTTTTCTATAATATAAACTTTCATAGGTACAGTAGCACCAAACCAGATGCCAAGCATGCAAACGTTTCTTTTAGTTATATGTAGCTGTCCCTGAATTTGGAACTACCAGTAATGATTTTTATTTATGACATAACCCTTGGAAGCCTTGTCCTTAACCCAAAAGGTATGTTTGGCCATTGCTTCATCAAGAGTCATGCCAGCTAAAGAATGTGGGCACTTAATTTCAATTAAACCGTTTGCATAAATGCCATCTGGTGTAGTACCAAGAAATTCATATTGATCGTCGACGAACAAACCGCAACCTTGTATACTAATATTCTCTTGAATTTCTAACTGTCTAATTGCAGTTTCTTCGTTTTCGATACCGTACCGTACAGCAGGCAAACTGGAGATATTACTACCATAAACGATTTTACAAACAAGAGCAGCACAACTTGTGCTCTCTCGTTTTTTACAAACTTCCCCGAACGATGATGAGGTTAGTAATTTTCTCCTTGTACTCATCCACTCAGCACTACTTCTTTGCAAATGGGTCGACCTTTCAAGCTCCTCTCTTTCAGCACAAGACAACTTTAAATCAACTAAAAAAGATGACTTGGCTTTCTCATATAATTCTGGACTCAGATCAGGTTTTTCGCAGTTTGGTCCATAGTGAGCGTCTTTCGATACAGCGCTGTGGCTTTTTTTCAATCTTAATTTAGGTTTAGCAATTAAACGGTTTCTACGATTACTATTTTCCACTTTCGCGATCAAAGGATTAGGACTAGATTTAAATATGACTTCATGAGTTTTACTATGAATCGATCCCGTATTAAAAGACACAACAGCAGCTGCGCATCGGCCCGCATAAGAACCACGGGAAGAATAATTTACACGCTTACCCCCAACTAATTTGGCAATTACTCCGTTAAAACTTTCAACTATATTACTTGTGCAATTATGAATTAAACTTCTAGAATGATATGACAGTCTTTTACTTAAAATTTCTACCGCGTCCATTAATCCGCATCCAACAATTGCTGGAAGTAACCCAACAGGTTCTATTCGACGAGTGTCAGGTCTACAAAAATACTCCTTGCAATGTTGGTGATTACCAAATACGTGTTGTGGACCATTTAGAATATCTTCACTAAGATTTTTTATTTTTTCTTCGAGTGACTGATTTTGATCCCCCCAATATTTAATCGCGCATTTTACACCCGTTCTTAAACGCAAATACCTTTCTTTTAGGAATTTCCGCAACTCGCAAGGATACTTAGTGTCTTTCGACAATTTCTCCAAGCTATTGCAGTAGTTTCGTAAAAGATGATTTTTGCATTCAATTTTCTCTACTATTAAATTATCGTACGGACGCGAATCTAATATTTTTTTATAAGTACTGGAATCGCCGTCTGCTACAAATTTATTATAAATTACACCGTGATCAACAAAGGAACGTTTAAACCCCTCAACTATTATGGTCGATTCCATCCCGGTAGATGATCCTGAATAATTCTTGAAACAATGGTGTTCCGGGGGCTGACTGTTGTTCTTTGCGGATCGTGCACAGACTACGCAGTATTTATTTTTAACTCCAAAAAACAATACTTTATTAGTTTTAATGCCAATTATCGCAGCTGCGCCGGATAAGGCGGAAAAATTCTTACCATAAGATCTCTTGCTCCAACAACCGTCAACAGCAACAGATGTTAATGGTGTACCATTTTTATCAACACTACCTATAGACACTACGTACTCCGCTTCTTCCTTGACAGCTTCTGCCATGGAATGTGCTGCTGTCTTTTCCCACCAATCGCAAACCGTATTATTAATTTCATTGTACAATGAAGGTGACATGATTGGTAGGGCTACTGCGGCTGTTTTTAACTGAGAGTAGCTCCCACCAAATGATATGATACCAGACACAATTTGATGATTCACTTCCATGCTATCTTCTTTCTTTTCAACCAAACACACAGTAAATTTCATATTACACATACTACATTTTATGATGAGTTTTGAGTCCAGACCAACTTTTACTTCACCTATTATACTGAGGTAACTTAACTTACAATCCATTGGACCGTGGTCCCCTATGGCCTGAAGAGCTTTAAAAAAAAAGAAATATCCACTACTCTACGCCCAACTTCCACTTCATCCACCTTTCCCTCTTGACGGTTGTCAATAACTAGTTCCTGTAAAGAAAGATAATGGCTTGATTTTTATTATAAAAAATAATTCAAAAGGTATGGGCCAAATTTCTTCAAACATAGCTAAGAACTCTCTTAGAATACATCTTTGAAACACAGAACACTAGATCAAAATCTTAAACGTTTTTATCAGTCTTCGTCAATTATGAAAGTGAATAAATAAACATAATAAAAAACTGGTTGCTTGTAAAGTCGGTTTAGGACGATAATTTTATCGGATAACGTAATAATATTATTCTCCATCGCTTGTACTGCGCTCTCGCTTGACCCTAGCGTGACATAATGTGACACTTTTTTGTGCGTGTTGCCGGTGTTCATCGATTTATAAGACGTTATCACGTCATAAATTTAATAAATCCGACTATATGCATAAAAACTCAAAAGGTAAAAAGAAAACAAGTCTACGGTCTTGAATTATGTTACATAAAAATAAATAAGAACACTCTTGTAATAAATCGAATTCAACAGTTGAGACCCATTGAAATCCTCACAGGCTCGAAGATATTCCTGACTAGCTAAATATTTCTTTAGAAATAGGCCCCGACTGCTAAATACGCTATATTACAATGGTGTTGTTATTTATTTTTATTACACATTTTCATTGTTTAATCTGTCGGGTTTTAACATTTTTATTGTTTATTTATTTATATTCATAACTGACGAAGACAAATATAAAAGTGCAAAAGAATTCATACAATATTATGTTCGTGATGAACAGAAATTATAAATTTCCTTTACGCTATACGTATTGGTTTTTTATGGCGTCACTTATTCTATGTCACTCGGGCTTAGAAGACAATTCTAATGATACTAAAAACATTAAAATCGGTTCAATAATTTTGAACTTATCGTGCCACAAAGATATATTACTTAGTATACATACATACATACGTACACCAGTCGCGTAAAAGATAATATTTTACAAAAAAAATTCTTGATTTTGGTAAAATACGAGATTTGAACGTGAATTTTCTTTTGAGAAAGTAATTGAGAAGTATGTGATTGTCTCACAATGAAAATAATAAATATTGCAAAAAAAAACTGTAGGTACTGAGATTTTGTCTTCGCCCATCACTAGCTAGTTTGTTTATTTATGTAACAAGTCTACAAGAATTACGTATAACAACTTACCTCTATACAGCGCGTAGCAGTGTTGCTCGGAGTCTCGGCCTGAAGGTTTTCTTCATTTTCAGTACTGGAAATATTATTCATCAATATCCACTTTTTATTTATTTTGTAATTTTTGTACAACCCTACGCCAGGCACGGCGCGCGCGCGCCCGTGCAATTTCTGATAGGAAACATACCTACTTCCACTTCCACATATTTAGACATGATGAACATGAAAACTAATAATACTGTAACTAATAATAGTGTAAGCAAACTCATTGCTTTGAAATACATAAATATATGAAAACTAATACTATATTATGTAATAAAATTTATTATTATGAAAATTGTTCCTATAGAAATTGACTTTATTACTTATATAGATATTGAAATTACGTAATTATTACCTACTGGACATTGTAATTTTTCTTCTTAGACTGACATACCTAATTGTGTACCTATCTAATTACATGTCAAATCAATATTTACATGCTGTTGTAGGTATATGTCTGAATCAGGCGATCTAAATCATTGTACCTATTTGCTTTGTAATGTACCTACCCTGTTCAAAATGCAAATAGATTATATTATTATTACTACTAAGACATGATAAGCATACACACAAATAAAAGTAATAAAACTAGGATTTTTACTTGACACTAACACAAATCTAGTAAATTTTTTCTAGGTATTTAGGACAAGACGTAGTCAAGTAGGCAGGTAAATAAATAAGTAGGGAGGAACTTACATTTTATTCCGAGATCTTTTGGCTTTCACGTTTTTATAATGCGTACTAAATTTTCTTTTCGCTGGCATGGCACTCAGCAAATTATCCTGCGAAAAGAGACCCTCGATTACCAATTACGTTTATGATACCTATTGCCTTTATCATGTTGAAAAATCTATGTATGTCGTGCAGAGAACTATATACCCCGCCAGTTCATATCTCGAGAAAATAAGGTTGGCAGGGCTTTGATTGTTTCAAGCCTGAATTGATACCTACTTTACAAGGTTCATAAAATGACCTACGCAACAAAGTAAATAATTTTGTATTTCTTACGATTTATATCTAGTGGTTACGATTTATATGGTTTTCTTTCAGACTTTCATTATATCGGTACTTTCTATTTACTGAAAGTAAATTAGTTATAAAAATATTGTACTTACAGTTTTTCACAAAAAACACAAATTCACAACACGTAATTTTGCTGTAGCATCCGACACGCGTGGAGTCACTTTGAAATTCTATGGCGCACTGGCGATTAGTTGCGACGATCGTTCTATCGGGACGCGTTTGAATTTGCATACATTTTTCTATGGAGAATTTACGTAAAACATATCTAGATTTTAGGGCTTTAAAAGGGGAAGTCTTTGTTTGTAAAGGTACAAAAAAAAGTACATGGTTATATTTATTGGCTTTTTCAGTGTTCAAAAAGTGTTTCTTTTTATCAATTTGTGTTGATTTATTGGGTTAAACCTGAAAAATACGAAGGCAGGTTTTCGATTTTTTTCTCAATTTTGTGCGTTTGTTGACGTTTATTATATAACAACTACAGGGTTTTAAGAGTTAAAATTAGCACTAACATCATTTTTGGTCTTTCATTTTAATATATACAAATTATCGTTGTTATTAATCATATGTAAATAGGTTAAATATGAAAAATCGTAACACTCTTTTCGGTGATTTTCACGATCTGGGCCCTTAACCTAACGACTATTGATATCTACTTCATGTCAACGACAAAAGTAGCTTAACCAATAATTCTTATCTGTTGATCACTATAGCTGTTAAACCGATCACAAAATCATAAACATAACACGAAATATATTAACTTTGTCCTTGGGTATTCTAACATTACTAGTACATTGCTGTGGCACATGCATTGGGATGTAAAAAAGAATAATAAATATTTTTGTGCTAATCAACTTTTGTTGTTGACTGTAACTTGTACTTACACTGGAATGGAGCTTTGTTCATTCATCTTAAAAAGGATTATTTTAATTATGGGATTTTTTTTTAAAGCTAGTAATTAAAGTGTGTTTACTCAGTGTTTATCACGTTTTCATTTATTTTAACACTTCCCCATTTTAGGTACATATCATAAAAATCATTTGTGTAAATGATATAAAATAATTGCAGATAACATTTACTATAACAAATATTAATTATCCATCATATATGTCCACTAAGATTTTTTGGAGATTTTTCATTTGCTGGCAACATTACGCACACGCCGTTAGTGGTATCGGTACACGGAAATCGGAGTCACACGCACACATTGAAAGTGTCATTTGGCTTCACGTGTTCATTCTACATGTTCCGTCTATATTCTTCTTCTAGTCTGAGACTACAAATCTAATAAAATTAAATTTACCAGACATAATATTCGCACGTCTTCATCAAAAGTGTGTTTAAATAATAATAAACTATTTGGCATAACCTTGTTAAAACCAAAATAGAATGACCCAAATCCGACGATCTAAAGCGCAGGCCAGACAGAAGAGACGTAGGACGCAGACGGGGCGCGGACATTTGTCTCTACCGCGTCCCTTTCATACAAAATGTATAGAAGCGTCGCGACGTAAAACATACAGCAGAGACGGGGCGCGGGCATAAACGCTTTTACGTCTGCGCCTTTTGTTCAAAACACACAGGAGAGACAGGGCACGGACGCGGCGGGGGCGAGGACGGGGTGCGGGGTGGCATGCCTGCCGGGCGGCGGACGGGTCTCGCTCGCTCGCACAGTCACGTGTACCGTCTTGAGGTTGAATGGTTGCGTCATTTTTTGAGTTCTTATAATTTTATTCTTAAAAATGCGTGACGACCTAGCTTTTAATATTCAATTTTGGGAATTGATTGAAAATCATTCTGTTATTTATGACTACAATAGGTCTGACTATTGCAATAGAAATGTGCAAGACCAAGCTTGGGAATCAATTGCCAGAACAATAAACGAAAACGGTAAGTAATAAGTAGTATTCTTTATTAAAAAAATCCACATAAACTTATCCTCGTACATTAGAAATAAAAAAAAACTGTACCTACCCATTTGTTGTAATGGTAAAACAGAAATATTTAAACAGCGACTTATATTGGACTACGGCATAAAATAAAAACGTCAAATATCATCTGTTATTCTTTTTAAAATGGCGTTGGTAGACGTCGTCTACTAGACGAACATGTGAGTTAGTGTCCTCGCAAAGACACATTGTTAAGCATGTAAATAATTGTTTTGCAATTACGAATTTTTAATGGTAAAGAACAAGTTACTAATATAAACTAATAGATTAATGTAATTTGTGTGTGTGTGTGTGTGTGGGTTTGTGTGTGTGTGTGTGTGTTTGTATGTTTGTGTGTGTGTGACTGTGTGTGTGAGTTTGTGCGCGTGTGTCTGGGTATGTGTGGATGTGTGTGTGTGTGTGTGTGTGTGTATACATTGTGTCTATTTTGATACGGAATAGGTGCCCGATTTACAAAATAGTCTGTGAGGTATTCCCTGATACCGTCTGCACTTTCTCTGTATAGTGAATCAATTCTTGTTCCAACCAACGTATTTTGGATGTATGGCTCTGTAAATTTTCCATCGCATCTTCGAATAACATTGTGCAATATACACATGGCTTGTATAATTGCATCAGCTTTAGCAGGTTCACAGCACATGGGCGTACTCAGTCCTTGAAATTTAGTCCTTACCATTCCAAAGGCACATTCTACTGATTTCCGTCCTCTGCTTAGTCTGTTATTGAATATTCTTCTATCATTTATCAATTGATTCCGCGAGTAAGGTTTCATTATGTTTTTTTTCAGAGAGAAAGCTTCATCTGCCACAAAATAATATGGCATAGGTTGTACTTCTCCGGGCAATGGAGAATGGTCAGGTAAATTAAGGTCTCCACGCTGCATTGCTTGTCCGAGAGCACTGGCTTGAAATGCACGCCCGTCACTATTTCTTCCGTATTCCCCAACATCTATCGTTACAAATAACCCGTCAGCGTCTACCAATGCTAATAACACAATCGAAAAGTATCCTTTGTAATTTATGTACGCTGATCCCGTGTTAGATGGAGCTTTTATCCTAATATGTTTGCCATCCAGACTTCCCACACAATTCGGTAAATTCCAAAGAGTATGGAAACGCGCAGCTATCTCTAGCCATTTTTCTACATTGGGTGTAGGCATATATTCGGGTTGTAATGTTTGCCATAGAACTTGACAGGTATCATGTACTATTTCTCGAATTGTAGATTTTCCTCGTAGAAAGTAAACTGACAGTGATTTAAATGAACACCCATCTGCGAAATACCTGTAAATAAATATACAAATATAAATTAGGTATATTACAATACTGTGCACCGTGATTTTTTGTTCGCGGAAGCTATTGAGACAGCAAGTAACATTCCTAATTCTATACATAAGTACTCATAATAGGCATAGGCTCAATGGTCTCTGCAAATAAAAACTCACAATAGTAATTCACTTCATTATATTTATTTGATGATTTGATTGTTTCAGTACAAGCTTGCAAAGACCATTGGAAAAACATAAGAAACAGATATGCAAAATACAAAAAACTTGTATCACTTCCATCTGGCTCTGCAGCCAAGAAGGTAAAAGAATATTACCTTGCCCAGCACTTGCATTTTTTGGATAGATATTTGAAATCAAGACCTTCTAAATCTAATCTACAACCACATTGCCGGCCAGATACTCATACGGACGAAAGTGACCTTGATGAGGAGGAGTCATTGTCGCCGTTTCGGCCTCCGTCCCATTCACCCTCTCCACAGGCTCAAAATCATCCTTCGCCGTTATCATCGGATTCGAGGTAAAAAAAGTAAAATGGCTACTTTGAAAGACGTCAATCAATCTGCTTTTGATTACTTTAACAGAAAACGACAAAATAGCGAGAAACAAATGCAACCTTTTGATACAGATCTTGCCTTCCTTCAAAGCATGTTGTCTGATATGAAGGCCATGAATCTTGTTCAAAAACGAAGGTTCAAGATGGGAGTAATGCAGTTGGCGGCGCAAATCTTAGATGGAAACGAGGCAACATCGACAATAGAACCAGCGTATTCTACCCGCATTTCTCAGAACAACATAGCCACAGTATCTTCGAAACAACAGCCGTTTCATAATGTTGCACCTCCATCGACAATAGAGCAAAATCAAAATGTTACACCTCCATCGACAATAGAGCAAAATCAAAATGTTGCATCTCCATCGACAATAGCACAAAATCAAAATGTTGTATCTCCATCAATATCTGGGCAAGATGAGAATACCCCAACGTTGTTCACTCTATTACCCTATTCAACAATTAGTTCAGTTTCGGATGCACACGTCACCAATACATCTTTTTTGAATGATGAATCTCCTCTGAACTACACTCATAATTTTTCTTCACCGAAGTAATCCGATGTTCGAGCGTGCACATTTTTCAAAAGTTAAACCATATATTATTATATAACACAATTTTCAGTTAATATTAAAGTAATTAATAAATATAATGTGTTTCACTTACCTTAACGTTATAAGTAATCTTTCTTCAGCACTAATAGATGCTCTCCAATTTGTGTGCTTTCTCTGTAAAGCATTTCTCACTTTGGACATGATAATGTTAAAACACTGTGGAGTCATTTTATACACTGCGACAAAACGATCTGGGTAATTGTGTAGGTCCTCCATTATTTTAAAAAATCGATTGTCTTCATTGCTTAGCCACACCGGATGTACCCAATAACGTCTAACCCTCTGTATATTAGCGAGATGCACCAGTGCTAGTACATCTTCAGAAGAAGACATGTCGTCGTGTCAAAATCAGACTGTTGAATGCCGAAAATAGTCCAGAATGCGCAACTGCGTCGCGTCGCGTCCGCGCCCCGTCTTTTCTATATAATTTCAAAAGTCGAGTTTGTGTCTCGTCTCCGCCCGGTCCTCGACGCGTCCTCGTCTTACGTCTCTTCTGTCTGGCCTGCGCCTAAGACGAAGTTTTACGTAAATATTTAGCTAAATATACGTACATTTAATATCAAGAACAGGCGAGCCAATTCGCACTTTATAATGAGTATAATGATTTACCAAATCACATCGGTCTTTAACCCTGATGGAGTAGACAGAGGCGCCTTCCACAATTCACTAGTTACCTACTCCCATAATAGGAGACAAGCCTATTTACTGTTTTCAGGCATTTTAGATGTTTTCCTTAAAGCATGAGGCTTCCGAGCCGTCTGTCAACAATTATACCGCGTGCATGTGAGTATTTTTTTTGGACATTGTCACGCAGCTTCATATAACCCAAATTAAGCTATTAAGCTTGTACTTAGGGATCTAGATGACTGATAATCATACCTAGGTAGGTATCTATATATTTCAAACATTTGTGGATTACACTAATATTTGATTCGACCCAGAATTAAACCTCGATCCTCAGGGGTGGCAGTCGCATACTCATACCACTGCGCCTCAGAGGCGTATTACCTTATATTACCTTAATAATACTCCTAATGAACATTTTTTTAACCAAGAAAACAAGTCCGAGTCGCCCAGGACTTTAATTGGCAGTGCCATAGCGGCTAGCACGTAAGATTTTGTTGCCTTTAATATACATTTCATGGCACGGCAATAGGTTTAAATTATTTTTCAAAATTACAATATAGCTTGTGGGTATGTGATGCACCACTGCCTACCCCTTGCGTGTGTGTGATAAACAACATCACCACAACTATAATTTTACATCAACAAGCCTGTTGATGCGCTCATAAAATACGTATTATATGTCTATATTTATGACACAGTCAATCACGATGTCGTAAGTTTTCCATTAGAGGCAGCTGGTCCTTCGAGCAAGGAAATGCACTTGAAACTAACCGACCGACTCGGGTTAATCTCATCCCTGTCATCTTATGTAACGACGTTACTTAGATACTATACGTATAGGTACGTCTCTTGAGGACGATAACTGTTTGCTGTTTGATATGTATAATGTTCGGCAACTGTTTACTAAGACGTGGTTTAAGCGTTTCTTGTTATCAAAGTTTTGATTTAGGTTATAATCTCTTGGTTAAATTTGTTGGTTGTGTAGTTTACTTAATATTATAACTTTCAAAGTTTTTTTTTTTGGCGAGCACTCGGACCCCATGACCCCAGTGTCTCAACCCCAAACGGCTCAAATATGTAATCACCTGCTAGGTTAGCATATTTACGCCGTTTAAGGCCTTCAGCCGATGCAGCAGCAGCAGCGCCGACACATCCGGATGTGCTTGGAAGGTGTGAAGGTGCTAAGGTGTCAACGCATGTAGCGTCCCACACCACAGGCCTTCCCATCTTCCACGGTAGCCACGACATACCGTCCGGTCTCTTTCCATCGCTTCGTGCTAAACCATTTGGTTCACGTACGGCCGGAAGA
The DNA here is from genome assembly GCA_963556515.1 of Nudaria mundana. NCBI lineage: Eukaryota > Metazoa > Arthropoda > Insecta > Lepidoptera > Erebidae > Nudaria > Nudaria mundana. The sequence continues at coordinate 7,139,789 of OY748288.1, read as the reverse complement.
CCTGCGGTGGAAAGAGCCCTACGAATTATGTTGTTTAGAATAGCGTGCCGAGGAATACGACCTGCGCTTCTGCTACAAGAAAGGCCATGGTGTCCCAGATTATTGACGGCTACTCCACAGGTGCAATGATGCGGGGATACACAAGGTGTACCCAGCCGAAGACAAGTGGCAATGCGGAAGGGTGTGTCGTCCAACATTGTACCGATGTTGGGCGATGGGAGCGCCTGGATCCATAACCCTGACTCCCATTCTCCAACAGTTAGTAGGCGTGCACGCTCTGAAATATTGACAGAAGTGTCAATTAGTGTATTAATTCTCAATTTACATAGCGGTGAATCCCACAGTCGCTGTGAGCCTAGGCGTGAGGGCAGGTCAGTGTCGGGGCAAGACATCCTCCAAGCATTTATGGCATCGGTCTTGCATCGCACCTCGGAATCAATCAGTGTATTTGACAAAATTTTCCTGACTAATTCTTCGGTCCCATGGACCGACGATAGAAATGCTGGCAGACTGACATCTGTGACTCTACGAATACCTAGCCCGCCCAAGCGAAGAAGTTGTTTTATATATTTTTAAACTTTCGCGTTGTTTTTCTAAGGAGAAGAATTAAGTTTCTTTTTATTTGTCATATTAATATATTTAGATGTTGTCAGATGCTAACGTTATGATACTTAATAAACATGTTTAATTCAATTTATTTATTTATCAGATAATTAAAATCCATTTGGTTAGTAACATTTACTTAATAAATATGTTAGTACATATATTTTACAAGTGATTTTGTCATATACACAGTTTTGTACACATTAAAAACTTAAGGAGTCCACCCGTGACCACAGGTCTTGTAACAGGGTCGAAACGTCGCGTTATAAAGAGTACGCGTAAAATACCTGTTTGTCTTTAGTTTTAACTAATTGATAACATCGACTCCAACATCGGCAACTCCGAATGCCAGATTTAAGTACCAGTTTAGTTTAGAATAATTAAGATTTTCTATAATAAGGTTCCTTGCTACTTCCTTAATGTTTTTCTTTTTAAGTAAGGGGTCCCAAGGCCAAACTCAAGCTTAACCTTATCAGCAAGTAATGCACCTGGCGATCATAAGATCGTATTACAGCTTATGCTAGTGAGCTTATGATCGCTCAGATAGTTAGTGAACTATCTGAGACCAGTAAAAGTAATTTGCCAACAAATTGGCGTACGCCTTTGCCTTCCGACATGATTATACTTATGTTTTATACTGTACTAGCGACCCGCCCCGGCTTCACACGGGTGCAATATAGACTACGAGTATGTAGCATGTCAGTCTAAAAATTCTAATATCCCAATGCAAATATTTGTATGCTACGAGTATTTGCATTGGTGGCTCGTGCTCTAGTGGTAACCGACAATGTTAACACATTGCAAAGGTTAAGCAACATCGACTCAGACCGGTCTTAGGATGGGTGACCATTTCTTAATACACTGAGACCCCTCCGTGTCTCGGAGAGCACGTTAAGCCGTTCGGTCCCGGTTGTCATACAAACATCTATGGCAGTCGTTAGGGGTAGTTGGAGACCTAAATCAAAAATCCGACCGGTCTAACTACAGAACTTCGATATCGCCCATGGGTTGTGAACGTCAGATGGCAGTCGCTTCACGGAAAATATCGAAGTTCAGCCTAATCGTAGTTAGACTTTCCAGTCTAACTCCGATTCGGCTGAACTTCGGAGGCCTGGTTGGGGTTGGCTTTCCAGCCAACCCCAACCAGGCCTCCGTCACTCGCTCAAGGCCGCGCGCTATATACCTACCGCTCGGCGATTGTCGACGATACAAACTGGCAGAGGGCTGCCGAACGCCCGCCTGAGCGCTCTCATCGCACCGCACTGAACGTTTCCCGCGCTTACGCTTCGAAATGCAGAAACCACGTAATTCTTGTGCGGAGTATGTAGGTATGCACTATTATAATAACAAAATGCATTTTTAACTTGGGTTTCATTTACTTCCATTTCTTTTTGTTTTTCGTGCACCGGGATTACGTTATGTTTGGCTAACAAAAAAAGCGGCCAAGTACGAGTCTGACTAGCTCATGAAGGGTTCCGTAGCAGCAAGTAACATAATATTTTAATTTTTACGATTTATGGCGTATTAAAAAAAACTACTTACTAGATGTCGTTCAAAGTTTAGAAAAAATTGATATTAGAAACCTCAATATCATTTTTGATGACCTATCCATAGATATTACTTATTTTCTTTTTAGGGCTCTGTACCCAAAGGGGAAATACAGAACCCTATTACTAAGACTTCACTGTCCGTCTGTCTGTTTGTCTGTCTGTCCGTCCATCCGTCTGTCACCAGGCTGTATTTCATGAACCGTGATAATTAGTATACCTTGAACCGTGACATAGTAAATAATGTATTATATATGCTGCTATAACAACAAATACTAAAAACCAGAATAAAATAAATATGTTAGGGTACAACCCATACAACAAACGTGATTTTTTTGCCGTTTTTATTTATTGATCAATAAAATAATATAAACCATTATATAAAACTAAAACATATTTGATTGACTAATAAAAAAATGGTTGATTCATAACAACCCTAGCGCATTCTTACGATGGCGTCACTCCCACGGCGGGTAACACAGTCTTGACTCTATGAACACGTTTCTAAGGTACAATTCTTTTCGTTCTGTGCAGCAGGTATTATTATTAAAATTTTGTAGGTTAATATAGAGTAGGTATTTTCACTTTTGTATGGGAGTGATGTATCTGTTACGTAGTAACTATTTATTAATCAGTACGTAGTAACTATTTATTAATCTGTGCCCCAACTGAGTTGGGAAAAGGCTCGTTGAATGATGATGTGCGTGCCTCAGAGAGCACGTTAATACGGTGGTCCCAGTTGTCATACGATAATCTATGGCAGACGTTACGGGTAGTTGAACCCCGAAGAAATCTATAAATACTGGTCTAACTGCAATACTTCGATATCGCCAATTGGTTGTGGAGATCAAATGTCTCTTCACAGAAAATGTCGTATTTTTGCCAAATCTGCAGTTAAGGATAAGTGGACCCTAGACTCCGAGGTGTGAAAGTAAATGCAAAATGTATTTAAGGTATCTACTTAATTGGACAAGGATTTTTGCTGTATTGCTTAAAATCGCTGTGTCTTCACTGGCGTCACTGGCCACCGCCCGGCCGAGTCGCCGCGCTCGTATTTTTTTTTCATCACGAGATGTCTCTTAAGTCAATAGTTCAAATTATATGGTTTGAATGGCAATTTTTATTCAATTAGATAAGGAATAATACTGCATTGTTAAAAATAGCTTGGCAAATGTCACATTATTTTTTTGTCATTTATAAAAAGATAAAAATGGTTAGGTACTGTAAGTTATCCAGAGATGGACATTATGCTATCGCGGACTTTTTTGTAGACCTTTCTATGGTCTGCAATACTGTAGTACATTATTTTGATCTGTCTCCAGCGTTTGCAATGAAAGCGCAAAAAATGTGTTTTTACGACATTACATTAGAAACCTCTAAAATTATCGGTGTTACTCTAATATATTATACATGTATTATACATATAAGCCTTCCTGTTTAATCACTCTATCTGTTAAAAAAAATGCATCAAAATCCGTTGCGTAGTTTTAAAGATCTAAGCATACATAGGGACAGACAGACAGCGGAAACGACTTTGTTTTATACTAGGTAGTGATGATACATAATTATAATACTAAAATATTTACTTATATTACAAAATATTGTTTAAAAAATCCTCCACGTATTGCCGACTGGGAAGGTTCCTGAATGCTGGCTGTGTTGCCACGTTGGAGAGCAATCCTTATTCTTTGGGCCAGAAAATAGACAGCCTTCACAGCCTTTCAGGTACTGAGAGGTATTGTTTAAGCGTTTAGCAATGTCATGTATTATACCGTTATCTGAGAATATATTTTCATATTACAAAAATACCAGTATGCATATTTAAAGTTCCGAATATAATGACGTTTTCATTTCATTGTGATGTAAAATATGACGGTACGTACTTCCCTTCATTTTAATTACAACAAACTGAATCCTTAGTGACATGTAGAAGTACTTAGGTAGTTCCGGACAGTCACAATGGGCTGGAGACCAAAGTTCTGCCGGTCGACGGAAATGGAGTGACCGTACAACATGACATTCACTTAACTGCTCGTACAAATGTAAGAAAGATCCTGTTTAAATAAATGAATTACTGCAGACCAGTCTTGAGAATGGAATAAACTTAGATAGAGACTAGTTTTACTAGGTATATTCCATCGAGGTATAGTTAAATATTCATTGATAAATGCGCTGTACTGCTAAAGCTGCTTGAAGTGTAGTAATTCCATAAAAAACCGTTTTAAGGGGCTCTTCCAAGAACTTCAGGACTATTTCCACAGATAGACAGCTAGATGACCATTAAAAATAACTAGATAGCTTTTACAAATAAATTTACAAACACAAATCCAATATTTTATAGAAATTAGGGTTCAAAGTCAAGACCTGTCGTGCAATTGTGTTTACTACTCCAACGCAATAACTGATACTCTGATTGTACCAGAAATCCGCTGTAAGATCTACTTTCATGTTTAACATTCAGTGTAAAAACGAGCACAGTGAGTGCTAGGCTGATGGGTCTGGCTTTTAGTGAACATTTTCTGGCTTTTGTATGGAGAGCGGTGAGCCCTTTCATATCGCCCTTTGTTTAGCACTGTGGAAGAGAAGCACGTAGGACGTGTGTTCTTTATTGTTTTTTTTTAAAAGCGATTAAAAAGATACGTTTGTAGCTGCAGCAGTAATAGTCCATTGTTTGTTAGTTTGTTGTGGTAAGGTAACCATGTAGTATCTTTACAACTTGAAATTTAACACAGAGGAATATATTTGGGTTGTCTTCGGCAACTAGAATTTGAACTTTTTGTTATCAAGCTTTAAGTTTTACATATTGTATTGTCTACAGACAGAAAATCTAAAAATAAAGTTTTAGCTGCATAATGTTTTAAGCCATCCATTTTTTGGGTGATGGACGGAAGACTTTGCTGTCTTCCGTCCATCCGTTGCCGCTATAACAACAAATACTAAAACACAGAATAAAATCACTATTAAGGGGGGCTCCCATACAACAAACAGAAACCCTTCGTGCGCGAAACCGACTCGCACGTGGCCGGTTTTTTTTTTTTTTTTTTCTCGTATTTATGTCGTAACATAGTAATAATAATGTTACTTCATAACTATAATTACAATCTAGCCTATTGTCTCTATATTAATGAATAATGACACTATGTTCTTGTTGCCTTAAAGTATAGCACTCACTGCACTATAACACTACACTAACTCGGTAAGGTTTAGTCCTTCTCAGTCTTCTCACTATGTCCGTTTGTAGTTGATAAAAGTATTTCAATAAATGTCTTGGTTGAATATGTTAGTAAAAAGGTTACTTAATAATAATTTTGTCTATTGTTCTGCGGCTGAGACAAAAGAATAATTAAAATTAACAAAAGTTTGCGTAATCTTAGTTGAACAATAACTTGTATGTTAGGCTAATTCAGTTGTCAATCTAATAAATGTCAGATCAGTAACAAAGTGGACAAATAAAACGTGACTTCCTACAAAATCGAATAATTGTAAGTGTCTCAAAAAAAAGAACATATTAATCCGATAGTTATTGATTTTACTCCTCTTTCGTAAAAAAATCGTGAAATCTAAATTAAACAAAATGCATATAATAACACCTATATCTCCAAGGGGATATGCAGAGGTCGTTGGTCTTATGTTATAGACTGTAAACCAGTAAGTAAGTTTACAAATAATTGCGAAAGTAAATACGTATGTCTGTCTCGCATAGGTTTATGCCTAACCTGCAAAGTCTGAACTTACTATTAATGAACTTTGGTTCAAAGATGGATTAGGCTAAGGAATACCTATAGACTACTTTAATCTAATTAATTAGTATTATTAGTACCTCGATCTGACGCGCAGGATAACCCGCCATGTGAGACGTAGACTCGACGATCATTGTCCCGATAATCGTTTCGGCAAATGGACTAATAGCGAAGATTCTCGATCAACATCTCAAGAGACTCTCGCTAGACTGTTGGATCAAGGGTCAGATACAGAAGGCTGTCGTCCTCGACACGGCACGCATCGTTAGGAGGTTTCTCAGTCTGTGACCTCTACCGCTGGTAGTTTGGGCCCTGCTCCGCTACTGATGGTGGTCTGACATGCATTTATTTTTAATATTATATGTAACTTTTTATATAAATATTGTAAAAAATGTATGTTAAGAATATAATTTAAATAAATGAAATAATAATAATTTATTTCGTAAACATTGTACAATAAAATAAAAATTTACAGTCTTAATTTTAATTGTGCGCTAATAAAATTATAGTTAGTGTATCAATAACTTAAGTATGTAGGTATAATAATACCTATTAATAGGATCCCTATGTTTGTAAACGAGAAAAATACCAGAGTGCGAGCGGAAAAAAATGACTGCTACGGTGGTGTGGTCGGTAGTGCATTGGCTTTCGACGCCGGAATCTCGGGTTCGATCTCTAGGTTGAATTAAACATTTGTGTGATCCACAAATGTTTATTTCGGAGTTTTCGTATTTCCTATACATAATATGCTTTACCTAAGCATATTTATCTTAGAAATAGGTAGTGAGGATGTCAAAAAACATTAAATGAAAAGATTTATTTCAAAATCGTGGACGTTAGGAAGTAAATATTGATATATTTTATAAGCAGTGAAGTATGCTAACTTTTTCTTATATAATTTTACAATATGAATCACAAAAACTATTGCGACTTACGGCGTCGGTATAGTAGTTAGTTCCTCAACTACCGGTAGATGGCGCTCTGGCGACGCCATAAGTCGCAATATTAACACAATGTGATCACAAAATTTTATGACTTGGGCTAGTGGTGTCTTGGTCAGTTGATAGAACGTTCCTCCTGGAAAGGGATCAGTCGCTGGTTCGAGTCAAGCCCAAGGCTATAGTTTTTGTGATACATCTTATAAAATTATATTAAATAAATATTGAACAAAACTATACCTAAATACGTATTATCAAACTAAACAGAGCTAGTGCTGAGAGCACTAGATTGATCCACCTAGCCTTTTCCCAACGTAGTTGGGGTCGGCTTTCCAGTCTAACTGCGATTTGGCTGAACTTCGATATTTCACGTGAAGCGACTGCCATCTGACCTCCACAACTCATGGGCGATATTGAAGTTCTGTAGTTAAACCGGTCGGATTTTTGATTTAGGGCTCCAACTACCCTAAACGACTGCCATAGATGTTCGTATGACCACCGGGACCGACGGCTTAACGTGCTCTCCGAGGTACGGAGGGGTCTCAGTGATTTAAGAAATAGCCACCCATCCTAAGACCGGCCTGACTAGATGTTGCTTAACCTTTGCAATGTGTTAACATTGTCGGTTAGAGTACTAGATTATGGATACAAATATTTAAATGCTGTGTTTGTCACTATGCATCATCATACATAGAAAACACGCAAACACACTTACTAACATTTTAATATTAAAGTTGGCTATCACCCAACGAACTAAACCGCACTTGGTTAAGTGGTGGCTTAAGGCTTCAAGTTAAATCTGTAGTGTAAAAGCTAAACTTTTCAAAAGCTCGTACAGCTAATAATAACAGTTAGGCCTGTAATTACTGCTTACCGCCTGCTAGTGTGCCGCTTTATTTTGTACCTATAAAAAATATTGTAAACTGGTAATATGTTTATTAAACTTTTGAAATTAACATTTGTTTTGTTTTTTGTTGGTTCGGCATTACGGAAAACATATTAGATAAAGTTGATCGACTGAAATAGACCGCAGAAGTTAAGCTACTATTTATAATTAAATAGCAGACGCCCGCGGGTTCGCCCGCTTGACAAATTATATACACAAAAATCTTCCTCGAAAATCACTCTATCTATAGGTGAAATCCGCATGAAAATCCATTGCGTAGTTTTAAAGATCTAAGCATACATTGGGAAAGAAGCGACTTTGTTTCATACTATCATACTAGTATAGTATTCTTATATCTGTGATACTATGTTATGATTATGATAATAACTGTAATGACGATTTAGTTTTTAACAAAATACGAGCGCAGCTTAAACTTCAAATGAATCTACGCAGAGAAAAAGAGTGAAAATTTCAGCGTTTCAAAATCCCCAAAAGCCTTGTTTTGAACTGTAATTAATTTTTAATACTCTGTCCTTACTTTGCGGCTTCGCGTTATAAATTAGTTTTCAGAGGTGTTTGGAAGATAATCGGTTAATTCAGGATTCCTCTTTTGCTACAAAACGAGTTTGAAAGGGAAATGTTACGATTAATTGTCAGCTTTGAACTTTTTTTTTTTTTTTTTTTTTTTTTTTATATTCGGTTCGCCAAATTGACGCCGCCCGCCTGGTGGTAAGTCGTGACGACGTCTAGCGATTGTGGGCCACTCTCACAGCACACATTACTATTGAGAGTGGCCCTCAACTTGACGACCTACTGATGTGCCTCTTCACGCTCCGCTTAAAGAACCCAGGATTATATGTGGGAGGAAACACGTGCACAGGCAGGGCGTTCCAGGCCACTATCGTTCGGCAGAGAAACGAACGTTTAAAACGTTCGGTTCTCGCGAACATGCTATCCACTGTGTGGGGGTGGCATCTCTGCCCGGCACGAGTCGTTCGGGATCGGAAGGAAGAGGGTGGGATCAGATTGAAGAGCTCTTCAGAACACTCGCCGTGGTAAATACGGTAGAATGCGGCCAAGGAAGCTATTGTTCGGCGCTGAGCTAGCGGCTCAAGGCTTCCCGTTACCTCCGGACAACCTATAATACGGATAGCCCGTCGCTGCATAGCGTCGAGAGCGTCCAGCAGATACTTCGCGGAGCCGTCCCAGAGGTGAGAGCAGTATTCGACGCAGGGTCTAATCTGCGTCTTGTACAGCAGACACCTCTGGTCCGGTGTAAAGAATCTCTTTACCTTATTCAGTATTCCTAGTTTCCGCGAAGCTAGCCCTATACATCTTTCGATGTAGTTTTTATTATTGAGCTCTCGACGAACGTCTATGCCAAGGATATCAAGGTTGTCCTTCATTGGTAATAATGCATTCTGAAGAGAGGGTAGGGGAAGGAAAGGGGATTTCTTCGCAGTAAATGCACACGCCTGTGTTTTGCGGGCATTGAACTCGACCAGGTTCTCGGTACCCCATTGAGAGATACTGTCGAGGTTACGGTCGAGATCAGCCACGAGTCGTCGTCTCTCCTCCTCAATCTCAGATCGCCCCGCCGTCGGACGAACCGAGTAACTCCCGTGCAGTGTGCTGTCATCTGCATAGCAATGAATGTTCCCGAGGGATAGCATATCATTGATATGCAGAAGAAAGAGAGTTAGTGATAGTACGGACCCCTGCGGTACCCCGGCATTCACTTGCAAGAAGCGAGAAGCCTGGCCATCGCAGAGGACCCGCACTCGGCGCTCGTTTAAAAAGCTGGCAATCCAGCTGCACAGTTGAGGAGGTAGACCATATGCCGGAAGCTTGGAAAGTAGCGAAGCATGCCAGACCCTATCGAAGGCTTTGGCGATGTCCAGGCTAATAGCCAAGGACTCGCCGTGCCTTTCCATAGCCCCACCCCAGACATGCGTTACGAATGCCAGAAGATCACCCGTTGATCGCTTTGGCCTGAAGCCGTATTGTCGATCATTGATTAGCGAGTGATCCTCTAGGAATTGCATGAGCTGCTTATTTATAAGGAGCTCAAGCACCTTGCAAATGACTGAGGTGACAGCTATGGGTCGATAGTTGCCTGGATCGGACCGATCCCCTTTCTTGGGGATCGGTTGTACGTTCGCCTCCTTCCAGACCTCCGGCACGAGCCCTGAAGAGTATGACAGGCGGTACAGACGCGTTAATACTGGAGACAACTCAGCTGCACATTTTCGTAGCACCACCGCCGGAATGCCGTCAGGGCCACTGGCTTTCCGCGTGTCGAGTGACCGCAGCACTGCCCGTACATCACATTGCCTGATAACAATATCAGGCATTGTGTGGCCACAGTTGGCGATGGCGGGGGGCTGCAGGCCACGGTCGTCGACCCGGGAATTAGCCGCAAAGAGGTCTGCGAGCATATCCGCTTTCTCTTGGGCTTTGTGAGCCAGTGTTCCATCTGGGTAACGCAGCGGTGGCAGTGAGGGCTGACAAAAGTTAGATTGCACGGCTTTGGCCAGTTGCCAGAATCCACGGCTGCCCGTGGGATGGGAAGTGAGCTCCTGACCAAGCCGCGCGACGCGCTGGGCATCCGCTCTCTTAAAGGCCCTCTTACTCGACTTTGTGGCCCGGTTGTACGCTGCTTTGAGGTGGCCCACGTTTGGGTCGCGCACAGCCCGGGCCCTGATCCAGGCGCGATATGCCGACTGTTTTTGTCGAACAGCTTTGGCACAATCTCGCCCGAACCAGGGACGGGCTCTGCGGATACTGGCGACATCAGTGAAAGGGATGTAATAATCCATCCCTAAACTGATCTCGCCAGCAATAGCAGAAGCACTATCCGAAGGAGCCTTTCCTACAAAGCAGCGCTGGCTCCAGGGGACGGACGCAAAATAATCGCGTAGACCGTCCCAATCCGCTGACGAGTAGTGCCATAGTCGTCGTGACGTTTGTACAGGACGTGCAGGAGGTGACACCTTCATGCCAGCGTGAACAACACAGTGGTCGGAACTACCCAGTGGGGCTCCTACCGAAACACTGTACTGGGCTGGGCGACTCGTCAGCAGTAGATCCAGCAGAGCGGGCGCGTGATCTGACCTGTCTGGTATCCGGGTGATCCCGCATACCATCTGGGTCAGACCGTGGGAGAGAGCGAACGCATGGGCGGCTCTACCCGCATGATCAGTCTTGAGGGACCCCAGCCATTCAATGTGATGGCCATTGAAGTCCCCCAGAAACACTAGGTCAGCGTTCGGGAACCGCACCTGCGCTTCATCAGCCGTCTCGCTGAGGTACTGGAAGAGCTTTGTTGTCTCAGAATCCCCTGTGTGGGATCGGTAGACGCACACGTAGATCTGGCTAATAGAGCCATGGTCTACGTGCAGCCAAAGGACGGAATTGGAGGGGTTCTCTAGGCAGCGCAACCGGCGGCAGCAAACATCCGCCCTAACGAACACGCACACCCCGGCTTTGTCTCGAAATTGTTCCTCGATGACATAGCCGGGGTAACACAGGTAAGACGTGTCGTCAGGGCGGCGTATTTGTGTCTCCGTGAGGAACATCACAGCGGGCCGTGCCGTCTCAAGGTGGTGGTGGACGGTATCGAGGTTCGCATGGAGTCCACGGACGTTAGTGAACTCCACCTCGAAATGTGAAGTTGTGGGGTTTCCTAGGGCCGCTGTGTAACGTTTATTTCTTTTTTGTTGCACTGCCATTGTAGATTTTGAAGAAGAAGCGTGAAGACAGGGCGACATTTGGTGCAGCAGTAAGTGACAAAGCGCAGGGGCTAGCTTTGTCTAGAACCGTGTGGTTAGGTAGGAGCCGACTCGCCGGACGGAAGGGCTCCCAAACCCCCCTGATGCAAGGCCGCCGCTACCCCACACCGGTTACCACCCGGAGCGGCGATCCCACATCAGGATTATGCGCAACATGTGGGGCAGCCTCCTGGGGTGGTTGGCCCCAGGCGGGCCCCATGACTGTGTTGCGGGCGGCCGCGGCAACGCCGTTGCTAAGGGTCTCCCTGGCCGGCGAATCGACCCACACCACCCACACTAGACTCCGTTTCGCCCCCACTGGTCCCATGCCTGCTGCACCATACATCGCCCCGGGCCCGGCGGTGCAGCTGCTGAACCCCTAACGCAACCCGGCCTGGGCTGGGTTACTTGGGGGGCTTTAGCACAGCTGCACGGTGGTACCCCCCCGGACCAACACTGTTGTACCACCTGGTACCCACGTAGGGGCCGAAGCCACTCCATAGGTACCGTAGATTAACGAGCCTCGTCCGTTTATCAGCAGGTGCGCCACTAGCAGGTGAGGTCGCTGGGGCCCTATAGATGTTGGTAGAGCCCCTTTGCACCCTTTGAACTTTTATACTTGAGCTAAAATAACTGTTTTTTTTTAAATCATTTGAAAATCGACTGCGGTAACGTACAGTATCGTAACTGCAAATGACAAACTTTACAGGAGAGCGGTTTGAAGTTTCATTTTGATCTACAATGATGACTTATAATAGTATGACAAAAGTAATGCCTGAAATGTGAATCCTTTTGTACACACTTTTCTTTCATATAAAGATATTTTAAATATTTTAAGTAGTTTTTCAGATATTACACATTCGATGATATACCTTGTTAATAACAAATTAAATTTTATCGAAAGTGGCAGTTTCGATGGTATTCGAGGTTTAGAAGCCCCGGAAGCGACAATATTATCAATACTATTTCTCAGCAACATCCACCAATTGAAACTCTAAATATTCCAAGTCTAAATTCATTAATTTAAATATCCGAAGATGATAGTACTCCTATTACACCCAATTATTAAAATATTGCATTTTGGATGCCAAAGAAAGACTTGTGTGACAGGTATCACACGTTTTGCAATACAGAAAGTCCTTCTGAGGATCAAATGTTGGCACATAATAAACATATTTATAATAAGGAAGTTGCGAGAAAATATAAACACAAAGATAAAGAAGAAGCAATAGCGAGTGGATCTAAAATAGTATGTGCATCTTACGACTTTCAAAAACTACTTAAATGTCCACATTGAGATGTCTCCTTTTTTATTATGAAAGAAAGCTGTCTCTTTTACATTTCACTTTTTTTGACGCTGGTGTGAAGGAAGCATTTTGTTATAATGTGGCCTCAAAATATAGCTAAACGCGGAGCAAACGAAGTTGGCAGCTGCTTACTAGATTTTATACAAAAAAAAGTCACAAGTGGTGCCAAAGATATAAGATTTTGGTCCGACAATTGTACGGGGCAAAATCGGAATAGAGTAGTATACAGCCTTTATATGTTTGCCAGTAGCAAATTCAATAGCGACATTACACATAGATTTCTGGAGCCTGGTCATACTCAACAAGAAGCAGATAGCGTCCATGCTCTTATTAAGAGGACTGCAAAGGGTAAAATAATTTATACTCCAGACCAATGGTACGCTTTAGTTCGCTGGGCTAAAACAAATGATAAGCCATACAATATCATTGAAGTGTGCCAAGAGTTACTGTATGATTTAAAAGATCTTTTACAGAACAGAAATGTTAAGAAGAACACATTGAATCAAGATGTCAAGTTTTATTTGTGTTTAAACATAAGAATATCAAAAATATGCACGATCATGCATATATCAGATTATACCTGAGGTGCACGGTCGTGAAGGGAAATTCCCGGGAAACTGGGCTTTCCTGATTTTTTAAATTATTTTTCCTAGGTCACTGGGCCCACTAACAATAAGTATATTATGTCAAAATACCAAATACGAAAAATTTTTCAGTCAGGTTGTAAAGGGGAATATAATTTGTCAAGCGGGCGAACCCGCGGGCGTCTGCTATTTAATTATAAATAGTAGCTGAACTTCTGCGGTCTATTTCAGTCGATCAACAGACAGGCTTTATCTAATATGTTTTCCGTAATGCCGAACCAACAAAAAACAAAACAAATGTTGATTTCAAAAGTTTAATAAACATATTACCAGTTTACAATATTTTTTATAGGTACAAAATAAAGCGGCACACTAGCAGGCGGTAAGCAGTAATTACAGGCCTAAGTGTTATTATTACCTGTACGAGCTTTTGAAATGAGTTTAGCTTTTACATACAGATTTAACTTGAAGCCTTAAGCCACCACTTAACCAAGTGCGGTTTAGTTCGTTGGGTGATAGCCAACTTTAATATTAAAATGTTAGTAAGTGTGTTTGCGTGTTTTCTATGTATGATGATGCTTAGTGACAAACACAGCATTTAGGGTAGTTGGAGCCCTAAATCAAAAATCCGACCGGTTTAACTACAGAACTTCAATATCGCCCATGGGTTGTGGAGGTCAGATGGCAGTCGCTTCACGTGAAATATCGAAGTTCAGCCAAATCGCAGTTAGACTGGAAAGCCGACCCCAACTACGTTGGGAAAAGGCTAGGTGGATCAATCTAGTGCTCTCAGCACTAGCTCTGTTTAGTTACTATTAGTACTCTTACTATTAGTAAGAGACTATAGTATAGTCTCTTACTAATGGAACAATAAAAAAAAAATCGACATTTTGCACATTCAATACTGTTCGTTGCCGCAGTCGAAATATTTAGTAACATAATGATGATAAGCTGAATATGGCCGCTGCTTTATCCACGTGGTAGGTACCTATATCTCTCCTTCCTAATTGGATTGATTCCCACGCAAATACTTTACCGGGAACAAAAGTAACTTAAATAAAGCATTTTGGAGGAAGAATTTTTAGGGACCGAATGGGTAAAACGGGAATCCCATTACTGAGATTTCTCTGTCTGTATCTAATGAACGGTGATAGTTAGAATGTTGAAATACAGAATTAAGACAAAAGACTAAAAAACAGAATAAAACAAATATTTAAGGGTACATACCCATACAATAAACGTTTTTTTGCCGTTTTGGTACGGAACCCTTTGTGCGCGAGTCCGACTCGGACTCTGGATGTATCTATGTATGTCTATTAGCACTATCTTTTTACTACTTATAAGGACAATTTTACTGAAAACAGTTTTAGGTAGGTACCGAACACTCTAGAATAGAAAATAAATAGCCATTCTGTTTGAAAGTAAATTCTTCAGCTAAAACTGATGTTACTCTACATATATTTATGTAATACCTATATTGAGCCGTAACACTGCACCATCCATTTAAACAAAACCCTCAACCAATTTCAATAAAGACTGAAATGTCATGACGAATACCAGCACATCGGACGAGCAGGCTGTACGGTTAGCAAATTTCACGATGATAGATTGAAAATGGCGCACATGGTCGCCGAGGCCTATATGAATAAATTAACGAGCCTATTAAAGTCACACCGCCCGTACAGATTAGACCGTTGACTTTTTACACATTTGAGTTATGACTCTAATAATGCTGACCAGTTGCGTGGTTGCGTGTTAAAATAACAAGTAATCTGTAATCAATTCAGAACATTTCGTTTTTAATGAAACTTTGTACAACATGTTGTATAAGGGTTGTAGATCATAAACCACGATTTGTTTTCTTTTATACATCTAAGAGGTCACTACATGGGCTATGGTTATTGTTACCATAAGCCTAATAGACGTAATAATATGTGCAACAGTTAATAATATTTTAAGCATTTCCTTCGAAAAAATAAAAGCAGATACCCCATCCTATACTAAGTGATGGAGGTGTTGTATCAATCAATCATTTTATTGATGAACATGTTACATAAGTACATCTTAGGTGCTATTTGATGTTAAAGAAACACACATGTGTTTGCTACCTATTTAGGCATGCAATGTACATAGATAATAAAAATAATAATACCTATCAGGCAACAGAACTCAGCAGGAAACCCAAAACATAGCGTCACAAAGTTACAATTGAATTCATTCTTATAAATAGCCTCTGCTTGAACTGAATTACCACAATATTAAAATAATAATTATAAAAATGAAATAATTGTAAGTTACGGCTATTTCCCTAATGACTATTAATAGGGTAAACTTCCCAATAGATGTAGTATGGATTAAGGTGTCTCTCCATTGGTTAGTGAACTACTCGACCATACATCGTATGAACAAAATATTTAGGTTGACTAATTAAAAGATTTTGAGTCCAGAATCATACCTATTCCTAATGTTTGTTAACTTTGTTCTATTTGTTCCAATATCACTGTCTTGACTGAATTTGAAATTAATAGATCAGACGGTAGAAAAATAGGCGTAATCGGGATGATTGATGATGACATCAATGGAGCCAATATTTATGATTTATTGTTTTATTTGTACAAGATTTTTATTTTCACTAACAACTACCTACTAATAAGATAACTCCATAAGTATTTGAACTTTATTTGCTCTACAAATAATACGATTATCATTATCATCATTGCATTCTCGTTTCTGAATAAAGAACTTGAAAACCATGACTTTCAATCAACTGCTAACATCATGGTAACAATGTACTTTAATAGCCTTCGGAATGGCCCTATGCGATCATTGAATAGATTTATACGCATTGGTGAACGATTATTGCCTATGTAAAAGGTCATAAAAGTTCATTTCAATGTACACTGTGCATGTAATAGCTGTGATTTCAATGTTTCTATAAGGTAATAAATTTAGAATGCTTGCAGATAATTTAAATAAAGTCATCAATTTTGTGCTATTGTGTAGCAGCGAAACACGAATCTATTTATGACTTATATTACTTATATAGGTATTTATGATTTTTCATAGTATCTATGAGTCCGGTTGACCGATTCATTCAGTTCTTAGTCTAATTTGTTCATTTTGTTCTAGCTGGTGCACACCCTGGTTGCGTCAATTTCGATAATTTGACTTCTTCGGTGGCGTGGTCGGTAGTGCGTCGGATTTCGACTCTGGAGTGTCGGATTCGATCCCCGGGTCGAATCAAATATTTGTGTGAACAAATGTTTGTTTCGGAGTTTGGGTGTTTTCTATTTAGAAATATCCCATAGCACAAGCTTATATTAGGTTAATTTGGGCTAGATGGAGTCGTGTGAGAATGTCCAAAATATTAATTTAATAATTATACTTTAATGACTTCCTGCCGTCCGATTTTAATGAAAGTTTTACTGGTTGTACACTACTCTCTTGTTTATCTACCTACCTTTGTTTTGTTTTAGAATAAGTAGACTCTTCCCCTGTATGAATGAAGCTTTTTTTTAATAATTCGTTTTGGTTTACCTTTGGGTTTTTTACGTAGTGTAGTAACGTAATGCTGTTATTCTGCACCAACATACAATAAACCTTTTACCGCCTTTATAGACCTACGAAGTCGTGTTTTCTTTTAAAGTCCTTTAATATAAGTGCTCAGATGTGTGGATATAATCTCACGAACGTCTTGAGCATCTCACGTTTAGGTAGAAAATATGAGAAATTTCTAGTTGAAGGGCACTCCTGTCCTCCGAGGATGTCAGAAGTACTCTTTAAACGTGTTCTTTGCACGAAACTCGCTTAGGACTTTAAATTACTGTCGTTTGTGACTCAAGTCTGTATGTTTTTATGCAGTAACTGTCACATACTGTTTATGTTAAATTTGAGACTTCGCAACATTCTAGTTGTTTACTAGCTAAATGAGTCAGAGTCTGACAGAGGTTTTTTTCCTTCAACGACAAAATTACGTAAACTCTCCTTATTCTCGAGTACCAAAGTAACATGAGAGAATTGCAAAAATAAGGTACCTACATAAAATTATCTACTAATAACTTCATTAGTAAATTTAGTTTTCCTAGTGACGGATTGATTCATTATGAAACAATATATGTTTCATAATGATATCTGCGATCAATCGACTGTGCAGTAAGTAGATATTAATCATAGCCCGAATTGACTTATGCCTGTCTTGTCGGTACTTATTAACCAAAAATCATTAATTATATCTTGTTCCTAATGATCGATATTTTGAGATACAGATGACGGAAAGCAATAACTAATAATAGGTCAGTCGATGTGAATTTGACATCTCCATATCGTAACATACATACATACAATCACGACTCTTGCTCTTTGTTGTAAGCTGTTATTATTAATTGTTTAAAATACTACTACGGTCTGTTTTTCCTGTTCCTTTTCCAAAAACCCGTAGTCGTACAGAAACGAAGAGGTTTCTAAAACGTCGATTTGTATTATAATAATTAGACATATTAAGTACAGGAACTTAAATCTCTTGAAGGCATTCGTCATGCACAGTAGGTTATACAATAGCCTCAACATAATTACTACCACCTACGAGTATAAAGGCTGTAAAGGCAATTAAATCAATCCTGAGAAAATATTGCTGCAAATTGTCAAAAAACATTAAGTACCGTTTTGCTTTGCATAAGAAATTTGCAAGTTTCCAAATACACCATATTAATTTAGTGTCAGTAAGCCCTTCATTTGCTAAAGAATATTATTTCTCAAAATGAAATAACTTTTCTTTTATTTCCAACCGTTTACCGTACCAAATAAAAGCCGGAATGAGCAAGGACAGGCTTGCCTAAAAATTCTAATGAAATCAAATAAACTTGGAAACTTAAAATCCACTTACAAACTTTCGTATTTCAATCCCCAGAGAATAAACTTCCTCGGACGGTAGGCGAAAATAATACTTTACTACGTAACTTATAAATTGCAGAGCCTCTTAACAGGGAAGTAATTAGTAATTCGTAATGAGTCTCAGTGAGCGACTGGGTCTGAAGTGCTTTACCCCACTTTAGTATTGATGCTCTTAAGTAGGAAAGGAAAAGCAAGTTGAGGAAATCCCAATTTGAAACGTGAGACCAGGGACTGGGTAGTCTTTATTTGACTATAATCGATAGAGTTAGAACTGCCACATATATCGACTGTTTTAGTATCATGGACATTAGCCCACTGCAGCCCACTGCTGGAAATGTATCTCCCATGACACGCTATTTCACCTAATTCTGGGCCACTTGCATCCAGCCAACTGCTATCTCCATGTACTTATATTGTCGCTCCTCAATCATCATAATCCACTGAGTCTTTTTCCCAACTTGGTTGGGGCCAACCTTCATTGTCGCTCCACAAAGATATTTCAAAATTGACAGACAGATCTATTCGTTGGATCATTGTACGCAGCAATACCAGTTTTAAAATCAACAAAATATCAAGCTTCTTAAAGTATTTAAAGTGCCAAGGTTGTCTATTAGCAACCTATGCTAAGTTAAAATACTATGGATTAGCAACCCACCGTCCTTACAGAAGCAGGCTAGAAGGGTTGCGTGCTGTGGGGCTTCACTCCACGCACGCCTTTACTCACCGACGCGGGATAAAACCCGACCCCAAAGATTCGGGGTAAAACCCGACCACCACGCAGCGGCCACACAGGTGGCCAAATCCGCCAGGTGCCACTGGGAATTCTCTTAGTGCTTACCGGAGGCGATCGGCAATGGACGTAAGAGCGGATTTAAAAAAAATACTTATACAAAGTATGTTGATTAATAAAATAGAAACATTACAAAAGTAGTAGCAACCGCAAATAGAAAAAAAAACTGCTTGTAGTGGAAGTCAAACTACTGAAACTGTTTCATGGGATTTGACTAGCTTTTGTTGAATTTTGTTATTATTTAAAACGCCCTCTGCAACGGACGTAGTAGCGAACCGCGATATGCTTATTCCCTATTAAATGGGATAAAAAAAGTTATTGGTGAATTATAGGCATAATATGCCTCTGTTTTCCCCTTTGGGAGTAAAGATGTGTTTGTATGTTTGCACCAAAAACCACGTTTTTATTTTACGAGTATTTTATTTTCACTATTTAAAATCTATCAAACATATTTATCACATACTAGTCATTATCTAATATCGACATAATCATCTTGATGAGGTTTTATGTAATTTATTTGTTGCAATTTATCTAGACACCCACGTGTGTTGAATAATGAGGATTGTAACCATGACCTTACAATATGGCACACAATGACCCACGACTGAGCTCATTACTTGGAAGTTGGAAGTTAAGACTAGTTGTATTATTGTCAATATTTAAGTGCATAGGGGTCATGATCTCAGACACCCGAGCTAATCTCTCCTGTAAATGAATAACCTTAATATAAAAGATAAATAGTTATAACTTTTTGTCTGTATGTTACAAACTAATCTTTAAAGTTACAGAACGGCTTCTGTTGTACATAATTATACAGTAATTATACAGGCTTTCAATATCTTAATTAAGCAAATAAAGTTTGGTAACTTTTCTCCAATATGTTACTAACTACCAGTTTCAATATTTAACCTCGATCCATATTTTACTTTCCGGGATTGATAAATTCATACAATTCTTAATTTGACATTGATAGAATTTGATGAAATTATCAATCCGGGATAGCAAAATATGGATCGAGATTGAACAATTTGGTTTCGACCCAGCAACTTATAGGGAGCATTTTATCAAAATTTGATCTGCAAAATTTTGATTTGACCGGCTGAAAATTGCCGGTAGTTTTGTTCGGCCGACGTATAGGTGGCAAGCATTTTGCCGTTACCGGGCACTATTGTATACAATAGATATCCGATTCTAAACTTAAACAGTTATAACCAATGTTACATACCTACCTATACTTTCGGCAGTCCGAGTATCAAAAAATAACATCTAATCAAGTTTTTAAGTACGGTCAGCCATAAAGGTAAGTAGGTAAGTACTGAGTTGCATACTAATTTCTGAAAAAGTAATATTGTGGCGTAAGATTGATCGCACCTTTTATTAGACTTTTAAAATGTAGTTGGCTGGAACATTTTGATTTATTACACTTTGGGATCTTTAAAATTAAGCTCGACGTGAAGTAATAATAACTTTCTAAATGAGAAAATAACTTAAACGTAAATTTATTACAACAGTCGATGTGTACGATGCACTTAGAGCAAATGTATTATGTATGCAGACCTACATATTTCTTGCTTTCAACTCCTACTCCTACAAATAACCTATAGCACTCAAGTACAATTCAGCTATGAATATAATATTAGTGAAAGAATTTAAAAGATAACCAACAAAAGAACACCTCTTTAACCTTCACCTTTGTATTTACGAGTATAACATAAGTCGTTAATTAATTACTCAGACATGATTATATTCTAGACGAAGCCTGAAAGATGGTAGGCTCTTTTGAAGAAAAATATAACTAAATTCAATAGGCAAGGAGTACTGTTTGCTTGAATGATTTCTCATTCAAGCAAACAGTACTCCTTGCCTATTGAATTTAGCCTCTCAGCAAAATTAGAGGCGAATACGCTATATTAAATTAAATTAGCTAGACTAGTAATTAGTTAAAAAAATGTTAAAAATCTCCAGTCAACCTTCACTTCTACAGTAAACAAACTGAACTGCAAGAGTATGCCTACACAATAAGACGAGTCAGTGTATTCAGGGTAAGCCATATTGATGGATTCTAGCTAGCGGGCATTATTGCAAACCTCTGATGGAAACGAATTGGTCTATTCTTGGTGTAGGCATGCCTTCATTCAATTATGACTTGTAGGTCTCGTGTGCTATTTCAGTACTCTGTTGAACGAGAGTTCTGAGTTCGTTCTGTTTTAATTAAGATTGAAGTGTACTTTTATAAACTGCTTTTAGATTGCGGCATATATTCAGTAATGAAAGTTCATTTCTTACAGCTATTCTTTCAAAGGAGCAAGTGAGCGAGGGAGTTTTATTACTATGGTTGAGGCGCTATTTCGGTCATTACTTATCTCAGGCAATGTTTGACAAATATTTTGAAAAGAATTGGAATATACTTTTGAAACAGGCACATTTTCTGGATAGTGATGGTCATGTCATTATGTTGAATGTATTACGGGGCTTTAATCCATGCAATTTGTTCATACAAGAGCATTACCTATTTTATGTGCTGCAGGATAATAGCATAATGCAGGCCAACAAGTAGCGAATGAATGCCAATACCTAGTTTTAATGTATTGATTTATAGTATTAATAGGCTTAATAACAATAGTAAAATTTACTCATGCTTATTTACTTGGGACCCAAATGGGTTCAAACGGTTCAAAAATGCCTCGAAACTTGGTATCTTTATGTGACGACCAGTCCGGACGTCACTTGAAATTCCCTAGAAGCTCACCAGAGGCGCTCAGCATCGGGCCGCAGAACTTAAAAAAAGGACCAGTCTGGTCTTCTTGAATTCATAACAAATATATGAAGTAATATGAACTAACACCTTTCAAACTATGGATAGACATTCTATATCTATACTCTTAATCAGAGCTTCTGATATTAATATTGATTATAAATCTTTATAACATCTGCCAATTCAAAAACGAATCTAAGCTATAATATTTTGTAAATGTCAAGAACTTGATTGCAGAACGTAGAATTTTCCAATTCGAATGTTGGCACTTCCATATATCGTTGTTGCTCTGTAGACTAGCACACAAATCACTGTTATGTGCCAGTCCATGCTGGTCCGTGAAAATAGTGCAATGCTATTTCAAAAATAACTTTAGTACAATGTTACAGACTGAAAATTACTTTGATGATCTCTTTATTTTAGAAAACGGATCTTTTATGCGATTTTATGTGACTGGTGACAGCTCACTCTCATCTTCGTGAAGTTCAGGTTTCCCTAAACTCCTTCACTATATTATTTTCTTCTTTATTTTCATGAAATACATAAAACCTTTAATTTCGTGATAATAAAGTTTTTGTTACCAGGTTAATACGAAGTATCAATCTGTGAATCTCTAGTTTTGGTTTCAGAAGCAAACTATGACTGGGGTATCACAATTTAGTTAATATTTACTGGGGTGAATTACTAGGTTCCCTCGTGGATAATTAGGATCAATTTCTGATGGGCTCATAAATAAACGGGTATGTTTCATCATCTGGAAATATCTAAGCATTCGCGTGGTTATGTTATTGTTTTTATTTATTTTACATTGATAATAATCCCCGAGAAGGTAGGCAGAAGTGCATTATCTTATCACTCACCTATTGTTAATAGTTTTGCTGGTCGTACGTAATAGGGGGCAAATCTATTTCCATTACCTGGGACTAAATGTTACATAACTACAATCTCTGCAGTTCCGGCATTTTTTTCCTAATGCAGGCAGCCTAATGTGTTCATTTTGTAACACTGATTAGCGACCGAAGGTAAACAAAATTGAAACTTATTCACTGCTGATAACACTAACCATTATTGTCATCAGTCCACCCATCAATAGATAATCGTAAATCCGTCCGTATTGCTCTCACCAAACATACAGGAAACATAGGTACCTACTGAATCCATTTCATTACTTAAACTGAACGGACGGTATTAATTCGAGTACACAGTTTACTATCAAAACCCACGTCTATTAGTTTGCAGTTTCATTTTATTATTCGTTAAAAGTTTGGATTCATTCCGTCGGATTTCAGATATTGATAGAGTTCAGAGCTTAACACAGTTGTAAGGTTGGGTTTAATGGTATTATCCAGAAGATTAATTGACCATACGAACACTTTATATAAAGATGGAACGTGGCCGTGTAGGTGGAACGTGGCCGTGAAGGTGAAACATGGCCGTGTCCTTGTGCAAGCAAGTCATGCTCGCAAAGGAAGGAATGGAGCGGAAGGTGGCCGAGTTCTGAAGTCGGCAGCCAACCGACTTCCAAAAAAAGGAGGTTCTGAATTCGACTGTATGTTCTTATTATTTTTTTTTGTTTGTTAACTTATTATCTCTGAACTGGGTGAACCGATTTTAATTTTTTTTATATATCATTTAAATGCAAGCTACTACTTCTGTAGTGGTCCCATACCGATAATTAATTGGTCCCATACCGATAATTAATTGGTCCGATACCGATAATTAATTCGTCCCATACCGATAATTAATTGGTCCCATTTCGGTAATTTGAAGTCGGTTGTTCTGTTAATCTTTGAGGTTTTTATAGTCTGTAAACGATTTCTTACACAGAAGATTTCTTACACAAAACCATGGGTTCTATTATTGCCATGCTAGACTTATGTATGAAAAAATAATGAAAAGAATGGACTTTTAGAAATAATTTAGATTCAGCAAAGTAATGCATCTTATCTAATACAATGTGTAAAAGACGACAACATTGAGTCCTAGTCTGATGGATCGAGCTTTTAGTGAATATGTTGCTTTTGCAGAGTGGGCTTTCATATCATTGTACATAGCCAAGTGCGAATCAGAGTCGCGCACAAGGGGTTCCGTACCAAAACGGAAAAAGACACTTTTGTTGTATGGAAGCCCCCTTAAATATTTATTATATTCTGTTTTTTAGTATTTGTTATTTTACATCATCTGTCAAAATTTCAACTTTTTAACTATGACGGTTCATAAGATACAGCGCAAGAAAGACGGGCCGACAGACGGACAGCGAAGTCTCAGTATAAGGGTTCCCGTTTTAACCTTTGGGTACGAAACCCTAAAAAGAACAGAACTGAAAGACTTTGTTTTATACATAACTAGCGGATGCCCACAGCTTTTGCCGTAACAAATTATATACTAGAACGTTTCTCGAGAACCACTTCATCCATTAGAGTAAGCAGTATGCTGGGGGCCTACCACCACGTCTTATAGCAATATTATTATAATCTTACCTTGACTTTTGGTACCATGACCTCCTTAAAACAAGCTTAAAACCATCATAAAACAATATTGTTTTCTTAGCAATTTTGGTGACGTCACATGAAAAAGTTCGTTCAATCCGCACCATGACCGGACTTATAGCAATACTATTTTTATGTCAAATTTAGCAATGATAAAAAAGTTGTTTTTGTCGAACGTATCTAATTAATGAAAAAATAGTCAAAGTAAATTTTTATAAGTACAAGAAGTAATTGTGATATCATCTTTTTTTTAAGTACTGCGGCCTTGGCCGCGGCTGCTCTAACGTCCGTTGCCGGGCGTCTCTGGTTACAGGCAGAACGTAGGTATTTCCAGTGGCGCCCGGCGGACTTTGACCACCCCTGTGTTCTCTGCAGGGGTTTGGTCGGGATGAGAATCCCGCGTCGTTGGGGTTGGGTTTTATCCCGCGTCAGTGAGTGAATCTGGTTGCGTGCTAGGGGACAAAGGCCCCGCAGCATGCAACCCTTCTAGCCTGCTTCTGTAAGGACGACGGGTGGCGATCCTGCCGTCCTCAGGCCCTGATCATGGAGGTCGATGGTCTTGGGCGTAGATGAGTCTGCATGCGGCGCCCTCGCCGCTGACTACGGAACTCGGCGGGGAGGGTACGCTCCCTCTCCTTCTCGGCCGCCTCCTTCGCGAGCATGACTTGCTTGCAGAAGGACACGACCGCGTTCCACCTACTCCCGCTGGAGACCATGGCTTGAAGCATGGTCTCCAGCGAGAGGGTATCCACGACCAGACCCACTACGAGGTCCCGGCGCTGACTCGCCCACGCTGAGCACTCCACCAACGTGTCGTCGCCGGAAACCTCGCAGTGTTGACACCGGGGTGTGACCTCACGACGGATGAGAAACAGATAGCTACCGAAGCATTCATGCCCGGTAACGATCTGCGTCGCACGATACGTGAGGTCATCATGCTGCCTCTGCAGCCAATCGTCCATGATCGGTCTCACCGCCGCGATGATGGTGGTACCCCACTTGGGTTGCTCAATTCGCACCCTCCATGAGTCGCACCCTCCATGTGTGATATCATCTAAACTAAATAAAACGCAATTATTTACGCAAATGATGGTGTGAAATGTAGTTTATAAGTTTATAACAACGAGACGCGGTGGAAGCATTTGTTGTACCTATAATATTATGTAGTGATACAATGTAGCATAGTATTCTTTAAGTATAATTAAATAGGTCCGTGTCAGTTGTCAATCTAACTAAAATGCCCGATCAAACATTACATTAGACAAAACGTGACTTCCTAGTGAAACCAAATAATTTTGATTGAGTTAGACAAAAAAACCTTAAAACGTAAATACCAAACTATTTGTTTTTAAAGAACAGACAGAACCACCAAACTAGTAACTACTTACTGCATGGTATTAGGTAAATACCTAAGACTATTTTGGTTACACTGTCAACTTTAATTGGCTGTGCCATAGCGGCTGGCACGTAAGATTTTTTTGCCTTTATTAATCAACATTTCATCGCTAAGCAACGGGTTTATTTTTTTTCAAAAATCAATTTAGCTGCTACTTTTTATTAATTTCGGCTATTTTGGACATACCTAACCCATTATATGTGTGTCCGGTGACGGCAATAGACTTACCCCCGTGGGACTCTGACTAAAAATACTGTGTGTGTGTGTGTGCATGCGTTGTAACCGGACTGCTGATAACCGGACGAGCTTCTGGCAAGTTATCCAAAATATTTGGAATCTCACCCCATATTACGCGAGACCAATAAAATGTTTAGATAAAACTACAGTTCTTTCAAGTTTAGAGGGGTTGCTTCATTGTAAAGGCACTACAATATAACCACAGAGGTTTGTCCTTATGCTAACAAAATAAAAGATACACAATTATATCATGTTATTTAATTTACCTGAACATATTTAATACAAACTGAAATGTCTACTAGGTTGAGGTGTGCATACACAATAATTACAATCTTTGTGACTTTAGTAAACAACCACAATCATACAGGCAAGTGTAAGGACCTACCTACACAACTATGGTTGTGTACCTGCCGATCTCCGGAAAAGGCTCTGGTATACTTAAAAAGCTCTGTAGCAGGTGAAGTCAACCTTACCCACCGGCGGTTCAGCGGAGGCTCACGAGACAATTGGATGGTATCCCAGGGCGCCAGTTCACATATGAACGGTGTGTGTGATGATTGGAGAATTCAATAAGGCACAACAGTTAGAGGGTTCACAGAGAGTATAATTTTATAAGCTTACAATATTGAACAATATATATTGAATTTGGTTGTAAAGTTAACACAAAAAGGGTAGGTATGTAGCTGCTAGCTTACTTCTTAAATCATGAATTACAGGTACAGTAATTATTTTAAACTTGACCTTATCTTATGACGCTAGTTCTTGAAACTGGAGTAGACAGAATTATGGACGAAGAACACAGGATTAGATGGTGAGCAAAATACTTAACTAAATTGTTATGGTTCACGCGGTCAGCTGGGATTGTCAGGGGGCGCACGTGCTGTGGTCCTGTGAGCCCAAGACGACCTCGCGTATCCTTGCCGTAGAATGTTTAGGCTATTTCGGTACTGCTCCAGAAACGTCGACTACCCTTGCAATTCTGCACCAAAACACCGGACATCAGTAACACTATCAAGAAACGCCCTTTGGAATGCCTAAAACAGAAAAATGCTTCCACGTTGTCCAAGTCGAATGGGAGGGAACACTCCCAGCCTCTTGATATCACGTTCGATAGGACGCTTGAAAAGTATCGACAATTGCTTCGACTCAATTTATATTATTCCCAGTAAAATAACTTCTTCCAGACTTGTAGGTTAAGTATCAGACAGATGTAGTGATCTAGAGATATTTTCACTAAAGTATCCAGCAGTGGAAAGAGGCCCACGACAGCTCGCGCCGGCTTTTTATCAACTCCGAGGTGTTTCTAGATTCTTCCTTTACTGCAAAAACTAGTTCTAACCACTTTTCTACAAGCAAAACTTATCGTCAGCCGGAAACACCTCTATGGACAAAAAGCAATCTCATTGACACATCTTTTTAAGGAAATATTATGACATGGCTAGATATTACTCTGCCCAGTTCCCACTAAATCCTCTAGAGTGCGCTATACAATTTGTATAACACCGTATGGTAAATGAATAATAGTCAAGACTTGACGTTTGTCGAGTTGACATCTATACATCAACTGACACTAATGACGTTCATAATATCATTACAAATGTTTGTTTACGTTTTGTGAGTGCAATGAAATTACGATGTTACACCACCCCTCCCCTTAAGAGGATTTCCTGTGGGGAAGTATAACCATCACAAGGAAATTCAGAACGAAACACAGTGAGTGACTAAAGTCAAAGAGCTTAATCCTATCCAAACGTTAGCCTAAATAAACGATTTGTATCATGTCCATGATATCAAGGTATTCATGGACATGAGATCAAACCTAACAAGAAGACAAATGCCAATACCTACACTACATCAACAGGAGTAGAATTGTAGTACGACATTGTCCTAATATGAAATAAAGATGTAACCACAAAAACTACATTTTCCTATCTACCTAGAGAAATTTTTAAAACACGCACGGCTTTGAGGAAGGAACGCTCGATACGGCGGCCTACCTGCTTCTCTAAGAGAAATACAAATAAAAGAGGTTAGAATTTTTTTTTTTTTTTAAATGCTAATCCAAAATTGATGAACTTTCACCAAAATATAGGTGAAGTTCTAAGAGAGAAACAGTTAAGAGAAGTCAGCATTTTTTTTTAAATGCTAAATCAAAATTGATGAACTTTCACCAAAATATAGGTGAAGTTCCAAGAGAAAAGTATATCTATAACCTAATATTCCTTACACTTTACCTGCCTACGTGCCGCTTACCTAACGCAAAAACATACTGGTAAGGACCTCCTATTTTAAGTAGGGTAAAAAATATTAAATATGTTATATTTAGTTAAGATATCTTTAAATTTATTACTACCTAATTGAGACCCATTTTCCATGTAAATAGTTTTACATGCTCCGTGAACTAGAAACACATTCTTATCTATGAACCTGGCCACCTTAGCACCTGTTGCTGTCCGTTTAGGAGTCAACATAACGTTATTGCTAGAGTGGTCAGTCACAACAATCAAACGTTCATCCCTGTTCCCGGAGACTGGAAATGGCCCCAGCAACTCACAAGAAATGGCTTCAATTGGCTTAGAAACAGTTTTAGGATTACCCATAATACCTGGACTAGATGTATTGACGGGCTTACGTAGTTTGCATATTTCGCAACTCCCTACGTATTTCGTCACACTCTCGTACATCTGAGGCCAAAAGTAATTAAGTGACAAATGCTTATGGGTTTTCAATACACCTAGATGAGCACTTACATTATCATTGTGATGTTTTTTTAATAACTCTAGCCTATCTTCTTGTGGAACTACCAGCTTCCATTGAAATTTCGTTGTATGATTGTATTTATTTTTAGAGTACCTATATAAGAGATTATCCCTAATGCTAAAATTAGGGTAGTGCTTAGGATTATTAGTGACCCTATTTTTAATATGTAGGTACCAAGGATCTTTAGTCATAGTACAATCCACCAAGTCAATCTTGACATGAGGCAAAGCATTTGGGACAACATGATCCTTGCCCTTGCTGTGCTCTATATCAAGACTGAACTGGCTCAGTCTGACTAAGGGATTACACGAATTAACCCTAACAGAGGGAACAGTTTGTGAAATCAAATTCTTAGCCAACTCAAACTGATGCCAAAAGTCTATCCCAAATACCATCGAGGTCGTGATACCTGGGACGACATAGAATTTAATTACTTTAGTAGTAGAATTATATAAGACGGGTAGAGAGACATAGCCTAAGCACTCAAGGTTAGTGCTGTCGGCAGTCTTAATAGTGAAGCTACGATCCGAGTTAAAGCTTTCCACTTTAAACCCTAGATCTAAGAATATGCGGTGTGAGTCATTGCCTAGCACAGAGCATGACGCACCCGAGTCTAAGAGACCTAATACATTTAAGTTGAGTATTCTCACCTCGAGATAGGGTCGAATATCATTTTCCTCTTTTTTAAAAAGAGGTTCACCGCCAGAGGGAGTTGGTGAGGTTCCACTTTCCACCACGTCCGGTGTCAGACTCATGCAAGCAATTTTCTTTGGCTCTAGAGGCATGTTGCATTTAGGGCAGTCAGGCCTCTTCACCCCTTTCTTACCACACCTAAAGCACAATATTTCCCTCGAGCGCTCACATGTGTATGCACTGTGGTCAGAGTCTCCACACCGTAGACATTTTCTACCAGTCGTTGAGGGTCTGTTCTCATCAACTGGAATAGATTTATTAGATAAAGAACTACTTTCTAAAAGAGAAACCTGTTTTGCAGGTTTAACTAAGTTTCTATGTTGGAGTTTATTTAAATCCGAAGAGATTTTAAATGTATCGAGCTCGGGTTCTTTAAAGCTTTGGGCTCTGACACGTGCCAACTCCAACCGTTTGCCTAAAGTTTTTAATTGTTCGACACTGTCGACTTCATGTAAGGCTAGTTCCTTCATGTAGTCTGGTCTTATATTATGCATCAAAATATCTAGTTTTTCATTCAGAGACATAGGAAAAGAAAGTCTTGAGAACATGGCAGTCATAATCGAAATGTAACTTGCCATTGTCTCGGTTCGGGCTTGTGTACGACGCCTAATTTCATCACGCAACCTGTAATCGTAATCAGGTGTGTCAAAGTTTAGCTTCAATTCAGTGATCAGCTGTTGATATGAACTGAGGGTGTCCCTATCAGTCCGGTACCACGCTAGAGCAGCACCGTCCAGCAAATCAGAGAAGGCAGCCAATATCTTCGACTCCTTGACTTCACGTGCCTGTCTAAGCTCTTCTAATCTTTCTAGAAATACGCGTACACAGGTCGAACCATCATATTTTAAATTAAAAGTATTTAAATTGATCGGACGATCTTTGTAAACTATAGTTTCCTGGACAGTATGAATATCCAGCACACTACTACGCATCGAGCGGTCACTCCTCAAACGCACGGTAGGGATCCTATCATTGAATGGTAGTTCGGACTCGCTGTCAGAATTTTCCGATTCACCATTTGGTTCAACACTAGCGAGAACCTTGATGAGCCTACCTCGGATATTGTTCAGTAACTCACAATTAATACCACAACGAGCTAAGCGATCTATCAAATAGTTAGCCCTAAGAGCGGACCTCGAACAAACATTCCTATCTCTACCGACCTCACCCGATGTGATAAGTGCCTCTAATTCTTGGACTTTGGGCTCACAAGACTGCAGCTCGATGTCAGGACTCGGTGTCCCGATGGGCATAGCCTTCAAACTGCCACGTCGAGACAGTCTGAACACCGTCCTCAGCTGACCACGCAGTGAAGTCACCGTTGAAGAAGAGTCAACTGAAACCCCAAGAATTTCGAGTTCATAACAAAGTTCATCCTTTCTCAAGCAAGATATATATTTGTGGATGTATGACATCTTAAAAGGATCTAAGTATAAAAGGCAAAAATTAAATTTAAGTTCTCCGAAGTGGAGGTACAAAGAGAATTTAAAATAGTACTAATTAAAGTTAAATAGTTTAGGTACTACTTAAGTAGTTTAGGTAGTACAGGTAGAAAATAGTATGATTAGAAAGTAGTTAAGTTATAATAAGTAATTAGTTGACAAAACATTTATTTGTCAACTTTGCTCTTCCACGCTTAGTCTAGAAAGTTAAGTTATAATAATAAAGTTTGAGATCTTACCCTCACACAGAAATCAAAAAAGAAAAAAAATTGTAAAATTTATCTAATAAAATAATATTTTTTCCTTTGTGAGTTTACCCTCACACAAAAAGAAAAAAACAAAAAGAAAACAAGAGGTTTGCCTACTAAAATAGTTAGCAGGCAAACGTGTACCTTATTGAAGCCCTGACCATCACACACACAAAATGGAGAAAAGCCCCACGTTGGGCGCCACTTGTAGCAGGTGAAGTCAACCTTACCCACCGGCGGTTCAGCGGAGGCTCACGAGACAATTGGATGGTATCCCAGGGCGCCAGTTCACATATGAACGGTGTGTGTGATGATTGGAGAATTCAATAAGGCACAACAGTTAGAGGGTTCACAGAGAGTATAATTTTATAAGCTTACAATATTGAACAATATATATTGAATTTGGTTGTAAAGTTAACACAAAAAGGGTAGGTATGTAGCTGCTAGCTTACTTCTTAAATCATGAATTACAGGTACAGTAATTATTTTAAACTTGACCTTATCTTATGACGCTAGTTCTTGAAACTGGAGTAGACAGAATTATGGACGAAGAACACAGGATTAGATGGTGAGCAAAATACTTAACTTAATTGTTATGGTTCACGCGGTCAGCTGGGATTGTCAGGGGGCGCACGTGCTGTGGTCCTGTGAGCCCAAGACGACCTCGCGTATCCTTGCCGTAGAATGTTTAGGCTATTTCGGTACTGCTCCAGAAACGTCGACTACCCTTGCAATTCTGCACCAAAACACCGGACATCAGTAACACTATCAAGAAACGCCCTTTGGAATGCCTAAAACAGAAAAATGCTTCCACGTTGTCCAAGTCGAATGGGAGGGAACACTCCCAGCCTCTTGATATCACGTTCGATAGGACGCTTGAAAAGTATCGACAATTGCTTCGACTCAATTTATATTATTCCCAGTAAAATAACTTCTTCCAGACTTGTAGGTTAAGTATCAGACAGATGTAGTGATCTAGAGATATTTTCACTAAAGTATCCAGCAGTGGAAAGAGGCCCACGACAGCTCGCGCCGGCTTTTTATCAACTCCGAGGTGTTTCTAGATTCTTCCTTTACTGCAAAAACTAGTTCTAACCACTTTTCTACAAGCAAAACTTATCGTCAGCCGGAAACACCTCTATGGACAAAAAGCAATCTCATTGACACATCTTTTTAAGGAAATATTATGACATGGCTAGATATTACTCTGCCCAGTTCCCACTAAATCCTCTAGAGTGCGCTATACAATTTGTATAACACCGTATGGTAAATGAATAATAGTCAAGACTTGACGTTTGTCGAGTTGACATCTATACATCAACTGACACTAATGACGTTCATAATATCATTACAAATGTTTGTTTACGTTTTGTGAGTGCAATGAAATTACGATGTTACAGCTCTCGTATAGTGAAAAATGGTTGTCTACAAGCTAACAGGTGTAAACGTCGTAAACTTCTAGTTACAGGATTATCATTGTAAATGTAATATTTATAGTCAAATTTATATCTTACTATAGTGACAAAAACCTAATATAAACTAAAACTAACTACAGCCACTAACAAAGTTTGGTCCAACTTTACTTCAACGTCACAAAAACACGGTCATTTAATTCGTGAACATGAATTCGTGTTTCACAAACATGACTAAAGTTCTAAATAATTATTATGTTTCATATTAATATTGTAAAACAATTTTACGACCGCCACTTCACGTGTATTTCTTGTAGAAATTAAATGATACAGTTCTTATTTATTTTGGTGGTTTTAAATCGTTGCTCCTTGCAAACCAATATTACTTATAAGTATGTTTTTAAAAACAAGAAAGATGCTTACTTAATTTAATTTTTTCTGGCCTTTTAAGCGTCTTATTTTTCTTTTACATTTAGGTACAGTCATTATAAATACAAAAGTTACTGTCAGCTACGTTTTACAAGAAAAGCTACTTTTTTTCTGTTTTTCATGTGGTATAAGAAATTTGATGCTCTGATTTGTAATAAGAATTTAGTTTATTTTTAAATTCCGTGGCCCAAGGCCGCTGCCGCTCTCACGTCCGTTGCCGGGCGTCTCTGGCTCGCACGCAGAAGGTATGTGTCCAGTGGCGCCCGGCAAAGTATTTATGTTGGAGCAACTGATTAACGGGGCTTCGCCGATCAGAGGGACCAGGTATATAAAACATACACTCAGGTATACTTCTCTTCCGCAAAATGGCGTGAACTTTGTTCACCGCCATTTGAGTCACTCACAGAAGCATTTTAAAGAATTAATTCAATCAATTCCGCCGCAAAGGCCGCTGCTATCGCGAGCATAACCTGCACGCAGAAGGATACGGCCACGTTCCATTGACCACCAATGGAGACCATGGCTCGTAGGATGGTTTCTAGCGAGAAGGTATCTACGCCCAGACCCACAACGGGGTCCTGGCGCTGATCTTTGTGTTATCAGATAAGTGAGCAAACAAATAACGTAGTAGGTACAATATAAGTACATCTCTATATAGAAATGGGGAATGTCCCCTTTAGCTCTCGACAACTGCTTATGCTCCAATGATGGTTGACCCCTTCATGGATAGCCCTCAATCAAGGCAAGCCAAAAAATCGAAAATTTGACCTAGCCCTAAGGGGTCAAAAGTTATAGGTCAAAACCTATGGCGTGGTGCGGAGCGAAGCACCGCGCAAGACACCGAACTAGTTTCGAAGAATTCAGCACCTCCTTCCTTTTGAAGTTGTTTGAAAATAAAGTTTATAACAATAGAGTGTGGGTATCAGTATCGGGAAAACTATTTTACGTGGGCGTAGCCGAGGGCAACAACTTGTTTTCTCTAAAGTTGGATAGTTATAATTAATAGGCAACCGCTGTCACGTGAAAGCGAACACGCAAGGTAATTACCACGAAAACCTTGGCATTTCCGAAGGCGTCCTTAATAATAAATATCTATTGTGTTATACAACGTTTTACCTACAGCCTACTGTGCCACACATATCACGTGTTTCCCATCCTGGTGGACGCCAGAACTATAGAGGTGGTAGGTAATTCGGTGCTGACTATCAGAAACGTGTTTGGATTTTCTATTGAACCTAGATTGATGCCCAGTAACCCCAATGGGATTGTCCCTTTAGGACCTACAAAACTCTGCACTATTTGGGTGTGTAATGCATTCACCCCTTTAGGGATATTGACGGTAATTGAGAACTTATATCTTTGCCAGAGCCTCGTGGGTTGATCCGTAGGTGCCGTAATTGGAGCTAAATATTTGCTTGAGTCCCTATGATTTTCACACACACATATATCACGCCTATATCCCGAAGGGGTAGGCAATGCTGCATTATACACCCACAATTTGCCAGTATTCTTAGTCCCACGTAACAGGGGGCAAGCCTATTGCCGTCATCGGGCACATTTAAAATGGGTTTTGTCCAAAATGGCCGAATGAATTTAATAAAAAGTAGCAGCTATAATGTAATATTGAAAAAAAAAAAATTGAGACCCGTTGCCTTGCGATGCAATTTTGATGAAAGGCAACAAAATCTTACGTGTCAGTCGCTATGGCACAGCCAATTAAAGTCATGGGAGTCTCGGACTATGATTTTCATGGACCGGAATCCTTAAATCCTGACAATTTTGTCTTTAAAAAGGCTGAGAGAAATAATATTAGACTACACAACTTTCCAAATTAATTATTATTTACTGTTTATTTCAAGAGTACCTAATAGTATTCACGTACTTTATTTTCTTATAGAAAACTAGGATAAAGCCAATGAATTAAATTCTTCTTTAGCCCGATATTGAAAAAGCGCTAACGAAAGTTTCACCGTTAAATATCTTCAAAAGCTTTGTTTTCAACTGTGATTAATTTTTAATCCGCTGTTCTTACTTAGCGATTTATGTCATAAATAAGATTTCAAAACTTAAACTGATAAATCAGTTCATTCATCATTTATTTTTATTTCTTTGAAAAACTACATAGAAATTTAGTTTTAAAAACTTTTTAATTGGGTTTTTTAGACTTGTTCTAACTTCAGCGTTTAGTTGTATGTTAGCGTATAGTTATGCAAAAATATTATACGAGTACTTAATCGGTTTTTAGAGTCCGTCCGTCTGTCTTGGTCTGTATCTCATGAACCGTGATAGTTAGAAAGTTGAAATTTTCACAAACTATGTATTTCTGGTGCCTCTCTTACAAAAAATTCTAAAAAACGGAATATAATCAATATTTAAAGCACTTAGCCGGTTTTAGGGTTCCGTATTAAAAGTCTCGGAACCGTTGTAATAGTTTCATCATGTCCGTCCGTCCTTGACTTTCCTCCGAAACGGTTAGAGCTAGAAACATGAAACTTTGCATGGATATGTATATTTACTACGCCAACAAAGTACTAACACAAAATTTTGAAAAATATTTATTTTGGGGTACTTCCTCTAAACTTAAAGTGGGGATGATATATTTTTCTCGCGTCTACCTCATTGTGTGACGTATCATTAGGTAGGTTTTTTGAACACATTAAGAGGTTGGTAATATGATTTATTGATGTAGGTATCGGTTTGCGAGATTTTTACCTTTGAAGAGCATGTTTTTGGGAAAACAGGGTTCCCCCACCTCTAAAATCTAAACGGCTGGCGTGAAGAACATCAAAAAATTCATGATGGTAGTTCATGTATGATGAGGGGCTCGTGGTCTAGGGATAACCGACAATGTTAACACATTGCAAAGGTTAAGCAACATCGACTCAGGCCGGTCTTAGGATGGGTGACCATTTCTTAAGACATTGAGACCCCTCCGTGCCTCGGAGAGCACGTTAAGCGGTCGGCTAACATCTATGGCAGTCGTTAGGGGTAGTCGGAGCCCTAAAAATCAAAAATCCGACCAGTCTAACTGCAGAACTTCGATCGCCCATGGGTTGTGAAGGTCAGATGGCAGTCGCTTCACGGAAAATATCGAAGTTCAGCCGAATCGCAGTTAGACTGGAAAGCAGACCCCAACTGGGAAAAGGCTCGGTGAATGAGATGAGTTCATGTATGAACTTTTAAGAAAAACTATAACGGATAGTATAACTCTGTTAGTTCAGGAGTTATAGATGCTTTTATTGGTAACTACGGAACTATATATTACGCGTGGCTCAACGCACACTTGCCCGGATTTTTTATTCATTATTAGGCGAATATTTACCATTAATATCAGAATTCTAATCTTTCCCCTTGGAAATATTAATTTGTAAGTGTATGGACACTACTACCACACTACCAGACTATGGAGTCTGGTAGTTAAGGAATTGCGTTTTGACGAACTGTCTTCGATCCCGGTCACCACACTTCTTACGTGAACCCACTTCTTACACAAGCACTATTAGTTTAGCTGGGTAATTGAATTTCGTCATTATTTATGCGTACACATGGGTATAGTTATCTCCAATATTTACAGAGATACTATACACAAAAGTAATTCGTGCAGAAATGATATTAAGCTTAATATCTTTATTACACCTAAGTCGCAAACTACTTATGTATCTCCCTAGCTTTATTATCTCAGAAGCAATGAGGAGTAAAATATCGAAGTCGTGATGTCGACATATCACGTATAAGTTTAATTAACACAAGCCGAGCAATGTTACAACGCATTGGCAAACATTTCGTTATTAGGTACCTACGGCTCCCATTAATTGCCACGTCAAATACTATGATATAAATCTTGGTGACGGGGTTAGCGATGTGATTGTGGAAAAAAGCAATGTTTGTGAGTAAATAGGATGTTGATCGTTGCAATGATATTGGTAAATAACAGTAGTGGGTTTTACCCACAATGCCTGTTTATCTAGAGAAGTGTTTTTTTCATTTAATGAGCATAGCAAAATCGTTAAACATTTTGTATGCTATTCATCTTCTTCTTCTTCTTTTAAACACGTGGCTCCATCGATATTGATCGATGATTCGCCAATGTCAAGGTAATGCTTGATTAGTGGATAGTCCCGCACAGAAGAACTAGTTATTCCTAACTAGCTCCAGGTGCAGGACAAGAAACGTTGTTCGGTATGTGAGTATCTGGGAGCCCGATTTTTGCGGAGCGCCAGAGGTAACCTAAAAAGGCACCAGCCATGCGCTCAGCAAAAATCGAACTCCTATGCTATTCATATTTTATACAACACATTCATGACACAATGTTTGCGCACTTCTTCGAAATACCTAGCTATTTTTTTTTATTTAGACAAGTAGGTAGGTACATATTTATACACGGTACAGTCAACTCGTGACTACGGGTGGTGCAATCCTACTGAAATACGCGTCGCGGAGAAATAAATTATATTAATAACGGAACCGGCGAACTTCGTACCGCTTAACAGCTCAAAAGGCTTCATACGGACGATTATTTATTTGTTAGTAACTTAGCATCTCAAATAAATGGAAGGTGATTATTACATTAGGTAAAATAATAAAATAAAAATTTAGTTTAGCAAGTGCTCAATGTGTCCCGTTCTTTAATCCCGTTCGGAATTTTCTTCCTAACAATTTCGCTACCTGTTAATATTTTTATCGCGTAAGTATATCTAAGTGTCATGTTCTTTCTTTTATTTTAAAACAAGCCTGTCGTAAAATAACAATTCTTTATACTATTTGACAGGTTTGATTCCCGGTTCAGACAGGCGATTTTTTCAAAATATAAGATTCCGTTGACAGAATGGAGTTGTGATCGTCGTAACTTTCACTACAAACACGGGACGGTAAAACTCGAAGGCGTACGAATACATTCATGCATATTTGATATGTCAATCCTTCTAGAAGACTTGACAGTATGGTAACTTCTACGCCTATCCCAATGAACGAATGTTAAAACAAAAATGTTTACTGACATTATTATACATTTTTAAAATAAAATACCTACTACAATATCCGAATATTGTGGAGAGATGCACAGAAAAATTAAAATAATACGTAGGTATCTCTGCTACGATCGATACACAAATAAAACCAAAAGAAAATGGCCGAAAACTGTATAGTGAGGGAGACCGGATGAGAGGTTACAACGGTAGACATCTAGCGGAGTTATCTCACTCTTAGTTATCTAATCGATTGATAGTTGATCGGTTATCGACCGGCGAAGGTGGAAGATCAAATTGAATTGAGAAAAAGATCATAATTGAAGGAAATTATTAAATAAAAAAAAATAAAAAAATCGCGATGGAAAAATAGGGGTTGATCGTAGAGGGTTGAAAATTTAGGTTTGTATGTATTTTCTAATACTGTGTATCATAAAAAAATAAAAAAAATTCTAAAAATTAAAAAAAAATCAGGGGTGGATACTCTTAACATTTAGGGTTATGCACACAAAATTTCATGAGAATCGGTCAAGCCGTTTCGGAGGAGTTTAACCACAAACACCGCGACACGAGAATTTTATATAAGTATTAGACTAGCTGTCCCGGCGAACTTCGTACTGCATATTTTTTTCTAATGTTCCGCTAACCTAATATTTTCCTCCCTAAGAACCTTCTCCTGATAGTAACGATCACAACAAAAAAAGAATTTGCGAAATCGGTTCAGCTGCTCTCGAGAATTGCGCTTAGCAACACATTCAGTGATTCATTTGACGGCAATAGGCTTGCCCCCTATTATGTGGGACTAAAAATACTGGCAAGTTGTGGGTGTGTGATGCACCTCTGCCTACCTCTTCGGGTATATAGGCGTGATATGTGTGTGTTTATTAAATGTACAGGTTTCAACTGTTTTTGAACGCCTTAAAAAATTTTAGGTTCTGAACTTGTCGGCATTTTAGTTTTTAAGTGTGTTCACTGATTACCTACTAAAGATTGGAAGATGTTATCAAAGTAGGATGTATGGTTTCTTGAAAATGTCTTAGGTAGGTATATAATCGTACTCAGGTGACCTCGACAAATTCCCTACTAAAATCTGACAGAATAATTTTCACAATAATTTTCTTTGTGTTTTCGCTTTGTTTAAGTACTGCACTATAAATACAGTGTTGGCTATAATTGTGTGTTGGCTATATCATAGGGGTTGATCATAGAGGGTTGAAAATTCAGGATTGTATGTATTTTCTAATGCTGTATCATAAAAAATAAAAATTTATCTAAAAACTGAAAAAAAAAAATTTAGGCGTGGACTACCCTTAACATTTAGGGGGATGAAAAATAATGTCCGTTTAGATTGAGGAGCCACATTTCGTATCTTAATGAAATTTATATAGGTATTTAGTAGTAAGTTTAAAAATTTTGTAGCCTCAATCCTCGATTTTGTAGTATAATACTTCAAAAGTTATAAGAACATAAAGGTGGCTCCTCAATCTAAATGTTTAGACTGAGGAGCCTCGTCATAACTAGGAAAATCATG
This sequence comes from Nudaria mundana, assembly GCA_963556515.1. NCBI lineage: Eukaryota > Metazoa > Arthropoda > Insecta > Lepidoptera > Erebidae > Nudaria > Nudaria mundana. The sequence continues at coordinate 7,100,378 of OY748288.1, read as the reverse complement.
GATGAATATTTACCAAAATTAGGTATGATTTAGTAGTATTCGAGAGTAGTAAGTAGACAAAATCTGAGTTTTGTAGTATTAAAATTAAAAAAGTTATCATACATTATATGTGGCTCCTCAGACCATTACTTACGAGTGGTCATTTTTCATAGAAGGAGTCGTACAATTAATGCGCAATTTCTTGGTCATTTAGTAGTAAGTAAATTAGTTTTGTAGGATAAGATTCAGTAATTAATTATGAGTGGATTAGGAGATATGGCACATTTTAACTGGCTCCTCAATTGAGACGCTTAAAAAAATATATTTGCCTCTAATCTACTTATACTTGTAACGAAATTTGTAACAAACACATCAATATTTAGTATAAATTTATACTAAATGCCCGTTATAATTCTGCCATAAAAAAGTACATATTTACGAACTTATTAGCTATTCTATAATTTCCCTACAAATTATTTCGTAGGGTGTCCATGAAAATATTAGTCCAGAAATATTATTAATATTTATATATAAAAATAAGGCCAAGTGTGAGTCTATTAAAATTTAAACTTTCTAACTATCACGGTTCATGAGATACAGCCCAAGACAGACGCACGGACAGTGAAGTCTCAGTAATAGGGCTAATTATTATATTTCTGTATTTGCAAGCAATAAGTTCTTCTACTACTGTTAAGTATTTAGGCAAGTATACTTAAATCACAAAAACTTAAATGTCATCGCCAGGACTCGAACACGTGGCTTAACAAGGGGAATGGTCTGACCACTTAGCTAAAATGAGCAATACCAACTTCATCAAATCTTTAGATTTCTAGATCGAGCTATTTATTACCAGTACAACAATTTTGACATTAAAAAAGGGTTCCGTAATATTATTCAAAGTAACTCCGATACTGGGTTCAAAGCGACCATAAAATCACCGTGTATAAGTAATGTATTGCGACGATTTCAGTTTGTGATTAGATTCGATGGGCTTAGATGATATTTTATGATCATCCATACATAAATACAAATTTAAAACTGACAGACTACTACGGTGGTGTGGTCGGTAGTGCATCCGCTCTCGACGCCGGAGTCTCGGGTTCGATTCCCGGTCGGGACAAACTTTGTATGATGACACGTTTGTACCGAAGTCTGGGTGTTTCCTATGTATAATAATCGCTTATTTACCACCGTTCACCTCCTATTTCTAGTACTCATATCACAAGCTCTGCTTAGTGGGGTGCTTCGGTCAGTTCCTCCACGTGGTGCACCCCGGGCAAAGGCAGTGGCTGCAACTCTGCGGCAACATACCGCAGAGTAGTAGCTACTACGGCTAATTCTGACCAAAGTGGGGGTCTTGCCGCCTCGCATGAGGAACGCAGACCCACCACGACGGGGGCCTTGCGAGGCCCAGGTCTCTCCGCCGACACTCTGCAGAGCAGAGTGCTGCTGTGCGGAGAAACCATCGGGGCGACGGGTCTGACATCACTGAGCTCATCAGCGGTGTCGGACACGGTCTCGTAGAGACCACCGTTCGGCCGAACCCGGTTCTTCGGAACCGCGAGGAAGAAAACCTCGTTAAAAAATCACCAATGGGGCGGGCGGAATGGTCTTGTAAAGACCCCCGCCCGGCCCAGCCGTAATCCTGAACTGACAGGACCGGTGGCCCCTCAGGGCCGCGAGGATGAACACCTCTATAAAAAATTAACCCAATCCCAAGCTCTGACACCCGGTGAGGGGATGAATCGTGCAGGGGAGCTGTCACGCCTAGGGTGTCACCCGTCGACGGACGTTAAACAAACAAAAATGGCTTTGCAAAATACGCAGAATAATATTACCCAACGGGGAACTGGAGAGGATAACTCCCTCCACGAACACCCGGCTGTGGCTGATGCGGGGCTCAGGCCCGGCACCAGTCACAGCGACCCCCATAAGGTATTTGGGAGGGGTCAACAAAGCCCGACAGGCCAGGGGGTGTGCCTCAAAACCATTTCAGACCCACGGTACCCCTGGCCATACCCCTGGTGGTACCGTAGGTCTTTTAAAGTTAAACAGTACCACCAAGTAAGTGACCCTAATGATGTGTTGACCTACCTGTGACTAGAATAGGAGGTTCTGGTTTTGGAAAAAAATGTATTGTTTGATAACTGGTTATGAAACAATGAAAAAAAATCCATATTCATAACCAGAACCTCCTATTCTGTTATGATCGCACGGTACTTTTTCGGAATAATGAGTTCAAACATTCAATCGGTTTTCACTAAATTTAAAAGAATTTAAAATCTTGAAGGCTCTTATGTTGTTATGTATTCCTGGTACATTTGAGGTTTGTGTCTTTTATAATGGACAATCATTTTCATCTGTACCAGGGGTACCGTGGATCTGAAGTGCACCTGTTAACACATTTAAATAAACTAAACGGATCGAGATTCAAATGAGATTTCAAGAGTGCTTGTGTAGTTCTGTAGTCCTAGTATTTTATTCAAGGTGCGTGTCATTTATAATAAAAGATGGCCTCACCATCTATGTGACTAACGAAATATGGGTACAATAAACAGCAGGATCCCAACTCCGCCAGGATCTCATGGAGACTTGGAGGGTGCGACTTGAGCAACCAAAGTGGGGAACTACCGTCATGGCGGCGGTGAGACCGATCATGGACGAGTGGCTGCAGAGGCGGCATGGTGACCTCACGTATTGTGCGACGCAGATCGTTACCGGGCATGGATGTTTCGGTAGCTATCTGTTTCGCATCCATCGTGAGGTCAAACCCCGGTGTCAACACTGCGATGTTTCCGACGACGATCCCGCTTACCACACGTTGGTGGAGTGCTCCGCGTGGGCGAGTCAGTGCCGGGACCTCGTAGTGGGTCTGGGCGTGGATATCCTCTCGCTGGAAACCATGCTCCAAGCCATGGTCTCCAGTGCGAGTAGGTGGAACGCAGCCGTGTCCTTCTGCGAGCAAGTCATGCTCGCGAAGGAGGCGGCCGAGAGGGAGAGGGAGCCCCCCCTCCCCGCTGAGTTTCGCAGTCAGCGGCCAGGGCGCCGCAGACTCATCTACGCCCAGGACCATCGACCTCCATGATCGAGGCCTGAGGACGGCGGGATAGCCACCTGCCGTCCTTACAGAAGCAGGCTAGAAGGGTTGCGTGCTGCGGGGCCTTTACCTCACAGCACGCAACCAGATTCACTCACCGACGCGGGATAAAACCCAACCCAATGACGCGGGATTTTCTTTCCGACCAAACCACCGAAGAGGCCACACTGGTGGCCAAAGTCTGCCGGGTGCCACTAGAAATGCCTTCAGTGTCACCAGAGACGCCCGCAGTAATGGACATGGGAGCGGCCGCGGTCTCGCGGAATTAAAAAAAAATAAAAAAAGAAGCACTCTCGAAATCTCATTCGAATCTCGATCCGTTTAGTTTATTTAAATGTGTCAACAGGTGCACCGAGTACAGATGAAAATGATTGTCCATTATAAAAGACACAAACCTCAAATGTACCAGGAATACATAACAACATTAGAGCCTTCAAGATTTTAAATTCAGTGAAAACCGATTGAATGTTTGAACTCATTATTCTGAAAAAGTACCAGGTGATCATAAAAATAAAACAATTTAAAATTAAAATAATTTTTATTTCAATAATGTCAGCGGTAAAAGTAGGTAGTATAAAATTACATGGAACAAATGGGACAAAAATCGTATATTGTAAGGTTGCAAAAGTTCCAAGTGGAACTGGCTTCATGAGTTCCATGAAGCTGAACGAACTGGGAATAATCCATTTTTTTTCAGTCGTAGATGTTAACATCACATCACTATTATTCGGTGGTACCGTTTAACTTTAAAAGACCCACGGTACCACCAGGGGTATGGCCAGGGGTACCGTGGGTCTGAAGCGCTCAAAACCACCCCCCAAACCGACGTGGAGGTCGCGTCGACCGCAGCTGGGAATGAGTCCGTTCCCAGCCGCAAGGAGACTCAGGGTTCCTCCTTTTGGAAAACTCCAGGCAAGAGGACCCTAGAGAAGAGGACGCCGAAGGCGAAAATCTGACGAAAATAGAAAATCTGTATCATAAATAAATTTTTTAGTTTTTTATATTACTGTCTCATAACCATAGGCTTTATATCATCAAATTTTGAAATCATAATTCGTACTTTTCGACCTCAGATTAGATAAAATAAATTTCTAAAATCATGCATCCTGTTTTCATTCATATAACATGGTCACCCTTAATAGCAAATTCTTAAGGAATATCGAAAAGTAATTTGGCTTTTAAATACCAAGTGATACAATGTTGTTGTGTACATGTGTATTTAGTAGAAATTTATACTAAATGTTAGTGTATCTAGTTTTTGATTCTGTTGTGATCTCAGGTAGCTACAGTCAATTATTCATTATGTAGAACGTCTGGATTGAGGAGCCAGTTAAAATGTGCCATATCTCCTAATCCACTCATAATTAATTACTGAATCTTATCCTACAAAACTAAAATACTTACTACTAAATGACCAAGAAATTGCGCATTAATTGTACGACTCCTTCTATGAAAAATGACCACTCGTAAGTAATGGTCTGAGGAGCCACATATAATGTATGATAACTTTTTTAATTTTAATACTACAAAACTCAGATTTTGTCTACTTACTACTCTCGAATACTACTAAATCATACCTAATTTTGGTAAATATTCATCCATGATTTTCCTAGTTATGACGAGGCTCCTCAGTCTATACATTTAGATTGAGGAGCCACCTTTATGTTCTTATAACTTTTGAAGTATTATACTACAAAATCGAGGACTGAGGCTACAAAATTTTTAAACTTACTACTAAATACCTATATAAATTTCATTAAGATACGAAATGTGGCTCCTCAATCTAAACGGACATGAAAAATAGATGCTGTCCAATTCTCAGATCTACCCAATATGCACACAAAATTTCATGAGAATCGGTCAAGCCGTATCGGAGGAGTTTAACCACAAACACCGCGACACTAGAATTTTATATATTACGAGTAGATTGTACCTACGCACATAATTATCTACGTACCTACTTTAAATAATATTTCATTTAAATATCGATTAGATATCAGTTTTATACGTTTGATTTCACTGTATAATTCTTTATATGCTTTATGTTTAACAAGCCCGACATTCATTGATACACAATTCAAACACACACGACTTACTTAATTTCCTCGCTCTACTTAATTTGAAAAGATCTTCTAAAAGACTTGCCGGAACACATCATGAATAATGCTGCACCTTCTTTTAACCTTGTATATACAAACAGCGAACTTCAAATCCATGACTTCCAATCAACTATTTAGCATCATAGTAACATAGTACATTGAAAGCCGTTCGAATGACCCTATAGGATCATTAAATAGATTTATAAGCATTCGGAAAATGACTATTGTTGATTTTAAAGGCCAAACAAGTAGTATAATAATGCTTAAACATCAATATTGACGCTGTTTACTTATATCTATTTTTATGAGTTTTACAATATAATTTATAGCTTAATTGATGAAATCAATAATATCTTCAGATTTGATTAAATATATATATTTTTATTATTTTTTATATATATAAAGGGTAGTTAAAATGGAAGGGCCGATGTTGAATGTGAACCACACCTAAACGTCAAGCTTTTTTCTGCATTTCATTTGACATTTTTCAATTTCAGACTAACTCAATTTGAACCATGGAAAGATACACAATCGCGCAACGCGTTAAAGTTATTCAGGCTTATTATGAAAATGGGGGTTCAAATCCAAATGCATATCGTGCACTTCGTGATTTTTTCGGTCAATTTAATCGTTCAAATGTGCGTACAATCGGAAAAATCGTGCAAAAATTTGAGCAAACCGGGTCTGTAGGAGATGTGAAAACACCAGTGCATGCTCGTACAGCTCGTACTGCAGATGCCACTTGCCACACAGCTAACGAAACAATGGCTCTTTTGCGCGACAAATTCAATGGCCGTGTTATCTCACGTGGTGGCGATGTCAATTGGCCGCCTAGATCATGTGATTTGACACCGTTGGACTTCTTTCTTTGGGGTTATTTGAAAGAAAAGGTGTATGTCGATAAGCCAGCAACAATTCAAGAGCTAAAGGATGAGATAATTCGGCACATTAACGGCATAGAACCTCAATTATGCCTCAGCGTGATCGAAAATTTGGCCCGTCAGATGGAGTGTGCCGCCGAGTTCGCGGCGGCCATTTGCCCGATATTTTGTTCCATACATAATTGAACCATACCAATATTATCATAAAGTTAATACTATCAAGTCCATAGTTAAATAATATAAATCTAACTAATTTGCAATATTCCGCCACATGCAAATTACCCAACTCTCGTATTTATTCATGCACAAGTCCGCCCTCCAAACCCACTTAGGCCGAAAGAATAGAGAAATAATTTTGAAAATAGAATAAATATGAGAGTTGTGTTATCGTGCAAAAATAATAAAAAACCTCGACACGTGTTTCGCCCCCAACCAGGGGCATCATCAGGAGATGTTGATGGCTCGGCGCACGGCGACCGAATGAGCCACAACTCGTAAACCGCACCTATTTATATCCTAGGTTTTTTATTTCTACCCACAACCATAATACCAAATTATTTTATGTGTACCCACCACCGTTGTTTGAAATACGTATACCTACCCGCAGCAAAGGGGAAGAGGCGAAATTAAGTTGATCATTTAAAATATTAGGGTTCAAGCGTCTATGTTTGTAGATTTCTAATTGTTCCAAAACCGAAAGCCTCAGTCCTTTGTTGCAGGTGTGTAGAACGTCATAAGTGTGAGGATTAGGTAGGGAGTGACCGGAGTCCAACAAATGTTTTGCGAAATGAGACCGTTCTGGGCGATTGTTTCTAAAAGCTGATATATGTTCTTTATACCGCGTCGCAAAGCTACGGCCGGTCTGGCCAATATAAACACCCTCACAATTTTTGCACGATAACACAACTCTCATATTTATTCTATTTTCAAAATTATTTCTCTATTCTTTCGGCCTAAGTGGGTTTGGAGGGCGGACTTGTGCATGAATAAATACAAGAGTTGGGTAATTTGCATGTGGCGGAATATTGCAAAGTAGTTAGATTTATTTTATTTAATATTATCATAATAAAAAGAAATGACAATAATTCCTAAATAGTTTGTGTTTTATTCAAAATCAACATCGGCCCTTAAAATTTAACCACCCTATAGAATGAATTTTTGAAAAGGGCTTGGATGGCCAAATCCGAATCTATAAGGAATAGCGAAAAATGCTCAAACGAGTTACGAGACCGATTTTGATGAAACTTAAAACCTCATCATTAGATTGACTAACGGGTCTTTTACGAGATTATTGAGATATATACATACCTCTTTATTACCCAACGTTTCGGCCCTGTTACAAGAGCCGTGATCAAGGGTGGACTTTTTTTATTATTTTTTTTCTTTTAGTTCCGCGGCCTATGGCCGCGGCCGCTCTAACGTCCGTTGCCGGGCGTCTCTGGTTACAAGCAGAACGGATTTCCAGTGGCGCCCGGCGGTCACGGGTGGACTGGCTTCATCTCATCGTCATCTTCGAAAATTCATTCTGTATATTTAGGTCGACAAATTGACGCCTCCCGCCTGATTGTAAGCTGTGGCGACGTCTGGCGATTGGGGGCGACTCTCATAGTACACAGAAATACTATAAAGAGTGGCCCTCTACTTGACGACCCAGTGATGTGCCTCTTCGCGCTTCGCTTAAAGAACCCAAACTTGCCTATTACTCTTTAAGAGCAGTTGCTATTTTCTTCATTGGCTATTTAGTTCACTGTAAGTGTAAAATGTGTAGTGAACTTTATTTTTATTTTTTTTTGGGGTTGTGGCAACACTACGGCTAACATCTGTTCGCATTTCGTCTTGTATTTATTTTAATTTATTATTAATATTTTCGATAATTAGGACTAAAATTCATCACAAAACACAATCTTACCATTATCAAAGTGTATCTAGGTAAAAATCAGTGTAAAATAAATAAGAAATTAGTGATATTTGCGTACTGCTGATTTTGTTTTACCGGCTAAAAGTCAATGACTGTTTGAAAATTTTAAAAGTGAAACTTTATCAACTCGGGTTTAATGTGATTTGAGTGATTTTTATACAGGTAATCGTACTAATAAATAACTACTTATTATCGTACCTGTTAGTTTTTGAAGTTGTAGTGTATTCAATCAGATTCTTTTTGACATTACTTACGTATTTATTTGTGTACTTAGTGTATTCATCAGGTAGCTTTTTAGCATTTAAGTCAGTATAAATTTATAAAATCGTAATGCCAGTCACACGTAGCATGTATTCTGGTCGCCGTGATGAGGCTAAACAAGAAGATATCTTGAGAAAACTTGACCTGACATGGAAGGAATTAGAGGTATCCAAAACGTTGATTAAACAGTTGCATAATAATAATAATAAATATTCTTTATTGTACATCTCACAAACTTAGTATAAATAACAAAAAATACGGTTACAAAAATTATGTACAATGGACGGCCTTATCGCATAGAGCGATTTCTTCCAGGCAACCTTAGGATGGATAGAATTTAACATTAAATGTGATAGGGGCAGTGTATATACAAAAAGAAAGTCAATCTACAACTCCCGAGTCGATCATCAAACTATGGCAGCTTCCACAACCCGATGAAAGACCCAAGAACCGTCAATTGATATACATAAATACATACAAACACATATACATACATATATAGATACACATATACATACACACATACATATATATATATATATATACATACACATACATACATATACACACAAATACATAATATATCCATACATACACATATTGAGTTGGCGGTAAAAATAATCAGAAACAATATACAACAGAAATATATATTAAGTATCTAATTAGAACCAGACAGATAATGAGCCTTTACCTTGTTTTTAAACGAAGTCAGCGTTTGGGCACGTCTTATTTCCAGTGGCAGAGCGTTCCACAGGCGAACTGCTTGCACGGAAAAAGACCTATCTGCAAATCCTGTGGAGTGCGCTGGCATCTTTAGTCTCAAATTCTGTGATGACCGTAAGGATCTCAAATGCGTGTCATGAAGGAAGATAAACCGTTCTTTGAGGTATCTGGGAGTACGAGGATTAAACAGTATACTGTATAACAAGGATAAGATGTGAGTATTCCTGCGAAGGCGAATCGGGAGCCACTTGAGCCTTTCGCGAAATTCCGAAACATGATCATATTTCCGCAAACCAAATATGAATCTAATACAGACATTTTGAAGGCGCTCAAGCTTATTGAGGTGCTCCTCCGTGAGATCGAGATAGCTGACATCGGCATAATCAAGAATCGGCAGCAAAAGTGACTGTGCAAGCGCAATTTTAGTGGTAATCGGAAGAAGATTGCGTAATCTGCGCAGTGATCCCATTGACGCATACAGCTTGCGTCCGACCTCTTTCATTTGAAAATCCCATGATAGAGTTTGATCAACATATATGCCCAGGTTCTTGACACGATCACCTATTTCAATGGGAGAACCATTAAAAATAACCTGCGGCAATTGAGTAAATTCGATGCGTGACACCATCCAAGGGCTGCCAACGATGATGGCTTGAGTCTTGGATGGGTTCACCTGTAGCCCATAGTCAGCACTCCATCGACAAATACGTTCGAGATCCAGATTTAAGGTGCTAATTGCTTCTGGTAGCTGATCCATCGGAGCTTGAGTGTATATTTGGAGATCATCTGCATACAAGTGGTAGCTTGAAACCAATTGATTTGTCATAGAATTTATGAAAATAGTGAAGAGTAACGGAGATAGAACGCCACCCTGCGGCACACCAGCTATGACATCACACCAAGAAGAAAAAGTATCCTCCAGATGCGTTCGCTGCCGGCGGCCAAACAGGTAACTTTGAAACCAGTCAATCACTGTTGGAGATATGTTAATAGAGCGGAGTATGCCAAGCAGGATTTGGAAATCCACCGTATTGAATGCGTTACTAAAATCCAGTAAGGACAGTACGGTGAGGTTTCCCTTCTCCATGCCCACTCTGATATCCTCTGTTACATTCACGAGTGCAGTGACAGTACTGTGCCCTGGACGAAAACCAGATTGGAAGGAGTTTAAAAGAGAGTTTTTACATAGAAAAGAATTGATTTGAGTGTTAACAAGACGTTTAAGCACTTTAGATAGGAAAGGAAGTATAGAGATAGGACGATAGTGAGAGTGAGTGGATGGATTGCGAGTTTTGGGTAAAGGAATAACTTGGGCTTGTTTCCAAGAGGATGGGAAGGAGCCACTAGTTATAGAAAAATTAAAAATATGTGTAATAATAGGAAGAATCTGGTCCATAATAGGCAATATCATCTTACGGCTGATACTGTCACTGCCAACGGCATTCGACGTTATTGACATAATGCTCTTCTTAACACCACAATCAGTAAATTGTTCGAAGAAAAAAGGAAAATAATCAGGAGTTGGAAGCGATGAAAGATAATCAAGTGTAATGGCCTTGGTGGTCCCTGTGAAACTGGACGAAGAGGAGAAATGCGCATTAAGTGCTTCGAGGTCTATCGAATTAGAGTTAGGATTTTGGTTAGACTTTCCAACTCCTAATGTTCTTAAGAATTTCCATACGCTAGATGAATCACAGTTTTCTATGGATTTGTGGATGTGTTGGCGTTGTGCATTTCTACACTCCTTGTTGCAGTGATTCCGAATTTTTACATATTTGTCGAAATTTTCAGAACTCGGACGGCATTTGTATTTATATTTCGCCGCAGCTTTCTTTGCCATTATATCTTTTATAGCGTCAGTGAGCCAAGGAGCTGGTAGATGTTTTATCCTAATAGCGCGGACAGGTGCATGGGTGTCAAATAGGTCAACTAATTTTGATGTGAACAAATCAACTTTTTTATCAACACTTTCTGCAGTAACTAAAGGATTCCAATCAATTTTCTTAGCATCTTCACGAAGATCACAAAGATTCATACCACTAAAATTACGCTGCCACAGAACTTTCCGCTTTGCCTTAGGAGGACGAAGGGTATAGGAAAGGAAAATTAAATCATGATGCATAGGGAAAGAGATGAAAATGAAAAGGAACTATTAGATAGCCTAAATAAATACGACTTCATAAAAAAGCAGATGGCTGAGATGCACACAGAGAATAGGTTAGTGTTAGATGAGCGGGACAGATTACAAAATATTGTGACTGGGTTCAGAGAGTGTAGTGACGAGTATGAACAGGGTCTCAAGCGCATGTCAGTCTTGGAACAGGAACTGCACGAAGCCCACCACCTCATTTCCCACCTTGAGGCTGAGAAACGTGACACCATAGTATCCCATACCCATAACTTGTTTGAGGAGTTAGTTGATAGTGTGCCCAGCCTTGTTGCTACTGAACCCAGCTTAGAACCCACAATTACTATAGATTTAACAAAGGATGATACCTTAACAGCTCATTGTTCCAATCACAAGATGGGCATAGTTTTAAAGTTAGTATCAGAAATTAATAATTTAAAAAAATCACTAGACATAATGACTGACAGGTATTGTAATGTTAAAAGTGAGTATCAGGAATACATTCTGGCCATGAAGGATCTTATGAGTCCCAATTCCACATTGACATCAAACAACCATTTAATTAGTCCTGAGCCGGTGTGTAAGTCCTCGCTGACTTCAAACATAAGCCCTTCACTTGAGTCAAACAAGAAACCCAGTGGTTCCTTCACCAAACAAAATATGATTAAATCTGAAATAGTGATGTTTTGTGATGAATTAGGGAAATCAATGGGCCAGTTACTTAGTTCATATTTAGAACAAAATGTTACTAACTATTGTATGCCGGGATTAACTTACTGTAGCATTATAAAAAAAATTAAAAATTGTAATTTAAACAGCAGCTGTACACTTTTAATTTTGGTGGGAGATAGGGGAAATGCAGACAGAAATTTAATTGTAAATTGTTTAGAATTACTGAGCTTATTAGATGTTAAAAACATTATTTTATTCACACTTCCTTATAGCCGTAGCTTGTCACAGGCCGAAAACAATCTTAGATATAAGCTAAATCAAACAATACATACATTGACATTTCATAATCCAAATAAATTCCATCTGATTGACATTAACATGTATTTAGAAAATAAATTGTTATTGACGGAAGATAAATTCTATTTGAATAGATATTTTAAGAGACAGATAGCATCTTCGCTATCATATTTTATTAGTTATTCAGCCAAAAACTTGGCTAAACAATCTGCTTTTATTGAGCAGAAAAGTGACAATGTTTGTCTTGTGACCTTGGAATCTGTTCCAGAAAAGGGTGACAATAATTTAAACTTAGTTGTAGGACAATAGAGGAAATCCCTAGCAAATTAAATTTAAGGACAAAGGAAAAGTCTATGTTCATGAATATAATTCATCAAAATATTGAAGGCTTTTCTGGCAAAGAGTTAGAACTAGAATTATTTTTAAATGAAAAACGTATCCATGTACTTTGTTTAACTGAACACTGGTTAAAAAAACATGAACTCTTAGTTAATATTGATAATTATAAAATCATTAGTGCGTTTACTAGAGATTCCGCTATAAGAGGTGGGTCTCTCATTTTAATTAATGACAAATTAAAATCAAAAGACCGAAAAGACGTAGTAGCACTCACAAGTGAGCGAAATATTGAACTATCATGTGCAGAGCTAGAACAATATATTATTATTAGCGTCTATAGACCTCCTTCTGGAGATTACTACCTGTTTGAGTCCATTATGGAGGAAGCCTTAAAAAAGGTATGTAAATGTAAGAAGACTATAGTTGTATGTGGCGATTTTAATATTAATATTTTAGAAAACTCTCAGAACTCGCTAAGGTTCCTCAACCTTTTTAAATCTTTTAACTTAAAAAATCTTTTTTGTGAACCAACTCGCACCACAGCCACATCAGCTACCTGCTTAGATAATATTTTTTCTAACAGCGATGTAGATGAGAAATCTATAATACATTTTATAAATTCAGATCATGCAGGGCAGTTAGCTAGATTTAAGTACCAACATGTTCCATTATCAAAAAATATTGTTTGTAGACCAATCACAACTTATAGATTAGAAAAATTTAAAGAAAACATTAAGAATAAAGTACATCTTTTGGAGTTGAATAATGATAAAAACCCGAATGATCATTACGGAGATTTGTTCGGAGTAATCAAATACGAATGTGATAACATTTTCACTAAAAAAACAATAAATGTAAATCAATTCAAAATTAAATTTAGTGATTGGGCAACGCCAGGAATCTATAAAAGTAGAAGGAAATTATATGAATTATACGAGACAAAGGCATCTACTAATGAGCCACAAGTAATTGAACAGATTATAAAGTACTCCAAACTATTCAAAAAGTATGTTCAACAGCTAAATCTACATCTGCCGACCCCTTGGCTAACTACTGAAATTAAGGCCTTAATTTCTAAAAAAGCAGCGGCCAAAAGTAGGTTTAAATCACGTCCTACACCAGGTAATCGTGAAAGATATATCGCCATACGTAATCTCTGCAGTAAGGTGTGTAGGAATGCACAACCCCAACACATCCATAATTCGGTCGAGAACGGCGACCCTGCTAAAGTTTGGAAATTTCTCAAAACTCTGGGGGTTGGAAAGGCTATTAAATCGAATATTCCCAAGAAAATTGACATTGATTATTTCTTTAAACCAGCATTTTTCCTCCTCATCAACGATTGAGCAGAGTCGCAAGGCCTGCACTTTACAACATCTTTCATCCCTTCCAACTCCCTCGTATCCACCGTTCTTCTTTGAACAACCATCTGCTTGTAGTGTTGAGGAGTGTATTATGTCTATTAGTTCCAACGCTATCGGCTGTGATGCCATCAGTCGTAAAATGATACAGCCTATACTAGACGAAATCCTTCCCATCTTATGTCACATTTTCAATCATTCCCTTACTACCAATGTTTTCCCTAAGGCGTGGAAGGAGGCGCAAATAATCCCACTTCCTAAAAAGACCAACCCTTCCTCCTTCTCCGAGTATCGTCCGATCTCCATCTTACCTTTCCTTTCCAAGGTCCTCGAGCGGCTAGTGCACAACCAGCTTAGCTCATTCCTCAACAGAAACTGCCTCCTAGATCCTTTCCAATCAGGATTTCGTCCAGGACATAGCACAGTTAGTGCGCTGATTAATGTTACTGATGACATTAGGCTAGGTATGGAGCATGGAAATCTCACTGTGCTCTCCCTATTGGATTTTAGTAACGCGTTCAATACAGTGGATTTTCACATTCTGCTGGGCATACTACGCTCTATTAACATATCTCCGGCGGTGGTTGATTGGTTTCAGAATTACCTGTTTGGTCGTCGACAGCGTGTATGTTACGATGAATGCCTTTCCTCTTGGTGTTTTACATCTGCTGGCGTACCACAGGGTGGCGTTCTCTCCCCATTACTTTTCTCAATCTTCATTAATTCCATAACTAAAACCCTCCTTTCTTCTTACCACCTTTATGCAGATGATTTACAAATTTACATGCAGGCTCCACCGAGTAATTTGAGTGAGGCCATTAATATAATCAATAGGGACCTGTTTCAAATTTGTACGTGGGGCAAGCAATACGGGCTTGACGTAAATCCCTCCAAAACGCAGATATGTGTCGTTGGCAGTAGCAGAAAATTGGCAGATATTGACTGGACACAGTTACCAAATATAGTTTTTAATGGTGTAGTATTACCAGTGGTTAATAAGGTAAATAATCTTGGTATTTTAATCGACAGTACCTTATCCTGGGACGCACAAATCGTGGAAGTAAGTCGTAAATTTTTCGCATCAGTAGGTTCTTTACGCAGACTACGTAACTTTCTGCCCACGGCCACCAAGGTTGCGCTTGCTCAATCCATCCTTCTTCCTATCCTGGACTATGCCGACGTCAGCTATCTCGATGTCACCGAGGAGCAACTTAACAAGCTTGAGCACCTACAAAATTTGTGTATTAGATTCATATTTGGCTTACGTAAATATGATCATGTGTCCGAATACCGCAATTTGCTCAAGTGGCTCCCAATTCGCCTTCGACGAAATACTCATATCCTCTCTATCCTTTACAATGTTTTGTTTAATCCCCGTACCCCTACTTATTTAAAAGAACGATTCAAGTTCCTTAATGACACACATACGAGATCCCTGAGGTCGTCGGAGACGCTGGTGTTGGCAGTGCCAGAGCACTCAACGACTTTTTATGGTGGGTCTTTCTCCATTAAGGCCGTGCGACTATGGAATGATCTGCCGGTAGTTGTTAGACGAGCACCAACGTTGGCTGTCTTCAAACGAATGCTAAAAGACCATTACCTTGGCTCCTAACTACTGTAATCTATTTTTTCCACTCTATGTTTTTATGTATCCCTAATTCCCTACAAGGTATAAAATTATTTCTTTTTATTTAATAGTGTTTAAGTTTTAATATATGTAGGTATATCTTCTATAATTACTATATTCAGTTTATTCCATTACTTTTCTTTTCATCAACTTTTCCATCTTTCTTTTCATAATATTTGCCAATACCTATCCACTGTTTACTTCACTTCTATCTACTTGTGTCCATCCAAAGGTTGCCTGTAAGAGATCACTCTTAGTGATAAGGCCGCCATTTGTACATACTATTTAAATATTAAGTTTCTGTTTCATTAAAATTTGTATTTTTGTATTGGTGTACAATAAAGTATAATCTAATCTAATCTAATTATATACGGGCTAAAATTTAAAAATCTGATAATAAAACGAAGGCAATATGGAATGTTATTAACAAAGAAACTTGTAAAGCAAAGTCACGTGATCGATCCTTCGAGTTAAAAATAGATGATAAACATATTAAAACTGATTCTGAAGTGGCCAATGCATTTGAATCTTTTTTCACAAATGTTCCAATCACCACTACAAATAAGTTAAATTCGTCAAAAAACGTAGCCAATTCTCTTCTTAAATCTAGTGTTGATAAATGTAGAATTAACTTTGATTTTCAGTATATTGACTCTGTCACTATACTTAAAACTTTTAAATAACTAAATATAAAAAATACCGAGGATCTTTGGGGAATTTCAACTAATATAATAAAATCAATAGTGCCCGCTATAGCGCTTCACCTTGCATTCATATTCAATAAATGTATAGATGAAAATCAGTTTCCTAATCTTATGAAGTACAGTAAAATCATTCCTTTATTTAAAGCAGGAGACAAAAGTGATCCTTCAAATTTTCGACCTATTTCCATACTCCCAACCCTCAGTAAAATTTTTGAAAAAATAATATTTAATCAATTGATTGATTGATTAATTAAATATTATTTTTTCAAAAATTTTCACATTTACTTTCACATTTTACAGACAATAAGTTACTTCATAACAAACAGTTTGGTTTCACTAAAGGCAGGAACACAACGGATGCAGGAGTTGCACTTGTGAAACATATATTTGATGCTTGGGAGGAAAAGCAGGATGCCATTGGTATATTTTGTGATCTATCAAAAGCTTTTGATTGTGTTGGTCATGAGACTTTGCTACTAAAATTAGGTTATTATGGTGTTTCGAACAGCTCACTTGGCTTACTCGAGTCTTTTTTTTTTTTTTTTTTTTTTTTTATATTTGGTTCGCCAAATTGACGCCGCCCGCCTGGTGGTAAGTCGTGACGACGTCTAGCGATTGTGGGCCACTCTCACAGCACACATTACTATTGAGAATGGCCCTCAACTTGACGACCTACTGATGTGCCTCTTCACGCTCCGCTTAAAGAACCCAGGATTATATGTGGGAGGAAACACGTGCACAGGCAGGGCGTTCCAGGCCACTACCGTTCGGCAGAGAAACGAACGTTTAAAACGTTCGGTTCTCGCGAACATGCTATCCACTGTGTGGGGGTGGCATCTCTGCCCGGCACGAGTCGTTCGGGATCGGAAGGAAGAGGGTGGGATCAGATTGAAGAGCTCTTCAGAACACTCGCCGTGGTAAATACGGTAGAATGCGGCCAAGGAAGCTATTGTTCGGCGCTGAACTAGCGGCTCAAGGCTTCCCGTTACCTCCGGACAATCTATAATACGGATAGCCCGTCGCTGCATAGCGTCGAGAGCGTCCAGCAGATACTTCGCGGAGCCGTCCCAGAGGTGAGAGCAGTATTCGACGCAGGGTCTAATCTGCGTCTTGTACAGCAGACACCTCTGGTCCGGTGTAAAGAATCTCTTTACCTTATTCAGTATTCCTAGTTTCCGCGAAGCTAGCCCTATACATCTTTCGATGTAGTTTTTATTATTGAGCTCTCGACGAACGTCTATGCCAAGGATATCAAGGTTGTCCTTCATTGGTAATAATGCATTCTGAAGAGAGGGTAGGGGAAGGAAAGGGGATTTCTTCGCAGTAAATGCACACGCCTGTGTTTTGCGGGCATTGAACTCGACCAGGTTCTCGGTACCCCATTGAGAGATACTGTCGAGGTTACGGTCGAGATCAGCCACGAGTCGTCGTCTCTCCTCCTCAATCTCAGATCGCCCCGCCGTCGGACCAACCGAGTAACTCCCGTGCAGTGTGCTGTCATCTGCATAGCAATGAATGTTCCCGAGGGATAGCATATCATTGATATGCAGAAGAAAGAGAGTTGGTGATAGTACGGACCCCTGCGGTACCCCGGCATTCACTTGCAAGAAGCGAGAAGCCTGGCCATCGCAGAGGACCCGCACTCGGCGCTCGTTTAAAAAGCTGGCAATCCAGCTGCACAGTTGAGGAGGTAGACCATATGCCGGAAGCTTGGAAAGGAGCGAAGCATGCCAGACCCTATCGAAGGCTTTGGCGATGTCCAGGCTAATAGCCAAGGACTCGCCGTGCCTTTCCATAGCCCCACCCCAGACATGCGTTACGAATGCCAGAAGATCACCCGTTGATCGCTTTGGCCTGAAGCCGTATTGTCGATCATTGATTAGCGAGTGATCCTCTAGGAATTGCATGAGCTGCTTATTTATAAGGAGCTCAAGCACCTTGCAAATGACTGAGGTGACAGCTATGGGTCGATAGTTGCCTGGATCGGACCGATCCCCTTTCTTGGGGATCGGTTGTACGTTAGCCTCCTTCCAGACCTCCGGCACGAGCCCTGAAGAGTATGACAGGCGGTACAGACGCGTTAATACTGGAGACAACTCAGCTGCACATTTTCGTAGCACCACCGCCGGAATGCCGTCAGGGCCACTGGCTTTCCGCGTGTCGAGTGACCGCAGTACTGCCCGTACATCACATTGCCTGATAACAATATCAGGCATTGTGTGGCCACAGTTGGCGATGGCGGGGGGCTGCAGGCCACGGTCGTCGACCCGGGAATTAGCCGCAAAGAGGTACCTCACTGGTAGAGTACAAAAAGTAAACATTAATGGCACCGACTCTTCTGGCGCCTCATTAGTCATGGGAGTACCCCAGGGCTCGATATTAGGACCCCTTTTATTCTTAGTATACGTAAACGATCTTCCTTATTTCACTAAAAATCTTTGTGAGATAGTATTATTTGCTGATGATACATCATTAATTTTTAAAAGTGATAGACAAAAAGTAGCACTTGACGATGTAAATAATACCCTTTCGAAAATATTGCATTGGTTCACAAGTAACAACTTGCTGCTCAATGCGAAGAAAACAAAATGTGTAAAATATATATAACATAATAGTCAATACCACAGTTTTTCTTGGGATAACTCTAGATAGTAAACTACAATGGGGTCCTCATATCACAGCCTTGGCAGGAAGACTTAGCTCAGCTGCCTATGCGGTTAGAAAGATAAGGTCACTGACTGACGAAAAAACGGCACGATTAGTTTATTTTAGCTACTTTCATAGCGTTATGTCATATGGTCTGCTGCTGTGGGGCTCAGCTGCCGATATTGAGACACTATTCATATTACAGAAACGAGCTATACGAGCAATCTATAGACTCGGACCCAGTGACTCGCTGAAAGAACTATTTAAAGAAATTAATATTTTAACAGTTGCTTCTCAATATGTTTACGACAACATCTTATATGTACGAAAGAACATAGATCTCTTCAAAAAAAATTCCGATAACCATAGTTTTAATACAAGAAATAAAAATAAACTGGCAATGACAAAAATTAGACTTCATAAAGTTGGTAATTCGTTTGTAGGCAAATGTATAAAAATTTATAATAAAATTCCTCAGGATTTGGTTGACATGCCTCTTAGTTAGTTTAAAATAGTAGTTAAAAAATGTTTGATGATGAAAGGCTACTGTAATGTAGACGAATATCTTAATGATAAAAATGCATGGTCACCCTAATCTTCTGTTGTTGGCCACTCGTATAATATAATATAAACTAATTGTAACAATGTAAACAAAACAATATTAAAAAAGAAAATGGATAATCTACCTGAGTTTCTTGCTGGTATCTTCTCAGGAGAACCAACTTACCGAACCAGCGAAAGAATCATTTTCTAATGGTTATTTATGTACTTACTTAATTTAGTATTTTTATAATATTACTTGACAAAATTGTAAAATTTTTCACACACATTCATATGTGCTCTTTATGTGCCTAAACTAAATAAATGAAATTGATTCTTTGATTCTTTGATTCCATAAGGAAGAAAATTTAGATAATTCTAGTGAGAAATCTGACGGCTCATTCTGGTATTTACTTTATATCAAAAATCGAATTTCCACGAAGTATTTTTATGCACTACGCTTTCAAACACAATAAGACTACGCTCTTCCTTTGTTGATCTATAAAAACCTCATGTTTTCTTTTTAAAACCTTTATAAAAGGGCTCAGATGTGTGGATATAATCTCGAGAATGTCTTGAGCATCTTATGTTTAGGTAGAAAACGTGAGAAATTTCTAGCTGAAGTGCACTCCCGCCTTACCCGACGCTACCAACACTCTTTGGATGTGTTCTTTGCACGAAAACTCGTTTATAATTCTGAGTTATTATACCGTTGCTTCTATATGAGTTTGTGTACTAAACTGCACATTACTTATATAGTTATTTATTATTAATCATCGTTCATGATCTTAAATTATTATGATAAATCACTTAGTCACTAACAAACGAAACTGTTATTTTATTGACTTAGCGAGTCGTCGCTAATGTTAGAAGTTATTTATTAAAAGATAAAACTCATTTTAACACTCCATATTTAAATATTTCCTCGAAAACAATGACTATATTTTGAGAGGCAATAAACCTGAGTGTTGGTGTTAAAGCATATAATATAATAAACTAGCGGACAACTACGGTTCTACCTGTATGGAATAAATAAACATTTTTGAACATTCTCACACGATGTCATCTAGCCCAAATTAAGCTAATATAAGCTTGTGCTATGGGATCTAGACGACTAATAAACATACTTATATATTTCTAAATACACACATATTTTACATAGAAAATATCGAAACTCCGAAACAAACATTTGTGGATTGCACAAATAATTTGATTCTACCCGGAATTGAACCTGGGACCTCAGGGACGGAAGTCGCATACTCATACGACTGCGCCACCGAGGCAGTCTAAGTTCTGGTTTAGATTTCGTATTTATTATATTAGTAGATACATACCTATTAATATTAATTTATAAATACAATAAAATAATAAACAGTACCCAGGAAGATGACGACAATGTGATAACTATTTTTAGTGCCCACCTACGTTATTAAGGTGAGTGCATATTTGTATTTTGTAAGTATACATTATTTTAAAGTCAAATCTAGTACTAGGGAAATTAAGCTCACTCAAATTATGTGCCCTTACTATTTTGTTTGCAGGTCTTCTTCTGTTAGCAACCCTGGAAGTCACTTTTTGCCAAATCGCGTAGTGAATATGTGGAACAGTTTACCTGAGACTGTAATTAGTGCACAAACAGTGAACAGTTTCAAAAACAGACTTGATAAACACTTGAAAATATAATACCATAAAACACGAGTGCAGTGATATGTACGCATCAGATCAATTATCTGCTAGTGCAGGTAATTGATCTGATGCCCTGCTCTGCAATTAATTAATGTATAATAGTGATAACTACCATTTTTTCATTTGACAACCGCTTGTGAAGGTGTGATAAGGAGGGTCCTAAGAGGTCCTACCACAGGTCATCAAACGAATGAGGCTCCGGCAAATATAATGCCCGCAAATGGCACCAGGATCGCCACCTATTACGTAGGAGTTAAGAATTGTCGAAATATGAGTATAATAAGTGCCTCTGTCTACCCCTTCGGGGATAAAGACGTGATTTGTGTTGTAAAGGAAGGAATGGAACATGTTTACCCCTCAAACTTATTAGCGGCAGCGCTGTAGCGGTAGAAATATGAGTAGGGCCACGCCAAAGATTAGTTTAATCAAAAGTGTATTTATTATTAATCTATTTGTTAGAATATTGAATATTTTATAGGTACTAATAAAGCATGGTCCCAAGCGAGGTTAAACCCCGTATCTTCCCTATTATTATAAATAATTATCTCTCTTTTATTACTGTCTCAAAGAATAAACAATTGGTACCTACCTATAGTTATATCGTAGATAAAATGCTAGTGTGTAATCAACCTTAGTTAAGGCCTCAACAAATGTAGTGTTGACAGACAGGTCTATTTGCTGTATCATCGTGAACAGGAAGATTACTTTCAAATTCACCAACCAGATGTCAGTTCCTTGTTTGGTTAAATTATGTAGTGCGAAGGCTGGATGTTAATGTTTGATGTGACTAGATAGTGGGTTTATTTGTGGTTAGGGACCTTCCAAGTGTGTGATGTTTCATTATATATAAATACATTATGTCTTTATCTTCAAACGTTCACACTTCAAATGGTAAAGCTATGATTTTCCTGGTATGAAAAGGCCAGCTCTAACATGTAATTATTGATCTTTCTTGAAACCAACGTCAAATAGTTTTTGTCGTGCTTACACATTAAACAAAACTTCTACTTTTCGATCACAATTACTTCATAAACCTGGCCGGTTCACGGATTTAAGTGCCAACATTTTCACGTTGTCGAAACGCAAGTTTAAGTCTACCGTAGCTTCCAGTCTACAGTAGCGTCTCTCTCTCTAGCAGTAGTCTCTCCCTTCCGATTCCGAACAACGCGTGACGGGTAGGATGCCACTCTTATACTAAGGAAACCGTCTTCGCGAGAACCGAGCGTTTTAAATGTTCGTTTCTCTGCCAAACGATGGTGGCTGGGAACGCCCTGCCTGCGCACGTGTTACCTCCCACATTTTACCCTGGGTTCTTTAAGCTAAGCGTGAAGAGGCAAATTACTAGGTCGTCAAGTTCAGGGCCACTCTCTATAGTATTTCTGTGTACTGTGAGAGTCGCCCACAATCGCCAGACGTCGTCACAGGTTACCATCAGGCGGGTGGCGTCAATTTGTCGTCCTAAACATAAAAAAAATGTACATAATGTAAATATTTTAAGTATATAATTATGTATATTGTAATGGTTATTTGTAAATAACACAAAAAAAAGCGTCTGGGGTTTGAAGAATCTATAGATCACATCAATAACCACTTAGATCACGTAGGTCACGTATTAGAGAGCGATCCTATTGCCCGTCACGTGAACAATAATATATATTTGTGAGAGCCTCGTCCGTAATTCAACAGGTGTACTGCCGAAAAAGGATGACCTGGGCCTGATGGAGTTTCTTAGCTTATAATTTGAGAAGGGTTAAAGGCTACTTACTGCATGGGTGCGCCATTTTCAGTGTTGCTAGCCTCGTCTGAAAACCAGCGCTGGCAAATGTGGGTCTGCCCACATCAGCATAAGCTGAGAGGAGACCAAATTCCACGCAGATGTGGCGCGTACTAGCATACAACCGACGGTTTTTTTACTTTTACTTTCTCCCTGTTTATAATTATGTTTAGTTATGTAAGATGCTTATAATCGCCATATCTGTGTTTGCGAATCAAACATATTTTCTTTCTTGTTCTTCTTTCTTACTTTTTATGATGGCTCTGCTGAATTTTGATCAAAGAAAATTAGTAAGATAGGTTCTAAATTTGTAAAAATCCTCCAAGATTAATTGAATTTCGTAAAACTTTGATGGCAAAGTTAGTAATATACTTACTAACAATTCTTATCTGCGTTATCTTAAATAAGTTCACAAATTGTAATGTTAATTTATTATGTAGTCTCTATGTGATAATATTCTAATCCCAGTTGGACTATTTGTGTGATTTACAGTAATTTGTTGGAAGTCTGGATTTATTTCATTACCGTTAGTTTACGTATTGTTTACCATGTATTTTTCGTGAGTTACTGAATTCAGGGCTAGTGAAAGCTCTTTCACTTTTAATATTATTAAATTAAAAAAAAACAATTTTCCAAGTCTATTGCATTTGCAGATGAGTAACTAAGTGACTTGAACCTACTTTCCAAGTCATACTTACTCATATGCACACGGTGCACCTGTTAACAGACGGGCAAAGCTGTGATAGTCAATCAAAGTCATTTGTCATCAAAAGAATGGTAAAGGAACATTACCTGGGCTCCTAACCACTTTCAGCTATTTCTTGTGTTTACATTTATTCCCAACAATGATATGCATTTGTCTATATTTATTTAGGTATATTTTTCTCTTTAATTTCTATACTCTTTCCAATCCTGTAATTTTCCTTTCAGAACTCTTGTATCTTTTCTTTAATCCTACGCCAGTAGCTATCCGTTTTTTCATTCTACTCCTATCTACTTATGTCCATCCTAAGGTTGCCTGTAAGAGATCACCCTTGGTAATAAGGCCGCCAATTGTACATACTAATGATAAACTAGTTTCTGTATCTTTTTTTTTTATATTTTTATTGGTGTAAAATAAATTATATTGATTTGATTTGAGTCATTCATCATTGTAAGTATGTACCTGGAAACCGCAAAAGACTAACCCCTTTCGTGAGCCTATGTCTAACAGAATGCCTTTTTCGTAATTTAAGACATGATTTTGTGGCTTGTGCATAGACCCACTTTTTTTTTTTTTTTTTTTTTTTAATTCCGCGGCCCAAGGCCGCGGCCGCTCTAACGTCCGTTGCCGGGCGTCCCTGGTTACTAGCAGAGGGTATGTCCAGTGGCGCTCGGCGGACTTTGACCACCCCTGTGGTCTCTGCGGGTGTTTGGTCGGGACGAGAATCCCGCGTCATTGGGGTCGGGTTTTATCCCGCGTCAGTGAGTGAATCTGGTTGCGTGCTATGGGGCAAAGGCCTCGCAGCACGCAACCCTTCTAGCCTGCTTCTGTAAGGACGGTGGGTGGCGATCCCGCCGTCCTCAGGCCCCGATCATGGAGGACGATAGTCTTGGGCGTAGTCGCGTAGTCTGGGGCGGCCTGGCCGCCGACTACGGAACTGGGCGGGGAGGGTACGCTCCCTCTCCCTCCCGGCCGCCTCCTTCGCGAGCATGACTTGCTCGCAGAAGGACACGGCCGCGTTCCACCTACTCCCGCTGGACACCATGGCTTGAAGCATGGTCCCCAGCGAGAGGGTATCCACGCCCAGACCCACTACGAGGTCCCGGCGCTGACTCGCCCACGCTGAGCACTCCACCAACGTGTGGAGTGCGGTGTCGTCGTCGGAAACCTCGCAGTGTTGACACCGGGGTGTGACCTCACGATGCATGCGAAACAGATAGCTACCGAAGCATCCATGCCCGGCAACCATCTGCGTCGCACGGTACGTGAGGTCACCATGCTGCCTCTGCAGCCAATCGTCCATGATCGGTCTCACCGCCGCGATGAAGATGGCACCCCCCTTGGGTTGCTCAAGTCGCACCCTCCATGACTCCATGAGATCCTGGTCCTCGATTTCTCGAGACGCAGGCCTGTGGTCCCGCTCCAGCGCCTCCTTGCGCCATTGGAACAATGACGCAAGGGCTCTCGCTTCCAGGTCCCATGGAGGGGTCCCGGCTAGGAGACATGCAGCCTCTCCGGAGATCGTGCGGTACCCCCGTACGGTTCTGACGGCCAAGGTTCTAAGGTCTGTTTAACAGAGTCACGTTCCCCTTGACCGCCAACCTATCCGCCCATACGGGAGCCCCGTATAGGGCCATACTCCGCACGATCCCCAGGTACAGTCTCCTGCAGGAGGCGTTGGGTCCCTTTAGGTTGGGCATCAGTCGCGAAAGCGCGACCGATGCCTGCGTCACCTTGGGGACCAAACTTCGGAAATGTGGTCCGAAGTTCCATCGGCTATCAAGTACGATCCCTAGGTACTTCATCGAGGGCTTGTTGCCGATGCTAACGCCTCCCACATTTATGCTGGAACCTTCTGGTGAACCTCGGACTTGTGCAAGGCCACCTCCAGTCCCAGCTGCCGTATCCGACTCACGACTCGAGCAACACCCGTCGTGACCTTGAGTGCTGCCTCCTGGTACGTTGCACCCCGCGCCGTGACGAGGGTATCGTCGGCGTAGCACGTTACGCCGACACCCCTAGGCAACGCACCCCGCAGCACCCAGTCGTAGCCGATGTTCCACAGAAGCGGCCCCAGGACCGACCCCTGCGGAACACCGCACGACACATCTCGCCGAGCTGGCCCGAGCCAGCTGGGGAAAGCTATGGCCCTCTCCGAGAGATAGGCCCCGACAATACGACGGAGGTAGAGAGGCGTTTCGTGATACACGAGCGCCTCCCTAACGCAGCTCCATGGCAAGGTGTTAAACGCGTTGGCGATGTCAAGAGACACCGCCACCACCACCTTGCCCTGCGAGACTGCTTCCTCCGTCAGGCTCTTCACGCGCATGATCGCGCTCACGGTGGAGCGTCCCCGACGGAAACCGAACTGGTTATCCGCCAGGTCTGGCCCCACACTCGTGAGATGCTCGACGAGGCGTTCCGCGATAATTCGCTCAAAGAGCTTACACACCTCGTCGAGCAACACGATCGGCCGGTATCCTGACGGTGAGTCCACCGGCCGCCCCGCCTTACGGATCAGGACCAGTTTCCCCGTCCTCCACACCTTGGGAAACTGGCCCCTTTCGAGGCATGCGCTAAAGAGCCCCATCAGTCGAGGCCCGAGTTCTTCGAGGGCCAGGACCCATGCACGGCCAGGAATGCCGTCGGGTCCGGGGGCAGTGATTTTCCGGCGTTTAAGCCGGAGTACTGCCGCACCTAGCTCCCCCACCCTGACTTCGGGTACGTCGTCTTCGCTGGTGCTATCCGCGTCGGGCAGAGACGGAGCCATGCGCGGAGGGACGTGCTCCTCCGCGCTCGTCGGAAACAGGGAGCCCATGACCCGCTCCAGCTGCTGCGGCTGGAGACTCTGGGTCAGTGGGGGCGCCCTAGGTTGGAGTTTCTCCCTGACCTGTAGGTACGGGCGCCCCCATGGGTTCTGCTGCAGGGTCTCCAGGAGCTCCTCGCGGGCCGCCGTCTTGGCCCGCTTTATCGTCTCCTGGAGATTACCTTTAGCCTCCCTGTATGCCTGAAAAAGCTCCGCCTCTCGGGCTGCCGCGTCGTCTGGGCGGCGACGCCTCCGGCGAAACCTGGTCTACCGGCGGCGGGCGGAGATGCATGCTGCGCGCAGCTCTGCAATCTCCGGCGACCACCAGTACACCTGCTTCCTGGCCGGTCTGGGTGTAACCCTAGGCATCGCCGCATCACAGATTTGCGACATGGCTCTCCTGAACCACTCCGCCTCGGCATCCACATCGGCAGGCCGGTCCGGCGCCGGAATCCAGGCCTGCACGATGGATGCCTCCAGGAGAGCCTCCCGATCCAGATGCTGAAGTGCCCAACACGGATCCGGGGGATTTGCCACCGGCTGTGGGAGGTCAGGTGGGGGGACGACATCGAACCGGATGTACCGATGATCCGAGTGCGTCTCCTCACCCTCCTCCACGCGCCAGCCTGTAATACGGGCGGCGAGGTCAGGGGATGCGAACGTTACGTCCACGATCGATTCCCCCCCCCGCCGCCAAAAGGTGG
The DNA here is from genome assembly GCA_963556515.1 of Nudaria mundana. Classification (NCBI taxonomy): domain Eukaryota; kingdom Metazoa; phylum Arthropoda; class Insecta; order Lepidoptera; family Erebidae; genus Nudaria; species Nudaria mundana. The sequence goes on along the minus strand of OY748288.1, from coordinate 7,073,433 downwards.
CGACATTCCCCCGGTTGAGGACCTCCAGACCACGTGTTCTGGTCCAGTCCTCAAGAAGCCTCCCCTTGTCCCTGGTTTCCCGGGAGCCCCACGCCTCACTCCAGGCGTTGAAGTCTCCCAGGAGCAGGACAGGGCGAGGACGGCACGCAGCGAAGACGACGTCGAGCTCAGTGAGCCATAGCTCAAACTGAGACTCGTCAATGTTCGGCGAGATGTAGGTGGCCACGACTGCCAACCCATCATAGTCCGCCGCAACACACCCGCGGCCCCTTGCAATGATCGCAAGGCGCGAGTTGTCTGCGGCGGACCCCCCAAAGATACAACAGGCCGAGCCGTCCTCGTCCACCGGGCTTCCCGGGTGGACGTAGTACGGCTCGGCGACCACAGCCAAGTTTATGGACCACTGCCGGATGCTCTGGTACAGAAGATCCTGAGCAGCACGGCAGTGGTTCAAATTCACTTGCAGGATACGGATACGGGCGTCAGACATTAATTGACGTCCATAACCGCATCCCGCCGCGAAACAACTGGCCGCGCAAGGGCGGCACCCCCACCGCTCTCAGCGGACGGACGAGGTTTTGGCCTCGAGGCGGCGCAGGTTGTGCTGCCGACCCGGTGATCCACGGTCTTGCCCTCCGCCTCGCATCTAAAGCAGCGGGGCGGGGCGTCACAGGCACTTGCCTTGTGACCGGGCCGGCTGCAGCGGAAGCACCGATCGCCCACGGTGACTTCCGCTGTACACTGCACTCCGACGTGCCCCACCACCATGCACCGGAAACATCTGGTTTCCCGGGCACGAAGGAGGTGCACCTGCGCCTTTAGGAAGCCCCCTACGAGGAGGCTTCGTCCGTCCGCCACTTTCAGTGCCGCCGCGATGGGGCACTGGACGACTGTCATCCCGTGAACAGTGGAGCCGAAGGAGATATCTCCAGCCTTCACCTGGTCACGGGGGCAGCCGCCCGCCTCCACGACGGCGGAGACAACTTCCTCCGTCATGGCCGCGTCATCCAGACCCGTGATGCGCAATGCGGCGCATTTGGTGGGTCTGGTGACGCGGACGGCTTCTTCGTCCAGCGCGACCCTAAGCTGAGCCGCTAGGGCGTCAGCTTTAGGGCCGCTGGAGGCGCCGGAGACCTCGAGGAGGCGAGCCCCGGTGCGTGTCGTCCTACACCGGAGCCCCCCCTGTATATCGAGGGCCGAGAGGTTGACTGAGGACTTCACAGTCCTCAGTACGTCGGCGTACCCCACCCCCTTCTCCACACCTACCGTCGTCACCGTCAGGACGACGGCGGTGGAGCGAGGAGGGCGGGGCATCTTCGGCGCCTTCGCTGCGGCGGCTTTGGCCGCTTTCTTTGCGGCCTTCGTCTTCCTCTTCTTGGCCCCCACTACTTCCCATCCCTCCCGTCTGGAGGGATGTAAGGAAGCAGCGGGAGCGACGATAGAGGAAGAGGAGGCGGCAGGGGTGCCACTCTTCTTGCCGCGCCCCTTGGCCTTCCGCGCCTGGGCCGCGGTCTCGGCCGGTATCCGGCTCACCGAAGCGGACGGGGGCGGAGCGGGCGGAGCGGACGGTGCCGCTAGGACCGGGAGCGGGAGCACCGCCAACAGCCGCCGCGTATGAAAACTTGGGGCGCGCTAGCGGAGGGCGGTACGCCCGGTCCTCCAGGACCGCGAGGCGCCTCTCGATCGCCGTCAGGACCTGCACCGTGGTCGGCACAGGCTGTGGCGGCGAGGCGGGCGCCGTGGTGGGCGCGGTCCTAGGCGCCGTCTTCGGCGCTGGTCCAGCCGTCAGAGGAGGAGGCGGCATGGGACCTGGAGGTGCCTTGACCACTGTGGTCAACTCAGCGACCTCCCGACGGAGATCTTCTATCTCCTTTCGGGAGGCAGTGAGCTCCACCTCCAGGCTCGCAACCTGCTTGCGGAGTTCGCCTCCTCCTTTGTGGCGCTCCGCGCGAGGAGCTTGTCAAGGGAGGATTGGGCTTCATCCACCAGTGAAGCCACAATCTTCTTCCTCCCCGACATATTCTTACTCCCCCGCATGGCCGCGTTCATGCGGGAGAGAATGCTCATGATCTCCCGCGCGGGCGGCACACCAATATCGCTGCGACTACGCAGGGACGGTACAGAGGACGGCGGTGGAGTAGGCGGGCGCACTCTGTAGGCGCCGAGACGCGTGCGCACCGTCTTCACCGGCACCTCCTCCTCCGAATCGCTGGAGAGCAGGGACCCCCATCCAGAGCAACTAGTGCTCCGGTCGCGCGGCGGTCCCTCCTTCTCGAGGGTCCTCTTCTGCGAGGCAGAACGGCCCTTACTCTTCACGCTACTGGGAGCTGACCCATCGTCAGTCCCAGCAGCAACTTTTCCTTGGGGCGTCGACGTCGCGCTGCAACTAGGCGGCCTAGCCCCCAAATCAAAAGGCATCGAAGTCCGTTGTTCGCGCAATATGTCGTCGGCTGAGACTGCCCGGGGAAGGGCAGTGTCAGGACCGGGGGTCTCTTCAGGCTTCATAGTAAGCACAATTTCTTCTGTGTTGGCCACTCAAGTTTCGATTTCGACGTTCGGTCACCCAACTTGCCACTGCGTTACCGTGGTCAAGTTGGGACGGGGGACGGCGAGGACGTAGTCTAATCTCTTGGGGCCCCGCCCCGTGCATAGACCCACTAGAGTAGATCTTTGGAGACATTTCATTCTTCAGAGACCTACCAGTGGGTCTGCGTGGTGGGTCTATGAAGACGAAGTGGATAAAGATAAGTATTTAAATATCGGTGATCTAACATATATATTGTATAACTTATTGCTTAATTTATAGAGATATATAGAGACACCTACGTGTGAGATAATGACAATTTTAACCGTGATCCTAAGGCGTGACGCATGTACGATTGGTTGAGCTAATTCTTCGAGTGAAAACGGTACTATTCGACTTTAGTTATTATCAATCAGATATTTAATTAATATTGAATTTGTAATTCAGTTTTAAGTGTGTTAAGTTATAATTTATATTTAAACGGGACTTAACTATACCTTATTTCTCAACCGACAATTTCAACAACAAATCAACAAAAACTTTTTTTAAGCTGTTATAGTATTATCAGCTCATCTTTAAAATTATATTGTAGTCTATGAGTTACTGTTGTAAAACAGACTCCATTGGGGATCCATTATAATACGAGTATTATGACTTTGATCCTTGTCTGAACAGAACCTTGAGAATAGTCACGGATCTAGAGTACGTACCTATTAAGGGCCCAGATCGCGTTCGGACGAAGTCGATTTTGAGCGACAGCAGCGCTATTGTTTTCCAAATCACCCGACGGGCGGGTGAAAGACCCAGAGAGACCGCGATTTTGAAAATGTTTTGCGACAAACGTTCCACGTTGAGTTATTGTTATTGAAGTTGAATATTTACAGCATAACAAAAATGTTGAATTATTGGAAATAAACGACTGCCTATTTGTAAAATATTCTAAGAGTAGTTTTCGTTATAAAATGATCCTAATTACTAGATAAATAAATAAGAGTAGTTTGAGACACAATTTTTATGATTTTCTATTTATAATAAACAATCAAGAGCAGGTCCGGACTGACCTTTTTGTATTCTACTTACCTAAAATTCCAACTACGAGTATGTATTTATTTGTAATTTTACTACCAAAGTTTATTCTTATTTCGTAAAATTATCATTCAATAAAATAATTGCAAATTCAGTAGGAAGTACGGTCGAATTAACATCAAGCCTTTCCTCGCTAGTGTTTATATCTACGCAAGGAAATGTGCCTATTGCGTAAACTCAAATACTTTTTGTTTACGATCACCTCGCAATCTAAAAAATCTTCTAGGGTTGTACAAAAAATTGTCAATAAATGAAACACAAGTATAAAAATGGTTCATGTAATTAAAAGTAAGTAAACAATAACAAAATATGAGTCGCCGTCTAAAAAGCGTGCTAGGGTTGTGCAAAAATTTGTTATAAACAAACATGAAATTTATAAATTATTCATATACTTATTTAAACGAAAGTAAACAATAACAAAATATGAGTTCAAAATTCTAATGTTTTTTTCATTTTAATGATTACTGATCAAATTCTGATTTCTACTAATTTGATGATAAAATCAATTGCTATTGCAAAACCTATCAGAATGAAAATGTTACCAGCTGCCCGATTCACGTAATAAAAACCGTAGCGTAGTGACTTAAAAATGTCACTTCGCACACTTTTTAACCGACTTAAAAAAAGAAGAAGATTCTCAATTCGCTGAACCGATTTTGATGATTCTTTTTTTTATTTGAAAGCTGGTGCATCCCGTGTGGTCACATTTTAATTTCATTAGGATCGGACCTTGGGTTTACCCCAGGTAACTCTTCAAAATCGTATAGGAATTGTATAGAAATTGAGCTATTGGAAGATTTATGACAATCCAAGACTAGATAAGTAAGTGCGTTAAAAACAGAAAGCCAAAAGGCGATTTCTAAGTTTCTAAGTTAAAACGACTTTTGGACTGGCGTGTTTACGTGAATCGACCGGCTGGGTAGTTAAGTTACCTCAGTCTCTATTAGGCGTTCTTCTCTTTCAAAACACGTAAAGCTCTTTCTTTCCTCTCTTTCATAGCCTCTATGACATTGGGCGGGTCACGAATAGGCATGCTTCGTGACTGCCGAGGATCAACTAATTCTGGAAGGAGGCAATCGTAATAAAATCTAACTAATTTCATCTCCATTTTCTCCTTCCAAAATTTGTCGTCCTTTTCTATAATATAAACTTTCATAGGTACAGTAGCACCAAACCAGATGCCAAGCATGCAAACGTTTCTTTTAGTTATATGTAGCTGTCCCTGAATTTGGAAATACCAGTAATGATTTTTATTTATGACATAACCCTTGGAAGCCTTGTCCTTAACCCAAAAGGTATGTTTGGCCATTGCTTCATTAAGAGTCATGCCAGCTAAAGAATGTGGGCACTTAATTTCAATTAAACCGTTTGAATAAATGCCATCTGGTGTAGTACCAAGAAATTCATATTGATCGTCGACGAACAAACCGCAACCTTGTATACTAATATTCTCTTGAATTTCTAACTGTCTAATTGCAGTTTCTTCGTTTTCGATACCGTACCGTACAGCAGGCAAACTGGAGATATTACTACCATAAACGATTTTACAAACAAGAGCAGCACAACTTGTGCTCTCTCGTTTATTACAAACTTCCCCGAACGATGATGAGGTTAGTAATTTTCTCCTTGTACTCATCCACTCAGCACTACTTCTTTGCAAATGGGTCGACCTTTCAAGCTCCTCTCTTTCAGCACAAGACAACTTTAAATCTACTAAAAAAGATGACTTGGCTTTCTCATATAATTCTGGACTCAGATCAGGTTTTTCGCAGTTTGGTCCATAGTGAGCGTCTTTCGATACAGCGCTGTGGCTTTTTTTCAATCTTAATTTAGGTTTAGCAATTAATCGGTTTCTACGATTACTATTTTCCACTTTCGCGATCAAAGGATTAGGACTAGATTTAAATATGACTTCATGAGTTTTACTATGAATCGATCCCGTATTAAAAGACACAACAGCAGCTGCGCATCGGCCCGCATAAGAACCACGGGAAGAATAATTTACACGCTTACCCCCAACTAATTTGGCAATTACTCCGTTAAAACTTTCAACTATATTACTTGTGCAATTATGAATTAAACTTCTAGAATGATATGACAGTCTTTTACTTAAAATTTCTACCGCGTCCATTAATCCGCATCCAACAATTGCTGGAAGTAACCCAACAGGTTCTATTCGACGAGTGTCAGGTCTACAAAAATACTCCTTGCAATGTTGGTGATTACCAAATACGTGTTGTGGACCATTTAGGATATCTTCACTAAGATTTTTTATTTTTTCTTCGAGTGACTGATTTTGATCCCCCCAATATTTAATCGCGCATTTTACACCCGTTCTTAAACGCAAATACCTTTCTTTTAGGAATTTCTGCAATTCGCAAGGATACTTAGTGTCTTTCGACAATTTCTCCAAGCTATTGCAGTAGTTTCGTAAAAGATGATTTTTGCATTCAATTTTCTCTACTATTAAATTATCGTACGGACGCGAATCTAATATTTTTTTATAAGTACTGGAATCGCCGTCTGCTACAAATTTATTATAAATTACACCGTGATCAACAAAGGAACGTTTAAACCCCTCAACTATTATGGTCGATTCCATCCCGGTAGATGATCCTGAATAATTCTTGAAACAATGGTGTTCCGGGGGCTGACTGTTGTTCTTTGCGGCTCGTGCACAGACTACGCAGTATTTATTTTTAACTCCAAAAAACAATACTTTATTAGTTTTAATGCCAATTATCGCAGCTGCGCCGGATAAGGCGGAAAAATTCTTACCATAAGATCTCTTGCTCCAACAACCGTCAACAGCAACAGATATTAATGGTGTACCATTTTTATCAACACTACCTATAGACACTGCGCACTCCGCTTCTTCCTTGGCAGCTTCTGCCATGGAATGTGCTGCTGTCTTCTCCCACCAATCGCAAACCGTATTATTAATTTCATTGTATAATGAAGGTGACATGATTGGTAGGGCTACTGCGGCACTTAATGTTTTTAACTGAGAGTAGCTCCCACCAGATGATATGATACCAGACACAATTTGATGATTCACTTCCATGCTATCTTCTTTCTTTTCAACCAAACACACAGTAAATTTCATATTACACATACTACATTTTATGATGAGTTTTGAGTCCAGACCAACTTTTACTTCACCTATTATACTGATGTAACTTAACTTACAATCCATTGGACCGTGGTCCCCTATGGCCTGAAGAGCTTTAAAAAAAAAGAAATATCCACTACTCTACGCCCAACTTCCACTTCATCCACCTTTCCCTCTTGACGGTTGTCAATAACTAGTTCCTGTAAAGAAAGATAATGGCTTGATTTTTTTTATAAAAAATAATTCAAAAGGTATGGGCCAAATTTCTTCAAACATAGCTAAGAACTCCCTTAGAATACATCTTTGAAACACATAACACTAGATCAAAATCTTGAACGTTTTTTTTAGACAAATTATAAAAGTGCAAAAGAATTCATACAATATTATGTTCGCCCATCACTAACTAGTTTGTTTATTTATGTAACAAGTCTACAAGAATTACGTATAACAACTTACCTCTATACAGCGCGTAGCAGTGTTGCTCGGAGTCTCGGCCTGAAGGTTTTCTTCATTTTCAGTACTGGAAATATTATTCATCAATATCCACTTTTTATTTATTTTGTAATTTTTGTACAACCCTACGCCAGGCGTTGGCGCGACTTACTTACCGCCGAAGTATGTCGTCAAAGCAGCGCGCGGCCGTGCAATTTCTGATTGTGTACCTATCTAATTACATGTCAAATCAATATTTACATGCTATTGTAGGTATATGTCTGAATCAGGCGATCTAAATCATTGTACCTATTAGCTTTGTAATGTACCTACCCTGTTCAAAATGCAAATAGATTATATTAATATTACTACTAAGACATGATAAGCATACACACAAATAAAAGTAATAAAACTAGGATTTTTACTTAACACTAACACAAATCTCGTAAATTTTTTCTAGGTATTTAGACAAGACGTAGTCAAGTAGGCAGATAAATTAATAAGTAGGGAGGAACTTACATTTTATTCCGAGATCTTTTGGCTTTCACGTTTTTATAATGCGTACTAAATTTTCTTTACGGTGGCATGGCACTCAGCAAATTATCCTGCGAAAAGAGACCCTCGATTACCAATACGTTTATGATACCTATTGCCTTTATCATGTTGAAAAATCTATGTATGTCGTGCAGAGAACTAGATGATTGAAAGTTATAGTAGTATAAAGTTATAGTATACCCTTTCATACCCCGCCAGTTCATATCTCGAGAAAATAAAGTGGGCAGGGCTTTGATTGTTTCAAGCCTGAGTTGATACCTACTTTACAAGGTTCATAAAATGACCTACTCAACAAAGTAAATAATTTTGTATTTCTTACGATTTATATCTAGTTCCATCATGGTTTTCTTTCAGACTTTCATTATATCGGTACTTTCTACTTACTGAAAGTTACTAGTTACTAGTTATAAAAATATTGTACTTACAGTTTTTCACAAAAAACACAAATTCACAACACGTAATTTTGCTGGAGCATCAGACACGCGTGGAGTCGCTTTGAAATTCTATGGCGCACTGGCGAGAATCGTACAATCGCGACGCGAATGATTTTTCATACATTTTTCTATGGAGAATTTACGTAAAACATATCTAGATTTTAGGGCTTTAAAAGGGGAAGTCTTTGTTTGTAAAGGTACAAAAAAAGTACAAAATTATATTTATTGGTTTTTTCAGTGTTCAAAAAGTGTTTCTTTTTATCAATTTGTGTTGATTTATTGGGTTAAATCTGAAAAATACGAAGGCACGTTTTCGCATTTTTTCTCAATTTTGTGCGTTTGTTGACGTTTATTATATAACAACTACAGGGTTTTAAGAGTTAAAATTAGCATTAACACAATTTTTGGTCTTTCATTTTAATATGTACAAATTATCGTTGTTATTAATCATATGTATTTACATATGATTAATAACAACGATAATTTGTACATTACCTATTTAGGTTAAATAACCTATTTAGGTTAAATATGAAAAATCGTAACACTCTTTTCGGTGATTTTCACGATCTGGGCCCTTAAGCAATAAAATGGAGCACTAAATACTTGTGTAAAGATAAACTTTTTAGTAACTTTGTATGGTTTATAAAGAGTTTCAGCTCCAACTATGAAGAGAATAATTTATTAATATCTTTAACTGCTGAAAAGGTTGTAGTAACCTAATTATTACCAAATTGTTAATTTTTTTCCACTTTTCACATTGATTAATAGTCTTGATTTATCGTTTTGAGTAAAAGCAATTTGATATAAACTAGAGGTAAGGCACATAATAGAATGTAATTAGAAGATTTATTACTTGCTTCCAATAAGATTGAAAGTCGTAGAGCTACTGAGTTGCATACTAATGTACCTAATACCTATCAAAGTATATTGTGGCGTAAGATTGATCACACTTTTGAACATAGAGGTACCAGAAGCGATTTGACTGTAAAAATTCAATATTTAGGTTTAGTTTTGCAATTTTGAAAACGTTAGTAACCAATTTAGGTCACTAATGGGTTATCACGATGTTCTATTGAGATATTTATAATCAAATTGAGATAAAATATTCGAATGCAAATTTTAAGTGCAGAAAAAAAGTTGATTGACATTATTTAAAAGACTACGCCGTGACTACCGTAAGTACACGATGTATGTACAAATTAAGCTAACAATAGAACAATGTCGGCATAATTAGATATGTTTGCTTATTTCCTATAAAATAATGCTTCCGCTAAGCATTTTAAGTTATTACAATGCTTAATGATATGGTTCAACACATAATTTTATTACTTAATGTAATTCTCAAGTTTACATCTCGAGTATAGTCTCATTAGAAAGGCTTAACGTTTTTTTAAACAAGCAAACGTGGTAAGGCACGTAGGAAGTATTTAATTGTATAATTAATTTATGTATACAGCTAGTAATGATATGTTACACGAGCTTTAATACGGTGAAGGGGAACAGGGATAGAGACCAAGGCCCATGAAGTTCTCACATGCGAAGTACCTACATGACTTCGATCTCAAATGATGAGGTGATAAATTCCCTGGTTGAACTATAAAGCTGCCATTGACAGTCACAGACAGTAGATATATGCCTTTATGACACCCATAAATTAATTTGTTGGTTCCGTGTGATACGAGACAAGACGATCACCTTCAGGCATTTTACATATACTTATCTAATATCTATATTTGCCATAGCCTCGGTTATCTGATTGTCTGTCAACCTGTACACTGTGTGTAGGTCAAAATTAGGCCACCAAGAACACCCCTAATCAATGTGTACTATTATTAAAGTGCCTTTGACTATAATACTCAAGTAATATGCAGATGTATATCTACAAACAATGTGTGTGCTTGACATGAAGTACTAGAGTTATGTTTATAATGCCATTAAGTCCTCAGTACGATGTCGACAAGTGTTTTGCCATATATTAGGCCACAGATGTGTTGGAATATAATTCACTACGATGGGCGACGCGGGTAGTGTTCAACTAATATATTGAGACATTCGCCAATTGTAGAGTTGTATGTGACATTTATAGTGTACATGATAGAAATTATCTGTAATTGCTTTAACAAGACGGTTATTTAGGTATAAATAAGACTTTTATTTATTTTATTTTATTTTACACTTTATGCACAGTTAAAGTACAAAGGCGGACTTAATTCCATAGGCATTATCTAACAGTCAACCTTAGCGTAATGCAGAGATAATTTGTAATGGGTCCTCAAAGGACAAGACATAGAGAAATATGTCCGTACGGAATTATTAATAAACTTAAATACTAATAACTACTTACATAGCTAGTACTTTATATACATATACATATACATATATTACGTCTATAAACCTACATAATATATAACTTACGTATAATAAATAAATATCTGCACATATGAGCTATATACGACTGCAATAAAGGAAAGGAAAGAAAAGATCAGAAATGATTCTGGTTATGAGTCAGGATATAGTTCATATACCTTCTTCCTGAAAACGAAGCGGCTGGTTGACATCCTGATTTCCAAAGGGTTCCATTCCAGAGAAGAATAGATTGTACATACGAGTAGAATAAAGAGTGAACAAGGCTATACGTGTGAGAAGGACAATGTAAAACAAGATTGTTTGATGAGCGCAAGTCTTTGTTGTGATAATACAGGTATTTTACTGTATCACACATATAGCTGAAGAAAACCTTAGATAATTATTTTTATTGCCGCAAGGAAGTATCAAGTGTCTAGGTGTTAGACGGTATAATGTGAAATTAATTATGGAGCAGCCGTAATAGTTACTCCATGAAATGAATTTGTAGACTTTATAAATAATTGGTTTACTTGTCGTATGTACATAATATTTTATTGCAAAGATTGCGAAACCACATTAGACTAGCCACATTAGACTTGCCCGTGTTCAAGCGCGTCGTGCGGCGAAGTGAACGCGTGCGCTGACACGCTGTATTTTCGGACCCCCCCGAGCCGCCGCGTACCTACGTAGTTGTATGTAGGCACCTATTATTAAAGGTGTTAAGAGGCTCTATCAACATCTCCAGGGCCGAAGTCTCGAAGAAGATAAACTGACGAAGCCTTGACAAATATACATCCCAGAAATGGCAATAGGCACGTGGGAGTTAAACAGTTGGCGAAATATAGGAGCAGTAAGCGACTCTCATTTGCCATTTGGATTTTGCATTTTCAGAAAAGAGTTCATTTCTCGTCAAAATATGTTGAGGGTATTAAAGTGGACATAAAAGTCCACAAAATTCCATGATGGATCTTTTAATGGATTTTGGTAGGAAACAAGTGACGTATAAGTACAAAGGCCACACACGTTTGTGGGTGGCCCTTGTACAAATGCATGTTACAAATGCATTCATTATTCTCGATGACTAAGTATTTGACAACAATAGTAACTATTGCCAATGGATATTCATAAAGGTCAAATGTTCAAAGTAATATTGGATTATTCGGCTTAAGTCAGATTCCGTTTAGACAGATTCTGTCCTTCTTCTTTATGTGGAAGTAACTAAAATATTGGAACGAAGGGAAATAGTTACTAACAATTTAGTCTATTTGTGAGTTTATATCGCTAACAGTTTGTTATAATATGCTTTTTATTATATCTACCTACTATTTTCATGACGTAAGCTTTGTAAATTCCTTTGATGGTCATAACCATAGATTCAAGCTAAATTCCGGAGTCCGAATTTTGCTGAGCGCGTGGCTGATGACTTTTTAGGTTACCTGTGGCGCTCCGCAAAAATCGGGTTTCCAGACACTCTCATACCGAACAACTTTTCTTGTCCTGCACCTGGAGCTAGTTAGGAATAACTAAGTCCTTCTGTGCCTCAACTAATCAAGCATTACGCTTGACATTGGCGAAATCATCGATGAACATCGATGGAGCAACGTTTTTAAAAAAGAAGAAGAATAAGCTAAATTCCTACCATTTACACAGCAATGGCAGTCGAATACCAATTTTACTGCCTCGGTGGTGCAGTGGCATGAGTGTGCGACTGCCGTCCCTAAGATCCCAAGTTCGATTCCGGGTCGAATCAAATTATTTGTGTGATCCACAAATGTTTGTTTTGGAGTATGGGTGTTTTCTATGTAAAATGTATGTATTTAGAAATATTATAAGTATATTGTATATAGAAATATTAATATATCAGTTGTCTAGATCTCATAACACAAGCTTATTTTAGCTTAATTTGGGGTAGATGACATGTGTGAGAATGCTAAAAAAAATGCCCCATTTCATCTTTATTGGGCAAGTATATAGGAAACATTGTTGAACGAAAGAACCTGAATTTCAATAGCGAGAACCAATGGTAACCTACAATACAATCTATGCAGTCTGGGATTATTCTTAAATTCACCACTTAAATTTGTTCAAGACTATCTCGAAGCACTTCTTATTTCCAAGAAAAAAAACAAATTTTTAACGTGATTTACATTTCAAACTAATGCGTTTAATCGTACTATGCCAATTAGGTACGGTGTAATCGGACCAAATAAGTAATGTGCTATGCGTATGAGTGGACGTTACCTATATTGTAAGGAATCTTAAAAAGGTAATTATTACAAATAGCCTCTTTGAAGTGTAATAGGTGTAACCATGAACCAAAAACACTTAAGAATAAGTATGTAAGCAAAGTCACATACCTTAGGTACATTTCAGACCCACGGTACCCCTGGCCATACCCCTGGTGGTACCGTAGGTCTTTTAAAGTTAAACGGTACCACCGAGTAAGTAACCCTAGTGATGTGTTGACCTACCTGTGACTAACGAAATATGGGTACAATAAACAGCTCCGTCTACCTTATCAAAGCATAAAACAGAAGAATCTATATGACATTTTTCCCTCTGAACACGTGGTCCGACTGCTTTGTTCGACTAACGGACCACGTGAACATTTTTTTCCTGTTGGGTCGGTTAATCCGACGTTTCCTTATCGTAAAAGTACTAGGAGTACAGAACTACAAACTCGCCAACTCTTATCTCGCTCAGTTTGGTTTATTCAAAATGTGTTCGAAGAAGTTTTGTTCAGAAACCGCTGAGCCTTGATTTCTCGAGACGCAGGCCTGTGGTGCCGCTCCAGGCGCCTCCTTGTGCCATTGGAACAATGGCTCTCGCTTCCAGGTCCCATGGAGGGGTCGCGGCTAGGAGACATGCAGCCTCTCGGGAGATCGTGCGGTACCCTCTTATTGTTCTGACGGCCAAGGTCCTCAACGATCTGTGTAAAATAGCAGCGTTGTTGGCCGCCCATACGGGAGCCCCGTACACGGCCATACTCCGCACGATCTCCAGGTACAGTCTCCTGCAGGAAGCGTTGGGTCCCTTTAAGTTGGGCATCAGTATCATAAGTTGGGGACCAAACTTCGGAAATGTGGTCCGAAGTTCCACCGGCCATCGAGTACGAGCCCCAGATACTTCATGGAGGGCTCGATGCCGATGCTAACGCTCCCTACATTTATGCTGGATCCTGGAGGTGGCCCGGTGAAACACAGAGCCTCGGACTTATTCAGTGCCCCGTCCAGTCCCAGCCGCCGTATACGACCCACGACTTCAGCAACCCCAGTCGTGACCTTGAGTGTTGCCTCCTGGTGCGTTGCTCGCCACGCCGTGACGAGGGTATCGTCCGCTTAACAAGTTACGCTGACGCCCTCAGACAACGCACCCCGCAACACCCAGTCGTATCCGATGTTCCACAGGTCCTAGGACCGACCTCTGAGGAACACCGCACGACACATCTCGCCAAGCTGGCCCGAGCCAGCTAGGGTAAGTTATGGCCCTCTCGGATAAATATGCCCCGACAATGCGACGGAGGTAGAGAGGCACTCCGTGGTAGATCACTGCCTCTCTAACGCAGCTCCAAGGTAAGGTGTTAAAGGCGCCCCGCGAGACTGCTTCCTCCGCCAGGGTCTTCACGCGCATGATCGCGCTGACAGTGGACCGTCCCTGACGGAAACCGTACTGGTTGTCCGCCAGGTCTGGGCCCACACGTGTGAGATGCTCGACGAGGCGTTCTGCGATAATTTGCTCAATGAGCTTACACACCTCGTCGAGCAGCACGATCGGCTGGTAACCGGATGGTGAGTCCACCGGCCGCCCCACTTTCCGGATCAGGACCAGTTTCCCCGTCCTCCACACCTTGGGAAACTGGCCCCTTTCGAGGCATGTGCTGAAGAGCCCCCTCAGTCGAGGCCCGAGTTCCTCGAGTGCCAGGACCCATACACGGCCCGGAATGCCGTCGGGTCTAAGGGCAGTGGTTTTCCGGCGACTATTTAACTATCTGAACGCAGCAATTTCCTTTAATTATAAGGGATTGTTTGTGTTTGAAAATGGTGCCTATTCTAAGATTCTCACTTGGACTTTTTAAAGCAACAATTTAAATTAGAATTAATGAATTTACAATATTATTAACCATACTGACTCTTCTGACTGCCTCGGTGGCTCAGTGGTATGAGTATTCGACTGCCGCCCCTGAGGTTCCGCTCTAACGTCCGTTATCGCGCGTCGCTGGTTACAAGCAGAACGTATTTCCAGTGGCGCCTAACGTAACGTGACTTCAATAAAACTTTAGCGTGAAGAGAAGTTTTCAAATTATTTCAGACAATGTCCATAGATGGTTAGTAACAAAAATCTTATAGCCTATGTTAGTATAATTCTCAATTTAAAATTTATGTTATTGGTAATTAATAATTATCAAATTAATATTTATCAAATTTAAATTACATAGTACATTATTTCATTACATTATATTTATTTAATTAAATTTAAGTTAAAGATCAATTTTAGTTATAGTCACATAATGAATTATCAGAATTAATTTCACAATAATAAAATTCATAAAAAATAGGTAATATATAATAAATAATAATATATAAAATAAAATAAGTACAGTAATCACAATTTCATTATTACCCAACCATGTGTACAATGTGCAACCCACAACAGTGACTAATATAAGGACAGTCCAGCCTATCAGCGAGCGCCTTCAGCATGCTGTTGGGGCTCCCCCGCACTCCTCTTACAAGTGAAGCCCGTCTCTTGCGCATTGTTGCATAAAAACAATCCACTCTCGCTTCAGCGAACATTGTCGACGCACTGCAATAGCGAGGGAACCCCAACATCATCCTGAACGCGTTATTGAACTGAACGCGAAGGGCACCATATATATATATATATATGTTAGGACAATCCACACAACGCCATCTAGTCTCAAACTAAGCAAAGCTTGTGATATGAGTACTAGATAAACTGATATAAATACTTATATACATTTTTTTTTTGTAAATACATACATATTATACATAGGAAACATCCAGACTTCAGTACAAACGTATGTGTCATCACACAAAGTTTGTCCCGACCGGGAATCGAACCCGAGACTCCGGCGTCGAAAGCGGATACACTACCGACCACGCCACCGAAGCAGTCAATATGATTTTTGCGTGTAGTCCGCCCACAGGCTGCAGGTGTAAAATGTGGTGCAAAAGGATCTAAATAAAGTCTTTTTGACTTCTAATGAGCATCGTGCAAACCTGCGAATTACCATGTTAGCTCTAACAGCTAGCGCCCTTCGCTCCCGCTCAACATCTGCATCGTCTTTCAAGTAAGGTGTGACAATATGGCCTAAGTACTTGAACTTATCGACCCTTTCTAATAGAGAGCCATTTAGTGTTATAGATGGCATTTCTACCACTTTTCTTGCCCCTCCCTGAAAAGCCATACATTTACTCTTTTTGACATTATATAATAAGCCATGAGTAGTCGCATACAACTACAAACGTTTTTATTAATTTTCTAAGCCCACAGAAGGAGGCCAGTTCACCAGTTCCATCATGGCAACCATTACCTTACCTTGTATTAAGAAATTAACGATATTATACCTTATAATAAACGTATTCATATTAGAGACATGCGAGCATACTGAATTAACCTCCAGTGACATGTATAGTCAGTAATATTCTATAAGCTAAGCACACTGCTTCCTGCTCGATTAGACATGCCTGACAATCGCACAATGCGACCCACGTTCGTATGTCATGTTGAGGTGCTCACGATGACGCTATCAATTAAATTATCAACAATCCTATTCAGCCGCCTGTTTGACAATTTCACTGATAATATTTTCGGTGGTTTAGCTTCATTTGTATTAACGTATACCTATTGGAGTTTGTACCGTACCAGCCTAGCATAAATGTCAACTGTCTGTGGAGTACTTAAAATTAATTTTACTCTCTTTTCACATTGATGTTTTTCAAGGGATTTTTTTTTTTTTTTTTTTTATATTTAGGTCGACAAATTGACGCCACTCGCCTGATGGTAAGCTGAGGCGACGTCTGGCAATTGAGGGCGACTCTCACAGTACACAGGAATACTATAGAGAGTGGCCCTCAACTTGACGACCCTGTAATGTGCCTCTTCACGCTTCGCTTAAAGAGCCCAGGGTTATATGTTGGAGGAAACACGTGCGCAGGCAGGGCGTTCCAAGCCACCATCGTTCGGCAGAGAAACGATCGTTTAAAACGCTCGGTTCTCGCGAAGACGGTTTCCACGGTATGAGGGTGACATCTCTGCCCGGCACGTGTTGTTCGGGATCGGAAGGGAGAGGGTGGGATCAGGTTGAAGAGCTCTTCAGAACACTCACCGTGGTAAATACGGTAGAACGCGGCCAAGGAAGCAATTGTTCGGCGCTGGGCTAGCGGCTCAAGGCTTCCCGTTACCTCCGGACAGTCTATAATGCGAACAGCGCGTCGCTGCATAGCGTCGAGTGCGTCCAGCAAATACTTCGCGGAGCCGTCCCAGAGGTGAGAGCAGTATTCAACGCAGGGTCTAATCTGCGTTTTGTACAGCAGACACCTCTGGTGCGGTGTAAAGAATCGCTTTACCTTGTTCAGTATTCCTAGTTTCCGCGAAGCTAGCCCAATACATCTCTCAATGTATTTTGTGTTATTGAGCTCTCGACGAACGTCTATGCCAAGGATGTCTAGATTGTCCTTTATTGGTAATATTGCATTCTGAAGAGTGGGTTGGGGAAGGAAAGGGGATTTTTTCGCTGTAAATGCACACGCCTGTGTTTTGTGGGCATTGAACTCGACCAAGTTCTCGGCACCCCATTAGGAGATACTGTCGAGGTTTCGGTCGAGATCACCCACGAGATGTCGTCTCTCCTCCTCTATCACAGATCGCCCCGCCGTCGGACGAACCGAGTAACTCCCGTGCAATGTACTGTCATCTGCATAGCAATGAATGTTCCCGAGGGAAAGCATATCATTGATATGCAGAAGAAAGAGAGTTGGTGACAGTACGGACCCCTGCGGTACCCCGGCATTCACTTGCAAAAAGCGAGAAGCCTGGCCATCGCAGAGAACCCGCACTCGGCGCTCGTTTAAAAAACTGGCAATCCAGCTGCACAGTTGAGGAGGTAGACCATATGCCGGAAGCTTGGAAAGGAGCGAAGCATGCCAGACCCTATCGAAAGCTTTGGCGATGTCCAGGCTAATAGCCAAGGACTCGCCGAACTTTTCCATAGCCTCACCCCATACATGCGTGACGAATGCCAGGAGGTCACCCGTTGATCGTTTTGGCCTGAAGCCATATTGCCGATCATTGATTAGCGAGTGATCCTCCAGGTATCGCATGAGCTGCTTATTAATAAGAAGCTCGAGCACCTTGCAAATGACTGAGGTGACAGCTATGGGTCGATAGTTGCCTGGATCGGATCGATCCCCTTTCTTGGGGATCGGTTGTACGTTCGCCTCCTTCCAGGCCTCCGGCACGAGGCCTGTAGAGTATGACAGGCGGTACAGACGCGTTAATACTGGAGACAACTCAGCAGCACATTTTCGTAGCACCACCGCCGGAATGCCGTCAGGGCCACTGGCTTTCCGCGTGTCGAGTGACCGCAGCACTGCCCGTACATCACATTGCCTGATAACAATATCAGGTATAGTGTGGCCACAGTTGGCGATGGCGGGGGGCTGCAGGCCACGGTCATGGACCCGGGAATTAGCCGCAAAGAGGTCTGCGAGCATGTCCGCCTTCTCTTGGGCTTTGTGAGCCAGTGATCCATCAGGAAAACGCAGTGGTGGCAGCGAGGGTTGAACAAAATTTGACTGTACGGCTTTGGCCAGTTGCCAGTATCCACGGCTGCCCGTGGGATGGGATGTGAGCTCCTGACCAAGCCGCGCGACGCGCTGGGCATCCGCTCTCTTGAAGGCCCTCTTGCTGAACCTAGTGGCCCGATTGTACGCTGCTTTGAGGCGGTTCACGTTCGGGTCACGTGCCGCCCGAGCCCTGACCCAGGCGCGATATGCCGACTGTTTTTTCTGGACAGCCTCGGCACATTCACGCCCGAACCAGGGGCGAGTTTTGCGGATGCTGGCGACATCAGTGAAAGGGATATAATATTCTATCCCTAGACTGATCTCGCCAGCAATGGCAGCAGCGCTATCCGAAGGCGCCTTCCCTACAAAGCGAGCAGGCGGTGGCACTTGGAAGCTGGCGTGCACCACACAGT
Organism: Nudaria mundana; assembly: GCA_963556515.1. NCBI lineage: Eukaryota > Metazoa > Arthropoda > Insecta > Lepidoptera > Erebidae > Nudaria > Nudaria mundana. The sequence continues at coordinate 7,054,723 of OY748288.1, read as the reverse complement.
GGTCGGATGTGCCCAGTGGGGCGCGTACCGACACACTGTACTCGGCTGGGCGACTCGTCAGCAGTAGATCCAGCAAGGCGGGCGTGTGGTCTGACCTGTCAGGTATCCGGGTGATCCCCCGTACCATCTGGGTCAGCCCGTGGGAGAGAGCGAATGCATGGGCGGTTCGTCCCGCATGATCGGTCCTAAGGGACCCCAGCCACTCAACGTGATGACCGTTAAAGTCCCCCAGGAAAACCAGGTCAGCGTTCGGGAACCGCACCTGCGCATCGTCAGCCATCTCGCTGAGGTATTCGAAAAGCCTTGTTGTCCCAGTGTCCCCTGTGTGGGAGCGGTAGACGCACACGTAGATCTGGCTCATGGAGCCATGATCCACGTGCAGCCAAAGGACGGAGTAGGAGGGGTTCTCCAGACAGCGCAACCGGCGGCAGCAAACATCCGCCCTAACGAACACGCACACCCCGGCTTTATCGCGGAATTGTTCCTCAATGATATAGCCCGGGTAACAGAGGTACGACGTGTCGTCAGGGCGGCGTATCTGTGTCTCCGTTAGGAACATCACAGAAGGCCGTGCCGACTCCAGGTGATGGTGGACGGTATCGAGGTTTGCATGGAGTCCGCGGATATTCGCGAACTCCACCTCAAACGAAGTCAACTTTGTGGGGTTTCTAGGGGCCGCTGTGTACCGTCTATTCTCTTGTTGCACTGTCATTGTGAAATATGGGGAAGCGTGAAGACAGGGCGATATTTGGTGCGGCAGTAAGTGACAAAGTGCAGAGGCTAGCTTCGCCTAGAATCGTGTGGTTAGGTCGGAGCCGACCCGCCGGACGGAAGGGCTCCCAAACCCCCCTGATGCAAGGCCGCCGCTACCCCACACCGGTTACCACCCGTGGCGGCGACCCCACAACAGGATTATGCGCAACATGTGGGGCAGCCTACTGGGGTGGTTGGTCCCAGGCGGGCCCCATGACTATGTTGCGGGCGGCCGCGGCAACGCCGTTGCTAAGGGTCTCCCTGGCCGGCGAATCGACCCACACCACCCACACTAGACTCCGCTTCGCCCCCACTGGACCCCTGCCTGCCGCACCATACACCGCCCCGGGCCCGGCAGTGCAGCTGCTGAACCCCTAACGCAACCCAGCCTGGGCTGGGTTACTTGGGGGGCTTTAGCACAGCTGCACGGTGGTACCCCCCCGGACCAACACCCACCTGGTATCCACGTAGGGGCCAAAGCCACCACATGGGTACCGTAATATACGAACCTCGTCCGTTAATCAGCAGGTGCGCCACTAGCAGGTGAGGTCGCTGGGGCCCGATAGATGTAAGAAGGGCCCCTTTGCACCCCAAAAATTTGGCCAATTTTTTTGCCCTTGTTCGCTTTATAACAGATTCGCTTTAGGACAGAATCGCTTTATGACAGATTCGCTTGGCAAAAGTACAGACAACTCGACAATAATTAATTGAACCATTTATTGATATTTAACTTAAAAAAAACAAAGGCTTCTTGGCACGTTCAAGTCAACGTATTAAATTTACCCTGCACAAGCGTTCTAAACATTCCAATACAGTAATTTCGTTTTTCAGTGCACTAGTAATAATCAGGTCAATTTTAACACCTTTCTCCTTTAACTTTAAACTACGCCGTTTCCCTTTACAAAAGGTTTCTATCCTTCTTAAATTTCTGTCTTGATACTGGGCTTCCTTTTTGAGTAACTGTATGAATCGATACAACGGTGGCTTTACAGGAATTCTGTTTTTAAGGCGGCCATGCCACCCTTCAACTGGGTTATTCTTTCGAAATATTTCTTTGTAGCAACTGAATTTATCAGCAGTAATTAATCCAATCCATTGTTTTGAGAAATAGTCTCTGAACACAGTACATTCATCAGAATCGCTATTTAATTCATGAATTGTTTGGTTTTGGTTTTGATAGATAAACTGAAGTAGTTTTGTATGCTCGGAAACTTATTGGAAACATACCAACTATACATAACATAAATTGAAAAGAAAGTACCAGGGCAACAGAAATGTAAGCATCAAATCTGCTAATACGTTTCCATGAATTGCGTTTAAGTGTGAGTCTACTTAATGATTTTGTTATTCTTGATAATTATTCGGTAAACATTTGTGACGGAATATATGTGTTTTCTATGTTGCATTAAAGAACGTCTATACCTCTCGTGTTTGAATAGGCACTATTTTTGTGTACTTAACTGTACAATTTCTGCCGTAAAGCGAATGTCATAAGGCGATTCTGTCCTAAAGCGACTCAGGGATTTTTTGGTAATCAGTAACTTACTAGATGCCTCGTAGATGTAGCAGAATCTTGTGTTACCTTCTGCTAAAGACTGCTTTCCAGTTCACAAGGGAACGACTGTTCTCTTTTACAAAAATCGCGACAGGATTTAACTCTTACCACCCAGGTATGGTAATATTGTAACTACAAAAATAACGCTGAATTGATTATGATGTTGAATTTAGAACGGAAATCTCAGTTCAGTTAATGAACTCAATCTTCTTATAGTTACCGTGAAGTTTGAATATTTTGCCACTAAGCCGACAAGCAGAATAAGCGGCTTACGAAATTCTAATTTAATTTCCTAATAATGTTATTTCGACATGTTATTGTGGCCGTATTATATTCTGGCATATAAACGTGGAGAATTAGGAATTATTATAATATTAGATGTACGTTTTTTGTAACACCTACTTCTTATAAAATATACGAGTATCTCATCCTTTCTAGTCAAAATCTGTTCGTTTTGTTCATCAACTTAACTCTTTCAACATTCCACCAACGTGTGGAGTGCCGTGTCTTCACCGGAAGTCTCGCAGTGTTGACACGCGGGTGTGACCTCACGGTGCATGCGAAACAGATACTCACAGAAGCATCCGTGCCCGGTGATGATCTGTGTCGCACGACACGTGAGGTCACCGTGCTGCCTCAGCAGCCACTCCTCCAGTCTCACCACCGCAATAGTGGTGGTTCCCCACTTTGGATGCTCAAATCGCACCTTCCGTGTCTCCATGAGATCCTGGTGGAGTTGGGACCGCTGAGCCTCGATTTCTCGAGACGCAGGCCTGTGGTCCCGCTCCAGCGCCTCCTATTGCCATTGTAACAATGACGCAAGGGCTTTTGCTTCCAGGTCCCATGGAGAGGTCACAGCTAAGAGACATGCAGCCTCTAGGGAGATCGTGCGTTACCCTCTTATTGTCCTGACGGTCAGGTCCTCTACGATTTGTGTAAAATAGCAGTGTTGTTGGACGACAGTCTCGCCGCCCATACGGGAACCCCGTACATGGCCGTGCGCCGCACAATCCCCAGGTACAGTCTCCTCCAGGAAGCGTTGGGTCTCTAAGTTGGGTATCAGTCGCGAAAGCGAGGCTACTACCCCCGTCACTTTGGGGACCAAATTTCGGAAATCTGGTCCGAATTTTCACCGGCTATCGAGTACGAGCTCCAAATACTTCATTGAGGGCTTGATGCCGATGCTAACGTTCCCTACATTTATGCTGGATCCCGGAGGTGGCCCGCGCCGAGGTCCGTGAAAACACAGAGCCTCGTCTTATTCAGTGCCACGTCCAGTCTCAACCGCCGTATCCGACCCTACAAAAACTCCTGAAAAATATGATATTTGGGAAAATAATTAAGCGAAGTTTTTATCTAATTTTCTTTTTAAGGATATTATATTTACAATCAAAATATAAACATGTTGCAACAAAATGTTCGTAGATTATTTTATAAAACTTAATGAATTCTGCTACTACAATGAAATACAATAAGATGACTTTAAGCCACCCGTAAAATTTTCATAAATTTTTATTTTACGTTTCAAAGTTATTCAGTATACCAATTAGGCAAAATTAAGAACATTACGTTTTATAGTTTATTTTGGAGATTACTAGTAGGTAGGTACATAAATTCTACTGAATTCATGTGTGGCAGAAGTAAAAAAAAAAAAAGGTGTTTTAAGTCTAAGGTTCAACTTGATGAAATATTTCAGATACCAAACTAGGTTATGCATTCAAGTCTTTTTACCTCTAGACCACACATATTTAAACACCGTGAAACTTTTAGTGCTCTTAGGTCCTGGAATTATTAAGTCAGTAGGTAGTTTACCAAGGTCCTCTAATTTTGATTTTGATCCAGTTTTAAGCACATATTTTCATAGTTTCTAGAACTTAAATCGATTTACATTGTTCGTGTGAAAAATTTTATGAACAAAAATATCGAAACACACTGAACTTACAACTTGTTACAATTAACATTAAAAGTACAATTATTTTTAAAATAAAAATAATATTAATCCTTAATAAAAGTATCCCGCAGAAGTTTTTTTGGTTGTATAGCAGCAGGACCAAAACGCCTATCAGCCTCTTTCATGAACGCATTCTCTATTTGTTTGATAACTTGATCAAAGAACAATGCAGTAACACGAGACTGCAAAGCAGATTTAAATTTCATTTCCAATTGAAAATCGACGACACAAGATTGTATTTCAGACTTAGATCCAGGACTAAACCTCCACAGCGAAAGCATGTGTTGAAAAATTTTACTATCTTTGCATTCTGCTTTAACTACATCAGGTTTAATAAGACTAATATTTGCTGTATAAGATTCACTAATTGGTGGGTAACCAACGATCAAACTAGCGCTCAAATATTCCGGCTCTCTGAGTGTAATTACTGATGTGGCACAGAAAGGAAGAAACCTGCTGTAATTATCTACATCAGCTATGACGTCAAACATTTGTTCTCTTGTAAACCTGAAATGTATAAAAGGAAATTTGTCAAACCTTCACTTTGATTTTTATAAGTATTGTATAAAAACATTCACTGGACCTGACTTGGACATTTTTTTAATGATTGTGATTCCTTTCTCTTTCTTGGGTTGGTCTTGCGTTTTGATGAAACCTGAGTCTATTCCGTGTGGGAATACTGACCCCGGGTTGACGGAACGGAAGTGAATGAATAATTATTTACAACATCTGCTAAAAATAGTTAAAAAAATAATTATTTATCGGTGTTTTTTTTTTCAAGAAATAGTAAGGTATTATTATTAAACAGGTGATAAGTAGGTACTTACTCAATTCCGTGAAGTAAAAGTATGGTATATTCAAATAGAAAACGGATTTTTTAAATTACTAAGCTCCTTTAACTACTACTAACTTTTTAAAATAATAAGAACAATATACTTACCCGACCATCTGCTTTTTACTATATTCAATATTAAGTGGCCTACTCTTTGGAGCTTTAAAAAAACTTCGTTTTTGTGGCTGGTTCATTAGACACCGGCTGCGTACAAAGCTAATCAACTTGTTAGTGGAATATCCCTGAAAACTATAAGAAAATTGAATAAATTTAGAACAATATGAATACGAAATGTCTAAGAACATGTCTCTGTCTAAGGGGTTGCATGAGTTGCGTTTATAGAACAATGCTTAAAATCTTCGAAGCAATACACTTACAGCAGTGAGTATGGATGATATAAAAAAAACAACACAGGGTTCCGTAGTTACCCATAATAGCCTCTATAACTCCTGAACTAACAAAGCTGTCCAATCCGCTATAGTTTTCCTTGAAAGTTCAGTACCTATATGGACTACCATCATGTTTTTTTTCAGGTTCATCACGCCAGCCGTTTAGATTTGAGAGGGAGGGGACGCCCTGTTTTTGCAAGAACATGGTCTTCAAAGCTAAATATTTTGCAAAATTTCATAAAACAAAATATTTTAGCAACCTGTCAATGTTTTTAAAAGGCCTATCCAATGATACCCCACACCATGAGATAGACGTGAAAAAAAAATTTATTTCCACTTTACATGTAGGGGAGGTACGCCAAAAAACTGTTTTTTAAACATTTTATTTTTGTACTTTGTCGGCTTAGTAAATATAAATATCCATGCAAAGTTTTATGTTTCTAGCACTAACCGTTTGGAAGGAAAACCGAGGACGGACAGACATGACGAAACTATAAGGGTTCCGAGAATATTACCACGGAACCCTAAAAACCACAATACAAGTAGGTATATTTTTATTTAATTTTTCTCTGTCTGCCTGTATTTAAACGCTAATTTCTTACAGATTTTCTTGTGGTTTTCACGGATACCTAGATTTAAACTCATCTGATGGTAACAATGACCGAATTTGAATCATCAAAACTGGATAGCATATAGAAGTTATCGAGATTTGCTAGCAATTAATAATTTACGACATACATATGACAATACTCCTTGTTCTAAAGAAATAAATACAATGTGTAGGTACTTACATGGCACAAACATGCTTCCCTAGAAGCTGACTACAGAAAATTGATAAAATCATAATATAGCTACGCGTTATTGATTTGTCTTTAATTTTTTATTAAACTTTAGAAATTTTGATATCTATTTAGCTTTGAACACGTTTTGAAGAAAATTGTCTGACTGACATTTTATAATGATGAAGAAACACGTCAAATCTGAATTACAAAAAGTTTGTATGCATGCTTAATTTTTTTTTTCTGGAACAGCTTTTTTTTTTTTTTTTTTTTTTTTAATTCCGCGGCCCAAGGCCGCGGCCGCTCTAACGTCCGTTGCCGGGCGTCCCTGGTTACTAGCAGAGGGTATGTCCAGTGGCGCCCGGCGGACTTTGACCACCCCTGTGGTCTCTGCGGGTGTTTGGTCGGGACGAGAATCCCGCGTCATTGGGGTCGGGTTTTATCCCGCGTCAGTGAGTGAATCTGGTTGCGTGCTATGGGGCAAAGGCCCCGCAGCACGCAACCCTTCTAGCCTGCTTCTGTAAGGACGGTGGGTGGCGATCCCGCCGTCCTCAGGCCCCGATCATGGAGGACGATAGTCTTGGGCGTAGTCGCGTAGTCTGGGGCGGCCTGGCCGCCGACTACGGAACTCGGCGGGGAGGGTACGCTCCCTCTCCCTCCCGGCCGCCTCCTTCGCGAGCATGACTTGCTCGCAGAAGGACACGGCCGCGTTCCACCTACTCCCGCTGGATACCATGGCTTGAAGCATGGTCCCCAGCGAGAGGGTATCCACGCCCAGACCCACTACGAGGTCCCGGCGCTGACTCGCCCACGCTGAGCACTCCACCAACGTGTGGAGTGCGGTGTCGTCGTCGGAAACCTCGCAGTGTTGACACCGGGGTGTGACCTCACGATGCATGCGAAACAGATAGCTACCGAAGCATCCATGCCCGGCAACCATCTGCGTCGCACGGTACGTGAGGTCACCATGCTGCCTCTGCAGCCAATCGTCCATGATCGGTCTCACCGCCGCGATGAAGATGGCACCCCCCTTGGGTTGCTCAAGTCGCACCCTCCATGACTCCATGAGATCCTGGCGGAGTTGGGACCGCTGGTCCTCGATTTCTCGAGACGCAGGCCTGTGGTCCCGCTCCAGCGCCTCCTTGCGCCATTGGAACAATGACGCAAGGGCTCTCGCTTCCAGGTCCCATGGAGGGGTCCCGGCTAGGAGACATGCAGCCTCTCCGGAGATCGTGCGGTACCCCCGTACGGTTCTGACGGCCAAGGTTCTAAGTGGTCTGTTTAACAGAGTCACGTTCCCCTTGACCGCCAACCTATCAGCCCATACGGGAGCCCCGTATAGGGCCATACTCCGCACGATCCCCAGGTACAGTCTCCTGCAGGAGGCGTTGGGTCCCTTTAGGTTGGGCATCAGTCGCGAAAGCGCGACCGATGCCTGCGTCACCTTGGGGACCAAACTTCGGAAATGTGGTCCGAAGTTCCATCGGCTATCAAGTACGATCCCTAGGTACTTCATCGAGGGCTTGATGCCGATGCTAACGCCTCCCACATTTATGCTGGAACCTTCTGGTGGACCGTTCCGAGGTCTGTGAAAACACAGAACCTCGGACTTGTGCAAGGCCACCTCCAGTCCCAGCTGCCGTATCCGACCCACGACTCGAGCAACACCCGTCGTGACCTTGAGTGCTGCCTCCTGGTACGTTGCACCCCGCGCCGTGACGAGGGTATCGTCGGCGTAGCACGTTACGCCGACACCCCTAGGCAACGCACCCCGCAGCACCCAGTCGTAGCCGATGTTCCACAGAAGCGGCCCCAGGACCGACCCCTGCGGAACACCGCACGACACATCCCGCCGAGCTGGCCCGAGCCAGCTGGGGAAAGCTATGGCCCTCTCCGAGAGATAGGCCCCGACAATACGACGGAGGTAGAGAGGCGTTTCGTGATACACGAGCGCCTCCCTAACGCAGCTCCATGGCAAGGTGTTGAACGCGTTGGCGATGTCAAGAGACACCGCCACCACCACCTTGCCCTGCGAGACTGCTTCCTCCGTCAGGCTCTTCACGCGCATGATCGCGCTCACGGTGGAGCGTCCCCGACGGAAACCGAACTGGTTATCCGCCAGGTCTGGCCCCACACTCGTGAGATGCTCGACGAGGCGTTCCGCGATAATTCGCTCAAAGAGCTTACACACCTCGTCGAGCAACACGATCGGCCGGTATCCGGACGGTGAGTCCACCGGCCGCCCCGCCTTACGGATCAGGACCAGTTTCCCCGTCCTCCTTTCTGGAACAGCTTATGATATTTATACACAATAATGATCGGGTCCTTTATAAATATCTCCGGGTCAATGTCAGTTGCGTGCTTTGGGGTTTCAGCCCACGTACCCCATCACTCCCCGAGACGCGGGAACAACATGACCTCAAAGATACGACCCAACCTCTCAGAAAGGCCGCATAGGTAGCCGAAGACAGCATAGCGTCCTGGTCTTATCCTTACAAGGGCGTGCCCGGGACGCCCAGCAATTGCACGTCTGCCGTGGCCATAGCTATAGCGGAATAAATGGATCCAAGTCATCCTCACTTGAATGTCGTGCACTGCTGATAGATAAACGAATTCTTGTCGAGGTTGCTTTAGCTCTAAGGCTAGCGGAGTATTGGTCAAATGGCAGAATGTTCCTCCTGGAAAGGGCACAGTTGCTGGTTAGAGTCCAACCAAGGCTATCACTAGTAAAGAACGTACAGATAAGTAACTAATTAGTAAAATAACATTTACTACTCTGATGTACACAAGGAGATAAACGAAGTTATGAAGTTTACTAAAATACCCAACAGAACATAAACTGTCCGAATGTACTGCCAAAACTGTACAGCTCAAAGTTTCCTAATTAGGCAGAAGTATCAAAAAGTTTCGGAAAGGCAAATAAGTTAAGTTTAGTACTTCAATTGCGAGAACAGCTTCTCTTCCATACTATACTATATCGCAAAACTTAAATCTGGGAAAAGATCTTTATTTTCTTCGTGTTTCAAACAAAAATCAATCCAGAATTTGCAATTATTGATTAAAATCATCTATTTAACGTTTAGTGTCGTGTTAGTGTAGTTTACTAACACGACTCTTAGTTTAGCCTACGACCTTGCGTACCGACATGCATGGCACCAAGAGCTAATTAAACCTATGTTTGACTAGTAATAGGCTAGCAATTTTATTTTATAAATAAAGTTTGAAACTATTCTAAGTACTACTCGTACTAACTTAGAATAGTATCAAACTTGAGAACTACGTAGCTTGGTCCACTTTACCGTGAAAACTTAAGTGATGGTTTTTTATTCCCTGCTGCTTGTGAGTGTTATATTTTTTTTACTGCTGTTAACACTTGATTAACAGATATAATAATTAATTTATTAATGTTATGCAAAATTAACGAGCTGTCAAATAATAATTGTCACCTTTTAATGAATCATAGTAATATCAAAAGATACAAATTAATTAAACAAATAGGTGCATTATTAACGGATCTGGCATCACACAGGTGATACCTAATTTCTTCTAAGCCATAGAAGTAGTAAGAATCCTAGGACAATACATTTATCATGAGGCTACACTTGGACAGTTTTAAAAGGACCTAAATCATAATATTAGAACAAGTAGGTACAAGTGGATTTTAACCTTTTACAATTTAATGTACTACAAGTTCTACCAAGGGTCGACTATCGAAGGTATAAATAATAATATTTATAATTATAATCAATTAGTAGACGCCATAGTGGATGATAAATTAACTTCCGTTGTTAGTTCGCGTGTTACCGTACGATAAGTACTTACCTATTCATATTTTTCACTATCTGACAGTACAATCTGATTCTCCAAGAAGTTTCTTAGTAGGTACTTTATAAGTTAAAGGTTCTTTAGGTGAACGGCTATCCCCCGATTACGTGAGACGACCAAAGTTATGGACGATATGTCCCTGACACAGAGGTGCATACAAACTCAAACTTTTCCAGTAATTTTCAACCAACTTCCAAAAAAGGAAGAGGTTCTCAATTCGACTATATGTTTTGTTTTTCTTTTATTTTAGTTACCTCATATCTTTGACCTGGATGAACCGATTTTGAAAAAGGTCCCATTTCAATTTGGTCCCATTCCGACAATTAATTGGTCCCATTTCGGTAATTTGAAGTCGGTTGCTGCTCTTGCACCGGGTACTAAGTATATGAAATTCACAAAACTAACAGATTTTACATACCACAAAATACCTACTAAGAATCTGTGCAGTCCGATCATCTACCGAATATATTTACTAAACTAGCTATTGCCTGCAGCTCCGCCTGCGTGTTTTAGTTTACTTGATCACCAGTTACTGATTTATTATGTATAGCTGTTGCCCGCAGCTCCGCCTGCGTGGTACTTTAGATCGACATAACTTTTTTATTTATGAACCGATTAAAATAAAACAAATTGAATAAACCACAACGCATTACTAAAAACCGCATTCAAACCGGTTAAGCCGTTTCTGAGATTAGCGTGTTCAAACATTCAGATAAACAGACAAACAGACACACAGACAAACAGACAAAAATTCTAAAAACCATTGTTTTGGGTACTATTGCGTTCATAAAGCCCAGTTTGTCTATTATATCTTCGATGTACAGACATCGACAACTTACAATTTTATTATATGTATTGATATTGATGATATAAAACGATAATTGTAGGTACACAAACGGTCAAGCGTTTATATAGAAGTGCTGAGTAATTGTTTTTACAACAATCAAACATTCCAATTGATTTTAAAAAAATAACATATAGCCATATCTGTTCCGGCTTAAATTTAATTTATTATCCGCTAATTATTAATGAAATAAAAACGTTCAATCATGCTAGATAATATCGAAATGTCAGCAGTAGCGGTCTTGATTTGCAAAGACACCTATCGATCTGATCCTATCGTTGGATACTTAATTTGGGATACAGTCAGTCATAACAAAGTCATAAATAACTTGTATTTGACGCACACACACGTCTTTATTGCTGGAGGGGTAGATAGAGGTATTTAACACGTCTAAATTTCCACTAGTCCCTTTTAATGACCCTCGTTATAGGGGCGAGGTAAGGATCTCTGTATTATAATTATCAATCCGACGAAATGCTCAAAATGGTAACAAAAAAAGGTAGGGTACTGGAAATCAAAAAAATCTTATACCTAAGTAAGAACTGAAAATCAACTACTTTGTAAAAACCGGGAGTAATTTCATTCCGGGAATATGTATTTGTGAGTGAAAACTATTACAGGCAAAGACATTTAATAGTTTTCTGTTCTTCTAGGTAAGTATCTGCTTTTATATTCACTTTACTTTTAAAAAGGAGCAACAATGTTGCCCTAATTTCCCTGTGTAAGCCAGCCCTTATAGGTTGTTTCAGGTCTAATTAAAGTTTAATCACCGACTGCGGGGTACTCAAGGTAATTGATCAACTGTCAGTCAATGTTGGCACGCAATGTATCCTGAAAAGGTTACATTGACTTTTGAGCGATTAATGGTTTAATGAACATTAGGTATAGTTTAAATTACAACTTAGTTTCAAAGAAATAGCATAATGAGAAAGTGAAATAAGTATGCTTTAGACAAGTTACTTACAATCGTCATCTAGTCTCAATGTATGTAAATATAGTTGTTATCAGACTAGGCTTCTTCTATAACTACCTACTCTATACTAAGCCTCGGGGTACGCGGCCGTGTCATTCTGTGAGCAGGTCATGTTCTTGAAGGAGGCGACCTAGAGGGAGACGGAGTGTACACGCCCTGCCGAGTTCCAAAATCAGCGGCCAGGACGCCGCAGACTAATCTACGCCCAAGACCATCGACCTCCATGATCGGGGCCTGAGGACGGCGGCATAGCTACCCGTCGTCCTTACAGATGCCCCGCAGATTCACTCACCGACGCGCGATAAAACCCAACCCCAACGACGCAGGATTTTCATCCCGACTAAACACCCGAAGTGGCCACACATGTACCCGAAGTCCACTGGGTGCAACTGGATATTCCCTGCGAGCTCACCAGAAACGCTCAGCAATGGACGTAGGTGCGGCCATTAAAAAAAGGGGTGCCTTTCAGAGCACTATATTATAATTATTTGTGTCATTAAAACCGGATGACAGAAAAAAAAAGTTTTTTAATAATAATCAATTCCATGCAGTCAGAGCCTCAGTGTGACGTTTGTGCGGTATTTAAAAAAAAATCATACACAATTTTTTCATAAATATTTGTACAGACCCGGGGATTGAACCCAAGAGGCATGCTTATCCACTACATAGTATTTGCATACTGATTAAGCACTTTATTAAAAGACCGAACAAGGAGCTTCGAAAGTTATCGATCAGGGGAATTTATTCCTGTAGTTTTTTGAATTTGTGCAATTATACCTTGCGTTTTGTAGATGAACATACTAAAAGTTCTGAAGTGTAGGGTCTGTGCTAAAAAAGTTAATCAAAGTTAAATGTCAACGTGACTGTATATTGGATTTTTCTCGTAAACCGTGAATTTTAGCAAAAACTATTCAGGAACGAAGTTGTAACCTATAAAATTTTCTACAATAATGATGCATCAACTTTTTTCCTAAGTATTACCACTTCTGAAATATTGCGGTTACAAAATGCCTCATGAGTAGGCGAAACATATGTCGACGTTTAACATGTCTTCTATTTAGCGAAATCATTGCATTTTTTAAATTTCAACATCATTTTTCCATTGTTTTTATCATGGACTTTCGCCAGGTGACGCCTGAATTCATTCAGTACTACAGGAATTATTTCCGCTGATTTTTGCTCCTTGCCTGGCTTATAAGGTACTTAAAACATGGATTTGTAAATATCCATGTGGATTTACTATACTATAAGTATTATATGGTTCTGGTATAGGTATTTTATATAGCATAATGTTAGGTAGGACAATATCCAATATTAATTTAACAACATACGTTCGTTTCTCTGCCGAACGATAGTGGCCTGGAATGCCCTGCCTGTGCACGTGTTTCCTCCCACATATAATCCTGGGTTCTTTAAGAGGAGCGTGAAGAGGCACATCAGTAAGTCGTCAAGTTGAGGGCCACTCTCTATAGTATTGTGTGCTGTGAGAGTGGCCCACAATCGCTAGACGTCGTCACGACTTACCACCAGGCGGGCCGCGTCAATTTAGCGAACCAAATATAAAAAAAAAAAAACAAATAGAAACAGAAAGTAATACACATAAAATGATTATGTAATGTGTAAACAGTTACAATTTCAATTTATAATGTGCATTTCTGTACCTATGGAGGAAGTTTCTAATTAGAGCTCGCTACCTTTTAAGCAACATATACGATGTCTTTGCTAACTTAGTTAAATGAAAATTAAAGTTTCTCTCATGAAGACTCCAAAATTAATTAATTTTATTTATATTACACGTATTTTGTTAGGTATTTCTTTATTAGCTGACTCGTATACCTATGTATGGGTTTTCTATCTGTTTTGTCCTAACGTGGTTCGTATTACGGCTTACATAGAAATTATTGGGATCTTCAATAGCAAGTCATGCAACTGCCAACGCGTAAGACAGCGTGATGAATGCCCAGTGTGTTTGTTACCATAAAAAATGGTATAGGCCAGATCCGGTTCAGATGTCATAATGCGTGTTATACGTCGCATGTGAAGAACGAGTTTGCCCGTACCTTTGTGGTCTATCTACCCTTTCGGGAATAAAAGAGTGTATGTGTGTCTGTGTGTGTATGAATGGGAAACAATTACTTAGTGGTAAAGTTTTGTTGTTGGTCGATAAAGGTACCTATTAATATCTGTACGGTTTTTCATAATTGGCAACGACCTCTCCATTGTCTAAAACATAGGTTTTAAATAATATTATTGTCATCGGAAACCGAAGAATATAAAATAATATTTGGTTTTTATTTTGTTAACGGTATCTTTAGAAAATTGTATGCTAAGAACCAAACACATCTACATAGACATTCAGTTATACAAACAACGTTGGATACATAAATTTTATTAATATTAATATGAACATTCCCATATTTATTATGTGACGACAAATATTTTAAGCATCAAGTCAATCGGAGTTCTACGCCGAAGGCATTTTGTAACGATCTACGAGTATAATTTGGCTGGAACAGAATAAATTAAAATACAGTAAGAGCAATAATAATTTGTTTTTACCAACACACTTTCAACCGACTTCCAAAAAAGGAGGAGGTTCTCAATTCGACTGTATGTTTTTTAATGTTTGTTACCTCATATCTCCAGACAGGGTGAACTGATTTTGAAATTTTATTTTTAATTGGAAGTTACTATTTCCACAGTCGTTCCATTTCAATTTGGTCCCATTCCGACAACTATTTGGTCCCATTTCGGTAATTTGAAGTCAGTTGCTGTGTCAGTTTTGACGTGTATTTTTAAAGGTTTTTCTGCGTCTGGCAACACTATTGAACAGTCGTAAAATTTTAGCTCCTATAAATTATTAGTGAAATAAATACAAATTACATCAGATAACTCCAATATCATCACAATAGTAGTGCAAAAATAATCATTTCAAAGAATTTTGTGTCAATCAGCTGACCGTATTGTTCAGTGTTATTTCACGTAAATACATAATGTTTCTCCTATAATAGGTAAAATTATTTTATTATACGTGTTTATTCATATACTCAACATTGAAAACGGGCGATCTATTTTCGTAAGTACAGAAAAGTTTTCATTTTAATTTACAGGTACCTAACATAACCTCGAACTACCTACTTGTATTTTCTAAATTGCGTTTAATTGCACTTATTTGTCGAGAATATGAATACCCGTAGCCGTAGAGCCTTATCCCGCCAGCAGGAGGAGCCCAAACTTCAGCTGGTGTTGCAGGAACTTAAATCTAAAACAGAGCTCTGTTTACAATTAGAAAAAGAAAGAGAAGAAAATGAAAACTTGTTGATAGGTGCTTTAGACGATAGTAAAAAACTAAAATCTGAACTAGCTAGGCTTCATATTAGTTATGATGAAATTGTAATGCAGCGGAACCACCTTCAATCAATAGTAGATAGGTTTCAAGAGTGCAGTGACGAGTATGAAGGGACCTTGAGGAGGACTACCTTGCTGGAACAGGAGCTACGGGATGCCCAGGGGCACATCTTACACTTGGAGTCAGCTGCCAAGCAAGTCGTAGTCCAACAAACGGATAACCTTTATACCGAGCTAATGAGTGGTACTCCGCAGTTTGTTCCTTCTGCAACAGTTCCAAACCTGGACTTGTCTACTATAGATCTTACCAATGACAGTTCATACCAACTGGACAAGCCAGTTTATTTTTGCAGCAGGAATAAACTAAAAAAATACCTAAAAATAAAGAAATTCATTTTAAAATCAAAGAAACAATTAAAATATCATAGAATCTTAATCAAAAAGTGTAAAAATGTTAACTCTAGTTTAAAATTAAGAGAACAAGCTAAACTATCTATGTTAGAACTTAAACAAAGTCATTTAAAATATTACACTGACACACAACGCTTAGAGTCACAAATAAAAAATTTGCAATTTGAATTAGAGTATGTAACTAAGAAATATGAATGGTCTCTAAAAGACTTTAATAAGTGTTCATCAAGTATAGATAAGGTACTCAAAACATCTAATTATAATACTGAGCGCCTTAATACCTTCATAAATAACCACTCATGCAATATCAATTGCACAAGTCCTTCTCAATCATTGGAGAACCAGGCTTCCCTTACAACTTGCTCACCTTCTACTTCATTAGTGTATGAATTGTGTGACAGTGTAAAAAGTAATAGTCATACTGGATATTCTAAACTAGTTTTATTTAGTGATGATATTGGAACTGATTTTAGTTCTTTTCTGATACAACAATTTAATTCAAATTGTTATTCAATTATTAATAACTGTTATCCAGGTGCATCTTTAAATGAAATTATGCAAAAGATATTAGAATATAATTTTGACTCAAACAGTAAAATAATTATTTTCTGCTCAAACAGGGGTAAAATTAACAAAAATGAACTATCCCTATACTTTGACAAAATGCAAAACTTAAATGTTGAACATGTAGTAATGTTTACATTACCATACATAAAAGGTGTGCCAGACGTGGAAAATTCTCTTAGATATAAGATAAATTTACAACTCAATTTAACTAGCCAATATAATAATAAATTCCATGTAATTGACTTTAATTCTGTTTTTAAGAGAACTGTATATAAATACAATTTGTCAACTTCTGACAGTAACTTTAACAATAACAAACATATTGTTTATGTAAACAAAGGTAGGTATTTTCTACCAAAGCATTATAAGAGACAAATAGCAAGTTTGCTATTCAATTATTTTTACACTTCAGCCAAGAACTTGGCTGACAAAACTGCTTTTATTGAGCAATGTAGATTTAGTGTTAAGACTTTGGAATCTGTTCCAAGTAATTTAAATTAAGTTCTACGACAACAGAGGCAATATTACCCTTTAGCAGACATAGTCAATTAATTGAATTAAATTTAGTTACAAATACTAATTATGTTAAAAAATGCCCTCCAAATCAAACCAAATCAAAAAATGTAAATTATATCAACATAGGGCATCAAAATATTGGTTGTTTAACACATGGCAAAGAGTTAGAGTTGGAACTGTTAATGAATTCAGACAATATTGATATTTTTTGTATTACAGAACATATGCGTAAGTCGTATGAGCTCATGTTCAATTTCAGTAATCACCGGGTTGGTAGTGCATTCTGCAGGGTGACCACAGTACGGGGGGGATCTTTGATTTTATTAAATAAACAACTTAAATTTAAAGAACGGAAAGATATTGTGTCTCTTTCTCTAGAGTGTAAAGTCGAACTGTCGTGCGTGGAAATGGAGCAATTCATAGTAGTTGCGTGTATAAACCTGGAACCTCACCCTTTTACGAATTTGAGGAACTTATTGATAAAGTTCTATGTAAACTTGGAAAAACTAATAAGTACCTAATAGTATGTGGTGATTTTAATGTCGATTTACTTGTTAATACGCCTATGAGTTATAATATTTTAAATTTATTTAAATCACACAATCTTACAAACTTATTTTTGGAGCCTACTAGATAATATATACAGCGATATGTTGCCAGAAAGTAAAAGTATTATAAAAAAACTAGATTCAGACCATTGTGGGCAAATAGCATCTTTTAAAATCACTAAAGAAAAAGTTATAAAACGTAAAATATTATGTAGACCAATAACTGGTGACCGCTTGGAATGTATGAGGGTTGGACTTTGCAATAAAATTCCATTCTTAGACACTGGCTTAGATCCAAATGTAATGTATAAATTATTTTTTGATTCTTTTTACAACGAGTTCAACTCCATATCCAAGTCTAAGGAGGTCATGATTAGTGATAGTCCTACTTTCAGTGAATGGGCCACTGAGGGTATACACAAAAGTAGACAAAAACATTATGAACTATACTCAGAAAGACAGCTTAATAGATCAGTTGAATTTCTAGATTATGTTAAAACTTATTCAAAAAAGTTTAAAGCAGATTGTTTAGCAGCTAAATCAAAATATATAAGTGATAAAATTCTCAATAGTGCAGACAAAGTTAAATCTACTTGGAAAATTATAAACGCGGAAAGAGGTCAACAAAAATTAAATGATAATCATTTTAAACTTAATATAAATGGTAAAATAACTACATCAGACTTCGAGGTCGCTAACGAATTTGAAAATTTTTTCTCCCGAATTCCTGTAGATTTGACAAAAACCCTAGGCTCTTCAACCCCCATTGCAGAATCTTTGTTAAAAGCAAACGTTCCTTGTTGTAACGTTATATTTAAATTCAGTAAAGTTAACATAAACACTATCTTAAAAACTTTTAAATCTTTAAATATCAAGAAAACAGCTGACCTCTGGGGCGTCTCTGTGTATTTAGTAAATTCTTTTATTGAAATGGTTGCTCCTGAACTAGTAATAATATTTAATAATTGTGTTGATAGTGGTGTGTTCCCTGATTTAATGAAATCTAGTAAATTAATTCCCCTGTTTAAATCGGGTAGTACTTCAGATCCGTCCAATTTCCGTCCCATTTCTGTACTACCTACATTTAGTAAAATTTTTGAAAAAATTATGCTTAATCAAATGCAAAATTACTTTAACGTTAATAAACTTTTACATACAAAACAATTCGGTTTCACTCGTGGTCGGTCCACCACTGATGCCGGAATTAAATTATTAGAGTGTATATACAGGGCCTGGGATGAGTCATATGATGCTTATGGTGTATTCTGTGACTTATCTAAGGCCTTCGATTGCGTTCAGCACCAGACTTTAATTAAGAAACTTGATCATTACGGAATCCGGGGGACGGCCTTGAATTTCGTAAATTCTTACTTAAGTGATAGGGTCCAGAAAGTAGTGATCAATGGTAAACAGTCACCTGGTTCTCCTGTAGCAATGGGGGTACCGCATGGTTCAATTTTGGGACCTTTTCTTTTTCTAGTATATATTAATGATCTCCCTCACCTCATAAGAGACGACCACGAGGTAGTTTTGTTTGCTGATGACACTTCTTTAATATTTAAAGTTAAACGTGGACAGCGCGAACTTGACGATGTAAACATTGCCCTCTCTAGGATAGTCCACTGGTTTTGTGCTAATAATTTATTATTAAATTAAAATAAAACTAAATGTGTAAGATTCACCTTACCTAATGTAAGACTTGTTAAAACCAGTGTTAAGGTTAGGGATGATATAATAGAATTGGTCGATGACACTGTCTTTCTGGGCATAACGTTAGACTCCAAATTGCAATGGGGGCCTCATATCGGGAAAATTTCGGCCAGGCTTAGTTCAGCAGCCTATGCTGTCAAAAAGATCCGACAACTTACAGACATTAAAACGGCGCGTCTTGTCTACTTCAGCTACTTCCACAGTATCATGACATATGGCATACTACTGTGGGGTAACGCTGCCGATATTGAATGCATCTTTGTGTTGCAGAAGAGGGCTATCCGGACTATCTATGGAATGGGGTCTCGGGAGTCATTAAGAGATAAGTTTAAGCATATTAACATCCTTACAGTGTATTCACAGTATATTTATGAAATTTTATTGTATACCCACAAGAACAAAAGTAAATTTGTGAAAAATAGTGATAATCATAATCTAAACTTAAGAAATAAGGATAAACTGGCTGTTCCTAAATTTAGGCTTCATAAAGTGAGTAATTCTTTTGCGGGGAACTTTATTCGAATGTACAATACATTGCCAACCGAAATAGCAAATTTATCTGTCAATAAATTTAAAAAACTAATAAAAAGTAAATTGTGCCATAAAGCTTATTATAGTATTAATGATTTCTTAGATGACAAGGCGGCCTGGTTGTAACAACGTAACGAATTGCTCCTTTCTAAATAACTCTGTATTAGATTTAAGATGAAATATTTTGAAAAAAGCCGAGCTGAGTTTCTTGAGGGCTCTTCTCAGTCTCGTTGCATTTTGGAACCCTCGGTAGAGTCACACCAACTTCTGACGAATCTAAATAATTTTCTGAAAATTTTAAAGATAAAAAAAAAATAAAAATAAAAAAAAAATAAAAAAAAAATAAAAAAAAAAAACTGTCAAAAGTTCTTCACCACTTACAGTAAAAAAAAAAATTCATTTCGATATTTACGGATCGCTGGCCTAAAAAATAGTCTGCTCAAAAAAAATTTATGATGTACATAGTAGTAGTCTACAGTATTTCAATTTTTTTATGAAAATTTACGTTCACTATTATAATTATCCCAAAACGGCTATCATAGCTTTCCGCTATATAATTAATAATAATAGCTATCCGTTAGTGGTAATCCTATAAAATAACACGAATATTGTAGTCATACTACATACATCAATTAATGATTGGATTAACAAAACGTTCCGAGTCAAACCCTTAAAAATGGATCTGTGGGAAAACCTGGTCATTTTTTAAACAAAAAAAAAATAATTCGATAGCGTGACATTTAAATACGTTCTAAATGTCTGGTTTCATGAATAAATACAAATGTTGAAACGTCGGGTAATAAAGAGGTATTTAAATATCTCAATAATCGCGTGAAAGACCCGTAAGTTTGAAGTTTATAATGTGTACAAAACGCGAAAGTTTAAAGAAGTATTTAGCAAACCGCTACGGGCCGGAATATGCATATAAAATAAAACATCTAGAATTTCTTCGTAAATATCAAGTGCGGGTGGAAACATCGTTGTGTTTTTTAAATAAGTGTCGTGATGCTCATTTGGTACCTGTAGAGTGCGGTTAAAAGTGCGTCATGACATTCCCCGTGCAGAAGAAATTTTAAACAATGCCAGTGTTCGTCTTCTGAGACAATTAATTCGCAAGTGTCGGTACCAACTGCACGGTGTACAGTGTGAACTATATAACTTGCATATAGATTGTAGTGCGGTGCTATCGGTGAGTGACTTTGATATATGTGACCGCGTAACTTATAACCAAGCGAGTCGTATTCGCGATCTGTGCAGTGCACGTCACAACGCGAAGTTTGACAAGTTATGCAACCATCGAAAGAATAATGCCGGGCAATTAGGATCACTCGAAAACAAGACGGTGATTAATTTGCCAAACACACACATCGATGATGCCACACATAGTGTTCTGGCCAAAGGGTTAAACTTTGCTGTAACACCAAAGCGACTTCCCTATGAAAACATTATAAGTAGCATCGAGGAAGTAGTAACAAGTTACCGTCTAACGACGCAGATACACTTAGATAGGATGTTGCCGTTATCTTAAGGAAGGCGAAGCCACCTAGGCCTAATATCACCACGGAATAACAGCAGGTACTAAAATAGTTACGTTCTAATATGAATATTTTAGTGTTGAAAGCTGACAAGGGTAATTCTACTGTGGTGATAGACTCGATGGACTACGGTGGGAAAATAAAAAACCTACCCTGTGTTTGAGCGTCTACATAGACCTATGGCGGTCCAACCACCAAAGCTATATGGTTTGCCTAAAGTCCATAAGGAGAATGTACCTTTGCGCCCTATTGTGAGTCAAATCAACTCACCAACGTATTATTTGGCGAAACACATAGCCAAGGTACTGCAACCATTAGTAGGTAACATCACATCCTTCGTTAAAGACTCTTGGCATTTTGTGGATAATCAAGAGCGTGAAAGTGGAACCGGATGATGTAATGGTGAGTTTCGACGTGGAGTCACTCTTCACCAACGTTCCCGTTCAAGATTGCCTTGAGGTCATCGAGAAGAAACTGAAGGACAATGGTCTGTCCAAAAAATACATTGTTCTACTTAGACATTGCCTAGAGGGTAATTATTTTCTTTATGGTAGACAGCATTACCTCCAAATCGACGGAGTGGCCATGGGTAGCCCTGTAGCACCGGTGATGGCAAACATTTGGATGGAACACATCAAATTTTAAGCCACTTGAACTCCATACCATCCATAACATCCGGTTTACTCATGAAATGGAGTTGGACAGATCATTGGCTTTTCTCGATGTCAAAGTAACAGTGAGAGAGAGTGGTTCCCTCGGACACACTGTGTACCGCAAACCCACACACACGGACAAGTACCTGAATGCCGGTTCACATCATCATCCGCGACACTTGAGATCCGTTGCGGTGTCGCTGGTAAGTCGAGCCTATGATCTTTGCGACCCTGAACACTTACAGAAAGAGCTCGCTCATGTTCAGGAAGTGTTGAGGCAGAACGGGTATCAGGGAATACACAACACCTTGAAAGGAACAAGGAACAACCCTTGGGAGTAAGCAGAGCACCAGCATTTATGCCATACGTGAAAGGAGTGACGGACAAAATTGGAACAGTACTACAAAGATACTCCATTAAGACTGTATATAGGCCACACTCCAAAGTCGTAAACCACCTGCGAACCTCTAAAGATACCATTCCTCTACAGACATAAGGTAGACTGCAGCTGTGGTAGTTCATACATCGGACAGACCAAACGTACTATCGCTGAGAGGGTCAAAGAACACATCACAGCTGTAAAAAACCGCCAAATAAACAAGTCTGCGATTGCCGAGCATTTGTTGGAATCGGGTCATAACCACTGGATTGAACTCCACAAGCCACAAGTCCTATCCACTGACGGACACTATTATTCCAGGATAGTGCGGGAAATCGTCGAAATAAAAAAGTATCCCAACTTTAACCGGGAAGATCGATATTGACTATCTACGTCGTGGAATCCGGTGATCAGCAAATGTACTCGCCACCTCATCGAACGCCCGCTTGCTGATACTATCAGTGTGGTATGCCGTAGTGGCTCTCCGAACACAATAGTTAGTGACGACGAAGTGAGGGTAGTTGAACAAACCCGCACTTCACGAAGACGACGATGAGCTGAAGGCAGTCCACCCGTGACCACAGCTCTTGTAACAGGGCCGAAACGTCGGGTAATAAAGAGGTATGTATATATCTCAATAATCGCGTAAAAGACCCGTTAGTCTTAAGTTTATAATATGTACAAAACGCGAAAGTTTAAAGAAGTAAATACAAATGTTTTCCAAAAAGTGACTCGAATGGATTCTTGATTCCTCAGTCTAGTAAGTTATCAGGTAGACCACATTTAATTTTGTATTCATACGCACTTGTTAAGATCAATCCCGATCACGATCTCCTGTAAAAGTAGTATGATGAAAGAAAGAAACATTGATTTGGTACAATGTGGCCACACAGTACAACATAACAATACACAATCCAACATAAGAAACAATGTTAATGTATTTTATACAGCAATTTATAAACAATGTAAATGCATTGCATTCGTAAATTTAACCTAAATAAAAATTTAATTCTAGGCTTATTAATATAGGCGTTTTGTTATATAGACCTAGATTAACTTACCTGCCATGCCGCCACGACAAAGATCAAAAAAAGCCGTCTAAAGTGTTCAAAGCGCACTTAACCCACATATTTTGTATACCACAAGTCTCACATCTGGCTCAAAGTAAAAAGCTAAAAGAGAAAAGCAAATAAGAAGTAAGCTTATCCATGGCCTTAATAAGTTGCGGTTTCGGAATAGATTTTACATTTTCTGTGCTGTACTGGATTTTGCCTTTGTTAAAATAGTAATCTGCGACTAAACTTTGGGTCTTGTTTAATAACTTTCTCGTTTGTGTTATTTTTTGTTCATTAAATTTCGTGTATTACTTTTACCCGATTCCAACGGGTGTGTTTGCACACCTCTGCCTACCCCTTCGGGGAAAAAGGCGTGATGCTATGTTATGTTATGTTATGTTATGTATTACTTTGTATTATTTATGTTCAAATTTATTTTGTACAAAACTTTTCAAATTTTTTGTTGCTATGTAATGGCAAAGTTAACAAATGAGTGAACCCGTGACCACGTGCTACGGTTGTGTCCAGTCTAATCGAAACCATAAGTGGACCAAGACTTGCTGATTTAATAGGTACGAGTACAAACACGAAAAGTCATAGTTTGCAATTTCATAGTTTCTATAAAACTTGACATTTAATTTAAAACTAGTGGTTCTGTGAACCGTAGACTTCGGGAGCGGCTTTGTTTAGAAAATTTCTTCTTCAATTTTCTTTATTACTCTTTCATTTGTCATCCAATCCAAAAAATATCACTCAAATGTTATTCATTGTAAGCAAGGAGTGTGTGTGTGTGTGTAAAGTTTCATGCAAATTGGTTGATAAATACGGCCTCAAAGATGATCTGACAGAACCCGTAGATGTAGATATGTAGAGGTACAGACAAAAGAAATACTCCCCAGTCTGCAAGTTGAAAAGGAGACTTCGGTCGCTTCGCTCCCTCAGTTAATAAGGTATCAAATCAAATCGTTTATTTACTAGAACATGGTTGACATAGGTTTTCTTCTATGTCTAAGGTCTTCATATTTCACCGGATGGTCACGGCATGCAAATTTTAAGTTTGAACACATGTTCATCAATTAATAAATATAATGTAAATGTCTTCTTAAGCTAAATCAATTTAAAAATTTCAAACTAAATCAATATAATAAGGTCAAACATTACCTATTTTTCCCTATACCATTTACTATTATCCTAAACTTAATAAAGTACTAATGTCCTCACTATAAACTATGTGCGTGTCACTAATGTTTCTTTAATTTTTATATTCCCAAAATTCTTTCATTGAATAAAAGCATTTTCTGAACAAATTCCCTGGCAATTCCCTCAATACTTTGGGTAACTTATTATATACTCTGATTGACATGCTACTACAATTATTCTGGTGAATAATTGTGGTGGTACTTTACATACGTTACGTATGTTGCGTAAAGGATAATAGGTATAATATATGTTGGTATAAAAATACTTTATCAACATACTATCATGAATTAATTGTGAGAGATAGGCTATGAGATTAGGATTTATGAGATACCTAATAGTCCAAGATAAGGCAATACTTTTATTTTCTCTGCGACTGGACTTTAGCAAAATACCGTAACTCGTCTAGTTCTTTATCATCTCGTTAATAGAGAAACTTGTGTGTTTTTCTTTCAGAAGTTGTAACAAAGGTAATAAGTTTGTTCGTGTAAATAGTCCAAATAGGCTCAGTATACTTTGTAGTCTACTTGATGTTAGTCGAGGTGAAATAAAACGAAAGTTTCGGTTTTAGTTTTATTCTATCACACTATTTCTAGAACTATTTCCATAAAGTAGTAGAGACTGCCGAAGTAGCAAGAAACTACCTCCGTGTTTGAGTTTTGTCTTTGAGTTTTAATCATTCTTCAATTGTCATTATATAGACCGGTATTTAACTTTGTTATAAACACAAGTAAAATTAAATAAATCTAACTACTTTGCAATATTCCGACACATGCTAATTACCCAACTCTCGTATTTATTCATGCACAAATCCGCCCTCCAAACCCACTTGGCCGAAAGAATAGAGAAATAATTTTGAAAATAGAATAAATATGAGAGTTGTGTTATCGTGCAAAAAATAATAAAATACCTTGACACGTGTTTTGCCCCCAACCAGGGGCATACAATACAATAAATTTTATTGTACACCAATACAAAAAATAACATAATAAAAACAATCCATATTGAATATGTACAAATGGCGGCCTTATCACTAAACAGTAATATCTTACAGGCAACCTTTGGATGGAAAGATAGAAAGAAAAGAATTTAAGAAAAAAGGGGTAAGACATTGGTGTAAATGAACGACATAAATAGATTTTTGGCACAAAAATACTACTTAGTATAATACATAGTAAATAGAAGAAACAAGGTAGAATTAGATAGATATTCTGTTTACCATTACACACAAATACATACAAACATACACAATAAGTACATACAAATACATAGTACCTATATTTAACCATATACACAATAAATACCATATCATTATACTTACATAAATACCGATGTATGGCTATATAGGAGACCTGATAGTAAGGTAAACAACAATATATATGAGACAGCAGTTTTTAAACACGGGGCATCATCAGGAGATGTTGATGGCTCGGCGCACGGCGATCTATTCTATTTTCAAAATTATTTCTCTATTCTTTCGGCCAAGTGGGTTTGGAGGGCGGATTTGTGCATGAATAAATAGGAGAGTTGGGTAATTTGCATGTGGCGGAATATTGCAAAGTAGTTAGATTTATTTAATTTAACTATGGACTTCCGAAAAGTAACGCCGTATAGTATTAACTTTATAAATACGAGTAGTATAATGGGAATGAATATTTTTTGCATAAGTACGTTATATTAATTTTTTATAATATTTACTGAAAAAGGGGGAGTATTTATATAGAAAAAGAAACACGTAAGAACGACCAAGATAGCGAAAAAGCTACTTGGTAATAGGGTGGGTCAAATTAAATTGAAAACAATGAAATGGGGTAGGTACATGAAGCTACAGAGGCTGGACGTAAGAGTCAACTAAGCAGATTTCATTATCATCATTTACTGAGCCTTTTCCCAACCGGTCCCGGGGTCGGTTTTCTAGTCTAACTGCGATGCGGCTAAACTTGAATATTTTCCATGGAGCGACTGTCATTTGATCTCCACAATCCATGTGCGATATCGAAGTTCTGTAGTTAAACTAGTCGGGTTTTGTTTTAGAGCACAAAATACCCGTAGAGACTGCCATAGATGTTCGTATGACAACCGGGAAAGAAGGCTTAACGTGGGGTTTGGTGCACATCTCAACTTGTACACCATGCTCAAACTGGTGAACTTAGCAACTGGTGCACTTCTCAATCGGTGCACTTCGCAAAAGGAGCACTTTTTAAGATGAGTGGAGATTTGGAAAAATTGTCTAAAAATGAAAGAATCTTTGGTTTTGCGTAGGTAATTTTCTTAAAAATACAATCAACACATACCTTTCAAGTAGGTACACACTTACTTAAACTTAAACAATTTTCAATAATAATAAGTATAAAAAGTCACACCAATGTAATAAACAAAAAAAATATGTAAGAAAGATTTACCTACTGCAAAATAATTATAACAAAACAAAAATACTTTTTAATTAAACTCTACATATTCACTATGTACCTATAACATTTTAATTAAAAAAAAAATGTCACTCGGAAATAATAAAAATATACTCGTAATAATGTAAGAAAAAATTAGATTTACAGTAAAAAGTTATCATAATAAAGACATGATTTAATATCATATTATATCAATAACCTTTATAATATTCACGGAGTGGCTCAATGTCTTAAGAAATGGTCACCCATTATAAGACTGGACTGGCTAGATGTTGCTTAACATTTGCCATGTATTTAATATACACGGTAAGCTACGATGCCTCAACCAAGCAGACTTACTTAGAATAAATTGGAGATGTCTTTGCAAAGGGCCAGGTGGTCCTATCGAGCAAATTTGGTTAAAAATTCTTAAAAAAAATTAGGAAACGGAAGAAGTATGCATGATATGTCCGACCAATAGTAAAAGGACACTGATGAATGTAAATTACAAATGTTGGAATAAAACACTCATTTCCGTACACATAATGCATTATATTTTGATTATTGGGTATAACAAACATTAATCATTAACTTTTGAATGTCTGATACGCAATACAACTCAATTTTATTAGGCCAATATATCATTGCGGGAAGAGATTGTGATCTACTTTGTGAACATAAAATTGCTAGTCTATTTGATAAAGAGGTGTCAGTTTTTATAATAAATTGCATGAACTTAATGTGTAATATTTTAGCTGCCGTATTATCTTGCCCAATTTGACCTAAATGCTGCATGATGCTAGTTATGTATTTATTCGATTATTTGTTTAAGTATCTGTATTACAATCGAGATCTTTCGATTCATACTTGTCGTAACAAAGCTATTATTATGTTACACATTATAGAATAAGAACATTCACATAATCCAAGTAACAGTCACGTGACACACATGTACGCTATTAAAAAAATGTGTGTCCGTTGATCCAGTAGCCAGGCCGGTTTTAGGATGGGTGACCACTTTTTAAGACTGAGACCCCTCCGTGCCTCTGAGAGCACGTTAATCCGACGGTCCCGGTTTTTATACGAACATCTATGGCAGTCGTTACGGGTATTTGGAGCCGTAAAACAAAATCCGACTGGTCTAACTACAGAACTTCGATATCGCCCATGGGTTGTGGAGGTCAGATGGCAGGCACTCCACACACAAAGCCGACCCCAACTGAGTTGGGAAAAGGTTCGATAGATGATAAGTGTTTCCGTTTACAAAACTAAAAAAAAATGTACTGGCGATAATGTTCGAACTGCTGAGATTACAGCATCGGTTCTGACTAATACTCGTAGATTAGGTTTGGTCTATAGTATAATAATATAGTGCCCGGTGAAGGAAATAGGCTTGCCTTATATTACTTTGAAACAACAAAACTACTGGCAGAATGGGAGTGAGCAATACAGCCCCAGACAGTTGATATCAATAACACAGTCGTACGTTTCCAAGTTAAACTGAAAATTGTTCCTAACTTTATCTACCATCATGACTTGTGTTTTATGCCTATCTGGTCTTACGACGAATGAATTGCATCTATTGTGGTACTTAGTGCTTTTGTACTGAACAATAGCTTATCTGATCTGTATTGTAATTGTCAGTTACTTGATATGTTACGAGCAATTTTACATGTCAATCGCACCGCTCACCATTGGTAGGAATTTATGTATTAGAGCTCAGCCGTTAACCAGTTCTATTTATGTTCGCCCATGGTTAGACCAATTACTTGACAATTGTTTGCTCGTTGTCAGTGGGTTTTATTTCAAAATCTGCATGATGAATACCTACCGATTTTAGATAATAATTCATTCAGAAAATCGATTTCATAAGTATTTTTGTGAAGGGAACTACGATTTGATTTGACTGATAAATTTCTTTTAATTAAGCTTGCGGAGTCTTCACAACGATGGGCTCTATCAAGAATGTATGCGACACGATAGCGGGCGCATCTCTTAACCTATCAACTTGAAATTTGGCATAAAGATATAACATAAGCCTGTGGTTTGCTGTATAGATTTTGGTGTATGTGGCTCTTATAGTTTTTGAGTTATTAAGCATTAAAGGAACATGCCTTTGACAGTGCTAAAAAAATTAGGTTAGGTAGGGTTAGGTTAAGATTCCGCCAGCTCCTTCTTTATTATTTCGATATAACCGCCCGCCTTCCAGCGAACTGCCCTAGTTAAGTTTTTTAATACAAAAGAAGTTATCTTTAGTGAACTACTGATCGCTAGAAGATGGTCGCGTTAGTACCTGTAATGCTCATTATCTACGCATAATATCACATATTTAGTAGGTATTAATTAGTAGGTACCTAAGATAATTTTGTTTTGTATAGATACGTCAATGGGTGAGAAAATCTTAGTCAGCAGTGAATATAGTACCATTAAAATAACAAAAGGTGTTTTGTTGATTAAGGCAGCGGTATATCTCTCTCTTCAATCAGCCCCTGTTGCCTTTTGTTCCGTTATTCTTGAAACATTTTCGGTATACTTAGTATCGAGTGGCTTTTGTTGAACACCCTCTAATATTGGATTAATTAATTACTAAAATATTGATCGATACGCCGATCCTACCTACAGAAGTATTTCAAATGTAGATCCAGCTATACATAGAAGGATTTACATTTTAATTACTTCGGTAGGTACGGCTTACTGAATATAATTCTATACATAAATATTTTATGTCGATATACGTACATAAATATAGACGAAGTTAATTAAGTTATAGTACCTATATCCAGTATATTTTACTTAAAACTGATACTATCTAAGCAGTAACACATTGCGAAGTTGGTTTAATAGATCAGGTTCATAGATTTAAAAGTAATATAAAGTTAACAGAAATTCCATATTTGGAAGCCTTGTTAAATAAAAAACCACAGGTCGCCGTCACGCACAAATAAAGCTATGCATACAATGTACAAAATTGCACATAAAATGTTACGTAAACGTACATAAGAGGTGTACCTACTTCTCACACAATTACCTACCCCCGCAAAAAATAAGGCAGACAAGTAATAAATCAGATAGAAATATGAGTAGGTATCATAAAAGTCAAACCCTGAGTTCCAAGAAGTATTGTTTGGCGCAATCGGGAGAACATTCAATCAATAATAACTATTTTCTCAAAGATACTAAAACATATTATACTCGTACTAACACATTTGCTCACATTTTGTATTAAGAATATAACCAAACCAGATCTTCTGTGTGAAAGTGTTATCGAATATCCCATCATCCATAAACCCTTTTACCTAAATAGCGTATTGAGTATTCACCGTCGTCCCTACAAAGAGTAATTCGATATTCCCTCGTGGATACTTAGTAAAGATCAGGTACCTCTAATAAGGTGACAGATAGTTTAGGGAGTGAGATGCACACCGAAAGTTGTGATGTCTTAATGGATACAGGTATCAGCTGTGCGTTCAAAGAGGAAACTGAGATAACGAGCGGTCTATTCATTTGGTATTCAATAGGGGCAAAACTGACCATTTCTATTAATGGTATAGCTATTACGGTGATGACGCAATCTATGTTAGATATTTGATTGATATTGTACACGATAGTCATGTTAGAGATACCTAAGTTGTTTAGTTATTCTATTTCAGTATCTTATATTCCTATTTAACTTTTATCAAAGGAGAATTTAATTGAATGTTATGTTCAAATATGTATGTTTATTTTTGGTAGGTATGTTTACCAGTTTCTCCAATCATATTCTTAGTACAGTTCAGGAGGACTAAGCTGAGCTTTGCATCTGTGTGAGTGATCACGAAAAGTAAAATGCTGTGAGTAGCTGTGTGTACAACACATGTGTGTGAAAACAAGTCACATATACGTTCACTCGCACAAATGCAAAGCTCAGCTTACACCTCGCGAATTGTACCTACTTATACACGTAAACTATAGTTCCATTCAATTTACTGGAAACGTTATCTACGATCTTCTCATTTCAGTTAGCAGTAACGATAATATTAAATTGTTTTCTGATCTCTTCAAAATGTGCAGATTGTGCCTAGGGATCATATTCAGTAAACTATATTATTCTTTAATACCAACATTATGCCCGTTTGCCGACTCTACAGTATAGGGGAAATACAATTTTCTCGAGCTGAATACAAACTCTGCAGTGCTAATAACTTTACTCAAAGATAACCTTTTTTTTTTTATTTTTTAGTTCCGCGGCCCAAGGCCGCGGCTGCTCTAACGTCCGTTGCCGGGCGTCTCTGGTTACAAGCAGAACTATTCCAGTGGCGCCCGGCGGACTTTGACCACCTCTGTGGTCTCTGCGGGGGTTGGGTCGGGATGAGAATCCCGCGTCGTTGGGGTTGGGTTCTATCCCGCGTCAGTGAGTGAATCTGGTTGCGTGCTATGGGGCAAAGGCCCCGCAGCACGCAACCCTTCTAGCCTACTTCTGTAAGGACGACGAGTGGCGATCCCGCCGTCCTCAGGCCCCGATCATGGAGGTCGATGGTCTTGGGCGTAGTAGTGTCTGCGGCGCCCTCGCCGCTGACTACGGAACTCGGCGGGGAGGGTACGCTCCCTCTCCCTCTCGGCCGCCTCCTTCGCAAGTACTTGCTCGCAGAAGGAAACGACCGCGTTCCACCTACTCCCGCTGGAGACCATGGCTTGAAGCATGGTCTCCAGCGAGAGGGTATCTACGCCCAGACCCACTACGAGGTCCCGGTGCTGACTCGCCCACGCTGAGCCCTCCACCAACGTGTGGAGTGCGGTGTCGTTGTCGGAAACTTCGCAGTGTTGACACCGGGGTGTGACCTCACGACGGATGCGAAATAGATAGCTACAGAAGCATCCATGCCCGGTAACGATCTGCGTCGCACGATACGTGAGGTCACCATGCTGCCTCTGCAACCAATCTTCCATGATCGGTCTCACCGCCGCGATGATGGTGGTACTCCACTTGGGTGCTCAAGTCGCACCCTCCATGACTCCATGAGATCCTGGCGGAGTTGGGACCGCTGGTCATCGATTTCTCGAGACGCAGGCCTGTGGTCCCGCTCCAGCGCCTCATTGCGCCATTGGAACAATGACGCAAGGGCTCTCGCTTCCAGGTCCCATGGAGGGGTCCCGGCTAGGAGACATGCAGCCTCTCCGGAGATCGTGCGGTAGCCCCTTATTGTTTTGACGGCCAAGGTCCTCAACGGTCTATTAAGGAGCGTTGAGTTGTTGGCCGTCAAACGCG
Source organism: Nudaria mundana (assembly GCA_963556515.1). Taxonomy (NCBI): domain Eukaryota; kingdom Metazoa; phylum Arthropoda; class Insecta; order Lepidoptera; family Erebidae; genus Nudaria; species Nudaria mundana. The sequence continues at coordinate 7,022,740 of OY748288.1, read as the reverse complement.
CCGCCCATACGGGAGCCACGTATAGGGCCATACTCCCCAGGTACAGTCTCCAGCAGGAAGCGTTGGGTCCCTTTAGGTTGGGCATAAGTCGCGAAAGCGCGACCGATGCCTGTGTCACCTTGGGGACCAAACTTCGGAAATGTGGTCCGAAGTTCCATCGGCTATCAAGTACGATCCCTAGATACTTCATCGAGGGCTTGATACCGATGCTAACGCCTCCCACATTTATGCTGGAACCTTCAAGTGGACCGTTCCGAGGTCTGTGAAAACACAGAACCTCGAACTTGTGCAAGGCCACCTCCAGTCCCAGTCACCGTATCCGACCCACGACTTGAGCAACACCCGTCGTGACCTTGAGTGCTGCCTCCTGGTACGTTGCACCTCGCGCCGTGACGAGGGTATCGTCGGCGTAGCAGGTTACGCCGACGCCCTCAGGCAACGCGCCCCGCAGCACCCAGTCATAGCCGATGTTCCATAGAAGCGGCCCCAGGACCGACCCCTGTGAAACACCGCACGACACATCCTGCCGAGCTGGCCCGAGCCAGCTGGGCAAAGATTACCTAAACATAAAACAGTGAAGTTCTTAAACTGGTGACAGTTGGTTGACCTTGTCACTCAATGAACAAAAACACTATATAGTTTTCCTTCTTTTTTATTTGTATTTACTCACCGTTTTTGCCTCTCGATGTGTAAACAAAATACTCTGACGATAATACTCTGACTTACTGACTATAATACTCAGAAACTATAATAATTCAATGAAACATCTAACCATTACATAAACCTTCAAAAGTGATTTGAACATAAAGCCATTATGAAGGTTTCGCGATTGACTTCTGGGAGTCGGCCACCATTTTTAGGGACACTTTCGATAGGTATTTGTGCTATGAAAGTAGCCCCCAATCGCTAGACCTAGTCTCGGCTTTTCATCGGGCGGGTGGCGTCACTTCGATGACTTAAAGATTTTATAAAAATCAACCGAGACCACCGTCGGTTCATATCGGGGAACCATAAGGTTTGATATTATAATTTTTATTCCCTTTATTACATCTTATACATATTTTCTATATTTTTAAATAAACTTATAAAAAAACAAATATATTTAAAAATATAAAAAATAGTGACCCACCGGTATCGAGTACAGAGACCAAGCTACCGGTGGTTAGGGCTCCAGAGATAGGAAGGAACTATTATTACAATTAAGCTACCACAATAATGTTATACTGACATTTTTAACTAATAAGGTTTTTAGCTAATAATAGCGTTTCATTATGAATAGGAGGTTAAAACATAACTCAATATTTGGTGACAAATTTATTCGTGAAATGTCTAAGGCGCAATTCGTTGCCTCATTTATTTCATCTGAACCATCTTAAAACAGTCATTTACGTTATCTAGTCAATTTCTTTCTTTTACAACAGATAAGTTCGTCCAATGACTTGGATATTTAATATATTACACCTAAATAATGTCACTTGTTCTTGTAAGCGCACAATTTTGCAAATGGCTGGTTTTGTAAAGTGTAATCAAATGGTTAGATAATTTTTTACATAATAATTTAATAAGTTAAATTAAGTTAATATCTAGAAACCCTACTATATACCTATCTACCATTTCAGGACGTGATTTTGAGTGTGATTTATTTTAACACTGTATACACGGATATAATTATACAGACATTTCCCGACATTTCAGTTTTTGTGATTTATAATTACTATATAAATACTAAAAACTAGTTCATTATCTGTAATCACACATCTGAAAAGACTAATTCGTTAGCCGGAACTAATCTCTAACTGATATCTAACGATGTCTTCCAGTACCTACCTAATTTAATTTAAAATAAAATTATTAAATAACTTTAATAAATGTTATTTTAAAGTAAATAATTACTTAGCTTCCAAGAATCACATTGCTCTAAAGCAGCACAAAGTTAACAAGAACGTAACAATTTAATTAGTATGTACCGACCCTGATAAAATTGAGATGGCAATTTATCTCACTACGTTTTAGTTTAAATTATATTATAATAGCAGGCGTATCATGAGATCGTAAATATGAATTAATTAAAAATAATTGATTTTTAAAGTAGACACATGATAAGAAAGCTCTACCAGCATCTACGGGGTCCAAGTCATTCTCACCTGGTGCACCAGCTAGCAAATGAGGAGGTTCTGGCAAACAAGACACGCCACCTATTACGTGGGGGCAAATGCGAAATGTTGGCGAAACATGCGCCTCTGTCTTATACCTTCGAGGAAAAAGGCGTGATTTTTGTCTGTCTGTAAATTAGTGTACAGTCTCACTGTACATTGTTTTATATTTTAGCTGACACCGCGATGCTTCTCGAAGGCGCATCGGTAATTTTACTTATTACTCAATTATACTTATACCAGTGCGATCCGAACCGTGGTGCGATCACTACCACCGGGAAAGAAAGGTCAATTGTGAATTACTGTAATTAACTACGTACTAATGCAATAAACTAGTTCAGTGATTGTTTACAACTCTAGATCTTTTACTTCTACTTTCTAACAACATCAACCTAACATCTGTCAAGTGAAAACCGTACAATTAGATTCGTAAAGTAAAACCAATAAAATGATTAAAATACACGTCAAAAATTGATACAACAACCGACTTCAAATTACCGAAATAGGACAAGTAATTGTCGGAATGAGACCAAATTAAAATGGGACCACTTGCTATATACTCGTAGTAGCCTTCAATTAAAACTACTAGTTATCACGGCGATCGCGATAACTAGTATTTTTATCGCGAGTATCGCCTCAAATATAAAAAAAAAATAAAAAATATAAAACATAAAAAAATAAAAAAGAATATTTTAATATTTCATGCAAATGTATGTAAATTGAAAAACGCGACGGACGGACAGACAGACAGACAAATTGTCGTATTAAATATATAGATTTTCAAAATCAGTTGACCCAGTCCAAAGATAGAGGTAACAAACATAAAAAAAAACACAGTCGAATTGAAGAACCTCCTCCTTTTTTGCAAGTCAGTTGACAAGACAAGAGCAATCCTTAAATTTTGATGGGAAGACATACGTCTCCTGGCACGAGAAGACCGTTTCTATCGGTTAATTACCATCCATTTGAAATGTTCTCAAATATCCTTCGTTGTATTTTGGACAGCAGTAGGCATGTTCATCGAAACAAGCCTCTCACCTCTTCTCTCTCTGTATTTTTACAGTAGAGTAATACGCGAGTAATACCTACTAGCTGTGTTACAAGTGCCTATCCTACACACAGATACCTTCTACCAGTTTCCAGCTGCGCATACGCCACACCTCCTTATAATTGAACTAGCCAATTAGGCATAAGAAATAAATTATAAGTACTACAAACATATATGTATATCATACTCGTTCTATTGTTTAGATCCACGCCCATCTAAACTTGTTTGTAAAACTCATCAGTCTGTCAGCAGGTGCACCGCATGCAGTTGAGAGTGACTGGATCTCCGCAGATGTTGATATACTCGTAGCTCCTTACAAATGTTAATACTTATTGTGTTTGTGATTGTATAAATATAATGTGACCATACCGTAGACTGGAATAACACGAATTGTTTGGTCAAACCGTTTTTGCTATCATACGCTCGTTTTCAACCTGCTATGGACCGCTGAACAAAGGAGATTATTTTTATTGCAATCCGAAAGGTGCGATGGACCGTGTATGTGTGGAATTGAGAGTAAAATCGATAAAGAAAAGCTTGTATTCGCATTATGTTTAGAAAAATGTGTTGTGTAATACAGGTAAAGGGAAGATTTTTTCAAGTTGGGTTAGAAAGGTAAGTTAGACTGTTTACGCAGTGAAGTAGGTAATTGTGAAAATTGAGATAGTTTATTGTGTTGATTGATGGCACTTTAATGAACTTCTCAGTCCAATGATGAACATAAATAGGCTTCTCCAACAAGTTTCCAGTGCGACCCGTCCATCGCCATTTGCATCTAACGAGATCTGGTCGTTCTAGAGTGCGCTTGCCAATGTGCTGGTGGAACTTACTATAACATTATTGAGCGAAGCACTCAAAAATATTTTTCCAAGATATTTACTGTAGTACCTTATAGGGTAGGTAGGGGAGCATCGGGTACTTTTTTACTTAAACTAGGCGGTTCGCTGGAACGTCGTAATAAATTAGACGGAGTTAAAGACAGGTTAATTGCATTACGGTATAAATAAATCCCACCAATCGGATGAATAGTTCCATAGTTAAATAATTTGAAGTTTGAAAAATCGATTGTTAGACTTCGCGCGCCAAATTTAATAATTGAATTATTAAATTTGGCGCGCGAAGTCTAACAATCGATTTTTTTGTACTGTGTAAGGTACGTTACTTTAATGTTTGATAACTCAAAAACTATATAAGCTACATATACCAAAAAATATACAGCAAAGCACGTTAATATGTTCTATCTGCATGCCAAATTTCAAGTCGATTGGTTTAAAATTGCGACCGGTGTCGTGGCACAAAGTTTTCGATTGAGACCAAGTATGAGGAAGACTCTGCTGCGCTCCGTCTTAATCACAAAAAAAACTGTTATTTCGTAACAAAATCAGCTTTTCATTTCCAATATGAATGGCACACATCTTTGGCGCAGATTATTGCTATGAATCGTTATATAAATGTTGGATCTCTTAAAGTTACAAGAGATTTTATGAACCTTGCCAAAAGTGCCCAAAACTCCCAATGGTCGGGTGGTTTGGGCACCTCTATGGGAGGTTACCAAATAATATCTACTAAATTATTTTAATACTCGTATTATATAACAAAAAAAATAAAATTTCGATCTTCAATTATAACATCATCTTCAAACAATTCCATATTTACTTTAATTGCATTTATTTTAATTTTTCCTCCTTTTGAAACTTTGTCTATGGCGCGTAAGATTATCTTGTTGGAATTTCACGACGCATGTTTTTCTTTTTAAATTGATAGGGCATTTATTCTAAAACAGATTATAAAAATATTCAAATAGTCAAATGTAAAACAAATACATAATGACACAACTAAAGTGTTAGGTCAAACCTCCCTTCAATATGAGTGCCCAATGCTCCCCATACCCTCATTTTGCGAATTAATCCAAATTACTTTATTTTATTCAAAGTTATGCTTCATTTTATAGGTTAATATTATCTTTGATAAACACATATTTACGTATATTAAAGAAACTTACGGCTTTTCACAGATTGCTCTGTTATTTCCTTTGAAAGTACAAGATATTTACTTTTGGATGCTCGACACTGTCAACCGCCTGCCACACTGACAAATAAACGAAATGTCAAATGCCATTAGTCTAAGCCAGTATAATAGTATACGATGACCGCGCTGCTCCATGGTCTAAGCAGTCTTGTTAGGGTTTAAACTAAACTACCACAGTATACAAGATTAAATATTTGCTACACTTCTCTAGTTACAAGGTGGTGCCCGAACCTCCCGACTACCCAATGCACCCTTACCGCCCCTATAAGACGGAACCTACCATTTACTACCTGACTATTAGATCGATGTCTCATCAATTGGTGGCATTCGTAACAGCCAATAATATAACAAATTCTACACAGAATTACATCTAAATCCTCGAAGGGGTAGACAGAGGCTTAGATTGCACCCACATTTTGACAATCATTTTATTGGTCAATGTAAAAAGTGGACGGCTCACTATTTTCCTTGCCTTTCACTTTGGATATATTTGCTAAAGCCTCGTCCAGTTGAAGCTGTCTTGGACATGGTAAATAACTTATTTATCCAAAGTTATTTTTCGAATGCGTTATATTATTTACACACTAAAATGATGTTGATCATTGTTTATAAGTACAAACCTTGTGAAGGCCCTTAACCCTTTGTCCTTTCCGTAAGGATGAACGCCTTGTAATGGTCAAAGCTAGCGTAAGAAGGAAATTATAATTATACTCGTAATATTCACATAAATATCTCTCAAAATCCCCTCTGTCATAAACTGCCCTATTATTCATATTGAGAACAGGAACTTAGTTTAACTGACATACCTAGATCTTGAGTGTGATAAATCCAGAATACTAAATGTTCGCCGTTTAGGAGAAATAAAAAGAAAATATTACTCCTAGTAAAAGTATTTAAGAGCAACTGGTAAGTAGTTTTTATTTGGCGAACTACGAATATTATATTATTTAACGTCCTTAAAGTTAACCTAAATTCATCGGTGATGCCAAAAGTCTTGTTACTGAAGGTATTTAAATAAAACCTAATTAGACAAAAATAAAGTAATGAAAAACTAGCGCGAGCTCCCGGCGACATCCCCTAGGGCACCAATTATAGAAATAAAAGTAAGTTTCAAAGTTTGTGATACTTTTATATACTACTAGCTGTTGCCTGCAGCTCCACCTGCGTGTTATAGTTTACTTGATTACCAGTTACTGATTTATTATGTATAGCTGTTGCCCGCAGCTCTGTCTGCGTGTTACTTTAGATTTTAGATCGACATAACTTTTTTAATTATGAACCGATTGAAATATAACAAACCTTAAATGTTAAGTTGAATAAACCACGACGCATTACTGAAAACCGCATTCAAATCGGTTATGCCGTTTCTGAGATTCGCGTGTTAAAACATTCAGACAAACAAACAATCTGGCAAACAGACATAAATTCTAAAAACCATTGTTTTGGGTTCTATTGCGTTCATAAAGCCCCCCTACAACAGTTTCTCTATTATATCTTCGATGTACAGACATCGACCACTTACAATTTTATTAAAACACCTAATTTCAATATCTCACCTCATTGCATTTGTGGAAGCGTGACCAGATCGACACACAAGAGATTTACTGGTAATAAACAGTTTATGTTAAAGAACCGTTTGTTTTAAGTTTCTAGTATATACAAAATGCGAATGTTTAAAAAAAACACAGGTCTTTCGAAATGATTTCAGGCATAGTAATAGACGCTTCAGTCAGCACATTTCCGTCTAAGCCATGTTTTAAGTAGTATTGTTTATTGACAAGAAAATCTAATAAGGTAAATTGGGATATTAAATAGAACACATTATTCCTTGAAACAAAACATCACACTATTATGTAGGTTGGGTTAGGATACTTCTAACCCAAAACACTGGTAAATAATCCAAATGTAAAGCGGTACTTTTGGAAGAAAAATCGACCTCATTTGTTTTTAGGATGTCTAGGTTTTTCTTCTATCCGAATTAGGCTTAATTTACTGTATTGTTACAACCGGTTTGCTTTCGGTACAGCGTAATGGTATACAAACAAAAACTACACCCGAAACTGTAGTAATTCAAAGAATACAATGAGTTTGCTTAGTAATAATATTATTAACAACAAAAGTGACAGTGTTAAAAGTTCTATTTTTACGAGGGCAATGTACTCGGGATATGCTTTTCCCCTACTACTAGATGCTAACAAAGTTATTGTTGAAGTGTGCCTATACTTAGTACTGTATTCATGTATATTTATTACATGAAACATTCATCATCTTTTGACCGATTTACAGTCTGATAAATCTAAACCTTCTATGTATCTACATTTATTATGCGTGTTATAGCTTTCTTGATCACCAGTTACTGATTTATTATGTATAGCTGTTGAGCGATATTGTATCTTAAGATAAAATATTATAGTATCTTAGCCGTGTGCAGCACCCCTGCGGGTGACGTAACCTACGACAAACTTATTATTTTCGGTTGGTACAGTAATCGGGTCTAGGGATCGAACCACAAAATTAAGTTTGTATTTTATTTTATTTACTTTTCCGGGATAAAAAGTACCCAGCATGGTGCCCAGGATATTAAAGAAAAAATTATACCAAGTTTCATCGTAATCGAACCGGTAGTTTTTGCATGATGCCTGAACAAACAGACAGACAGACAAAAAATTTTTTAATCACATTTTTAAGTTCGTTGTCGGTCTAGTAAAACACCCCCTGTCATTTATTTTTTTGACATTTTCAATGTACAGAATTTTCACTTCTACAGATTTATTATAAGTATAGATAGATATAGATAAGATCGACAATACACATAGGTAGGTATGTACCCACTAAAAATATTTACACTACAAAAAATCGTTTAAAAAGTCCTCCTCGTCATTGCTGACTGGTAAGGTTCCCAGAATGTTCCAGCACTTTGAATGGCGATACTTTTTCTTTGGGCCAGAAACCGGTCAGCCTTCTGGTCCTGAGAAACATCGATTAAGCGTTAAGCAATATCCCTATAAAGGCGGTGAGCGCTCGGAACCCATGACCCCAGTGTCTCGACCCTAAACGGATCTAATATGTAAGCACCTGCTAGGTTAGTGTATTTACGTGTATAAACGCTTTCAGACCCGATTTCAAAGTTCTAATATCCTTAACAAAACATACCAACGTACAAACACGGTAGTAGGTAACGTTTTTGTACACATTTCTGTACTATGAATAAAACCCGCCGAACTACGATAGCATTATCGAACATCCCATCATCGGTAAACCCTTTTAACTAAATAACATATTGAGTATTCAACATCGTCCAAACATTATCGTCATTGGGAATATTTGCTCTCAATCGTCAAACTAATCAAGTTGAACTAATATGAATACCTACTATAACTGTGGCCGAGTTGCATACAATTTTCAAAGAACATGTTCTTTGAAAATTGTCACGGTTTAATGGATATCAGGTGTCAGCTGTGCTTTCAAAGATGAACTGAGATAACGAGCCCACTATTCATTTGATATAGAGCGCAATATTCCTTTTCTATTAGCTAATACAGGTAGGTACGTAGAGCAATAATGACATGGTCTAGTATAAACTTAAAAAACGGGTAAGGGTGTGTGTCAGCAGCAACACTGTCTTCTAGTGCGTATATCATCCCTTAATTTTTGTAGAAGAAATAAATACGATTGATAGGCATACACTGAGTAGGTAAGTACTAAATATTGTGCCTAGTTTTTCAAATAGGAAGAGCCCGGTGACGTTTTCCCTGTTTGGAGAGCGCGCATAGCTATTTAATAATTATTATACAGTAGCAATCATTTCCATTTTTATAATATTGCTTGACATAAAATTGAAATTTTTTTGACATTCATATGTGCTCTTTATGTGCCTAAACTGAATAAACGAAATTGATTCTTTGATTATTCTTTGATCCATACCTACAACTGTGTTCAACGCGATAGTGTGGCCGCAGTATTACGATAAATTCCAAACATCACCAGACCCATCCTATATGAAATAGAGTATAGTTGAAAATTACATGTGGTTTTGTTCAATATTTGTAGTAGACTCCACTTAGCCATCATTCAACAGTATAAATAGTGCCTAAGCAAGTAAATTGTAGGTTAGTACTAGTTTAATGTAACTAACCAAAAATACAGTGCAAACAACACTGTATTTTCTAATCTCTCGGAGGTGCGCAATTAGCTTGGGAGTAGCTTCAGTATCGTGTTGTTCACTTCTATCTGTTTATGTTAATCATTATGTGCATTTTGCTTACGTATACCTACTAACTGAGCAGTGTGGAACTAGTATTCCCTCGAATTCAATCTTATAAACTCTAAAATGCACCTATTTACTGTGCTCAAAGATTAAAATCAAGTGTTTTGTATATTTTAATCTTGATTGTGCCCACTCTCCTATCCTTGGTGCCGACGATGGTGGCGGTTCCCTATTCTGGTTGTGTCGGAAATGTGGTCTAAAGTTCCATCGGCTATCGAGTACGAGCCCCAAGTACTTCATCGAGGGCTCGATGCCCATGCTGATGCTTCCTACAGTTATACTGGATCCTGGAGGTGGACCTCACCAAGGTCCATGACAACACAGAGCCTCGCACTAATACAGGGCCACCTCAAGTCCCAGCCGCCGTATCCGACCCACGATTTGAACAACACCCGCCGTGACCTTGAGTGCTGCCTCCTGGTGCGGTGCTCCCCGTCACACTTTAATCTAGATTAAATTTTAAAATCATTGTTACATAATAGAAAACAATTATCTCATACCTATATGATGCGGGCGCTACTGGAAATTCTTTCGAGTGCTCACCTGAGGGGCCTTAGGGGCGGCCGCGGGATCAGGACGCTGCCGCGGACCAAAATAAAGAGACTATAAAAAAAAACAAAAACACATTTCTGATCACACTTGTCACATCTGATCTCTTAGAATCAGAGTAACGTTTACTCTATGCACTGTTGCTGACCATTTCCGAAGTCTGAACTCCAGGGAGTCGTGAATACATAATGTGATAAAACGATGCATAGTTAACGGAAATTGGAGTGACTCAACCTTGTCTGAATATTCAAATCTTAACGGGGTTGCTTTCAACACTTCGAAATTAAACGTGTCGATAAGAAACTTAGTTCTGTAACGAGATACAAGGTAAAATATCGCTTACTATTAATGTTAGACTCAATTTACTTAAGAAGTTCCCTATGTAAAGTTTCGTTTCGTAAAGTTACTTAAACTGATACAATTAGGTATGTATAGTGTGTTTGTACTTAATTTTATGAAAACGAAGTAGGTATTTGATTATTTGTTTGTTTGAAGCGTATAGACTCCGTAACTACTGATCCGATTTTGAAAATTCTTTCACTGATATGTAGTCACATTATCCCTGAGTTACTTAGGACTTAGGCTACTTTTTATCCCGGTAATGTGTTATGTGTTAATGTGAAAAACGTGCTACTACTCGTTTATATCCTAATTTAAATTATTGGCTGTAGCGAGCCGAAGGCGAGCGATGCTCCTATTACTACACTCGAGGGTTTTCAATTGACGGAATACTCCTCCTGAACGGCTGAACCGATATTCCTCAAACTTTGCATGGTGGCAGTGACCATGCTCGTGAGTGCATATATCTGAAATCAGAAACATCGAAGTAACCACGGAGGAATAATCACCGAAAAACCTGTTCCAGGAGGACTTAAACAGTTATACCGAGAGAATTACACATAATTCGCGCGCCATACATGATTTTGACCTTAAAAGACGTCAAATAGACCATTAGTTCAAAAAAAAGAAAACAGAAATAAATAAAAAATTAAAAAAAAAAAAATGTGAAAGTCTCGCTTCAGCTCAATTTTGCACCGTGACCCACCGTGCACACCAAGTTATAAGTAACTGTATTCTTAAAGAATGCTCTTGTACTCGATCTGCAAGGAAAACATTATATTATTTTTTCAACAAGATTTTACTAAAGTGTGATTCTATGCGTCTTGTCACCTTAGGCGTCATTAATTCCGCAAAATATATTATAAAAATAACAACAAAAAAAGTCGTTAAAATTGTTGTATGGAAGCCCCCTCAAATAATTATTGTATTCTATTTTATAGTATTTGTTGTTATAGAGGCAACAGAAATACATTATCTTACCATCTCATATCATACCATGAGAAACAGCCCGATAGACGGACGGACAGCGAAGTCTAAGTAAAAAGGTTACCGTTTTACCCTTTGGGTACGGAACCCTAAAAAGGATTAAAAACCAAGAATTGTAGGAGTGAAAAGATTATCACAAGGTGTACATACAATATCAGACTGGGGAAATTAGATGCTTGTACGAACCGTATTTGATTAATATTTGGTACACAGGTACACAAGACTGCAACGGAATAGGGTGACCTTTTTTTTTTTTTTTTTTTTTTTAGTTCCGCGACCAAGGCCGCGGCCGCTTTAACGTCCGTTGCCGGGCGTCTCTGGTTACAAGCAGAACGTATTTCCAGTGGCGCCCGGCGGACTTTGACCACCTCTGTGGTCTCTGCGGGGGGTGTGGTCTCTGCGGGGGGGTATAGGGTGACCTACGCAAGTGACACCAATATTTTTTTCAACCAATATGTAAATAGGTCCTACTTAAATTTCAGATGCAAGATGTAAAAATATTTAACCATCGACAATTTTATGAACTCCTCGTGTTACCCAAATCAATATTTACGATGCTCGCACACTTCATACTTCTCCCACTTACACAATTCTTTTCAGCTAGTTCAGCAGTTTTTAAGGGTTACTTCCACGTCCCTTACTCCGCTTTTCACCTTATTTGTTTATAAGGATCATAAGGGAAATAAATTTATATTATTGTAAAAAAGCGTGAGGTGCATAGTGTCAATAGTTATAAATATTTTATTGACAAGATACCTATGAGTAGAAGAATTATCATTTTGATAATATCTTAAAATGCACCTCATGCTTTTTTACAATATTATACATTTATTTCTTATTTACACTATTCTTAATTCAAACTAATTAAAATTTATTTTCTACTTTTTAGTTGGATTTTCTGTAAAAGCGTGTTTTTTAGATTTTTTAAACTATTATTTATTTAAAGAAAAACTTACATACTTTTATCCGAAATACTGACTGATTTTAATAATTATTTTAGGAAGCATATGCTCAGAAGTGGGCTTCAAATGGGCTGCTTTTTAATTTTTTTTTATAATTCCGCGGCCCAAGGCCGCGTCTGTTGCCAGACGTCTCTGGTTACAAGCAGAACGTATTTCCAGTGGCGTCCGGCGGACTTTGACCACATCTGTGGTCTCTGCGGGGGTTTGGTCGGGATGAGAATCCCGCGTCGTTGGGGTAGGGTTTTATCCCGTGTCAGTGAGTGAATCTGGTTGCGTGCTTTGGGGCAAAGGCCCCGCAGCACGCAACCCTTCTACGCCTTCTACGCCTGCTTCTGTAAGGACGGCGGGTGGCGATCCCGCCGTCCTCAGGCCCCGATCATGGAGGTCGATAATCTTGGGCGTAGATGAGTCTGCGGTGCCCTCGCCGCTGACTACGGAACTCGGCGGGGAGGGTACGCTCCCTCTTCCTCTCGGCCGCCTCCTTCGCGAGCATGACTTGCTCACAGAAGAACACGGCCGTGTTCCAGCTACTCCCGCTGGAGACCATGACTTGAAGCATGGTCTCCAGCGAGAGGGTATCCACGCCCAGACCCATTACGAGGTCCCGGCGCTGACTCGCCCACGCTGAGCAGTCCACCAACGTGTGGAGTCCGGTGTCGTCGTCGGAAACCTCGCAGTGTTGACACCGGGGTTTGACCTCACGATGGATGCGAAACAGATAGCTACCGAAGCATCCATGCCCGGTAACGATCTGCGTCGCACGATACGTGAGGTCACCATGCTGCCTCTGCAGCCCTTCAAATGGGCTATGATGAAGATGATGATGACGTAGTAGTCCTTCAGGCATCATCCTCATTCATTATTTCATTCTTTTTCATTCATCTCTTTTACTCCCTATACTTGACTACGCCGATATCAGCTATCTGGATCTCACCGAGGAGCAACTCAATAAGCTTGAGCGTCTTCAGAATTTTTGTATCCAGTTCATATTTGGGCTACGCAAATATGACCACGTATCCGAGTTTCGACAAACGCTCAGGTGGCTCCCAATTCGTCTTCGCCGGAACACTCACATACTATCTCTTCTATACAGCATTCTGTTTAATCCTAGCACGCCCTCTTATCTTAAAGAACGTTTCAAGTTCCTACATGATACGCATTCGTTGTCTCTGAGGTCATCAGAGAATGTAGGATTGGTATTACCAGCGCATTCTACTAATTTCTATGGCAAATCATTTACGGTCGAAGCCACGCGCTTGTGGAATGCCCTACGGTAGGGCATTCCACACCTACCAGTGTCTATTAGACGAGCACAGTCGCTGACCTCTTTTAAGAAACTTCTAAAGGATCATTACTTAGCTGACTTATAAATATCATCGCTGCATTTTATTTTTATATTTACCTTATTGTTACAAGTATTGTACACTACCCAGTTATCCAGTTTTCTTTTTTCCTATCCATCCAAAGGTTGTCTGTAAGAAATCGCTTTAAGCGATGAGACCGCCCTTTGTACATTTTTATATTTGATACATTGTATTTTAGTGTAATTCGCTTGGGTGTACAATAAAATATATTTATAATTATTATATTATTATCCTCATCCTTGTAGAATGTTGACTGCTTCGGTGGCGTGGTCAGTAGTGTATCCGCTTTCGACGCCGGAGTCTCGGGTTCGATTCCCGGTCGGGACAAACTTTGTGTGATGACACATACGTTTGTACCGAAGTCTGGGTGTTTCCTATGTATAATATGTATGTATTTCAATAAAATGTATATAAGTACTCGTATTTATATCAGCTTAGTAACTCATATCACAAGCTCTGCTTAGTTTGAGACTAGATGACGTTGTGTGAATTGTCCTAACATATTTATTTATATTTATGTGCAAAATACTAATATTAAAGAGTAGAGATTTGACTGTTTGTTGGCATTGAATAGGCTCAGAAACTACAGGATCTATTAGAAAAATTATTGCGCGAAGCGAGCCGAAGGCGAGCGGAGCTCTCAACGGGTGACTCAAATTACGATTTATGTTAAATTGTGTTAAATTGTTTCTCGGCTAATACTCGGCCCATTTCGGATTTTCTTGCACTCATCAAAAGCTTACAGAATTACCCAGGTTCTTACGAAGCCAGAATTTTTGAATTTCGATCAATTAAAAATAATTTAATTGATGGTAAAAATTCCCATAGCGTAATGACAAAAAATACTTTGACAGAGTTATATCGCTTTGAATCAAAACTCGCTTCGCTCAAATATATGCTACAGCGTAACGGTACGTTTCGCGACTGCGGCGACCTAGTTTTACCTAAAGATACAATGTTAGCGAGTAAAATGGCACTGAAAATATAGTAAAATACCACGTTACCATAACAAAATAGCGAGATTTCGCCATAGAGAGTAAAAAATCGGCCAAGTGCGTGTCGGGCCACGCATATAGGGTTCCGTAGTTACCCATTATAGGCTCTATCCATATATAGAAATTTTTGTCCCCCCTTAGCTCTCGAGATCTGCTTATGCTCCAATGATGGTTGACCCCTCTATGGATAGCCCTCGGTCTGGAGGCAAGCCAAAAAATCGAAAATTTTACCTAGCCCTAAGAGGTCAAAAGTTATAGGCCAAAACCTATGGCGTGATGCAGCGCGAAGCACCGCGCAAGACAACGTACTAGTATCTTCTAAACCAACAACTTCATAATGGTCCGTTATAGTTTTCCTTTCTTAGATTTTTTTCAGATTCTTCTACCTTAGCCGTTTGGATTTTAGAGGGGGGAGACACTCTGTTTTAACAAAAAAATGCGCTTTAAAGTTGAATATCTCGGAAACGGACCCGTAAATCAAATTATCTTAGCAACTTCCTAATGTTTTAAAAATACGTATCTACTGATACACCATACTCCGGGGTTACTGGGTTACGGGGTTACGTGTACGGGAGGTACACAAAAAAAAATCCATAATGTTCATTTAGCACTTTATTAACGTAGTAAATACATACGAGTATATCCATGCAAAGTTTCTCGTTTTCTAGCACTCACCGTTTAGGAGGAAAGCCGCGGACAGATGGACGGATGGACATAACAAATCTATAAGGGTTCCGAATCATCAACTACGGAACCCTAAAAAGTACGCTACTATTACGGAATCGCGATCTTTCGCTAGTAGGTATGCTAGAGGTACAGTGAAAAAAATGATACAATTTACGAAGCACAACTTACTCTTCGCTTCATTTTTCCCCTCTGAAGCATTTTAGTGAGTCATTTACCTTTTTTTTTTTTTTTTTTTTTTTTTTTTTATATTTGGTTCGCCAAATTGACGCCGCCCGCCTGGTGGTAAGTCGTGACGACGTCTAGCGATTGTGGGCCACTCTCACAGCACACATTACTATTGAGAGTGGCCCTCAACTTGACGACCTACTGATGTGCCTCTTCACGCTCCGCTTAAAGAACCCAGGATTATATGTGGGAGGAAACACGTGCACAGGCAGGGCGTTCCAGGCCACTATCGTTCGGCAGAGAAACGAACGTTTAAAACGTTCGGTTCTCGCGAACATGCTATCCACTGTGTGGGGGTGGCATCTCTGCCCGGCACGAGTCGTTCGGGATCGGAAGGAAGAGGGTGGGATCAGATTGAAGAGCTCTTCAGAACACTCGCCGTGGTAAATACGGTAGAATGCGGCCAAGGAAGCTATTGTTCGGCGCTGAGCTAGCGGCTCAAGGCTTCCCGTTACCTCCGGACAACCAATAATACGGATAGCCCGTCGCTGCATAGCGTCGAGAGCGTCCAGCAGATACTTCGCGGAGCCGTCCCAGAGGTGAGAGCAGTATTCGACGCAGGGTCTAATCTGCGTCTTGTACAGCAGACACCTCTGGTCCGGTGTAAAGAATCTCTTTACCTTATTCAGTATTCCTAGTTTCCGCGAAGCTAGCCCTATACATCTTTCGATGTAGTTTTTATTATTGAGCTCTCGACGAACGTCTATGCCAAGGATATCAAGGTTGTCCTTCATTGGTAATAATGCATTCTGAAGAGAGGGTAGGGGAAGGAAAGGGGATTTCTTCGCAGTAAATGCACACGCCTGTGTTTTGCGGGCATTGAACTCGACCAGGTTCTCGGTACCCCATTGAGAGATACTGTCGAGGTTACGGTCGAGATCAGCCACGAGTCGTCGTCTCTCCTCCTCAATCTCAGATCGCCCCGCCGTCGGACGAACCGAGTAACTCCCGTGCAGTGTGCTGTCATCTGCATAGCAATGAATGTTCCCGAGGGATAGCATATCATTGATATGCAGAAGAAAGAGAGTTGGTGATAGTACGGACCCCTGCGGTACCCCGGCATTCACTTGCAAGAAGCGAGAAGCCTGGCCATCGCAGAGGACCCGCACTCGGCGCTCGTTTAAAAAGCTGGCAATCCAGCTGCACAGTTGAGGAGGTAGACCATATGCCGGAAGCTTGGAAAGGAGCGAAGCATGCCAGACCCTATCGAAGGCTTTGGCGATGTCCAGGCTAATAGCCAAGGACTCGCCGTGCCTTTCCATAGCCCCACCCCAGACATGCGTTACGAATGCCAGAAGATCACCCGTTGATCGCTTTGGCCTGAAGCCGTATTGTCGATCATTGATTAGCGAGTGATCCTCTAGGAATTGCATGAGCTGCTTATTTATAAGGAGCTCAAGCACCTTGCAAATGACTGAGGTGACAGCTATGGGTCGATAGTTGCCTGGATCGGACCGATCCCCTTTCTTGGGGATCGGTTGTACGTTCGCCTCCTTCCAGACCTCCGGCACGAGCCCTGAAGAGTATGACAGGCGGTACAGACGCGTTAATACTGGAGACAACTCAGCTGCACATTTTCGTAGCACCACCGCCAGAATGCCGTCAGGGCCACTGGCTTTCCGCGTGTCGAGTGACCGCAGCACTGCCCGTACATCACATTGCCTGATAACAATATCAGGCATTGTGTGGCCACAGTTGGCGATGGCGGGGGGCTGCAGGCCACGGTCGTCGACCCGGGAATTAGCCGCAAAGAGGTCTGCGAGCATATCCGCTTTCTCTTGGGCTTTGTGAGCCAGTGTTCCATCTGGGTAACGCAGCGGTGGCAGCGAGGGCTGACAAAAGTTAGATTGCACGGCTTTGGCCAGTTGCCAGAATCCACGGCTGCCCGTGGGATGGGAAGTGAGCTCCTGACCAAGCCGCGCGACGCGCTGGGCATCCGCTCTCTTAAAGGCCCTCTTACTCGACTTTGTGGCCCGGTTGTACGCTGCTTTGAGGTGGCCCACGTTTGGGTCGCGCACAGCCCGGGCCCTGATCCAAGCGCGATATGCCGACTGTTTTTGTCGAACAGCTTTGGCACAATCTCGCCCGAACCAGGGACGGGCTCTGCGGATACTGGCGACATCAGTGAAAGGGATGTAATAATCCATCCCTAAACTGATCTCGCCAGCAATAGCAGAAGCACTATCCGAAGGAGCCTTTCCTACAAAGCAGCGCTGGCTCCAGGGGACGGACGCAAAATAATCGCGTAGACCGTCCCAATCCGCTGACGAGTAGTGCCATAGTCGTCGTGACGTTTGCACAGGACGTGCAGGAGGTGACACCTTCATGCCAGCGTGAACAACACAGTGGTCGGAACTACCCAGTGGGGCTCCTACCGAAACACTGTACTGGGCTGGGCGACTCGTCAGCAGTAGATCCAGCAGAGCGGGCGCGTGATCTGACCTGTCTGGTATCCGGGTGATCCCGCATACCATCTGGGTCAGACCGTGGGAGAGAGCGAACGCATGGGCGGCTCTACCCGCATGATCAGTCTTGAGGGACCCCAGCCATTCAATGTGATGGCCATTGAAGTCCCCCAGAAACACTAGGTCAGCGTTCGGGAACCGCACCTGCGCTTCATCAGCCGTCTCGCTGAGGTACTGGAAGAGCTTTGTTGTCTCAGAATCCCCTGTGTGGGATCGGTAGACGCACACGTAGATCTGGCTCATAGAGCCATGGTCTACGTGCAGCCAAAGGACGGAATTGGAGGGGTTCTCTAGGCAGCGCAACCGGCGGCAGCAAACATCCGCCCTAACGAACACGCACACCCCGGCTTTGTCTCGAAATTGTTCCTCGATGACATAGCCGGGGTAACACAGGTAAGACGTGTCGTCAGGGCGGCGTATTTGTGTCTCCGTGAGGAACATCACAGCGGGCCGTGCCGTCTCAAGGTGGTGGTGGACGGTATCGAGGTCCGCATGGAGTCCACGGACGTTAGTGAACTCCACCTCGAAATGTGAAGTTGTGGGGTTTCCTAGGGCCGCTGTGTAACGTTTATTTCTTTTTTGTTGCACTGCCATTGTAGATTTTGAAGAAGAAGCGTGAAGACAGGGCGACATTTGGTGCAGCAGTAAGTGACAAAGCGCAGGGGCTAGCTTTGTCTAGAACCGTGTGGTTAGGTCGGAGCCGACCCGCCGGACGGAAGGGCTCCCAAACCCCCCTGATGCAAGGCCGCCGCTACCCCACACCGGTTACCACCCGGAGCGGCGATCCCACATCAGGATTATGCGCAACATGTGGGGCAGCCTCCTGGGGTGGTTGGCCCCAGGCGGGCCCCATGACTGTGTTGCGGGCGGCCGCGGCAACGCCGTTGCTAAGGGTCTCCCTGGCCGGCGAATCGACCCACACCACCCACACTAGACTCCGTTTCGCCCCCACTGGTCCCATGCCTGCTGCACCATACATCGCCCCGGGCCCGGCGGTGCAGCTGCTGAACCCCTAACGCAACCCAGCCTGGGCTGGGTTACTTGGGGGGCTTTAGCACAGCTGCAAGGTGGTACCCCCCCGGACCAACACTGTTGTACCACCTGGTACCCACGTAGGGGCCGAAGCCACTCCATAGGTACCGTAAATTAACGAGCCTCGTCCGTTTATCAGCAGGTGCGCCACTAGCAGGTGAGGTCGCTGGGGCCCTATAGATGTTGGTAGAGCCCCTTTGCACCCATAAACCTCGTCTAGTCAATTTGTTCTATAACATAAGATTTGTTGGACCAATGACGTTGATGTAAGAAAATGGTGTTGAAATTACGTAATTTATTCTTAGAGAAAAAATGTGTCTATTATTTCTAAAAAAAAATCCGTCTATAATGTAAAAACGTAAAAGGATAATGCTCAATTCCCAAACATCGTTGTGCCCAAATTATGATAAACCGTTACAAATTCCAAAATACATGATTGTCATTTTGATATTTTTGTAACGAAATATTTTATTACTTAAATTTTAGCTCTGCCAGACAATGTAGAATAATATTTGAGTTGTTTCAAAAATTGACACAGCAACTGTCTTCAAATTACCGAAATGGGACCAAATAATTGTCCGAATGGGACCACTTGGGCAGTACTTAGTAGCTTTCATATATAGAAAAAAAATCAAAATCAGTTTACGCAGTCCAAAGTAATGAGGTAACAAACATTAAAAAAAACAGTTGTCCAATTGCGAACCTCCTCCTTTTTGGAAGTCAGTTGAACATTTCAAAAAAAATATACAGTCCAATTGCGAACCTCCTCCTTTTTGGAATCAGATGAAAAAAAATACATACAGTCGAATGGAGAATCTCCTCCTTTTTTAAAGTAGGTTAAAATAAAATGAGATCTTGTTAGTTTTATTCAACCATTAACATTTATTTGTAACTACAAGTTTATAAATGGTTCCTGATTCTCGCGGGAACATTATTGGGATAAAATGAAGTCTGTGTATTTATTACATCAGCTGTCCGCCAGGGAAAAAATCCGTTAAAATCGGCCCAACCGTTCCAGAGATAAGCCGGAGCAAACAGACAGATATACACACAGACTATTTTATGTAAAACAAAGACTGCTTCTGTGGCGTAGTCGGTAGTGCATCCGCTTTCGACGCCAGAGTGTCGGGTTCGATTCCCGGTCGGGAGAAACTTTGTGTGATGACATATATACGTTTGTACCTAAGTCTGGATGTATAATATGTATGTATTTATAAAAAAAAAATACCTATATAAGTATTAATATCAGTTTATCTAGTACTCATATCACAAGCTCTGCTTAGTTTGAGACTAGATGACTATGTGTGAATTATCCTAACATATTTATTTATATTTACTTTCTTAGGCGACTCGTGTATTTCGTACGTGATCGAACTCCTCCTAAACGACTGTACCGATCTTTTTGAAATTTGGCACGGTCATAGTGACCATCACCGTGATTGCATATATCTGAATTCATAAAGATCGGTCCAGTCGGTTAGGAGTTCGACCCGGATTGACAAACTCAGCTCAATTATTGCAACAGCATAATGCATTGCATACCTAGTTATTATTTATAAAAAAAGCTGTTAATTTCAAATTACACACAGTCACTGCAATATTATTAGAACCTGAGGAAAATATCTTTAGTTTATTGGCTAAGTAGTTAAATAGTTAACAACCAAAGAAGTTAAAATTCCATCAAAACCTTTGTAATTTGCGACACAAAAAGATTATTAAACTATCATTTATATTGGCGAAGCGGCAAACTGTTTTTGCACTTGCTGTTGGCCGCACAAACACTAACGACTTGAATATTGCCACTGAATCTTCTGGGGATTACGGAATTTACGTGCTGCTAGTGAAATAATATCTTTAATAATTGCTTGGTTTTAATTGGATAATTTTGTAAAACTTCTAAAGTTTTCTTTTACAATAACAAATTAATACTACATCAAGATTAACTGTTGCAGTGAGGACTATAGTAGCGGAGGATAGGAACAAGATCTACCAATCAACAGACGAGGTTCTAGTAAACATTTTTGTCCCGGGTGCGCTCTGGTAAGGCTCCTCTAAAGGCTCTAATACGGCACACCAACATAGTAACTGGGGAAATTTGGGTTTAGCTTAAGATCACGAGGAAAGAGTTTAATGTATTCAATAAGATTATAATATTAAGTAAGCTGTCTCTTTCAAAGCTACTTTACGTTTACGTTCTATAGCGTATCAGTGAGTGAGGGCAAACGTGGGTGAAGTGGTTTGTGGTTCCCTTAGATAAATAGGTATGCACTTATCGGCTCTTAGTGCGTGTTAAGATAGCTAATAAATATATAGTTAATACAAAAAATCAATCGTCAATCCCCTTATTTGATTGGCTGTCCATTAAAACGTCGTATACGGCGACAGCGTATACGACGACCGCGTTGATCTATGAATAAAACGTATGAACCTTTTTTTTTTTATAAATAATTTTAGATATTCTCACACAACGTCATCTAGCCCAAATAAAGCTAATATAAGCTTGTGCTATGGGATCTAGACGACTGTTAAACATACTTATATATATCTAAATACATACATCATAGAAGACACCCAAATTCCGAAGCAAATATTTGTGGATCACTGTGACCTCAGGGACGGCAGTCACATACTCATACCACTGTGCCACCGAAGCAGTTTATATTATTATAGGTAGGTACTCGTGTGTATCAGTTTCAGATTGGTATAACAAGGTACAGTGGGATGGAGCAGCGTTTATTATCATTCGCTCGTTTTCAACCTGCTATGGACTACTGAACAAAGGAGATTATTTTTATTGCAATTCAAAAGGTGCAATGGACCGTATGTGTGTGGAATTGAGAGTAAAATCTGTATAGAAAAGCTTGTATTTTCGAATTTTATAGTAGATTTTGTAAAATAAGTTAAAATGATTATACAGTTTTGTCAGGAAAGTTTGGAAAAAATTAAACGAAACTAATTAAAATAATATTAGTGGGTATGTTATTAAGATCATTTTTACACGACGTCCTTTAGCCCATAGTAAGCCAATTTTTACATGAATCTTTGACTATGATTAATTTGGAGATATGCTGGTTGTAAATGCGACTGTTAGATTAGATTAGATTGGCTTAAGAAAAGTTTATCTAGATAAACTGTCACTGAGTGGCTGATAAAAATAAATATCTTAATCTAACTCATTTAAGTTTCGAACTTTGGCAAAAAAACGTTAGCTAGTGCTAATAATTTTCAAAAAAATCATCTTGTCTGTCCCTCTAGGTTCCACTGGAAAAATATTTAGTTTCAATCTTTTACACGATATATAATATCTCTATGATTATTAATCTACAAAATCCATAATAAAACAGTAGAAATCAATCAATACTTTGGTGATTTTAAAATATTAATAAAACACACCGTAGGTTTATTTTTACTTTTACACTGGAATTAACACTAAATATAAACCTTTTGTTGCCCGACGTTTTGACTTTTGAAATACAGAGTGGTTATAGAACTTCTATCGTGTCTGGGTAACAGCAATAGGCTTGCCCTATTTTCGTAGGATCAACGAAATTACAAGCAAAGTGTGGGTGTATAATATACCTCTGCCTAATTTTTCGGGGATATAGACTCTTTATCAGGAAGGTAGCGTAACGTTAGGAACCAAAAAAAAAAAACAAAATCCTGAACGAATCTTCAAGCGGTATATTCACAAATAGACTTACCTAAATTCAAGGCAATATTACCTTTGTTTTATCCAAATTTATTGAGCGAAGCGAGCCGAAGGCGAGCGGAGCTTTCAACGGGTGACTCAAATTACGATTTATGTTAAATTGTGTTAAATTGTTTCTCGGCGAATACACGGCCGATTTCGGATTTTCTTGCACTCATCAAAAGCTTACAGAATTACCCAGGTTCTTACGAAGCCAGAATTTTGAATTTCGATCAAATAAAACTAATTTAATTGATGGTAAAAATTCCCATAGCGTAATGACAAAAAATACTTTGACAGAGTTATATCGCTTTGAATCAAAACTCGCTTCGCTCAAATATATGCTGCAGCGTAACGGTACGTTTCGCGACTGCGGCGACCTAGTTATAAGCATCAGTTAGCTAGGTACTAAAGATTAAAATGAAAATGAATAAAAATTTCATATGAGTTTTATAAGTGCGTGTTATGTTTCAGCCCACGGAGCAAATATGTACAATACTCTGTGGTTTCAGCCAGTTAATGGTAAAGACACATGCGACTGTAGGATAAGAAAGGTACGATATTGCACTTTTGATTCACGTCATACCATAAAAACACTAGCCAGGCTATTTATAAGCTGTGTTTCTTATAGCACAGTATTCATTTTAACATAGCTTGAGCTGCTATTTCTCTCTGAAACTACAGCGCGTTATAATGAAATTCTTAATGTTCACTGGAGCGGTCTTTAAAGGTAAAAAGCAATATTAAATAAATGAAGTAGACGCTTAATAACTTTCTAAGAATGAATTTCAGTTCTAATGGATAATCCTAATAAATATGTATTCATTTTAAAGTTTGGAATGTTTGTAATTAATGTAGTAATTATGAAGATAAACTTTATTAGATATTGTAATATGTGTAGGTATTACGCACTTAAAATTTTAACAAAAAAATTGTGGTTGGATATCTCTTTCTATAACCTAGGAAAGATTTCATTATTTGTTTGCATTGAATAGACTTCGTACACAGAACCGACTTTGAATATTCTTGCTCTAATAATTATGTAGCCACATTAGCCCCGAGTGACATACGCTACTTTTTATCCCGGAAATTGGAAACAGGAAAACGAAAATACACGGGCCGAGCCGCGGTAACGCAGCTAGTATTAAATAAAATGCCAGAGAGTTCTAAAATAAATTTTATTCATCTTTAACTCGCGCCAAGTTTTCACAAATATTACAACGATAATTTCTCATATGCCAAACCTTTAAAGATAAAGTCGAAAAGGCTTTTCTAAAACCATGTGCTCTTGGGAATGCCAAAATGTCCGTGGCGCCAATTCTACAGCATATTACGTATCTTGGACCGAACTTAATGCACGATTTATGTAAATTTTACATGATTTTTCAACTTACGATCGTATAAATTCGTACAAAAGCTCAATTTTTTTTTTAATTCAGTGGCCCAAGGCCGCGCCCGCTCCAACGTCCGTTGCCGGGCGTCTCTGATTACAAGCAGAACGTATTTCCAGTGGCGCCCGGCGGACTTTGACCACCTCTGTGGTCTCTGCGGGGGTTTACCAACTACTGGAACAAAAGATTAATCTTAACAAAAACAGTTGATAAATAAATCTAAGTAAGTACATTTACACAGTGCCTTGTAGCAATAAACGTAGAAGTTCTTGTGGTACAAGATACAAATTCTTATACAGACTCCACAGTAAAGAGTGCTAATATTTCCATTAGTCCCACCAACTCCAACTGTTAAAAATATAAAAGGCAATAAGGGCCCATTAGCTATCAGAGAACGTTTCATAAATGGACATATTACTCATTTTCCTCTACCATTAGGCAACAGCAGGCTCGCCTTGTTACGAACAATATCATCCCCTCTTGTGAGTTAGCTAGCCTTAGTGATCCGTGAAAACGAACATCGATAACCTTTCAGTGTCGCACAAAGGGTGCATTCAGCCGCGAACGGTCGAAATTGATTTTTGCTCATATTGAACCGAAGACTACACACGGCTGGGATACTACAACGCGCCATTTCAGCTACAAAACAAAGTTATCAACGGAACATTTCCGCATCAACAGACAGGGACAGATCCTCAGCGGTGTCGATGGTTGTGACAAGTGACAAGGCCTCTTTCAACGACGGTTGGTTTTCCATTTATGTTCAGGTACGGTGTTGTCACAAATCTGATGAAGTTGATTGGAGCACAATGCAAATATAATAATAATGACAGTGCAATAAACCTATTCCACTGTAATTATTAACTACATTGTACTATTTCTATGGATGTTCCATGAAGTAGTTTGCTAGTTCTCTTAGTGTCATCCAGGAAATGAATTTTCTATGTCGTTGAACCTCAATCACTTGGTTAATAAAGTAAATATACATAATAATCTATTTTATTGTAAACAGAAGGTCATAAGTCAAACTACCAGCTATTGCATTGTAATAATAGCAATAGATTTTTGAGCCTTTACGCTAATATATCGCCCTGTAGTCGAGTAGACTTCGGGACCATTAAATATTTTTTGGAATTCCATCCAACCCCTTGTAAAAAATTACAAAGAAAAAAAATATTTTAATTAAAAGAATACTTGTGATAAGTTTCGTGAAGATTGGACAATAAATTAGGTTGCTAGCTCGGAAAAACGTAAAAACATTATTTGAGCTTCGTCCCCAATTTTGCCCCCAATCCAAAAAAGCTCACGATGATAAAATCAAGGAACACTTGTAGCAAGTTTTGTGAAGATCGGATAAAAATGTGGCTGCTAGTCCGGTAGACATAAAGACAGACGGACGAAAGCAAAACTGTCCAATCTCGAAATGTAGATGCTTCGCTCGCTTCGTCAATTATGACTTGCAATATATACCTAAATAAAAACAAAGTGTTAGCCTTATTTATATGTGTTTATAAACTATTTTATTTCAAGGGCTACGGTCGATGACCTTATCGCTATCACCCTTAGGAGTTTTGACCCTTTTCTATTTCAATTTACAGATGTGTCTTCGATACTCAAGGGGATTGTGAGACAGCCCCTTTGTAAAGAAGCTATAACCCAAAGCTTTAAGTTCACAAGTTCGTGAGTAAACTTCAGGGATGGGCTATTTCGCATAATAAAAGAAATAAAAATTTTATGGAGAAGATAAAGATGCACTTCAGAGTCACAGTTTTTTTTTTATTTTTTTTTATTTAATTCCGCGGCCCAAGGCCGCGGCCGCTCTAACGTCCGTTGCCGGGCGTCCCTGGTTACTAGCAGAGGGTATGTCCAGTGGCGCCCGGCGGACTTTGACCACCCCTGTGGTCTCTGCGGGTGTTTGGTCGGGACGAGAATCCCGCGTCATTGGGGTCGGGTTTTATCCCGCGTCAGTGAGTGAATCTGGGGTTTTGCCCCATAGCACGCAACCCTTCTAGCCTGCTTCTGTAAGGACGGTGGGTGGCGATCCCGCCGTCCTCAGGCCCCGATCATGGAGGACGATAGTCTTGGGCGTAGTCGCGTAGTCTGGGGCGGCCTGGCCGCCGACTACGGAACTCGGCGGGGAGGGTACGCTCCCTCTCCCTCCCGGCCGCCTCCTTCGCGAGCATGACTTGCTCGCAGAAGGACACGGCCGCGTTCCACCTACTCCCGCTGGATACCATGGCTTGAAGCATGGTCCCCAGCGAGAGGGTATCCACGCCCAGACCCACTACGAGGTCCCGGCGCTGACTCGCCCACGCTGAGCACTCCACCAACGTGTGGAGTGCGGTGTCGTCGTCGGAAACCTCGCAGTGTTGACACCGGGGTGTGACCTCACGATGCATGCGAAACAGATAGCTACCGAAGCATCCATGCCCGGAAACCATCTGCGTCGCACGGTACGTGAGGTCACCATGCTGCCTCTGCAGCCAATCGTCCATGATTGGTCTCACCGCCGCGATGAAGATGGCACCCCCCTTGGGTTGCTCAAGTCGCACCCTCCATGACTCCATGAGATCCTGGCGGAGTTGGGACCGCTGGTCCTCGATTTCTCGAGACGCAGGCCTGTGGTCCCGCTCCAGCGCCTCCTTGCGCCATTGGAACAATGACGCAAGGGCTCTCGCTTCCAGGTCCCATGGAGGGGTCCCGGCTAGGAGACATGCAGCCTCTCCGGAGATCGTGCGGTACCCCCGTATGGTTCTGACGGCCAAGGTTCTAAGTGGTCTGTTTAACAGAGTCACGTTCCCCTTGACCGCCAACCTATCCGCCCATACGGGAGCCCCGTATAGGGCCATACTCCGCACGATCCCCAGGTACAGTCTCCTGCAGGAGGCGTTGGGTCCCTTTAGGTTGGGCATCAGTCGCGAAAGCGCGACCGATGCCTGCGTCACCTTGGGGACCAAACTTCGGAAATGTGGTCCGAAGCTCCATCGGCTATCAAGTACGATCCCTAGGTACTTCATCGAGGGCTTGATGCCGATGCTAACGCCTCCCACATTTATGCTGGAACCTTCTGGTGGACCGTTCCGAGGTCTGTGAAAACACAGAACCTCGGACTTGTGCAAGGCCACCTCCAGTCCCAGCTGCCGTATCCGACCCACGACTCGAGCAACACCCGTCGTGACCTTGAGTGCTGCCTCCTGGTACGTTGCTCCCCGCGCCGTGACGAGGGTATCGTCGGCGTAGCACGTTACGCCGACACCCCTAGGCAACGCACCCCGCAGCACCCAGTCGTAGCCGATGTTCCACAGAAGCGGCCCCAGGACCGACCCCTGCGGAACACCGCACGACACATCTCGTCGAGCTGGCCCGAGCCAGCTGGGGAAAGCTATGGCCCTCTCCGAGAGATAGGCCCCGACAATACGACGGAGGTAGAGAGGCGTTTCGTGATACACGAGCGCCTCCCTAACGCAGCTCCATGGCAAGGTGTTGAACGCGTTGGCGATGTCAAGAGACACCGCCACCACCACCTTGCCCTGCGAGACTGCTTCCTCCGTCAGGCTCTTCACGCGCATGATCGCGCTCACGGTGGAGCGTCCCCGACGGAAACCGAACTGGTTATCCGCCAGGTCTGGCCCCACACTCGTGAGATGCTCGACGAGGCGTTCCGCGATAATTCGCTCAAAGAGCTTACACACCTCGTCGAGCAACACGATCGGCCGGTATCCGGACGGTGAGTCCACCGGCCGCCCCGCCTTACGGATCAGGACCAGTTTCCCCGTCCTCCACACCTTGGGAAACTGGCCCCTTTCGAGGCATGCGCTAAAGAGCCCCATCAGTCGAGGCCCGAGTTCTTCGAGGGCCAGGACCCATGCACGGCCAGGAATGCCGTCGGGTCCGGGGGCAGTGATTTTCCGGCGTTTAAGCTTGAGTACTGCCGCACCTAGCTCCCCCACCCTGACTTTGGGTACGTCGTCTTCGCTGGTGCTATCCGCGTCGGGCAGAGACGGAGCCATGCGCGGAGGGACGTGCTCCTCCGCGCTCGTCGGAAACAGGGAGCCCATGACCCGCTCCAGCTGCTGCGGCTGGAGACTCTGGGTCAGTGGGGGCGCCCTAGGTCGGAGTTTCTCCCTGACCTGTAGGTACGGGCGCCCCCATGGGTTCTGCTGCAGGGTCTCCAGGAGCTCCTCGCGGGCCGCCGTCTTGGCCCGCTTTATCGTCTCCTGGAGATTACCTTTAGCCTCCCTGTATGCCTGAAAAAGCTCCGCCTCTCGGGCTGCCGCGTCGTCTGGGCGGCGACGCCTCCGGCGAAACCTGGTGTACCGGCGGCGGGCGGAGATGCATGCTGCGCGCAGCTCTGCAATCTCCGGCGACCACCAGTACACCTGCTTCCTGGCCGGTCTGGGTGTAACCCTAGGCATCGCCGCATCACAGATTTGCGACATGGCTCTCCTGAACCACTCCGCCTCGGCATCCACATCGGCAGGCCGGTCCGGCGCCGGAATCCAGGCCTGCACGATGGATTCCTCCAGGAGAGCCTCCCGATCCAGATGGTGAAGTGCCCAACGCGGATCCGGGGGATTTGCCACCGGCTGTGGGAGGTCAGGTGGGGGGACGACATCGAACCGGATGTACCGATGATACGAGTGCGTCTCCTCACCCTCCTCCACGCGCCAGCCTGTAATACGGGCGGCGAGGTCAGGGGATGCGAACGTTACGTCCACGATCGATTCCCCCCCCCCGCCGCCAATAGGTGGCGACATTCCCCCGGTTGAGGACCTCCAGACCACGTGTTCTGGTCCAGTCCTCAAGAAGCCTCCCCTTGTCCCTGGTTTCCCGGGAGCCCCACGCCTCACTCCAGGCGTTGAAGTCTCCCAGGAGCAGGACAGGGCGAGGACGGCACGCAGCGAAGACGACGTCGAGCTCAGTGAGCCATAGCTCAAACTGAGACTCGTCAATGTTCGGCGAGATGTAGGTGGCCACGACTGCCAACCCATCATAGTCCGCCGCAACACACCCGCGGCCGCTTGCAATGATCGCAAGGCGCGAGTTGTCTGCGGCGGACCCCCCAAAGATACAACAGGCCGAGCCATCCTCGTCCACCGGGCTTCCCGGGTGGACGTAGTACGGCTCGGCGACCACGGCCAAGTTTATGGACCACTGCCGGATGCTCTGGTACAGAAGATCCTGAGCAGCACGGCAGTGGTTCAAATTCACTTGCAGGATACGGATACGGGCGTCAGACATTAATTAACGTCCATAACCGCATCCCGCCGCGAAACAACTGGCCGCGCAAGGGCGGCACCCCCACCGCTCTCAGCGGACGGACGAGGTTTTGGCCTCGAGGCGGCGCAAGTTGTGCTGCCGACCCGGTGATCCGCGGTCTTGCCCTCCGCCTCGCATCTTAAGCAGCGAGGCGGGGCGTCACAGGCACTTGCCTTGTGACCGGGCCGGCTGCAGCGGAAGCACCGATCGCCCACGGTGACTTCCGCTGTACACTGCACTCCTAAGTGCCCCACCACCATGCACCGGAAACATCTGGTTTCCCGGGCACGAAGGAGGTGCACCTGCGCCTTTAGGAAGCCCCCTACGAGGAGGCTTCGTCCGTCCGCCACTTTCAGTGCCGCCGCGACGGGGCACTGGACGACTGTCATCCCGTGACCAGTGGAGCCGAAGGAGATATCTCCAGCCTTCACCTGGTCACGGGGGCAGCCGCCCGCCTCCACGACGGCGGAGACAACTTCCTCCGTCGTGGCCGCGTCATCCTGACCCGTGATGCGCAATGCGGCGCATTTGGTGGGCCTGGTGACGCGGACGGCTTCTTGGTCCAGCGCGTCCCTAAGCTGAGCCGCTAGGGCGTCAGCTTTAGGGCCGCTGGAGGCGCCGGAGACCTCGAGGAGGCGAGCCCCGGTGCGTGTCGTCTTGCACCGGAGCCCCCCCTGTATATCGAGGGCCGAGAGGTTGACTGAGGACTTCACAGTCCTCAGTACGTCGGCGTACCCCACCCCCTTCTCCACACCTACCGTCGTCACCGTCAGGACGACGGCGGTGGAGCGAGGAGGGCGGGGCCTCTTCGGCGCCTTCGCCGCGGCGGCTTTGGCCGCTTTCTTTGCGGCCTTCGTCTTCCTCTTCTTGGCCCCCACTACTTCCCATCCCTCCCGTCTGGAGGGATGTAAGGAAGCAGCGGGAGCGACGATAGAGGAAGAGGAGGCGGCAGGGGTGCCACTCTTCTTGCCGCGCCCCTTGGCCTTCCGCGCCTGGGCCGCGGTCTCGGCCGGCATCCGGTTCGCTGAAGCGGACGGGGGCGGAGCGGGGCGGCGGACAGCGGGTGTGCCGCTTGGACCCGGAGCGGGAGCACCGCCAACAGCCGCCGCGTATGAAAACGCGGGACGCGCTAGCGGAGGGCGGTACGCCCGGTCCTCCAGGACCGCGAGGCGCCTCTCGATCGCCGTCAGGACCTGCACCGTAGTCGGTACAGGCTTCGGCGGCGAGCCGGGCGCCATGGTGGGCGCGGTCCTAGGCGCCGTCTTCGGCGCTGGTCCAGCCGTCAGAGGAGGAGGAGGTGGCATGGGACCTGGAGGTGCCTTGACCGCTTTGGTCAACTCAGCGACCTCCCGACGGAGATCTTCCATCTCCTTTCGGGAGGCAGTGAGCTCCACCTCCAGGCTCGCAACCTGCTTGCGGAGCTTCGCCTCCTCCTCTGTGACGCTCCGCTCGAGGAGCTTGTCGAGGGAGGATTGGGCTTCATCCACCAGTGAAGCCACAATCTTCTTCCTCCCCGACATATTTTTACTCCCCCGCATGGCCGCGCTCATGCGGGAGAAGATACTCATTATCTCCCGCGCGGGCGGCACACCGATATCCCTGCGACTGCGCAGGGACGGGACAGATGACGGGGGTGGTGTTGGCGGGCGCATACGGTAGGCGCCGAGACGCGTGCGCACCGTCTTTACCGGCACCTCCTCCTCCGAATCGCTGGAGAGGAGGGACCCCCATCCAGAGCAACTAGTGCTCCGGTCGCGTGGCGGTCCCTCCTTCTCGAGGGTCCTCTTCGTCAGGCATATCCATGATAGCACAATTCATCTCAATGTTGGCCACTCAAGTCTCGATATCGACGTTCGGTCACCCAACTTGCCACTGCGTTACCGTGTTCAAGTTGGGGTCCAGGGCGGACGGCGAGGACGTAGTCGAATCTCTTGGGGCCCCGCCCCCAGAGTCACAGTTTACATTAAATAGACTGCGACAACTAAACCTGTTTGTCTTAATCAAATTTTGGGCAAACGACTGTTCTAAAAACCGGCCCTGTGCGTGTCGGTCCGCGGTCCACAACGGATTCCGTAGTCACCAATTAGCCTCTATAACTCCTGAACCAACAAAGTTATCTAACACCATCATGATTTTGTTTCAGATTTTTCGAGCCAGCCGCTTAGTTTTTAGAGGGGTGGTAAGAAGCTCTGTTTAGGAGGAAAGCCGAGGACAGATGTACCGTCCAACATGACAAAACTATAAGGATTCCAAAACTTGAACTACGGAACCCTTAAAAAATACCTACTCAAAAAATAATAATATCTTTCAATATAATATAATATATCCAATATAATATCTTTCATTTAGCATATACAGTTCCGTAAATAGTGATTAACAACAGTGCAACATCAATAATTACAATGTTATTTTTGTTTCAATACTGAAAACATGAGAGGAAACTGTGTGATCATTCATTTTTATATAAATACTTACGAGTATTGGAGCCTTAAAAATAAATAAATATTGAAATGTTAATATTGGAAATTATTCCTCAAAAACTACTCTTAAAATGCTAGAGCAAATTTAGTAGACTAAATTTTACTGTAAAAAGATCAGAAAAACAATTATAACCCCTTAAAGGAAATTCGTTCTCAAATTTTCATCTGCTTTTGTTAATAACTTTGTTATGCTTAATTCTACGACAAAAAGTTGTAAAACAAAGTTGTAGAGGATTTAATTTGCGACTAAAATATTGTCACAATTTTTTTGTGGGATGAATAGTTTGCCCGATAGAGCGCGATAACGATTTGCAACCCTTTTTCAAGGTTGTTGTTAATTTCGGAGCGCTGTAAAACCCTTATAAATACATAAATATTGAAATTTTAATAGAAAACTCGTCTACAAAAATGCTCTGATGAATTTTACTGTAAAATGATCAGAAAAATATTATAACCCGTTAAAGAAATTCGTTCTCAAATTTTCATCTGTTTTTGTTAATAACTTTGTTATGTTTAATTCTACGACAAAAAGTTGTAGAACAAAGTTGTAGAGAATTTCATTTGCGACAAAACTGTTAACGTAAATTTTTTTGCCCGCTAGACCGCGATAAAGATTTGCAACCCTTTTTCAAGATGGCGGAAAATCCAAAACTTGGATTTAGCTTTACACCCCCCCCCCCTTGATATCTAAAAAGTAAAATGGCGTCCTCTGACTTTTGCACACCCAAATGGAACATTTCAATGGACTATTAAACGTACATCAAACTATTACAAAGATAATATAATAATATTATGTATTGCCGCGCATGCTGTGAAAATAAGTCAATTTGGTCACCAATCTTATTTAAATTTTGTCAACCAATAAACGTTTGCTATTAAAGTTAGCAACAATTTGTGATTCGGGTATCTATTCAATTCCTTATCAAAAGTGAAATTTGAATAACGGCATTTCGACCGAGTTCTTGTGAAAGGGGGACTATTGTGAAACTTGATGAAACTTCCCTAATATTCGAAGTGGAAATTGATTCTTTGGCTGCCATCGAGAAATAAACTCGGCTCAGAGAGATTGAACCAAATTTATTGAGAAATCGAAATAAAGTAGCACTGTTACGGGAAGGATCGACAAACTGAACATTTATAAATTGGGTCGCGGCAATAACTGCTATTATTCTAAATAGGTAGGTCTCATTTATTTTGTTGATTTCTTCACTTCCTTTTCAGAACATGATTGGTTGTTCTAAAAATTATTTACCTTTATTTCATGAATGGTATATATATATATCGCCCAAGGGTTTGAAGGTCAGGTAGCAGTCGCTTTATGGAAAATATCGAAGTTCAGCCGAATCACAGTTAGACTGGAAAGCCGACCCCAACTAAGCTGGGAAAAGGCTCGGTGAATGATGATTTAATAAATGCCGTATACAGATAAATAAATAATATGATAAATTATGTAGCAATTGAAATAATTTTTTACAACACTAAATTCGTTTTCATTTCTAGTAAGAATTGTTAATTTGAAATTAAAAACAGCTCCAATTTTATTAGTTTGTAAATGTAATCTACACAAAAGTCCTTCGCCGCGTCGGCCTATTCGCGATAAATTGAAAAATAAAAACCAGCCCTTTCTGTTCCGTACCAAAATGGCAAAAAAATCGCGTTTGTTGTATGGGATCCCCCTTAAATATTAATTAAATTCAGTTTTTTTATTATTTGTTGTTATAGAGACAACAGAAATACATCATCTGTGTAACAACTTTCCAACTATCACGGTTCATGAGTTACAGCAGAAGTCTCAGTAATAGGGTTCCCGTTTTACCCTTCGGGTACTGAACCCTAAAAACTACTGCACCGATTGTCATTTTCCTTTTACTAATGGATGGAGTGGTTCTCTAGGAAGGTTATGGTATATAATTTGTCACGAGCGAAGCCTTGGGCATCCTATAGTATATTCTAAAATATAACTATAATGCTAGAATATTATTATTTTCACTAATACGAACTAACGTGTTTTGTTCACAAAATTTTATGGAGTTTAACAGGTGCAAAGTTTGAATGAAAATTGCATACAGCTTGCATACGTTTACCTATATTAAAACTACTAAATTAAGTGCAAAGTTT
Source organism: Nudaria mundana (assembly GCA_963556515.1). NCBI lineage: Eukaryota > Metazoa > Arthropoda > Insecta > Lepidoptera > Erebidae > Nudaria > Nudaria mundana. The sequence continues at coordinate 6,988,703 of OY748288.1, read as the reverse complement.
TGTACAGAATACAAAATTTTAACTTAGACAAGTACCTACGAGTAGTTATTAAAATATATTAAAATAGTTTTTTAATGGTACGCTTACACAACACATAAGTAGTTTCTTATTGTGTAGACGTATTTTTGTACCCCTTTTTACGAAAATTGCGCAAACGGGGGTACTCCCCAATTTTCAATTGCGCAATTGAAATTATAGTTTTAAAATAGAAGGAGGGGGCATGCACGAGTCTTTTTTTTTTAATTAATATCATAAACAGCATTAGAATGTCCGTGGTCGTACTTCAGTAGCATCTGTGAGCACTATTCCACGCGAGCCCGCTTCTGCTCCGCTGTCAGTTCATGAGGGATCCAACGACAACAAAGTTTCCGAATTTTCAATTCTTCGTGTAAAATTTTCTGGATTTGACTCATACCAATCCTCAATAGTCCTCGAATTGTCTCATAGGTAATCCGCGGGTTTTCGTAGTAGTAGCCACATTATTTTCGTTGACGGCAGTTGAAGGCCGCCCTTCACGAAATTCGTCATGTAAAGAAACTCGACCTCTTTCTAATTCAGCAAACCTACGCCTCACGGTGCTCAAACAAGGTGCTTCTCTCCCAAAAGCATTTTGAAGACGAGCGACACAGTCTTGCGGAGAGAGAGAAGTTTTAAAATCATAAAAATCATCGCTCTAAAATCTTTTCGACTTAATTCCACTTTCGTTGCATACGTAGAACTTTGATGTGTGATAAAAAACAATTGACAAATGATTTCCCGCCAATTGCTTTTTTTATTACTAAGAAGTTTGCAACGTTTAAAAAATCATAACATTCGAAATTCAAATAGTTCCGATTAGTTAGAAGTGCAAAACTTTTAGTGTGCCCCATGTAATCTAAAAATATTTGTGATGGTAGTCCATGTAATTTTAAAGCAAAACTATAACGGATCCGATAATCCTGTTAGTTCAATAGTTACAGAGGTTATTATGTTTGACTACGGAACCCTATTCTATGCGAGGCCCGACACGCACTTGGCCGGTTTTTATAAATATAGATAACTATGTTACCTTCATAGAATTATTGTTGAATTTCGATCACTGACCCACTAGTATTCATTAAAAATTGATTGAAGAAATATAAATATATATTTTTTAAACCGAAATTCATCGTTCGTAACTCCGATATTAATAATGCTGATGTGGCATTTTGAATAGAACAGTTTGATAAACCAAAAAAAAAGCCTGTACGAAAACGCAGTCTGATTTACGAGTTCGTTCATTCGCTTTGATTTACGGTACCGGGACGAATATTAAAGATTCGTATTGATATATTATTCCTTTATCCCCATTCTCCTCGCTCCTATTTATGAGGAATTCCCCAACCCTCATAACTTTCACCGTCCTTTTTACGGTAAGACTTGTAATAGCATGATTTTCATATAGAATAAATAATATCCGTATCATCATCCACCGAGCCTTTTCACAACGCAGTTGGAGTCGGCTTTTCAGTCTAACTGCGATTCGGCTGAACTTCGATATTTTCCATGGAACGACTGCCATCTGACCTCCACAACCCCTGGGCGATATCGACGTTCTGTCATAGACCAACGCGGTCGTCGTATACGCTGTCGTCGTATAACCGTTCAGTAGCTCTAGCACGAAAAATTATAGCATTCGTAGCGTCTAGGTTTCGAGTCCACGATACGATAACGGAGTATTACGAAATGTAGCAGCACGAAGCATTACGTAAGACTATCGAGAGCTCGATACGATTACCATAGTGACGTCATCATAACGTGAATAGGGACGAGCCCTAGAGAACAAAATACACATCGTATTGAATGAACAATACGTTCGAAAACTTCATTAAATAGTGAACTATTTATTATTTTTAAACTGCCTGTTTAGTAACAATTAAAACAAAAATAAATTACAACACAAATAAAATTCAATGTTTTCTATGACAAATTGTAACCTATCTAATGATTTAAATGTTATAGGTTCTTTGTGCATTATCATTTTATGTCACTGGGTCATACCAGCGAATAGTGGGAATGGCCAAATATTTAGGCCAAACCACAGTAAGCAAATGCGTCAAGGAAGTGACCGAGGCTCTTATCACCCCTGCAATATAGAGAAGAAATCCCCTTTCCTTCCCCTACCCTCTCTTCAGAATGCATTATTACCAATGAAGGACAACCTTGACATCCTTGGCATAGACGTTCGTCGAGAGCTCAATAATAAAAACTACATCGAAATATGTATAGGGCTAGCTTTGCGGAAACTAGGAATACCGAATAAGGTAAAACGATTCTTTACAACGCACCAGAGGTGTCTGCCGTACAAGACGCAGATTAGACCCTGCGTCGAATACTGCTCTCACCTCTGGGACGGCTCCGCGAAGTATTTGCTGGACGCTCTCGACGCTATGCAGCGACGAGCTATACGTATTATATAATAGATTGTCCGGAGGTAACGGGAAGCATTGAGCCGCTAGCTCAGCGCCGAACAATAGCTTCCTTGCCGAACGATAGTGGCCTGGAACGCCCTGCCTGTGCACGTGTTTCGTCCCACATATAACCCTGGGTTCTTTAAGCGGAGCTTGTGCTGTGAGAGTGGCCCACAATCGCTAGACGTCAAATATACGTCGAATATCGACGTAGGAATATAGTAAAAAGTAAGTTAGTACCTACCTTTGAAGATTTATTGTTTAAAATTATTTTAAAATATAACTATTGTTTTATTTACTACTATATTATCTACATTTATATTATGTACCGCCTCAAATTTACTTTTAAACCTTCCTTGAACCTCCACGAATGTTTCTAGACCAAAATCAGCCAAATCGGTCCAGCCGTTCCCGAGTTTTAGCAAGAAAAACGAACGGCGATTGATTTTGGCACGTTTGGTTATTAGGTTAATATCAAATAAATACCTAATACTTACTAAATTTATTGGTAAAGCTAATCGACCTAGCTTCATGATCAATATTAATAGATGTACATATTTAACTATTTGCAGGTGATTCTGGCTATCCACAAGGTCCCTGGTTGGTGTTGTTGACACAAATTCTGGATGATGCTTAAGCGCAGACATACACAAGTGTCCATGGAAAGGCCAGGGTGACAATAGAAAATACTTTTAGACGATTGAAAAATCGATGGCGTTGTTTATGCCAAGATCGCACACTACATTATGCACCTGTGAAATGTGCAAAAATAATAACAGCTTGCTGTGTGCTGCATAATCTGGCCAGCGATTTTAATTTTCCTGAACCAGATCGCCAAGGTGCTAACATGCCACAGCAGCGCTCATCGTTCTCTTCTGAACATATTTTCCAGGAAAATAATATAGGAGATGACCTACTTAGGGGAAGGGCGATTAGACGTATGTTGGTGAACCCATTAACAGACTGCATGTATAATTAAATCATTTATTATATAACTATGTACATGTAAAAAGTAATATAAAAACTATCACTGTTAATAAAAACTGTAACTAGAAATATAAAAATATAATAATAACTATGTACCTAATATTTTATTATATACCTAGAAATAACTTCCATAGCCTCTTTCATAAACTCCAGGCCTCGAGGGCCGCCAGAGAGCTTCGACAAATCACCATTTCTGGAATTTCCATAGCTCTTTACATTAATGTTTTAGTAAACTGAGTAATGCAAGTAACTTTTTATTGACACTCACACTTTCATGAACTCCACCATCATTACTTATTGTAAATGGCTGGTTCTCATGATTGTTTTCTCAATAAACTCCTTTTAAACACTTTCCACAAAATGCTATTTCGTTTTTATTTAACAATAACACACTTGACACTTGACCTTGACAATCAAAGACGTTCTGCCAAGTAAAGTCGCGTTGTTCAAAAACATAATAAAATTGTATGAATAAATATTAAAATAGTATGAATATTTTTCCGAATATAGTGCACTTTACAATCTTCCATACCTTATTTCTAGAATTTTATTTGTGTTGTAATTTATTTTTGTTTTAATTGTTACTAAACAGGCAGTTTAAAAATAATAAATAGTTCACTATTTAATGAAGTTTTCGAACGTATTGTTCATTCAATACGATGTGTATTTTGTTCTCTAGGGCTCGTCCCTATTCACGTTATGATGACGTCACTATGGTAATCGTATCGAGCTCTCGATAGTCTTAGGTAATGCTTCGTGCTGCTACCTTTCGTAATACTCCGTTATCGTATCGTGGACTCGAAACCTAGACGCTACGAATGCTATAATTTTTCGTGCTAGAGCTACAGGAGGCCTCGCACACATATCCGCACCGGAAGAATTGACCACCCCGAAAGAATCAACCGCGTCGAAGAAATCAATTCTATTTCCTTTACGCCTGTCGCACTGTTATTACATATTATTATACATGTTATTCGCACGTTGCTCTGTCGTAGTGTCGTACCCGTACGCAACTGATAGAATGCAAGCGCATCGGTCAAATCGACCACATAAGACGCGCCGAAGCTGATGACGTCACCCGAATTCGTCTAGGATTTCTGGGGTTCTTCCAGATTCGGACGATTCGACGCGGGAAAGTGTGCGAGGTTTCATGAGATTTCATATACAGAATTCTAAAATTCGTTTCATTCGACTCGTTCGACGCGTTCGACTCGGATAAGTGTGCGTTTACCTTTAATCGTATGTTTTACTCATTTCCTACGCCGACGAGAGGAAATAAAATCGCCATCAAGCCGTTGCTAGTAATTTTAAAATAACACAGCTAATTCTAGTGGACGGTATTCACCGAACAAAATATTTTAAAATGCATACTTCTGCATTTGGAAACATAGTGTTCACTGGCTTTAGTAATAAGTACCTGGTTCTTTGATTTGATCCTCCGGCGTCTGTGAACCTACTACACCGATTTTCATGCTGCTTTAATACTATTACGTGCACTTGTAAATTAGAAGTTTGTTTAGCTTTGGATGGATTTGGATTACCTAGGCACTTTCGTTGTGCAGTTAACGGGTGACATGGAAGGATACATAGTAAGTATGCCTGAAATAAGTCCCAGTGCCGTGCAGTGGCCTTGAAATTTGCCAAAACTATGCGCGTCGAACTATTTGTATGCGTCCACTTAGCACACTTCCGCAATAATAGTTGATTTTCTCTACCATTATGATATTAAGCGCTGAAGTATCACTAAACATATTCTAACTTTAACTTTTATTATTTTTGGTTCTTATTTTTATTCCCAAATCATAATTCAACAAATTCTCTACGGTACAATGATGCAAATAAACATGAAGACACTCCTTTACAGCTAAGCCTCAAACGGTTATAATCTTGCTTAAGCAAATTTCAAGGGAGGATAAATAAGTGTTCTTCAACACAGCAAAGCTAAAGTAAGCAGTGATTTATTATATTAAAAATCCTACGTTATCCCTTAGATGGGACTTGGCGCTGACTTTGTTGGTCATAAAGAGTTCCCAGATTTAATAAAATTTATTCAGCTCTTTACTATAGGGAGTAGGGACCGACAAATCATAATTCTACGAAAATGCATACTTATTCAGTCGGGCCGGGAAGTTTTAGAGCTAGTAAAGTTTATTTACGCGAGTGCTCAAGGGACACAATACAATTTGGCACGATCTTTTATAAACTGACGATGACTCATCATTGGTGTTTTTATGACGAGTCTAAAACTTTATTTATCAAACAAAATAACCTAATTAACAGTAGATGAAAATACTATTTACACTTACTAAAAATTATACTATGCAAATTAAAATCTACACTATATACTTACATGTGTCAAAGAACTCCTCCGCCTCGTCGCCGATTGGCAATGTTCCCAGGAACTGGCAGCATTGCCACGTTGAATGGCAATGCTTATTCTTTAAGCTAAAAAGTAACCTGTCTTCTGGTCTGCAGAAGAGTCGATCATGAGTTTCGAGATGGTTTTAAAGAGACCGTGAGCGCTCGGATAACCAAATTGTAAAATTAGCTTAAGTCGAAGAACGGCTATCTGCCGTTCACACTCGGTATTCTACACAAGAAAGGACAATATGCAAAAATAATTATTTGAATGGGTGTGCGGACGGACGTACAGCAAGAAACAATGGTCTCCCTTAAAAAATATAAATTTTAGAACTGGGTTATTTTTGTGTAATTTGGCAAAAAAAATAATTTACTTGCATTAAAATTAATAATTACTATTAGTATGTACGTATGTTCGGGATCAAGCCAGGACAATGTGTTAAATGAATTATTTAAATCGCATGTGCCGTTGTCGAGATATGGGTGTGCAGAGTTTTTTATTAGTGGCTTGTGCCCCCTGGTCTGATAAATTTATTAGCGAAATGTGTGCATATTATTATAATAATAATATGCATCAGCCTACCCGTATCGACCGAATGTTGCTGTTTTACACAAATGAAAAACAAATAATTTTAATAAAATAACTTTATAAAGAAATTTTGAAAGCAACTATTCCTCAAGACGTCTATGTAATGTTACCTGAGGCATGAATATCATTGACTGGCGAATTCGATTTAAATATCGACAATACAGACTTGAATGAATAAAAGTCACATTTCCTTCGGTCTCGCAAATTCTCTTCTCAATGCTACATCGTATTGAAATTTAAACAAATCATAACTTGGCTGCTAGATACCTATTTCAATAGTACCTTTATTTTCATTGTAAAATCACGTCATATTATGTTTATAGAATAGAGTTATTCTATGAAAGGGTAGGTAGAAGCATATTGTATATCCACATTTCGCCAGTTATTAAATTGGTCCCACGTAAAAGACCTGCTGCTAACCGGGAACTTTCATGTTTGGCAGAGTCCCCTCCGTTGCTCGGCAAGTGTACCGCTTACCTACTACACGTGAAGTTAATTTGGTGGTCTCAGATCTTGGTGGGACCACTTTGTATATATTTCATGAAATAGTGAAATTAAAGTTAAAATGTCAACTTCTAAATTTTAGGTAGGACTATTAAATTATCTTAATTAATACAATTTCACTGAAAGTAATGGAATATTCTCGTATAATTTGTTTACAATATAGGATAAATTGCGGGTTAAACGTAGACAACAGTACCACAGAATAGGGAATAGTATGTAAGTACTACAGTACGTGCTACACATCAAATGAAATAACACAAGACATTGGCCACAAAGAAGAAGAAGAAAAACATAAGATAGTTACAAAAGAAAATATTACTTTATTTTTATTTATGTACACGCGGTATTGTATAACTATAGCAAGACACATTAAAAACATGTAGGTACTAAGGCGCCATTTATCTCTCAAGAGATCTCTTCCAATGGGCCTTCAAGAGAAGATATTATTTCAAACAGGTGCTGTTGTGTGTGCAGGTTAATAAACTTACATATACTATACCTACAAGAATACACAACTACATAGATAATAAGTTAAAATAATAAACATACGTAAACATAGAAATAGTTAGGGTAAAGATGCGAGATAAGTAGTGTTCTTTTACTTTTTTCTTAAAGACAGATACAGTTTTGCAATTCCTAATATCGTCCGGAAGAACGTTCCACGAGCATGAACGGAATAGGAGTAGGAAAAGAAGTAAGTTTTGTGGGAAGGACAATTTAGGCCTGATATAAAAGATAATTATATACCTATCAGGAATTCGGTAAGTAAAGGTATCTGCTTAGTCTTAATGGCAATAATAAAACTCGATGGTGATCTTTTCATTTGCAGTGAAGCATGACCAATTTCGTTCGCCGGAGATGGACTTATAATGAACACGAAAATTATATTATATTTCTGATTACTCTATTGTTCCAAAAATTCTGATTAAATGGGGTTCCACCATTTCGCAATTTGTACTTAAGCCGAGACAAATCATTTTGGATTAACAAGATTTCTTGTATAATGTTGATTAAAAAGTTTAATTCACGTTTATTAAACCCTTGAAATAATTAAAATACTTTGTGAAAGAGTGAATGGTTTGTAAATGAACTTGTTTATTAAGAACAATGAACTTGATTAAATCGTAAGATTTGTTTCACATCTAATTTGCAGATACTTTTGGATTATTTTTATAATTCCTGTTTTTATTAAACGAAAAAGAACATTAATTTCGTTTGCGTTTCATCCTAAATTTGTTATTTTCAATTAGTTAAGCAAAAATATGTTACTGACAGAATATAAAAACGTATGAAAGATAGAATTTTTGACATTTTGTGCTCTAATTTTTTTCTCTATGTGTTTTTTTGTCTTCGGGCATAACGAAGCACGGTTGTACCTATAAAACTTGACTTGTTGGGTATTCATAGCAGTCATTATTAGGTGGTTTAACATAAGCATATAACGCGGGCTAAGCCGCGGGCAACAGTCAGTCCAATATCATGAAAATACAAGAACCTAATAAAATTTTCTTACTGCAAACATTTCAGAATATTTGTGTACCAAAATATTGTTAAATGAGATGTGAAATCCACTCAACCTGGTTTAGTCCGTGTCTTAAAAAGTTTATGACTACATCTAAAAGTTCATATCTTATATAAGCACCTCATCAACAGAAAAAATTGCTTCTCTACCAACATTTTATGATTCACGAGTGTTTTAATTAAAAGAAAATAGACCTTTGGGAGATTATATTAAGTTACGCTTGGATCTTTAAATTAGATAGGTAGGACCTTCTGCGTGTGAACTTCTTAGAGCGGCCAAGGCATTGGGCCGCGGAATTAAAAAAAAAAAGAACAGAAAAAAAAATTGTTACTGCAACTGTACCTACAGAGCACCTATACCCATTTACTTACCACATACAAAAATTTCTTTTGTCTATTTTTTTTTATTTCGCGGCCCAATGCCTTGGCCACTCCCACGGCCGTTGCCGGGCGTCTCTGGTACGCACGCGGAAGGTATTTCCAGTGGCGCCCGGCGGTCTTTAACCATGTGTGTGGCCTCTTCGGGGGTTCGGGATGTGAATCCCGCGTCGTTGGGGTAGGTGTTTATCCCGCGTCAGTTCTTTTGTCTGTATTTAGACATTTTTTTGCCGCAGATCATTAAACACTAGCGGTCCCGGTGAACTTCTTACTAAACATTATGTTATCTGAACCTAAATTCTAACAGCCAGGACCGAATTTAGGTTAACTGTAGAATTTTCGGTATGTCACATCAGACATTCTGAAAATTTCTGCAGTTTGGGCAATTGAACATAGAACTATAGGGTTAGATTATCCAACAAATCCGTTGTTGGGGTTTTCACCGGATAGCCTAACCTACAGCTGTTTCGGAGATTAGCGTATGCACACAGACTAACATACATCATCACAATACATTGATAAACTTATGAAACGAACAGATACACGAATTCTACTATTTAAACAATCCTATCTGGCTATGACATGCAAAATATGACATTAACAGAAAACTATTATCAAGATTGTAATTCATACAAATTGTTTTCAATCTACATCGGCCTAAAAAGTAGTGCTTTAATATGAAATAACAACCAGTTTATATAGATTTATGGCTTAATACATAATGCATTTTGTGTTACTTTTCTTTTAACGAAGATATATCACGGAACGAAACAGTTTTCCTAAAGAATAAAAACATGAAATTGTTATCTATGGCTTTTTATATAATTGAGTAGCTACCTGATTACCGCTTCCACCCGCGTGATATAGTGCTTTCGTTCCCATTTCCCTGGGGAACACATTACCGGGATACAAAGTAGCCTATAGCACTTAAGCCTAGTTCGGATTAGGCTAGTAATTTAGAAGAGTAGCGAGTAATTTAGTAGCTAAATATGTGCGAACTACAAAAATTTTGTCGAGTAATTTAGTAAATGATTTAGTCGTGCCAATCCATTTTATTCTATTTTTTCGGGCGAGTAGCGCCTCCCACTACGCATCCGTGCTCACTGGTTCACCGGCTAAACAAGTCCGAACCTGGTTGATTAGTCGAGTTCATTAGTAGCCGCCTGGCCGCAAAAATGTCGTTTCGCAGGAGCGAAGAAACAACTTTAAAATTTATTTCCAAATATTTAGAACATGATTGCTTGTGGAATATTAAGTCCCCGTATTATAAAATTAAACAAATGAAACAAGCCGCATACGATTAGCTTAATCAGTTTATTCACTCTATTGCGTTGCAGCCCGTTCATCTTGCACAGCACCACTCACTTGTGTACTGTACTAAACCGTAATGCGAACGATTTCTGTGTAGTAGCGAGTAGTTTAGCCACAAAATTACACGCTACTCTACTAAATTACTAAAGCAGTGCGAACTAGGCTTTAGAGATAATGTCGCAGTTACCCTAGTGACAGAACTAGTGCATATAACCAGGGCTATGTCACTCGCCTAACAATCGCAAAAAATACGTGACGTCAGCGACAACTTGAAGTTGTAAGTCAGTGAGGGTTGTCTCTTGTTTGTGATACGGCATTGACCATAGAGTTGATATTGAGGCATTAACGTCATAATTATTGGTCAAATTATGCTGGTACTTTCCTGTCAACCCTAACGTTCGAATGATGTTCTCTGTAAACAAAAGAAGGTGCTTAAATTAACGTCGGAGTGCAAGTTGTGTATGTAAGTACTATTCCCGATTCTGTGATATAACCCACTAGTGAAGTAAAGTTTAAAAAATAGGTTGAGAGGTTTCGGAGCTTATTCAATGCAAACAATTTGTTTCAAATAACACTTTTTAGAGTTCCATACCCAAAGGGTTCAACGGCAACCCTATTACTGAGAGTTCGCTGTCCCTTCGTCCGTCCGTCTGTATCTCATGACAGTTAGAAAGTTGAAATTTCCACAGATGACATATATATCCAAACAAAGAACAAACACACACATATCACGCCTATATCCCCGAAGAGATGGGCAGAGATGCATTACACACTCACAGTTTGCCAGTATTTTTAGTCCCACGTAATAGGGGGCAAGCTTATTACCGTCACCGGGCACACGTATAATGGGTTATGTCCAAAATAGTCAAATGAATTTAATAAAAAGTAGCAGCTACATAGAAATTTTGAAAAAAAATTGTAACCTTGCTTTGTGATGAAATATTGATAAAAGGCAACAAATTCTTACGTGCCATCCGCTATGGCACAGCCAATTGAAGTCCTGGACGTCTCGGACTCGTCGTAATTAAATAACAACAAATAGGTATGTACTAAAAACAGAATATCTATACACTATCATAAAGAGAAAATATTTGTATTTTTCTGTGTATGTTTGTAATGAATAAACTCAAACACTACTACGCCGATTTCCAAAATTCAATTCAATGGGAAGCTACATTCAACCTGAGTAACATAGGCTACTTTTTATCCCGGTAATGTGTTCCCACGGTAACCGGGAACGAGTAAAGTAAATCACGCGGGCGGAGCTGCGGCGATCAGCTAGTGACCTATATTTACAAATAAATAAATCATTTTACTTCATTTCAAGTAATGTGATTTTATTGCCGTTTTGGTACAGAACCCTTTGTACGCAATTTAGCCAGTTTTTTTAATAATATTACGCGTTATTTTGTGTATATTTTAAAGCAGCACTTTTATTTTTGTAGAGTATTTTTTAATACAGGCTTTAATCTCTTTTCAACTCGCTAGTAAAAGACTCAAACATTTTATTTGATGGATAATAAAGGATTATATTAATTAACCAATAATTTCAACTATAAAGCATCATAAATGAAATAAGCTTGACTAACGTATAAAACCAGTTATTGAAATTAATTTATTATTCCGTTTAAGCATTTATTGTACCTACATCGGATAATATCTGCAACGGTGCTTGCCTTTCTTTGTGCTACTCAAGTTTAGTGTTAAACAGCAGTTAACTGCTGTTTAACACTAAACTTGAGTAGTTTTAACTTTAACTTTTTCGTTTAAACTTATACTATTAATAGTATAAGGCTAGATGACGTTGTGTGAGAATGACTAAAATATTTATTGATCGAGCGAGCGAAGCGTCTATATTTCGAGATTGGACAATTTTGCCGTCCACGTCTGTCTGTATGTATGTGTGTTCCGGGCTAGCAGCCACAGTTTTTATCCGATCTTCACGAAACATGGCACAAGTGTTCCTTGATTTAATACAATTTTTTCGACGTGAGCTTTTTTGGATTGAGGGGAAAATGGGATAAATATGGTCAAATAACGTTTTAATGTTTTTAAGGGCTAGCGGTCCCCTTTATTATCCGATCTTCATGAAACTTGGCACAAGTATTCCTTGACTAGAAACAATATTTTTAGTGGAGTTCGACCATAGGGCGACCACTACTTAGTTTATTTTATAAGTAGTATGGAAGGAGGGGACGAGGATAAATAAGACTTTTCTATCCAAATCTACGCAACTATTTACGCGTGATTGAGCACATCTACCACAATACTCATTCTGAAACTTAATCACTGTGAGTCCATCGGACAGATAGACATAGAACACGCCTATATTGCCGAAGGTGTACGCAGAGGTGCATAACACACCCACACCTTGCCAGCAATTTCTTTTGCCGTTATATAAACTGTATCCACCTGTAATTCATACCAATATTCAAATAACCAGGACAGATATTACATACCAATAGATTCTCAGCAGTCCGATGGGAGTCCATCGAAAATATACAATATAGAACAGTAAATTAACGTGTCTGCCAAATCATTACGCCCTATTAATTTCTCAAATACCCGATAGATGTAGTGTAGAAGATCGACGAGTGTAGACTAGGTAGGTAGGGTGCAAAGGGGCTCTACCAACATCTATAGGGCCCCAGCGACCTCACCTGCTAGTGGCGCACCTGCTGATAAACGGACGAGGCTCGTTAATTTACGGTACCTATGGAGTGGCTTCGGCCCCTACGTGGGTACCAGGTGGTACAACAGTGTTGGTCCGGGGGGGTACCACCGTGCAGCTGTGCTAAAGCCCCCCAAGTAACCCAGCCCAGGCTGGGTTGCGTTAGGGGTTCAGCAGCTGCACCGCCGGGCCCGGGGCGATGTATGGTGCAGCAGGCATGGGACCAGTGGGGGCGAAACGGAGTCTAGTGTGGGTGGTGTGGGTCGATTCGCCGGCCAGGGAGACCCTTAGCAACGGCGTTGCCGCGGCCGCCCGCAACACAGTCATGGGGCCCGCCTGGGGCCAACCACCCCAGGAGGCTGCCCCACATGTTGCGCATAATCCTGATGTGGGATCGCCGCTCCGGGTGGTAACCGGTGTGGGGTAGCGGCGGCCTTGCATCAGGGGGGTTTGGGAGCCCTTCCGTCCGGCGAGTCGGCTCCGACCTAACCACACGGTTCTAGACAAAGCTAGCCCCTGCGCTTTGTCACTTACTGCTGCACCAAATGTCGCCCTGTCTTCACGCTTCTTCTTCAAAATCTACAATGGCAGTGCAACAAAAAAGAAATAAACGTTACACAGCGGCCCTAGGAAAGCCCACAACTTCACATTTCGAGGTGGAGTTCACTAACGTCCGTGGACTCCATGCGAACCTTGATACCGTCCACCACCACCTTGAGACGGCACGGCCCGCTGTGATGTTCCTCACGGAGACACAAATACGCCGCCCTGACTACACGTCTTACCTGTGTTACCCCGGCTATGTCATCGAGGAACAATTTCGAGACAAAGCCGGGGTGTGCGTGTTCGTTAGGGCGGATGTTTGCTGCCGCCGGTTGCGCTGCCTAGAGAACCCCTCCAATTCCATCCTTTGGCTGCACGTAGACCATGGCTCTATGAGCCAGATCTACGTGTGCGTCTACCGATCCCACACAGGGGATTCTGAGACAACAAAGCTCTTCCAGTACCTCAGCGAGACGGCTGATGAAGCGCAGGTGCGGTTCCCGAACGCTGACCTAGTATTTCTGGGGGACTTCAATGGCCATCACATTGAATGGCTGGGGTCCCTCAAGACTGATCATGCGGGTAGAGCCGCCCATGCGTTCGCTCTCTCCCACGGTCTGACCCAGATGGTATGCGGGATCACCCGGATACCAGACAGGTCAGATCACGCGCCCGCTCTGCTGGATCTACTGCTGACGAGTCGCCCAGCCCAGTACAGTGTTTCGGTAGGAGCCCCACTGGGTAGTTCCGACCACTGTGTTGTTCACGCTGGCATGAAGGTGTCACCTCCTGCACGTCCTGTACAAACGTCACGACGACTATGGCACTACTCGTCAGCGGATTGGGACGGTCTACGCGATTATTATGCGTCCGTCCCCTGGAGCCAGCGCTGCTTTGTAGGAAAGGCTCCTTCGGATAGTGCTTCTGCTATTGCTGGCAAGATCAGTTTAGGGATGGATTATTACATCCCTTTCACTGATGTCGCCAGTATCCGCAGAGCCCGTCCCTGGTTCGGGCGAGATTGTGCCAAAGCTGTTCGACAAAAACAGTCGGCATATCGCGCCTGGATCAGGGCCCGGGCTGTGCGCGACCCAAACGTGGGCCACCTCAAAGCAGCGTACAACCGGGCCACAAAGTCGAGTAAGAGGGCCTTTAAGAGAGCGCATGCCCAGCGCGTCGCGCGGCTTGGTCAGGAGCTCACTTCCCATCCCACGGGCAGCCGTGGATTCTGGCAACTGGCCAAAGCCGTGCAATCTAACTTTTGTCAGCCCTCGCTGCCACCGCTGCGTTACCCAGATGGAACACTGGCTCACAAAGCCCAAGAGAAAGCGGATATGCTCGCAGACCTCTTTGCGGCTAATTCCCGGGTCGACGACCGTGGCCACAGTTGGCGATGGCGGGGGGCTGCAGCCCCCCGCCATCGCCAACTGTGGCCACACAATGCCTGATATTGTTATCAGGCAATGTGATGTACGGGCAGTGCTGCGGTCACTCGACACGCGGAAAGCCAGTGGCCCTGACGGCATTCCGGCGGTGGTGCTACGAAAATGTGCAGCTGAGTTGTCTCCAGTATTAACGCGTCTGTACCGCCTGTCATACTCTTCAGGGCTCGTGCCGGAGGTCTGGAAGGAGGCGAACGTACAACCGATCCCCAAGAAAGGGGATCGGTCCGATCCAGGCAACTATCGACCCATAGCTGTCACCTCAGTCATTTGCAAGGTGCTTGAGCTCCTTAGAAATAAGCAGCTCATGCAATTCCTAGAGGATCACTCACTAATCAATGATCGATAATACGGCTTCAGGCCAAAGCGATCAACGGGTGATCTTCTGGCATTCGTAACGCATGTCTGGGGTGGGGCTATGGAAAGGCACGGCGAGTCCTTGGCTATTAGCCTGGACATCGCCAAAGCCTTCGATAGGGTCTGGCATGCTTCGCTCCTTTCCAAGCTTCCGGCATATGGTCTACCTCCTCAACTGTGCAGCTGGATTGCCAGCTTTTTAAACGAGCGCCGAGTGCGGGTCCTCTGCGATGGCCAGGCTTCTCGCTTCTTGCAAGTGAATGCCGGGGTACCGCAGGGGTCCGTACTATCACCAACTCTCTTTCTTCTGCATATCAATGATATGCTATCCCTCGGGAACATTCATTGCTATGCAGATGACAGCACACTGCACGGGAGTTACTCGGTTCGTCCGACGGCGGGGCGATCTGAGATTGAGGAGGAGAGACGACGACTTGTGGCTGATCTCGACCGTAACCTCGACAGTATCTCTCAATGGGGTACCGAGAACCTGGTCGAGTTCAATGCCCGCAAAACACAGGCGTGTGCATTTACTGCGAAGAAATCCCCTTTCCTTCCCCTACCCTCTCTTCAGAATGCATTATTACCAATGAAGGACAACCTTGATATCCTTGGCATAGACGTTCGTCGAGAGCTCAATAATAAAAACTACATCGAAAGATGTATAGGGCTAGCTTCGCGGAAACTAGGAATACTGAATAAGGTAAAGAGATTCTTTACACCGGACCAGAGGTGTCTGCTGTACAAGACGCAGATTAGACCCTGCGTCGAATACTGCTCTCACCTCTGGGACGGCTCCGCGAAGTATCTGCTGGACGCTCTCGACGATATGCAGCGACGGGCTATCCGTATTATAGATTGTCCGGAGGTAACGGGAAGCCTTGAGCCGCTAGTTCAGCGCCGAACAATAGCTTCCTTCTACCGTATTTACCACGGCGAGTGTTCTGAAGAGCTCTTCAATCTGATCCCACCCTCTTCCTTCCGATCCCGAACGACTCGTGCCGGGCAGAGATGCCACCCCCACACAGTGGATAGCAGGTTCGCGAGAACCGAACGTTTTAAACGTTCGTTTCTCTGCCGAACGATTGTGGCCTGGAACGCCCTGCCTGTGCACGTGTTTCCTCCCACATATAATCCTGGGTTCTTTAAGCGGAGCGTGAAGAGGCACATCAGTAGGTCGTCAAGTTGAGGGCCACTCTCAATAGTAATGTGTGCTGTGAGAGTGGCCCACAATCGCTAGACGTCGTCACGACTTACCACCAGGCGGGCGGCGTCAATTTGGCGAACCAAATATAAAAAAAAAAAAAAAATATATCTCGACTACATTTATTGGGAATTTGACATAAATACTTACGAGTATCTTATAGTTATCTTTTATCTCTTAGTTATAAGTTTATAACTCTGTACCACAGAATAGGGAATAGTATGTACTACGTAACTGTATCTACAAAGTTGTACAAAATAGTAACAAAATCATTTTGTACGGCCGCAGGAAATTGCCTAAAATGTGGAGATCTCATTGCGTTGGTTCTCTCAATTAAAGTGATGTAAGATGCGTAATAATAGGGCAATTTGGGTGATTTATGAAATAATTTATTATAAGTGTTTGCTTGAGGTTAATTGTAAGCTTAGTACTGGAATCAAGGACTCTTTATTGCAATGAATTTTGGTCCAAAATCATTTGTAGAAACAATTAAGAGATTTATTAATGAAATTAATAATGATCAGAACGCTTATTCATTCAAGTGGGTATAGAGATCTAATTCATTTAAAATTCTTTGACGCGTTATAAAAATTTTAAATTCTAGATAAAATTTTAGTTTAGTAGATAGGTATTAGTTTTTGTCGAACTAACAATATCTACATCCATATACATAAATATAACTAATAAAATTGAAGTACGTCTCTGTGTGTAATTTAAAATTCAGCGCTTTCACTAAATGCATATAAAAGTATGTAAGTCACCTTACATACTTTTACTTAAATAAAAAAAAACATTTGTTATTTTTTTTGTCAGTCTGTCGGTCTGTGTATTTGTCTGTTTGTTACGTTTAATATCTATAAAGGCTGGACCGATTTTAACGAAACTATCACTGGCTGATAACTCATGTAATAAGGTATGACATAGACTAATTTTATCCCAGGAATCAGGTGTGAATTGGGAACCATTTATTAACTTTTTCTTGCTTGCGAAGCCGCGGACGTCCAATAGTTTAAAAATTTTTTTTTTATTTAAAGTTCCTGTAACATAATAATTGATAATTCCTAGTTTTAGTGTAAGTACACTACAAATTTCACCTAGTTAGTAGTTAATTACGAAGACCAACAATTTGTTTCAAATACAAACTCAACATCGTTAACCACTATTAGTAGTAGTAAAATCATACATCTTGCTCTGTCCTATCTGTATTTTACCAACGGGTGACATACCGCGTATTGTCAGCGAAGCCACTGACATTTCTTACGTCACCCTGACAAATGAAATAAGAGGATTGGTGTGACACCCCAGCCCCTGAGTGCTCGGTATCATATGCCTTCGTGAGTTGAATATGTGATTTAATATTTTATTCCTTTAGCTTGTGTAAACATCACAAGTACTAGGTAAGATACTATGTATTTAAAGTATAATAGTGAGGACGTAATCAAATTTGAATATTCATGATAGACAGACATACATCATGCCTATATCCCCTGTACTCCGGTAGGCAGAGGTGGATTATACACCTATACCATGGAACATATTATAATAGTACAAGCCTACACTTTGCGAGTATTTTAGTTGGTCCCACGTAATAGGGATTACCACGTAACACGCCTATTGCCGTTACCAGGCACTACCTATATGAAGTCTGTATAATTCAAATCAAAATTCCAACAGTCAGGACAGATGTTACATACTACTTAATAGAGTCTCACATATTTGGACATTAATATGTATAAAAAAATTTTGTTAATTAATTATCCTTGAGAATTCCTTTTGAGTCTCAGGAGGGGTCTCAGTGTCTTAAGAAATGGTCTCCCATCCTAAGTCCGGCCTGACTCGATGTAGCTGAACCTTTGCAATGTGTTAACAATGTCGGTTACCACTAGACCACGAGCCCCTCCATTACTTTCATTATCTACCTAATGCAATACAGTAACCTAATAATGATCAAACATTTTAATTAAAAACAAACTAAATGAAATAAAAATCAAACAATCTTTAATTCATGTAGAACTTCTAAAAGGAATATCTTCCGCCAAGTTCCAAAAGGTAGAATGGCGAACAAAATCAGATGTTCGACAACAATCAACTTTTTAAATTCAATTTGTATTTTTCAGTTAAAGCTCATTCGAGCGGAACGCTGCTACGCGTGCTCGTAGAAGCGAGTTGCGACCATAACCACCGCGACACCACTCGGCACTCTCAACTTTACCCCTCATCGCTCTACGTGCGTAACTGAAGAAAGGAATTAATTTATTGGACATATTTGTTACTCGTATGTGGAACCACTTGTCGGATTAAATATTGTGTTGAGGTTGCCAAATTTTTTGACTGCGATACAGTTTTGTACTAGTGCAGTTATTATCGATTTATATGTAAGAGGCTGTTATGTTAAAAATTTAGCAGGAGACTACATATTTGAGCCGTTTGGGGTAGAGACGCTGGGACCTTGGGGTCCGAGCGCTCGCGGACTCTTTAAAACCATCTCAAAACTTATGATCGACTCTTCTAAGACCAGAAGGCTGGTTACCTTTTAGCTCAAAGAATAAACATTGCCATACAACGTGGCAATGCTGCCAGCCTTCTGGAAACATTGCCAGTCGGCGACGAGGCGGAGGAGTTCTTTGACGCCTGTATATTGTGTAGATTTTAATGTGTATAGTATAGTTTGTAGTAAGTGTAAATAGTATTTTCATCTACTCCTGCATGTAATCTACTCCTACATATAATCCTGGGTTCTTTAAGCGGAGCGTGAGGAGGCACATCAGTAGGTTGTCAAGTTGAGGGCCACTCTCTATAGTATTGCGTGCTGTGAGAGTGTCCCATAATCGCTAGTCGTCGTCACGACTTACCATCAGGCGGGCGGCGTCAATTTGGTGAAGCAAATAAAAAAAAAAAAAAACTATTATGTACTTTAATTACTGTAATAAATTTATGAACGTAAAAAACATTATTAAAGTTACATACTAGTAATATTCCCGTTAAAGCTTTAGTTTACTAGGAAAGCGGTGCCGTTTTGAGGTAGTCGTAATGCAGCCTTCAGTGACGCCATTGCACTTGCGTTAAGCGGACGTCAGTGGCTTCGTTCTCTTGACAAATTATATTTTAAAAATCTTCCTCGAGAACCACTATATCCATTGGTGTAAACCGCATCAAAATCCGCCGCGTAGTTTTGTCCGGGCGACTTTGTTTTCATCCGACTTCCATAAAAGGAGGAGGTTCTCAATTCGACTGCATGTTTTTTTTATTTGTTACCTTAATATATTTAAACTGGGTGAACCGATTTAGATTTTTTTTTCAATTGAAAACAACTACTTTCCACTTAATTTCAATTTGGTCCCAGTCCGATATTTATTTGGTCCTATTTCGGTAATTTGAAGTCGGTTGTAGTGTCAATTTATTGCCGTGTATTTTATAAAATGTAGTGATAACGGTGTTAATCATCGTTCTCTATAAACTGAGCCAAATTGTTTACATGGATCGCGTCTTTTTTTTTTGAAATCCATTTCGCCCATTGCCCAGCGCCCCCGGCAGACACTGAAAGAATTCCCAGTAGCGCCCGGCGGACCTTGGCTAACTGTGTGGGCGCTGTGTGGTGTTCCGGTGTTAACCCGCATCTTTGGGCTCGAGTTTTATCCCGCTTCGGTGAGTGAAGGCATGCTTGGGGTAAAGCCCCACAGCCCGCAGCCCTTCTAGCCTGCTTCTGTAAGGACGGTGGGTTGCTAATCCATCGTCCTCAGGCCCCGCTCACGGAGGTCGATGGTCCTGGGCGTAGTCACGTCTGCGGCACCCTCGCCGCACACTTCGGAACTCAGTGGGGAGGGTGCGCTCCCTCACCCTACCGGCCGCCTCCTTCACGGGCATTACCTGCTCGCAATGGACCACGTCCTGGTGACGTCACTTCGCCTCGCTGTGTTGCGACCGCTTAGTATTGGAACCGATATAGTATCGGTATCTTTCCTAAGATACCAAAACTTAACCCAGCTAAGTTTTATAACTACATACTTAATTATGAATAGAGAACAATCTTTGCATTGTGTGCATTCATAAACTAGTCCGTGCGGGCGGAGCTGCGGGCCTCACCTAGCAATATAATGCATTAACATTTAAAGTAGACACGAAATTGTCAATGTAAATATGCGCGATTCGCAAATAATTATTTGGCACCAATCAAACAATCCATATGAAATACGGTTATTTGATTCACAAATACCACTGACCAATGAATTCTAAAATACATGTTTAATATTTTAAGAGATTTATAATACGAAATTACCTATATTAAACTAACGGACTTAATTTGCAATATTTTAGGGTTCCGTAGTAAAAGTCTCGGAACCCTTATAGTTTCGTCATGTCCGTCCGTCCGTCCGTCCTCGGCTTTTCTCCCAAACGAACGGTTTGTGCTAGAAACTTGAAACTTTGCATAGACATGTATATTTACTACGCCAACAACCTGCAAAAAATTTTTTTTTGGGTTCATCACGTAAAGTGGGGATAAGTTATATTTTTTCTCAAATCTACCCCATCGTGTGGTATCATTAGATAGGTCTTTTAAAAACATTGAAAGGTTGTTAAGATGATTATGATTTAAGAATCTGTTTGCGAGATATTTAGCTCTGAAGTGCATGTTTTTACGAAAACAGAGCGTCCCCCTCCCTCTCTGAAATCTAAACGGCTGGCGTGAAGAACCGAAAATCATAATAGTTATAGTTTTCCTTCAAAGTTTATTACATGGACTACCCATGTAATAAACTTTGAAGGAAAACTATAACGGATGGTATAACTCTGTTAGTTCAGGAGTTATAAAGGCTTTAATGGGTAACTACGGAACCCTATCTTATGCGTGGCTCGACACGCACTTGGCTGGTTTTTTATTGCTGCTCTGCTTTTACTGGTCGCAACGTGATGTTAACTAAGTAGGTAAGTATTTAACAAAATATATGATAAAGAAGTGTGTAAGACCCGAAGATCATGTGGTTAACGCTAAGCATCTGATCGATGCTAGGCTGGACAAGAAAGTTCTTTCCAAGCTTCGAGAACAATCACAACAAAGTAACGCAGGTAGCAGTCTGGGAACCTTCTTGTGTAAATGAATTGCTACAGGGTGAATATAGGAATTTCTCATTTTAGTAATTTAAAAAAACCGAACGTTTTGAACGTTCGTTTCTCTGCCGAACGATAGTGGCTTGGAACGCCCTGCCTGTGCACGTGTTTCCTCCAACATATAACCCTGGGTTCTTCAAGCGAAGCGTGAAGAGGCACATTACTGGGTAGCCAAGTTGAGCGCCACTCTCCATAGTATTCATGTGTACTATGAGAGTCGCCCACAATCGCCAGACGTCGCCACAGCTTACCATCAGGCGGGTGGCGTCAATTTGTCGAGCTAAATATAAAAAAAAAAAAAATATGTATGAATTGTTCATTGAAATTTATATAATATTTTATATCATTCCTCCTAAATAGTTACATAAACACAGTTGAAACGCGGTAGACCGCTGAGTAAATATTCAATAAGAGAAACATAGCATTGGATTGCACTCGCGATCTAGTTTGTTCGCTGTAGCGATATTGTTTCAGTCGTATTGAAAACGGAATCAAACAGTACAAATTGCGAGGCCATATTGTCGCGTTTACTTCGAATTGAAACTTTTATTTGCTTAGATAGATCAAGATGTTATATTAGTTTTCGAGAAATTCAGTGTTTTGAATTATTCGCTAGCCCAAATAATTACACCTTGCCCAGTTATCCCAGACATTGAGAATTTAATTTTTCGTATCTCGTCTAGTAAGTAGTACTTATTATAATGCGATGAAAAGTACAATTACACAAAAAAAAAAGTTTTGTTGTTCATTATCATGACGCCAAGGTTGATTCACAGTAAACGCCTGTAGAATTATGTATTACCGCCTTCTAAACGTGTCCACAAAGTTTTTATAGTAAACTAGGGGACCCGACAGACGTTGTCCTGCAAAAAAAAAACAAGAACCAAATTATGAATCTAAACCATTCTCGAATCCCCTTGAACACACACAAAAAATTTCATCAACATCAGTCCAGCCGTTTAGGAGGAGTTCAGTGACATACACACGTACATTATTTATATAAAGATAAGTAGATACAATAGGTACTTACGTCATTTTATTCACTCCTTACTCCTTATTCCTCCTTCCTCCTTACTCCTTATAAAATACTGCAGTATCTATTTGTGTCTACGTAATAATAAACTAAAGTTGTAACTACAAAAATATGGTTTGGGTGCACAGATTCCACATTTTTGTGGAATATGTTCACCTGAGGGTTGTTCACATGGGTACACAAATTCCACATGATTTTAATTAACCTAATTTGTTTCCTCAACCACCACAACAACGGGTTTTTTTTTTTTTTTTAATTCCGCGGCTCGTGGAAGCGGCCGCTCTAACGTCCGTTGCCGGGCGTCTCTGGTTACAAGCAGAACGTATTTCCAGTGGCGCCCGGCGGACTTTGACCACTTCTGTGGTCTCTGCGGGGGTTGGGTCGGGATGAGAATCCCGCGTCGTTGGGGTTGGGTTTTATCCCGCGTCAGTGAGTGAATCAGGTTGCGTGCTATGGGGCAAAGGCCCCGCAGCACGCAACCCTTCTAGCCTGCTTCTGTAAGGACGACGGGTGGCAATCCCGCCGGCCTCAGGCCCCGTTCATGGAGGTCGATGGTCTTGGGCATAGATGAGTCTGCGGCGCCCTCGCCGCTGACTACGGAACTCGGCGGGGAGGGTATGCTCCCTCTCCCTCTCGGCCGCCTCCTTCGCGAGCACGACTTGCTCGCAGAAGGACACGGCCGCGTTCCACCTACTCCCGCTGGAGACCATGGCTTGAAGCATGGTCTCCGGCGAGAGGGTATCCACGCCCAGACCCACTACGAGGTCCCGGCGCTGACTCGCCCACGCTGAGCACTCCACCAACGTGTGGAGTGCGGTGTCGTCGTCGGAAACCTCGCAGTGTTGGTACCGAAGCATCCATGCCCGGTAACGATCTGCGTCGCACGATACGTGAGGTCACCATGCTGCCTCTGCAGCCAATCGTCCATGATCGGTCTCACCGCCGCGATGATGGTGGTACCCCACTAGGGTTGCTCAAGTCGCACCACAACAACGGGTAAACAACATACACACGAGTTTAGAGTTACAAACACAGTGTAACAAGTTCAGAGTGTACACAGATTCCACAAAAATGTGGAATCTGTGTACACAGGTGCAAAAAGTGGAATGAACCAAAAATATAACCGATACCTACTCTAACGCAATTCGGCAATAGAAAATAAATATTCTTATTCATATAAGTTATACCTACTGTATAAAGCCGCTGTAAGGCAGAGTTATACAAACAAATTTTCTTTTTAGGGCTCCGTAGTTCAAGTTTCGGAACCCAGTTTTGCCATGTCCATCCGTCCGTCTGCCTTCCTGACAAACGGTGAGTACTTGAAACATGAAACTTTGCATGGATATGTGTATTTAGTATTTTGATAAAGTACTAAAAGAAAATTATGATAAAAAAAAAAATTTTGGTACCTCCTCTACGCGTAATCAGAATTCGTGTATTTTTCTTGCGTTTATCCTGGAGTGTGGGTGATCATTAGATAGGTCTTTTAAAACATCGGAGGTTGCTTACACGATTTTTTGATTTAAGTATCCGTTTGCGAGATATTTAGCTTTGAAGAGTATGTTTTTGCAAAAACAGTCCCCCCCTCTAAAATCTAAACGGCTGGCGTAAAGAACCCGAAAAAATTCATGACGGTAGTCCATGTACTGAACTTTGAAGGAAAACTATAACGGATTAGATAGCTCTGTTAAGCCTAGTTCGCATTAGGCTAGTAATTTAGAAGAGTAGCGAGTAATTTAGTAGCTAAAATGTGCATTATAATATATGTGCATTCTGCAGGGTGACCACAGTACGAGGGGATCTTTGATTTTATTAAATAAAGAACTTAAATTTAAAGAACGGAAAGATATTGTGTCTCTTTCTCTAGAGTGTAAAGTCGAACTGTCGTGCGTGGAAATGGAGCAATTCATAGTAGTATGCGTGTATAAATCTGGCACCTCACCCTTTTGCGAATTTGAGGAACTTATTGACAAAGTTCTATGTAAACTTGGAAAAACTAATAAGTACCTAATAGTATGTGGTGATTTTAATGACGATTTACTTGTTAATACGCCTATGAGTTATAATATTTTAAATTTATTTAAATCGCACAATCTTACAAACTTATTTTTGGAGCCTACTAGATATTGTGATACAATAGCCACTTGCCTGGATAATATATACAGCGATATGTTGCCAGAAAGTAAAAGTATTATAAAAAAGCTAGATTCAGACCATTGTGGGCAAATAGCATCTTTTAAAATCACTAAAGAAAAGTTATAAAACGTAAAATATTATGTAGACCAATAACTGGTGACCGCTTGGAACGTATGAGGGTTGGACTTTGCAATAAAATTCCATTCTTAGACACTGGCTTAGATCCAAATGTAATGTATAAATTATTTTTTGATTCTTTTTACAACGAGTTCAACTCCATATTCAAGTCTAAGGAGGTCATGATTAGTGATAGTCCTACTTTCAGTGAATGGGCCACTGAGGGTATACACAAAAGTAGACAAAAACTTTATGAACTATACTCAGAGAGACAGCTTAATAGATCAGTTGAATTTCTAGATTATGTTAAAACTTATTCAAAACAGTTTAAAGCAGATTTTTTAGCAGCTAAATCAAAATATATAAGTGATAAAATTCTCAATAGTGCAGACAAAGTTAAATCTACTTGGAAAATTATAAACGCGGAAAGAGGTCAACAAAAATTAAATGATAATAATTTTAAACTTAATATAAATGGTAAAATAACTACATCAGACTTCGAGGTCACTAACGAATTTGAAAATTTTTTCTTCCGAATTCCTGTAGATTTGACAAAAACTCTAGGCTCTTCAACCCCCATTGCAGAATCTTTGTTAAAAGCTAACGTTCCTTGTTGTAACGTTATATTTAAATTCAGTAAAGTTAACATAAACACTATCTTAAAAACTTTTAAATCTTTAAATATCAAGAAAACAGCTGACCTCTGGGGCATCTCTGTGTATTTAGTAAATTCTTTTATTGAAATGGTTGCTCCTGAACTAGTAATAATATTTAATAATTGTGCTGGTGTGTTCCATGATTTAATGAAATCTAGTAAATTAATTCCCCTGTTTAAATCGGGTAGTACTTCAGATCCGTCCAATTTCCGTCCCATTTCTGTACTACCTACATTTAGTAATTTTTTAAAAAAAATTGTGCTTAATCAAATGCAAAATCACTTTAACGTTAATAAACTATATACAAAACAAACACAAAACAATTACAATACAAAACAATTCGGTTTCACTCGTGGTCAGTCCACCACTGATGCCGGAATTAAATTATTAGAGTGTATATACAGGGCCTGGGATGAGTCATATGATGCTTATGGTGTATTCTGCGACTTATCTAAGGCCTTCGATTGCGTTCAGCACCAGACTTTAATTAAGAAACTTGATCATTACGGAATCCGGGGGACGGCCTTGAATTTCGTCAATTCTTACTTAATGTAAGACTTGTTAAAACCAGTGTTAAGGTTAGGGATGATATAATAGAATTGGTCGATGACACTGTCTTTCTGGGCATAACGTTAGACTCCAAATTGCAATGGGGGCTTCATATCGGGAAAATTTCGGCCAGGCTTAGTTCAGCAGCCTATACTGTCAAAAAGATCCGACAACTTACAGACATTAAAACCGCGCGTCTTGTCTACTTCAGCTACTTCCACAGTATCATGACATATGGCATACTACTGTGGGGTAACGCTGCCGATATTGAATGCATCTTTGTGTTGCAGAAGAGGGCTGTCCGGACTATCTATAGAATGGGGTATAATATATAAATGGGGGATAATCATAATCTAAACTTAAGAAATAAGGATAAACTGGCTGTTCCTAAATTTAGGCTTCATAAAGTGAGTAATTCTTTTGCGGGGAACTTTATTCGAATGTACAATACATTGCCAACCGAAATAGCAAATTTATCTGTCAATAAATTTAAAAAACTAATAAAAAGTAAATTGTGCCATAAAGCTTATTATAGTATTAATGATTTCTTAGATGACAAGGCTGCCTGGTTGTAACACGAATTGCTCCTTTCTAAATAACTCTGTATTAGATTAAAGATGAAATATTTTGAAAAAAGCCGAACTGAGTTTCTTGAGGGCTCTTCTCAGTCTCGTTGCATTTTGGAACCCTCGGTAGAGTCACACCAACTTTTGACGAATCTAAATAATTTGCTAAAAATTTCAGAGATAATAAACGTTATTTTATTTTATATTTTATTTTATTTTGTGCGAACTACAAAAATTTTGTCGAGTAATTTAGTAAATGATTTAGTCGAGTCAAACCATTTTACTCTATTTTACTTCGGGCGAGTAGCGCCT
This sequence comes from Nudaria mundana, assembly GCA_963556515.1. Classification (NCBI taxonomy): domain Eukaryota; kingdom Metazoa; phylum Arthropoda; class Insecta; order Lepidoptera; family Erebidae; genus Nudaria; species Nudaria mundana. Next base: position 6,961,931 of record OY748288.1, on the reverse strand, counting down.
CCCACCACGCATCCGTGCTCACTGGTTCACCGGCTAAACAAGTCCGAACCTGTTGATTAGTCGAGTTCATTAGTGGCCGCCACCACTCACATGTGTACTGTGTACTAAACCGTAATGCGAACGATTTCTGTGTAGTAGCGAGTAGTTTAGCTACTAAATTACACGCTACTCTACTAAATTACTAAAGCAGTGCGAACTAGGCTTTAGTTCAGGAGTTATGGAGGTGGTTATGGGTGACTACGGAACACTATTCTATGCGTGTCCCGACACGCACTTGGCCGGTTTTTTTAAGTTGTTCATCTGCAGGCAATGCTATAAAATATAAACTAATAGTAAATATTGGACAGGGGGCAGTACTAGAATTTTATGGCGGGTACAGATGGAAGCGGCGGTATAGCGACGCACCCTGCGGTATAACATTTGGATTTATTCAGTCGTGAAATTAAACAAGCCCCGACGCGCCCTCTATCACAATTTATGTTCGCACTAGACTGTAAAGGTCCGACGGGAAGATCTGTGTCTGTACCGTCATTAATTGGCGGAGTCATGACTTGCTTGTATTGTGTACGTGATTTAAACACTGGTTTATTCTGGACCAAGTTTGAGAGCCGTTAACTTTTTTTAAAGAAGATTTGCAGATCATTTCAATGAAATAATATTACCTAATTTCATAGTTATTCTCAATCCAAAAAGAAGTCTAGGCTTATAATGTACGTTCTCCCTTTTTAACTGACTTCCAAACTGAAAAGAGGTTTCTCAATTCGACCGTATATTTTTTTGAGCGGAGCGAAGTGGAGCTCAATCTTAGGCGACAAGTGTAAATCGTTTGTGTGTCTACTCCTCCGAAACGGCTAGACCGATTTTGACCAAATTTGGCATGCTGGTCGATATCATACCCGGGAGTGCATATATCTGAAATCATGAAAATAGAGCTGACCACGGAGGAATAATCACTGAAAATGTCCTGGAGATCACCGAAAAACCAGATGATTAAATGGTTACCATGGAAACACGTGCGTCAACAATGAAAACAGTTTTTTTTTTCATTCGATTAATTAATTTAAGTGTTCGATTCTGATTCTGAAATGTAATAAAAACATTTGTTCCGCTCAACATTTGCAATTAGCAGCATGCATTGCATACCTAGTTTAATGTTTGTTCGTGGATAATCTTGTCGATTACGATTTTAATACTTTGTTTTTGTTGGAAAGGAGATATTTTTATTGAAGAGAACTTTACATATCCCAAATTGCTTTTTAGTTTACGGTTGAAGTCGTCTTTTTTTGTTCAATTTATTCTGTTTAATTAATTCTCGTTGGAGGCGCATGTTAAAAATATCTTAGTGTTTTTCAAACTTTACTAGAGTAAGAAAATGTGTGCAGGTATTGAAAGTTTAACGAAGCACATTACTTGGGCTACTCCGGCGCCCTTCAACTTTGTATCTCACTCATGTTCCACAATATCGCCTCCCTCACATCACGATAAGGGCGTAACACCGAGGGCTATGAGGGTCTCGTAAATATTCATAATTCTATCTTCATGGAACTCTTTTCCGAGAATAACAAAATATGTTTTTCGAATAGTATTAAGGTGAAGTTAACTTTCATCATTGGAAACGTGATCTTAGTTTATTCTTACAAATGATCCAGTTGTTCTTTAGCATCACTTTTCATATGTAATCAAGGTCATCTATACAGGCGGGTATAGGAGCCCTTAGAAGCCCAAGTAGCTGGTAAGTCGTGAATTTGGTGAATTGAGAATCTGACCAAATGCTGCTAAACCTACCTGCCGATCCATAGACGTCCACCCCAATTACAGGATTCCAACAAAGCGCCAAGACCAACATTGAGTGATCATAAAAAATGGTACATATTTATACATACAGAAATATAATCAAGTCCCGTTATTCGAAGGGTTAAGACCCCTTCGAATAACGGGACTTGATTATATTTCTGTATGTATAAATATGTACCATTTAGGTACTTAGTGATTTTAGTACCAGTCAGTTGGATATTTAGGGTGGTAACCGGAAAGTTTATACCACTTAAACTCTAATTTGCTCCAGCTTGTGATTATTATCACCAAAGCTCCTAAGGGATGCGGAAGGGTTGAAAACGCATTAGAGATAATTATCGATGTTTACTAAGAGCACTTAGGCAGACGCAGTAATTAGCTACCAGGTGGCATTCATTTACAACTTCACCTAAATGCAAAATGTGGAAACTGAATGATTTATTTACCAACTTGAATACTTGTGATGTAGGTAAGTACGTATGTGAAGGCTCAAAGGTCGATTGGCATTATCAACAGGTAATAACCTGAACTTTAGTTTGATTTACGACCTTATAACACTCACAAGACCATAGGCACATGCGTCATCATTATGGTGCATCTAGACAGGGCGAGTCACTTCAATTTCTTTATAAATTCAAACTTTGATATATTATGCTTCTACTATTCTTATTTAGATAGAAATTATAAATCGCAGAAACGAATGTCATCTGCAGGACTTACAGGACTTACCCACGGCCTTTCCCTACAAGCCAAGGGGAATGCTCACTACCACTGAGCTACGATTTCTAGATCGCGCTATGAAGGTTAGTGTCAGAGGTACCTACCAGAATTTGCCTGAACTACGGAACCGTTTATGAATTTTAATGCTGGACTAAAAGGCTAGTAAAAGATTAAAGCTATAAATCTGACACATTACCAAGGGTAGGCAAAATGCCAAGAATTTTCATTGGCGTGGTGGGTAAAATGATTTTATTACATTTTAGACGTTGTCTCCAATGTAACCAATGAAATATTCTCATAAAGTAGGTAGGTAATGAGAACATTCCAATAGTGCTAACTGTTTATATCATATATTATTAAGAGAGTACGTAAACCTAAACCTAAAAAATACCTAACAACATTTCTTGTCCTGCACCTGGAGCTAGTTAGGAACAACAAGTACTACTGTGCGGGGACTATCAACTTACGAGTATCAAGCATTACCTTGACATTGGCGAAATCAACGATGAACATCGATGGAGCCACGTTTTTAAAAAAAGAGAAGAAGAAGATCTACGAGTATTATTAAGAACCGCGGTACATACGAGTACTACATAAAAACAATATGTTTATGGTCATTTCAGTTAATTTCTAAAACACCTGGATCGATTTTAACGAGACTTTCACTGGCAGATAATTTATGTTATAAAGGATTACTAAGGCTACTTTTATTTTAGAGAAAGAAAGCCATGACATACAGCTAGTTCTAAAATAAGATCCCATTCCTGCGATAATAAACTTGCAAATTTCATTAAGTACAAAGAAACCTGAGCAAAATTCAATGTTAGCACATTCAACCAGTCGACTCTCTCTCACAGACATATTGGTAGCAATAATTTAAGGTTAATGTTGACGTAATTTCGCTGTTCGTTGGGAACAAACTCAATGAGAACCGTTATTTAACAAAATTACTGCTTGCCATGATACCCTTAATGAAATTTTAAACAACACAATCTGTTCGAATACCCTTTGTATTTGATAATAATGATGATACCTACTTAATGAAATTATGTTAACGATGCAAGCACCTCAGCTATGCCTATGGCCTAGAAGGGGAAGGCATAGCCCATGTTATACAGGACGAGCCTTTTGCCATGTCTGACAGAATCTCATCCGTTTTGATCTTTGAAGAAATTTACAATTGAGCTTTTCATGAGCTTCTGATTGGGACGGCTCTTTATGCATACAATTCAAAACAACATGCTTGAATTCTTTAAGTTGTTTAAACGAGTACCCAACATACCCTTTCTCTGAGAGAAAGGGTATGTAGAGGCGTTTATTAGGACCTTATTTTGCCGGTCACCTCATTGGTTTTATGTACCTAAGAAGGCGAGTTTGGTGCTGTTTCCAGGCATGTTTGCTAGTGCCTCTCTCGCCTGTAGAGCGTGGTGTGGTTGCGCCCCGGAGATTATATTTAGTTAGCGATGATTATTATATAATACTTAAAATTATTAATACATTGTTCTCTAAACAAACCTGGAATTACGCTTTCCACTATACGTTTAATTTGAAATAAACAAGTACATACCTACTACAAAAATAAATAAGCAACATTTTGCTGTTCAGTGTTGTAAAAGTGTTTTGTTTATCTTTTTCAGCAACTGTACGAGTACGTACGACTGAAATGACGGGAGCACGACAACGCAGATATTTTTTTTAAGAAAACGCGTTCCTACGTTTTGCTTTTTATAGCTGTTCTTCTTTTATTAAAGTACTTTTGTTACTTAAAGAAATTTCCTAAGTTTGTAAGGCGGAGCTTTCATTCTAAATCCCTACTTACTTTTGTCGTAAAAGTTGGGCGATTGAAAAAATTGTTTGTTTTGTTTGCCAGATCGCTACTCGATAACATTGATTTGCTATTTCATTTGTAGGTACTATTTACCTAAGCGTTCTTCGCTGCCGTATTCAAAACATTCCCCTCCGTAGATCAGTATCTGTTGCTTATGGATTTATCTGTTATTACCGAAACCTTACATCTACTCAATCAAATGTAGTATGGAGACACACCTGCATTTGCTTGGACATTGGTACAGGTGCTTTGGACACTTTTCATTTAATAAACTTATTAATAAATAAATGAAAAGTTTCCAAAGACAAAAGTAGGCACATTTTATATTAAATGCAGGTTACCGCTTCAAATATAATATATCTGCACTCTGTTCACTTTTGAAGAACAATGACACCATGTATGCTTGTATCTTCAACCCCCTCGGACACATGTGTATTTACGTAGAAAATTGCCTATTATAGTACATACACGTAACAGCGGGCTTATTCTAAATACACTAACAACACAATTACTGGGTAGGCTTTTGAATATTAAAACACAGTTAATAAATTCAAATTGTTTAAGTGCAGCTCGATATCACAATTACGCTACATGAATAAAGAATGTTGAAAACTTCTGAATGCACACAATGCAGAGCTTGTGCAGTATATAAAACTGGTACGTGAAGTGGATTGACTAATAAGATTAGCATAATTGCCCCGGGGGACTGCACGCTAACCCATAGCTTTTCATAATTAGCACCCGTTGCTACACAACACTCGCTGTGAAGCAAATAAGTACGGAACACCTAACTATAGCAGTTATCAACGTACAACAACCTTAACCTAATAGCAACTACGTGAAAGGTAAATAAAGGATAACTATATAATTTTTAGAGACCACACAGAAAACAGATCTTTTTTTAACCCGCGTCCGCACCTACGTCCATTGCAGAGCGCCTCCGGTAAGCACTGAGAGAATTCCCAGTGGCAGAGAAAACAGACCTGTGTTTTTATTACAGAGTAGCTACGGTTTTGCCCGCATGAAATATCTGATATATGACGGTATATTAAACATTACGATAATATTTTCATCCCGTCAGATTTTAATGATACAAAGCCTTAACCTGTTTTAACCGGTACTGGTAGTGGCTGTAGTCACAGGCTGACTTATAACTGTAAGTACCTTCTTGTATGTAAAGGTATGAATGATGATGACCCATTTGTTTTTTAAATCCGCTGCCGCATCTACGTCCATTGCCAAGCGCCTCCGGTAAGCACTAAAAGAGTTCCCAGTGGCGCTCGGCGGGGATGTAATGTACCCATGCACATGCACTTCATTTAAATAAATACACATTCGAATCGATGTATACTGCCACAGATATAAAAATAATATTATAGTGAGTAAATAAACCATAAAAGGAAAATACCTATTATTGAATTGCACCCACGATTCAGTTTGTCCGCTTTTCAATATGACGATATTGTTTCGGTTGTATTGAAAACGGAATCAAACAGCACAAATTGCGAAGCCACAGTGTCTTGCGTGTCTCAATTTGATCTTTCATTCGGTTAGGTAAATGAAGATGTTAGCTTTTGACATAGATCGATGTTCTGTCTAATATAATTCTTTCTGTCAATCAAGCTTACGCGTTATAAATAAAACTTGGTACACACAGACTATATAATAGCTTACTAAGGCATATATTATACACTATATATTATAGACATAGACTATATAGCTTACGAAGGCATATATTATAGACACATGGCATATCATCATCCACCGAACCTTTTCCCAGCTGAGTTGGGGTTGACTTTCCAGTCTAACTGCGATACGGCTGGCCTTCGTAATTTTCCGTGGAGCGACTGCCATGTGACCTCCACAACTCATGGGCGATATCGAAGTTCCGTAGTTAGACTAGTCGGATTTTGTTTTAGGGCTCCAAATACCCGTACCAACTGTCATAGATGTTTATAGGACAGCCGGGACCGACGGCTTAACGCTCTCCGAGGCATGGAGGGGTCAAGGGCGTCCCGTCATTATAATAAACAATTTTAATTCCTGTGTATGTAAAGTATACCTAACATATATAATACCAATGTTATTAAAGTTTTACTGCCAGAAATATCTAACAGGTACAAGGATCTACTTTGAAAGTTTAATAAGGACTCATACTTGTACATTGTCTCGGCGCCCTTCGCCCTTGTATCTCACTCATGCTCCTTAATATCGTCCCCCGTACATCATGATAAGGGTGCAGCTCCAAGGGTTGTAAGGGCCTCGTAAATATTCATTATTCTATCTTCATCTGTTTAATGATGACAATGAATTTTTTGATGGTAAAGGTGAGTTTAGTTTCCGTTAATGACAATTTGCTTATCGCTATTTTAAGATTAATTAAGAAAATTGCGAATTCATCTGTCGGAAGAACCGAAAAACCAATTTAACATCTCTAATCCTTTTAATTGTGTTACTAAATCTTAAAATATAGAAATTATTGGGCGTGAAACATAAAAGCAAATCCGTTCGAGCAACACAAAGCTTAAGTACCAATACATATTACAATTTTATTGTAGGCGTAACTTCTGTAACAAGGGTTGCTACCTTTTGTCGCACCTGAATTAGAGCAAATTGGCTTGGAGTCACATTTATAAACCGTATAAGGTGACAACTATAATTTATATGAAACTATGTGACACACGAGCTTACTCTGTAATTGGAGACATTTGGAGTCAAAATTGAAATAATTGTTGAAATTGACCACTATACGTGTTGTGAATTCGTTTATTTGAGTGTAGTGATAAGCTTGCGCGCTTATGATAATACGCATCTCAATTTTGATCCACGGACCAGATTTTTTTTGTCACCCATATTGTAACCGCGCCAGGGTATTTTAGTTAAACAAAAAAAATAAGTGCATAAAACTACTAGAGAGAGAGAGAGAGATCTAATACAAGGTACTCCATCGATTCACCGTGCGGGCGCCGCATCCATAGTGTGATAAATTGGGGAACACATCGAAGGCGACTGAGACTTGTGACTCAGTTGTAGATTTAGGGTGGTCACCTTGCGACTAGTCCACGCTCACCTTCACAATGCGATCCTTTGATAAAATTCTAATAGGTATACGTCGTAACTTATAGGCTTTGGGTATACGTCGTAGCGCTTGACAATTCGAGGTCCTTGTCCAAGTGTAGATGATGTAAATAGGACCCACCTGAATCCTAAAGAGTGTTGCCAACCAACGTACGCGACTCTCGCAAATATAACTGTTCCAGATTACCGGCATAGGTTCTCTCCCCGATTATGTGGGACCTAACAAACTTTCTGGCAAAGTGTGAGCTTCACAAATTTTCATAGCGCTTTGGAGAAAGAGGCGTGATGTATCATTTACAACTCAGTCCATTTGAATCTCACTGCTGGGTATAGGTCTCCCCCAAAGTGTTGAATTTAGCCTATATATACCACGCTGGCGGGACGTGTTGGTATAGGATCAGGCATGATTATTTATATTTAATTATTCAGTTCTTAAAGCACAAGTTCTATTTATTTTGACACTAGATAATGTTGTGTCTAAATATCCAAATGTGGATACTAGTTTATCTTTATCAACGCAACATTGCACTATTTACTTTCAAAAATAAAGTGTGGAGTTGGTAAAAGCTTAGATCGACATAATAGCGTTGCAATTGGGATAAATAAATTTCAATTGTGATGTTTCCTTTTACTAATGTTGTTGGAGCGAGCGAGGGTAATGTGCTTTGCCATTAAAAGTACATAAATACACAATCGTCTAAATAAATGTCAGCCAGTCGTAGTTTGTAGTTGTAAGTATTGTACTGTGCAATCTAAAATGTTGGTTACTTCTTCTGCGAGTTCATAGCAGATATAAAAGTTCGAATACGTTTAAATTCAATGTTTGTTGCAAATTGAATACTTGGATCTTTTGAATACAATGTGTTTTTATGACCCGTTGTAAAGTCAAATAACGCTGTGCTGTCAATACATTATAAGGTTATGAGATCTACTATGTTTTGCATTTGATGTTTAGAGAATGGGCAATATATCTACAGTAGATAGATACCGAGACGCTTATTTCAATTAGATTGTGAAAAATGGGTAGTTTTATGTGCCTAGTTCGTTGTTCAAAAGGTTCAACGTTCAACCGCTTGCAGGAGAAGTTGGTTTGGTCTCAAAGATCGCGTGGGGATCTTACGTATTCCCCATTTGATGGTACAACATAACTATAATTAGGGTTGTTGTCCATTCGTTATCAAGTAAGGAATATGACAGGTAATTATGATATAAAGACTTTTATGACGTTTGTGCTATCTGACTACCTCGGTGGCACAATCGTACTATGTACGGACTGCCACGCTCGAGGTCTCGGGTTCGATTCCCGGGTCTGGTGGATAATGTATAATTATCTTTAGAATTTTACCCAGATAATTATCCCAGAGTCTGGAACTTGTGCCCAGTAAATGGCAATAGGCTCGCCCCCTATTACATGGGACCTAACATAGCTGGCAAGATGTGGGTGTGTTTGCACACCTCTGCCTACCCCTTCGGGGAAAAAGGCGTGATGCTATGTTATGTGCTATCTTATATATTTATACTGTCGATTGACGGCACTTGGTGGAATCTGTTACACATATTGCACAAAAACACATAAGTTTTCCACTGTTATAATTTTACTTGCACTGACCGGTTTCACCTCACGGCATCATCAGAGATTTATACAAAATATTTTTTTAAATATATTTCACCTCACGGCATCATCAGAGATTTATACAAAATATTTTTTTAAATATATTTTGTATAAATCTCTGATGATGCCGTGAGGTGAAACCGGTCAGTGCAAGTAAAATTATAATAGTGGAAAAGTAATATACTTATATATTGCTAAATACGTACATAATATACATAGTAAACACCCAAACTCCGAAACAAATCTTTATGTAGCACACACATTTTTGATTCGACCCGGAAATCGAACCCGAGACTCCGGATTCGAAAGCCGATGCACTACCGACCACGCCACCGAAGCAGTAAAATTAAACCTTTTTGCAAGATTAAATCTTAAATCTTATCCAAAACAGAGTGTAGGCAAAATGCCAGGGATTTTCATTCGCGTCGTAGACAAAATCGTTTTATTATATTTTAGTCGTTATATCTCCGATATAATAAGCATTGAATATTTTAAGAGGGTTCTGCGGATTTTAAAATTTAACAATGGCTATTATAACAGCCTCATTTTTATAGTATTGTCACTTACATATGTCCCTATTCTGTGGTATTGTACTATAAAATTTAAAATAAAATAACGTTTATTATCTTTGAAATTTTTAGAAAATTATTTAGATTCGTCAAAAGTTGGTGTGACTCTACCGAAGGTTCCAAAATGCAACGAGACTGAGAAGAGCCCTCAAGAAACTCAGTTCGGCTTTTTTCAAAATATTTCATCTTAAATCTAATACAGAGTTATTTAGAAAGGAGCAATTCGTGTTACAACCAGGCAACCTTGTCATCTAAGAAATCATTAATACTATAATAAGCTTTATGGCACAATTAACTTTTTATTAGTTTAGTAGTTTTAGTAGACAAGCCAACTTCAATCGCAAGTAGAGCTAATCAACGGATGAAGCTTTGGTGTACATAAAAGTGCCCGATTCGCAGCTAGAGGTTTGCATCGTATTACGTCAGACAGAATCAAACTATTGGGGGAAAAGTGGGTACATAGAATGCCGCAAGTCTAGAGGCAGCTGTTTTTTCGGGAAAACAAGAGGCGTATTAAACATCTACTTTTCACCAGCGTTTTGTTGATCGTACATAATAGAGAGTAACTGGTACGTTGGTTGAATGTTGTACCACTTGTAGATGCGATTGGCATGGTCTCTGACGATGGGACCTCTATGCATTCCGATATTTCAAACACATAGTTTATACTTTCGATTGTGGGCACTTGGTGGATCCTATACTAAACCACAACTTAATTTGATTTATTTTCACCAACCGGTTTCGCTTTTCAGCATTATCAAAGGTACTTTACTGTCTTTCATATCTTCAAGCCATTTTAAAAAGAAATAAAGGTCGGTGAATACAAATAAAATAAAGTTGTGGAATAGTGTACAAGTATGTTTGTTGTATGAATAGATTAAAGAGTACCGGTCATAAAATTGAGTTAAAATAAATGGTATTTATTACTTTGTAACTATTCAGAGGCCATTAACGAGGGCGAGCCCGTGGCCAAGTAACTTTTTAATTGTGACGGGTAATTTATCACTATAACTAAAGGATCCCTAACGACCGCAGCACAAACAAAAGCCCATATTATCGCGTGATTCAAACTCCCAGTAATATGTAACAGTCTAACTAATTAAATGTTTACAACACGCTCAATACGGGTAACTCGACCCTTATAAGTTTGTACCTAGTTATATTATACTAGAAGAGCCTCGTGACTCCGACCAAATGGTTTAGATTTCACATGCTTTGTTAAAAACATCATTAAATCCCTCATGTCCTTCCTACCTGCGGAAGCGGTTTACTCTGATGCGCGCATCAGATAATTCGTGCCGGCGTCACCTCTCCTACCGCCTCAACTGTCCTACCCATAAATCCGATTTCTTTTCCTACTCTTTTTCTGTTCATGCTGTTAGGCTGTGGAACGCTCTTCCGGACGATATAAGGAACTGCAAAACTGTATATATCTTTAAGAAGAAAGTGAAGGAACACTATCTCGCTTCCCTTCCTTAACTATTTGTATGTTAATGTATGTATATTTATGATAAGTTATGTATGTATGTATTTATGTACGAGTAGTTATAGTGTATGTAAGTTTATTAACCTTAACAACCGTACCAACCTGCAAACACACCAGCATCTGATTGAACTCACTTCTCCACTCCTAGGCCCGTTGGAAGAGATCTCTTTAGAGACAAGTGGCGCCATTGCGTACATGTATATTATGTTTCTATTCACAATATTGAATATACTGTGTGTACATAAATAAAAATAAATAAATAAATATTCAAAATACCCTCTAGCAGTGTATAGTGACATCACATTTGAAAGCGTCAAACGACGAGCCGATTTGGACGATTTTGAGGAAATTAATACAACAGTTGTTTTATTGCGGACGCCACATACCCGATTCCATGTTGCCTATAAGCAATCCCCTAAGTATTATGGCCGAGAAGGTTTGTAAGGACGAGAATAAGGACAATCTTGTCAAACAACCAGGTTAAAAACTATCTTTAATAGCATGCAAGAAAATGCTTACAAAAGTTAAAGAAACGAAGGAGTCGTACCTCAACATGAAAGTGGCGTGATTGTATACTATGTTTGTAAATTTAAATGGCTCTGTATGTTTGAATGTGTACCTATAGAATAAACTTTATTGCACACCAAAGTAAAGTGAAATTTTATTCCCACGTAAACAACAAATGGGTACCGAGAGAAGATTATAGCACTCAGGAATAATGTAACTTCAACTCAGTGACAGAATGTTCTGAATCAGTGCAGTGGTTCTACAGATTAACATTCTTTTTTCCTTGTATAATACTCGTATTAATATAGAACACAGTAATTAAAACTATATTATGACAAATTTTGACTTATTTTGAACTAATTTCAACTATTGGTAGTATGCTTGAAAAGGGCTATGCTTAAAATATAACGTAATAGGATAACAAAGGTAAGTTGTTTAAGCTGGTACGTATAATCCACCGAATTTTAAACACTACGCCCGGCCCGCGGTACGACCCGCGCCCGTGTGGAACTGATTTCATGCAGCATCTTTTTTTTTTTTGAAATCCTTGAGACCGCGACTGCTCCCGTGTTCATTGCTGCGGACGTCTCTGGTGAAACCAGTGGCGCCCGGCGGACTTTGGCCACCTGTGTGGCCTCTTTGGGGGTTGGATCGGAATGGAAATCCCGCGTCGTTGGGGTTGGGTTTTATCCCGCGTTAGTGAGTGAATCTGGTTGCGTGCTGTGGGGCAAAGGCCCCGCAGCTCGTCCATGATCGGTCTCACTGCCGCGATGACGGTGGTTCCCCACTTAGGTTGCTCAAGTCGCACCCTCCAAGTCTCCATGAGATCCTGGCGGAGTTGGGACCGCTGGTCCTCGATTTCTCGAGTCGCAGGCCTCTCAGGTCCCTCTCCAGCGCCTCCTTGAGCCATTGAAACAATGACGCAAGGGCTCTCGCTTCCAGGTCCCATGGAGGTGTCCCGGCTAAGTCATGCAGCCTCTCCGGAGATCGTGCGGTATCGTTTTGACGGCCAAGGTTCGCAGTAGTCTGTTTAACAGAGTCACGTTCACCTTGACCGCCAATCTATCCGCCCATACGGGAGCCCCGTATAGGGACATACTCCGTTGAAGCCGATCCTCACGGAAAACTGTTACTGGGATCACAAGTCCCATACATACATATCATCACGCCCATATCCCTAAAAAGATAGGCAGAGTTGCATTACACACCCATACATTGTCAGTAATTTTGTTGGAACCACGTAATAGGGGGCACGGCTAATTATTACTGCTTCAAATGCAGCGCTTTTCTACATTTGTGCCATATTAAAATCAGTTCAATGCTTTTGGCATGAACATCTGGTAGACCAACATTTACTTTCGTATTAATTAGGGACTAAAACTATTATATCACATACCTATTACTTTTTTAAAGTGACTTTACATCACTTTATGATATTTCGAGCTAAAATGCAAATGGAATTTTAAACTTTACAGTCGATTACGCAATACCACTTGGGCTACAAAAGATCACAATGAAATTTGAATATAAATACTCGTACCAAAACGTAAAACATTACCTTTCTTGTGAGTCGGTCGTATAAAAACATGAATTTAGTCTATAAGAACCCAACCCCTGCTATTAATACAAACTGATGCATAACATTTAACAACAACAATACCAAACCTCAATAGGTAACTGTAATGTACTCGCAATTTTCTTCGATAGAAGGGGGAAAGAAAATGAGTCGATAAGAGGGCTTCTTTGATGGGCAATTCAGCAAGAACATTCCATTCAAGTTGATTTTAACTCGACGAAATAGAATTTTATTCAAATTAACGGGTTTCAGTTTTAATAAAACCTCTTTGGTATATAGAAACGAATGGAGTTTGTGATTGATTCGGGAATCAAAAAGCTTGTGACTTGAATAATAGATCTCTTTTGCAGAATAGAACGTGGAAGCGTGATTAAAGGGCTTCAGCCATGTAAGCCGGGAAACCGCACCTCACAACGCGCCCGCGTAAAATTAATAAGCGGAATTACTCTTCTTTACCGTCTCGTAAATTATATTGATGGTGACTGGCAACACTTACGGAAGCCGTAAAAGGAAAAGTTTATTAGAGTCAAACAACAAAATGAAATCTGTACAATGTAAGTAAATTAATATTCGTAAGTAACCTTTTTGGTGGCAATATTATTCATTTTACTTACAGAGAATTAATTAAATAAATGATGCTAAGACAACACATCACTTCATCTTCCCGTTGTGTCAATCTAAGCAGAGGTCGGACGTTAATACTATAATACTCGTAGTCAAAATTACCTACTAAGAATTGATAGTTCGTTTCTTTGTATTGAATAAGCTCCGTAACTACTGAACCGTTATTATTCCTGAGTGGTAGTTTTAATCCCCGTATGTGTTTCTGTGGGAATTAGGAACAAAAAACTAAATACCTAGCTTTATCACGCTGGCGGCAGGCCTCCGTCACTCGCTCAAGGCCGCGCGCTATAATATACCTACCGCTCGGCGTACCTTCGAGAGTACAAACTGGCAGAGGGCTGCCGAACGTCCGCCTGAGCGCTTGCATCGCACCGCACTGAACGTTTCCCACGCTTACGCTTTGAAATGCAGAAACCACGTAATTATTGTGCGGATTATAGTAGGTATGCACTATTTTAATAATAACAAAATGGATTTTTAACTTGGGTTTCATTTACTTATATTTATTTTTGTTTTTATGCACTAGGATTACGTTATGTTTGGCTAACGAAGGGTTCCGTAGTAGCAAGTAACATAATATTTTAATTTTTACGATTTATGACGTACTAAAAAAAACTACTTACTAGATCTCGTTCAAACCAATTTTCGGTAGAAGTTTGCATGGGCTCCATACCCAAAGGGGAAATACAGTACCCAGTAAGACTTCACTGTCCGTCTGTCTGTCTGTCTGTCTGTCCGTCCGTCCGTCTGTCACCAGGCTATATTTCATGAACCGTGACATAGTTAATAATGTATTTATGTTGCCGCTACAATAAATACTAAAAACCAGAATAAAATAAATATTTTAGGGTACAACCCATACAACAAACGTGATTTCTTTGCCGTTTTTATTTATTGATTAATAAAAAGATATAATTCATTAAGTATATTATAAAACTAAAAATGCAGATTCGTAACATTCGTTTTATTACAATAATCATCATAGATAATAGAGAACCCTAGCGCATTCTTACGATGGCGTCTCTCGCACGGCGGGCAACACAGTTTCGACTCTATAAACGCGTGGGTACAATTCTTCACGTTCTGTGCAGCAGGTATTATTATAAAAATTTTGTAGGTTAATATAGAGTAGGTATTTTCGCCTTTGTATGGGAGTGATGTATCTGTGACGTAGTAACTATTTATTAATCTGTGCTGGCGGTGCCGCGGTCATCAGTTAGTATATTAGACAAAGTAACTTATTTTTACTATGACGAAGTATTGATAACCAATGTTATTGAATACATTTAAATTTATTATACTTACACAACAATAATATAGATAACTAGCTGACCCGGCAAACGTTGTTTTGCTTTAGGGGTGGACTACCCTTAACATTTAGGGGGATGAAAAATAGATGTTGTCCGATTCTCAGACCTACCCAATATGCACACAAAATTTCATGAGAATCGGTTAAGCCGTTTCGGAGGAGTATGGCAACGAAAACTGTGACACGAGAATTTTATATATTAGATATTATAATCACATGGGTTTCCCCGAAAGCATAATATAATATTTTGTACGCCCACTCTTCGTAAGTACCTATTAATTTTTGTACAATAATAAACAAAGTCAGACAAAGTACAAATCACCATACTCGTCCCGCATCGTTCCCGGTGCTAAATTACTAATGATGCCAGCAGCGTTGCCGCTCTGAATGGATAGCCCTGGTAACACTGGTGCAAAGGTTATCTATTGGGTCATCTGTCATCAGCCCTCTCCATAATAAGAACTCCTAAGCTGTTGGATTCGGATCCCTAACTACCAAAGGTCTCCACCAGAACAGGAAACAAATAACGAGGCTATTGCAGCGTACTTCCTCCGTCTTTTATCCGATGAGTTCTCTACCACTGCAACCTAAGCATGGACTAACTACCGGTACTTTTATATTTACCTTTGCCAGAGTCACGTCCGTTGATACAGAAGACCATCAAAAGTGTTCGTGGATTAAGAAAACTCGAACTGTTGAGACCATAGCGATGTAACGTCGGTCCTCACTTTTGGAATTTAAGTTCGGATCACAGAATTGTACCTATACTTATATATTATTATACCTCTATAGTACCAATACCAATACGCTCACCAAATATTGGGACCAACAAAACAAGTAGTAAAATGATACGAGTATGTGAAATAGATATAAGGACGCATAAGTTAATATAACGTCTTCTAACTGTTCTCATGTAGCCTGAAATCTATAATACGAGTAGTATCTACTTTTAATAAATCTGTAGAAGTGAAAATTCTGTACATTGAAAATATCAAAAAAAAAATGGCAGGGGGTGTTACTAGACCGACATCGTACCCAAAAATGTGATTAAAATTTTTTTTGTCGGTATGCCTGTCTTTCTGTTTGTTCAGGCATCACGCAAAAACTACCGGTTCGATTACGATGAAAAACAAACTTAATTTTGCGGTTCAATCCCTAGACCTGATTACTGTACCAACAGCAAACAATAAGTTTGTCGTAGGTTGCGTCACCCGCAGTGGAGTTCACTAAGGGGCGCTGCACACGGCTAAGTTACTATAATATTTTATCTTAAGATACAATATCGCTCAACAGCTATACATAATAAATCAGTTACTGGTGACCAAGAAAGCTATAACACGTAGCTGCGGGCAACAGCTAGTAAATAAATAAAGAAGCAAGCCAGGGTCGGCACGTTTTCACTCACGCGGCATAAAACCTGACTTCCAAAGATGTGGAATGGGACCCAACTTCCCAAATTCTAAAAAAAACAAGTCATTAAATAATTAAATGACTTGTTTTTTAGAATTTTGTGAATTCTGTTAACTAAGATAATTGGGTATTATCTTAATTAACAGAAATGTCTTGATATCGAGGGCACACTGACTTGTCTTGTTGTTTTGAACTTACGTAGATATCTAAATTCTGTAATCATCGATGACACAGGTCATCAAATCAGGTTATCATATGTACTTATTTAGAAATATTGAATATACGACGCACTAGGTGGGAGCGTCAGTTACTTCCCTGCTGGTCAGGCAACAACGTCTAAATCACGGGCAAAATGTTACCAAGAGTTTTTTATTTTATTTTGATTGTCACAGTGTTAGTGTTCACGAATAGTGTTAGTAGCGAGATATATCACTGGGACTCCAAAAGGCGTTTTTGCGGCAGTCAATTAGAAGGAATGATGAATATGCTTTGTACAAGTTTGCCTGAGATCCAGGAGAAATCTCCTTCAAAAGTCCGAGCAAGAAGAGCTTCTTTGGTTGAACGAGGATTAGTAGGAACATGTTGTCTAGACGGTTGCTTTGTTGAAGAAGCGTTGGAATATTGTCCGGTTGTGTGAAATAAACATTAAGATTGGGAATACTTTATACTATTATCATTATTGTTTTCTGACTTACCAAAGACTTCGTTTGAGGTGGAGTTCGCGAATATCCGCGGACTCCATGCAAACCTCGATACCGTCCACCATCACCTGGAGACGGCACGGCCTTCTGTGATGTTCCTAACGGAGACACAGATACGCCGCTCTGATGACACGTCGTACCTCCGTTACCCGGGCTATATCATTGAGGAACAATTCCGCGATAAAGCCGGGGTGTGCGTGTTCGTTAGGGCGGATGTTTGCTGCCGCCGGTTGCGCTGTCTGGAGAACCCCTCCTACTCCGTCCTTGGCTGCACGTGGATCATGGCTCCATGAGCCAGATCTACGTGTGCGTCTACCGCTTCCACACAGGGGACACTGGGACAACAAGGCTTTTCGAATACCTCAGCGAGATGGCTGACGATGCGCAGGTGCGGTTCCCGAACGCTGACCTGGTTTTCCTGGGGGACTTTAACGGTCATCACGTTGAGTGGCTGGGGTCCCTTAGGACCGATCATGCGGGACGAACCGCCCATGCATTCGCTCCCTCCCACGGGCTGACCTAGATGGTACGGGGGATCACCCGGATACCGGACAGGTCAGACCACACGCCCGCCTTGCTGGATCTACTGCTGACGAGTCGCCCAGCCGAGTACAGTGTGTCGGTACGCGCCCCACTGGGCACTTCCGACCACAGTGTGGTGCACGCCAGCTTCCAAGTGCCACCGCCTGCTCGTGCTGAGCAAATGACTCGACGACTATGGCACTACTCGTCGGCAGACTGGGATGGTCTCCGCGATTACTTTGCGTCCGTCCCGTGGAGCCAGCGCTGCTTTGTTGGGAAGGCGCCTTCAGATAGCGCTGCTGCCGTTGCTGGCGAGATCAGTCTAGGGATAGCATATTATATCTCTTTCACTGATGTCGCCAGCATCCGCAAAGCTCGCCCCTGGTTCGGGCGTGAATGTGTCGAGGCTGTCCAGAAAAAACAGTCGGCATATCGCGCCTGGGTCAGGGCTCGGGCGGCACGTGACCCGAACGTGAACCGCCTTAAAGCAGCGTACAATAGGGCCACTAAGTTCAGCAAGAGGGCCTTCAAGAGTGCGGATGCCCAGCGCGTCGCGCGGCTTGGTCAGGAGCTCACATCCCATCCCACGGGCAGCCGTGGATACTGGCAACTGGCCAAAGCCGTACAGTCAAATTTTGCCAACCCTCGCTGCCACCACTGCGTTTTCGGGTCGATGACCGTGGCCTGCAGCCCCCCGTTATCGCCAACTGTGGCCACACTATGCCTGATATTGTTATCAGGCAATGTGATGTACGGGCAGTGCTGTGGTCTCTCGACACGCGGAAAGCCAGTGGCCCTGACGGCTTTCCGGTGATTACGAAAATGTGCTGCTGAGTTGTCTCCAGTATTAACGCGTCTGTACCGCCTGTCATACTCTACAGGCCTCGTGCCGGAGGTCTGGAAGGAGGCGAACGTACAACCGATCCCCAAGAAAGGGGATCGATCCGATCCAGGCAATTATCGACCCATAGCTTTCACCAAAGTCATTTGCAAGGTGCTCGAGCTTCTTATCAATAAGCAGCTCATGCGATACCTGGAGGATCACTCGCTAATCAATGATCGGCAATATGGCTTCAGGCCAAAACGATAAACGGGTGACCTCCTGGCATTCGTCACGCATGTATTGGGTGAGGTTATGGAAAAGTTCGGCGAGTCCTTGGCTATTAGCCTGGACATCGTCTGGCATGCTTCGCTCCTTTCCAAGCTTCCGGCATATGGTCTACCTCCTCAACTGTGCAGCTGGATTGCCAGTTTTTTAAACGAGCGCTGAGTGCGGGTCCTCTGCGATGGCCAGGCTTCTCGCTTCTTGCAAGTGAATGCCGGGGTACCGCAGGGGTCCGTACTGTCACCAACTCTCTTTCTTCTGCATATCAATGATATGCTTTCCCTCGGGAACATTCATTGCTATCCAGATGACAGTACATTGCACGGGAGTTACTCGGTTTGTCCGACGACGGGGTGATCTGTGATAGAGGAGGAGAGACGACATCTCGTGGGTGATCTCGACCGAAACCTCGACAGTATCTCCCAATGGGGTGCCGAGAACTTGGTCGAGTTCAATGCCCACAAAACACAGGCGTGTGCATTTACAGCGAAAAAATCCCCTTTCCTTCCCCTACCCACTCTTCAGAATGCAATATTACCAATGAAGGACAATCTAGACATCCTTGGCATAGACGTTCGTCGAGAGCTAAATAACACAAAATACATTGAGAGATGTATTGGGCTAGCTTCGCGGAAACTAGGAATACTGAACAAGGTAAAGCGATTCTTTACACCGCATCAGAGGTGTCTGCTGTACAAAACGCAGATTAGACCCTGCGTTGAATACTGCTCTCACCTCTGGGAAATATTTCTGCGAAATATTTGCTGGACGCACTCGACGCTATGCAGAGACGCGCTGTTCGCATTATAGACTGTCCGGAGGTAACGGGAAGCCTTGAGCCGCTAGCCCAGCGCCGAACAATTGCTTCCTTGGCCGCGTTCTACCGTATTTACCACGGTGAGTGTTCTGAAGAGCTCTTCAACCTGATCCCACCCTCTCCCTTCCGATCCCGAACAACGCGTGCCGGGCAGAGATGTCACTCTCATACCGTGGAAACCGTCTTCGCGAGAACCGAGCGTTTTAAACGTTCGTTTCTCTGCCGAACGATGGTGGCTTGGAACGCCCTGCTTGCGCACGGGTTTCCTCCAACATATAACCCTGGGTTCTTTAAGCGAAGCGTGAAGAGGCACATTACTGGGTCGTCAAGTTGAGGGCCACTCTCTATAGTATTCCTGTGTACTGTGAGAGTCGCCCTCAATGGCCAGACGTCGCCTCAGCTTACCATCAGGCGGATGGCGTCAATTTGACGACCTGAATATAAAAAAAACAACATCTAGTCTAGGTAAATTTATATTAAAAAAGAAAAGGTAAACCGATATTAAAATAAAGTTCTGTTATTAACCGACTTCTGTAAAAGGAGTACGTTCTCAATTTGATGTTTTTTTTATGTTTAATACATAATATACATAGGTAACATCCATACTTCGGTACAAACGTATATGTCATCACACAACGCTTGTCCCGACCGGGAATCGAACCCGAGACTCCGGCGTCGAAAGTGGATGCACTCCGACCACGTCACCGAAGCAGTCTGTTATCTCATTTCTTATGACTGGGTCAACCGAATTTGTTTTATTTTCCGGCTATAATGTAGTTGAACCATAACATGGGACCAAGAAACTACTTTAAAAATTACATGTCTGTGCAAATATACCTATGCCATCCCTTAGGACCATAGCCAATAAGTATGTATGTAACGTTAAAATGAGGTCTCGCTCTAGGCATTTTCAACGTAACATAATAATTATTACGGACCAATTTTTGTATTTTTTTTATGTCTTCAAGTAAATAATTATGACTTATTTACTAGTTTGCTTTTTCCGTGGCATACTTAATACATAGCACACGAACAAATTGAGCAACGAAGCGAGGGTTTCTCATACTACCACGAAATTCAAAAAAACAGTAATTTAATTATCTTAATTTACACACATGTCTTGACATCGAGGGCACTCAGACTTATACTTACATTCTGTTATCACCGATGACACAGGTTATCAAATCAGGTTATCCATTATGTATTTAGAGATATTGAATATATAATGCATTAAATGAAAGCGCCAGTTGCTCCCCCGCTAAAACACTATGGTGTTGTCTGAACAGCGTTGTATGCCACGAGCAAAATGTTACCAAGAGTATTTTTTCTTACTTTAATTTTCGCATAAGTATTAGTGTTCTCGAACAGTGTTACCTCCTTTGATGTCCCAGATATTAGCTGGGACAACAGCTTTTTTGAGATTACGCGGCTAAGACTTGTCTCGAACATGGACTGTTCGAGATAAGTCTAGAGTAGAATCTGTGCAGGATCGCTGCAGCTCCCGGAAGAATATCCTTTAGATCTCCTTTGGTTTTACTTCGGAATATACAGGAAATAGCACAAAAATGTTGCAGACACGGTTGCTATATTGATGAACTGTTAGAATATTGTCTGTACACCGAAAATAACCATTAAAATTGGCAATACTTGACTACTATTATTAAGACGGAGCGTAGCGGAGTCTTCTCTAAGATGGGCCCAATCGAAAATGTATGTAAAACGATACCGGTCGCAATTTTAAACCTATCGACTTGAAATTTGGCATGCAGATAGATCACATTAACGTGCTTTGCTGTATAGTTTTTGGTGTATGTGGCTCTTATAATTTTTGAGTTATTAAGAATTAAAGAAACATGCCTTTGACAGTACTAAAATGATTTGATTGTCGCCTCGCGCACGAAATTAAAATTTTTAAATGCAGCTTTTAGTGTTTTTTAGTCGTTAGGTAGGGTTCTCAGTCTTAATTATTTCGATGTAACCGCCCGCGTTCCAGCGAATACCTAGTTATTTTTGTTTTCTGACTTACCAAATACGCCATCAAGGCATACGCATAGAATGGTACCTACGATTCAATGCTATACGCTATATTATTAAATCTATATTAACCGTGTAACCTATAACAATAATTTTTTTTTTTTTAAATGTCCACCTTTTCATTTATGCCGAGCGTCCCAGTTTGCTATCGTAACCCCAGAGCTAAAATAACTGTCCAAAGAAACTCATCCTACCTCCAATATTGAATAGTATTGTTTTGTTTATTTTTATTGTGAACGTTTTCTAAGCTATCGGCGTATTGTGGAGACTATATAGAGGTCTATTGTGTATACTTAAATCAACTGGGGGCCGGACGAGGACGAAGCGGCAGCGGCATGGTTAACAGAAACAAAGGCCTTTCTAAAATCAACGTCAACGCCTTGAAAAGTGTCACTTCACGAGATTTCCTTTTACTTTATTCTGACATGAAAGTGAATGTTTTTTAGTAAAAAAATTTCACGAAATATTATTGTTTGATGTTAGGAGGGTTCGTTATACTGTTAATGATACATGTTGAATAAAATTTATGTACCTAAAGCATTTTCTTTTGATTGTCGTCATTATAAAAACACTTGTTGTAGATAGTTTAAATCTATTCTAATACTCACTGACGCGGGATAAAACCCTACCCCAACGACGCGGGATTCTCATCCCGACCAAACCCCGCAGAGAGCACAGAGGTGGTCAAAGTCCGCCTGGCGCCACTGGAAATACGTTCTGCTTGTAACCAGAGACGCCCGGCAACGGACGTTAGGGAGGCCGCGGTCTTGAGCCGCGGAATTAAAAAAAAATCTATACTTTTTTTTTTTTTTTTTTAGTTCCGCGTCCAAGGCCGCGGCCGCTCTAACGTCCGTTGCCGGGCGTCTCTGGTTACAAGCAGAACGTATTTCCAGTGGCGCCCGGCGGACTTTGACCACCTCTGTGGTCTCTGCGGGGGTTGGGTCGGGATGAGAATCCCGCGTCGTTGGGGTAGGGTTTTATCCCGCGTCAATGAGTGAATCTGGTTGTGTGCTATGGGGCAAAGGCCCCGCAGCACGCAACCCTTCTAGCCTGCTTCTGTAAGGACGACGGGTGGCGATCCCGTCGTCCTCAGGCCCCGATCATGGAGGTCGATGGTCTTGGGCGTAGATGAGTCTGCGGCGGCCTCGCCGCTGACTACGGAACTCGGCGGGGAGGGCACGCTCCCTCTCCCTCTCGGCCGCCTCCTTCGCGAGCACGACTTGCTCGCAGAAGGACACGGCCGCGTTCCACCTACTCCCGCTGGAGACCATGGCTTGAAGCATGGTCTCCAGCGAGAGGGTATCCACGCCCAGACCCACTACGAGGTCCCGGCGCTGACTCGCCCACGCTGAGCACTCCACCAACGTGTGGAGTGCGGTGTCGTCGTCGGAAACCTCGCAGTGTTGACACCGGGGTGTGACCTCACGATGGATGCGAAACAGATAGCTACCGAAGCATCCATGCCCGGTAACGATCTGCGTCGCACGATACGTGAGGTCACCATGCTGCCTCTGCAGCCAATCGTCCATGATCGGTCTCACCGCCGCGATGATGGTGGCACCCCACTTGGGTCTTACCCTCCATGACTCCATGAGATCCTGGCGGAGTTGGGACCGCCGGTCATCGATTTCTCGAGACGCAGGCCTGTGGTCCCGCTCCAGCGCCTCCTTGCGCCATTGGAACAATGACGCAAGGGCTCTCGCTTCCAGGTCCCATGGAGGGGTCCCGGCTAGGAGACATGCAGCCTCTCCGGAGATCGTGCGGTAGCCCCTTATTGTTTTGACGGCCAAGGTCCTCAACGGTCTGTTAAGGAGCGTTGAGTTGTTGGCCGTCAACCGCGCCGCCCATACGGGAGCCCCGTATAGGGCCATACTCCGCACGATCCCCAGGTACAGTCTCCTGCAGGAAGCGTTGGGTCCCTTTAGGTTGGGCATCAGTCGCGAAAGCGCGACCGATGCCTGTGTCACCTTGGGGACCAAACTTCGGAAATGTGGTCCGAAGTTCCATCGGCTATCAAGTACGATCCCTAGATACTTCATCGAGGGCTTGATGCCGATGCTAACGCCTCCCACATTTATGCTGGAACCTTCAGGTGGACCGTTCCGAGGTCTGTGAAAACACAGAACCTCGGACTTGTGCAAGGCCACCTCCAGTCCCAGCCGCCGTATCCGACCCACGACTTGAGCAACACCCGTCGTGACCTTGAGTGCTGCCTCCTGGTACGTTGCACCCCGCGCCGTGACGAGGGTATCGTCGGCGTAGCACGTTACGCCGACGCCCTCAGGCAACGCACCCCGCAGCACCCAGTCGTAGCCGATGTTCCACAGAAGCGGCCCCAGGACCGACCCCTGCGGAACACCGCACGACACATCTCGCCGAGCTGGCCCGAGCCAGCTGGGGAAAGCTATGGCCCTCTCCGAGAGATAGGCCCCGACAATACGACGGAGGTAGAGAGGCGTTTCGTGATACACGAGCGCCTCCCTAACGCAGCTCCATGGCAAGGTGTTGAACGCGTTGGCGATGTCAAGAGACACCGCCACCACCACCTTGCCCTGTGAGACTGCTTCCTCCGTCAGGCTCCTGACGCGCATGATCGCGCTCACGGTGGAACGTCCCCGACGGAAACCGTACTGGTTGTCCGCCAGGTCTGGCCCCACCGTCGAGAGATGCTCGACGAGCCGTTCCGCGATAATTCGCTCAAAGAGCTTACACACCTCGTCGAGCAACACGATCGGCCGGTATCCGGACGGTGAGTCCACCGGCCGCCCCGCCTTACGGATCAGGACCAACTTCCCCGTCCTCCACACCTTGGGAAACTGGCAAAAATCTATACTAATATTATAAAGATAAAGAGTTTGTTTGTTTGAACGCGCTAAACTCAGTAAGTAGATACTTATGGGTTCTATTTGAGAAAATCTTTTTGTGTTGAGTAGTAGGTACATTTATCGAGAAAGGTTATAGGCTAAATATCACGCATCGTTCAATAGGAGCCAAGCGGCAGTGAAATATGTTTTAAAAACGGAGAAAGTATATTTCTTTTGAGAACTTTCGTTGTGTGCGCTGTAACGGTTCTTCTTCTTCTTTTTTAAAAATGTGGCTCTATCGATATTCATCGATGATTTCGCCAATGTCAAGGTAATGCTTGATTAGTTGATAGTCCCGCACAGAGGAACTAGTTATTCCTAATTAACTCCGGAAACCCGATTTTTGCGGAGCGCCAGGGCTAACCTAAAAAACCACTAACCACGAGCTCAGTAAAAATCAAACTCCATTCGCTGTAACGGTTAATGTTATGTTAAAATGGTGCACTAAAGAATTGTTCCTATTTAAAACTTCTAAAAAAAAGTCCGCAGTAGCATATCTATCTTTTAAGGTTAACTTACTAGAACACATTTTATTGAAATCAAATTCGTTCTAAAATAATTATTTGCGAAGCTAGATGTTATTACGGGCGACGCAACGGGAACAATTATTACAGGCGACGGGAAAAAATGCCAAAATACCACGTGGACGAAGTCACGGGTATAATTACACGCCCACTTTTTAATTCACTCTTTTATCGTTTACCAGAGCTTCATCCGTTCCGTTAATAAGAAGGTATACCTCTTGCAGATGAAGTCGGTTTGGAACCCTAAGATCTTTGTAGGATCCCTACGCGTACATATTTCTCTTCTCAGCTTAAAAAGTTATGCACAAAATATTAATTATTACTAGAATAGCCATCGTCCACCAGTTCATGGTCATCATCATTATACATATTTTGTTACACTGACGGTTATTGTATCAGCGATTACTGCAGCTCGGCGGTATTTATTTGATACTCTTCTACGAATAAAGTCAACGAACGCTTGCACATGAATCCTTAAGTTATCGTATACCTAAGTAAAACGTAATAATTAACTAGGTATGCAATGAATTCTGCTGTTGCAATAATTGAGCTGAGTTTGTCGATCCGGATCGTACTCCTAAATGACTGGACCGATCTTTATGAATTCAGATATATGCACTCACGGTGATGGTCACTATGACCGTGCCAAATTTCAAAAAGATCGGTCCAGTTGTTTAGGAGGAGTTCAATGACGAACGAAATACACGAGTCGTCTAAGAAAGAGCTTCGTAAACCCCGCTCAAAAAAGTGCATTAGTAAAACCCAAAAGTAATACAAAATTTAACAACTACACCATCTTCTTAACCACTGAGACAGTCCTGGAACGTTTTACAGACACTGTTTAACAAACATCCGTGCTTATAGAAAATAAAAGAGGAATTTAAACGCAGCCTAAAACATTAAACCAGAAACACACCTTGTTCCGGGCTTATAAATCGTTCTCCGTACTAAACAGCTTGGGCTTCGTGGCTCACTGTAATTAAGATAATGTTTAATTTTTAAACTGGGCAAGTTCGTGGCGTAATCACCATTAAAACGTACTGCGATGGAACTACTAATTAATGTAGTGGCCAATTATGACACTGA
The DNA here is from genome assembly GCA_963556515.1 of Nudaria mundana. Taxonomy (NCBI): domain Eukaryota; kingdom Metazoa; phylum Arthropoda; class Insecta; order Lepidoptera; family Erebidae; genus Nudaria; species Nudaria mundana. The sequence continues at coordinate 6,935,765 of OY748288.1, read as the reverse complement.
ATTATGGAAGTGCGACATTGCGTGTTGCACGAACTGAGCCGAAATAGATGAAACTACAAAACAAATTCAATATGTCTCACTCCTTAGATAAGAAAGTGATAGATATGAGATTAAATAAAGCATAGGTTAATTTTATCGTTGAAGGCTCAAAGGTTTTTAGTCAATTCCGATGCGTGTAAGAATGTTTTAAACTCCAGATGTAAATTGAGAGTGTTATAAGTTAGACATGTTGTTGTGTAGGTACTCGTTTTTTTATGCATTATTGTGCAGATATTTGCACCTGATCACGATCCAATTGGTATGAAATTTTATAAAGGTGCTGTTGCTGTGATGGTATTTTAATTTAAAGCTTTTTGTGTCGGTTGTTTTTAATTTTTATATTAATTGTTATATACATAGCACATTGGCCCATGGTACCTACAAAGACCAATTTGAAATAAGAAACACTTTTGATTTTTTTTCTTATTTTGGAGTCATCTGAATCTCTTGATCGATCAGTTGTTAGTAAAATCACGCCTATGAAGTTCTGAATTTCTTAATACTACAGTCAGTACCTGACAATGTCATACTTTATGGGTATGCCGACCTAATTAAACCACTGCATATTTAAGATAATATAGAATATCTATTTTATCAACAAAAAAAGACGTGTGGCACTCGGAGACTGCCGCGGTAAAACTATTGCATAGTTGCAAAAAAAAATTAAAAAAAATAATATTAATAATAAAAAAAAAGAAAAAATAATAATAATAATAAAGTAAAAATATGTAATTAAGTTAAATAAAGAAAATAATAAAGAACAGAACTTGACGCCCTGGATAGAAAAGTCCGTACGCTAGTCACTACATACCGAATGCATCATCCGCGTTCATCTGTAATGAGGTTGTACACAATATAAAACGATATGAAAGACGTCAGCCTGTCAGCGGTGTTTTTTGTGTTAGCGTGTTAGGTTATTTTTTCGTTACGGAATTTCTTGATTCGGTCTCCTCGCTCAAGGCCCGCGATAGAAGCTATGCAATAGCTTAAAAATGCGGACTTCATAGATCAACAAATATTTTACGGACTACGAGTATAATGAATGTAAAACCGAGGCAACGTCTAGCAATTGCGGTCCACTTATAAAGCATGCAGAAATTACCTGCTATGAAATGTTGCTAGTGATGTACCCCTGCGCGCTCCACTTGAAGAGCTTTTGTAAGAGAGAGAAAACACGTGCACAGACATAGGTAAAAATATATCATACTAGCGAACTCGAGCAACTTCGATCGAGGTCCCAAATTTGCAACATTTGTCTTTGTTACCAACGAAATTTGTGCCACTCCACCATCAATGAAATTTTAAACAAAAAAAAATTGTGGCTTTAAAATGTAGTATGCAGATTTGTCTCACAAATGCCATTATTATTCATAATACACTATGAAAAGCACAAAAATAATTTTATTTGAAAAATGTCTGTGTGTATGACAGTAATGCAATTATAAAAGTGGAATGAATAAAAAGTCTGTCACTTCATTGATGTAGGCGTGTGCACAGTTGACAAAATGCGGTTCGCTTACTCTGTATTTTTCTTTTTCATTCTTTTTTTTAATGACAGTGTGCTGAATATTATCTATTCCAATTTATAATCCACACTTACAGAGTCCAGTATTCACGTCTTTTTTAATAGGTTGTTGAGTGCTGGCTTTCAACATTGTGCCGTTGTTTTGAAATTCAGATTGAAATAAAATAAGGAATCGACACAGTCAAATTTTCAAATATTCCGGAAAATCGACAAGAATACAAGTGACCAATACAACATTTTATTCAACACAAAGGTTGAAGACAAAAATCTCTTATGTAATGTGCTATACACGAACTGGGGTATATTAAGGCACAAAATAAAGATCATAGGGGGTGAATAGGGGTTCCTCTATTTTTTAGGAGCCAAGGTTCACGTGTAAGTGATACACCAGTCAAATGCAAAAGTAATACTCGTAAAAATTACCTACCTATGCAAAAAAAAGAAATGAAGAAAAATATATTTTTTGTAGTCCATTGATAGAAAATATTGGTAACATAAACTTTCTTTGTTGGCAATATTAATATTAAAGTAGTAACCCAAAATATATACTACCCAAAGTATAATTTACTTAAATTATACTTCGGGAAGTATGCTTCAAATTTTAACTAGATACAGTGTGAAATCGTTATTTAGGTACCGTTCCGAAACATGATACATTTTCGAGAACGCTGCTGAAAACTTTCAGTTCAATATTTATGATCCACTTTTCTCTGACAGAGCGTTGTGTTCATACACTTGTGTTCACCATTTTTCCATTTAACGCTACGAAAACAACTTTATTATTTCGTTCTTTAAATGGGAAAAGTTTAACTCGATCGTGTACATTTTATATTCATATTTTTGATGCTTAAGTCAACAAGTATGCATTATGATGACAAATGGATTAGAATTCAAAATATAACAGAAACGAGGTTTATTTTTTATAAAACTTTTCTTCCTATTTGTGGAAATAGATACATTGTATAAGCCGCGCAAGATGACAATAGGATTGGCGGCCATGTTGGTAACGTCATAGTGACGTAGATTAACCTACAATACTCTTTTGTTATCCGTACTTTTCAGCGTTACATCCTGCGCTGCTTATACATTTCTGTGTCCCCGAAGCAATGGCGATAGTACTTCTTTCCCATATAATTAGTATCGTCAGTCACTTGTATTGACTGCAAGTAACATCAAATTGTAAGCGACATTGAGGCACTAAATAAATAACACACCCACATATCACGCCAATATCCCCGAAGTTGTAGGCAGAGGTGCATTACACACCCACAACTTGCCAGTATTTTTAGTCCTACGTAATAGGGGGTAAGCCTATTGCCGTCACCGGGCACATCTACACTGGGTTATGTCCAAAATTGCAGAATTAATTTAATAAAAAGTAGCAGCTATACTGTAATTTTGAAACAAAATTGAAACCCGTTGCCTTGATGAAATGTTGATGAAAGGCAACAAAATCTTAATAAATTAATAACAAACATGATTTACATAATAAACTCAATAACGAATATTTATAGAACCCGTGATCGAACCCTTGACCTCTTGGGTAGCTACCGCACATAAATTACATGTTTAAATAACTACATCAACAAGGTACATCAAGGGTAGTCGTGTCTACTCAGCTCTATGAATCTATTTATAACAGAAGTATCACATCAACTTCCATCGTCCCTATGCCAAATTGTTACATCATAAAATGTTCCCCTCACATATCCAAAAAGGTACTTACACACTATACAAGAAACAAAAGTGACCTAGTAGATGGATCGTAAACTGCCGGGCGGTCTCAACGAAGCTCCCTATGTTCAATTCCCTCTCAAGAAGTATTATGAGGGGTCACAAAGTAAGGACGGCAATATTGGCAGCCCGTACTAAGCATCGTAAGAAGGTGAGGAAACTTCTCATAAAACCTAAGGAGGCAGGTGCATTCCATTTTCAGGGTACCGAAATGAGCGCGTATTTCACGCTCGACGCGTCATTACAGCTCCTTACAACGAATACTCCACACGGTGTGTTATAACAAAAAGGGTACCGGTATAATAATAAAAATCTTATGGTGCCTTGAAATACGTATAAAGTAAAAGTTCGCGTTTAAATTATTATTTGTTTATTATGCACAGTTGTATAAATTTGTCGTAGATATGTACCATTAATTAACCCAAACCGCTTTTGTCACCCAAAATGATTTATTGACCGAACGAGCGAAGCGTCTCAGTTTTAACTTGAGGACTGCCCGATTTGGCGTTGTTGGTATGTGTGTCAGTTCCGGTCTACAGGCCGCATTTTCAGCCGATTTTCATGAAATTTGGCACATGTATTCTTTGTTGCAAGGCGCAACTTTAATCGAAGGGATTTTTTGATTGGGGGGAAAATGGGGGAGAAATGGAGGGAAAATGGGAAAATAACGCGAAGTCTACTGTTCACAGAACCACTAGTTATTAATTACATCATAGTCGTTAATTACATCATAGGGTTCGCATTTCGTCTTGTATTTATTTTAATTTATTATTAATATTTTCGATAATTAGGGCTAAAATTCATCACAAAACACAATCTTACCATTATCAAAGTGTATCTAGGTAAAACCCAGTGTAAAATAAATAAGAAATTAGTGATATTTGCGTATTTTGTTTTACCGGCTAAAAGTCAATGACTGTTTGAAAATTTTAAAAGTGAAACTTTATCAACTCGGATTTAATGTGATTTGAGTGATTTTTATACAGGTAATCGTACTAATAAATAACTACTTATTATCGTAACCTGTTAGTTTTTGAAGTTGTAGTGTATTCAATCAGATTCTTTTTGACATTACTTACGTATTTATTTGTGTACTTAGTGTATTATCAGGTAGCTTTTTAGTATCTAAGTCAGTATAAATTTATAATATCGTAATGCCAGTCACACGTAGCATGTATTCTGCTCGCCGTGATGAGGCTAAACAAGAAGATATCTTGAGAAAACTTGACCTGACATTGAAGGAATTAGAGGACGACTATGGCACTACTCGTCGGCAGACTGGGACGGTCTCCGCGATTACTTTGCGTCCATCCCGTGGAGCCAGCGCTGCTTTGTAGGGAAGGCGCCTTCGGATAGCGCTGCTGCCATTGCTGGCGAGATCAGTCTAGGGATAGAATATTATATCCCTTTCACTGATGTCGCCAGCATCCGCAAAGCTCGCCCCTGGTTCGGGCGTGAATGTGCCGAGGCTGTCCAGAAAAAACAGTCGGCATATCGCGCCTGGGTCAGGGCTCGGGCGGCACGTGACCCGAACGTGAACCGCCTCAAAGCAGCGTACAATCGGGCCACTAGGTTCAGCAAGAGGGCCTTCAAGAGAGCGGATGCCCAGCGCGTCACGCGGCTTGGTCAGGAGCTCACATCCCATCCCACGGGCAGCCGTGGATACTGGCAACTGGCCAAAGCCGTACAGTAAAATTTTTGTCAACCCTCGCTGCCACCACTGCGTTTTCCTGATGGATCACTGGCTCACAAAGCCCAAGAGAAGGCGGACATGCTCGCAGACCTCTTTGCGGCTAATTCCCGGGTCGATGACCGTGGCCTGCAGCCCCCCGCCATCGCCAACTGTGGCCACACTATGCCTGATATTGTTATCAGGCAATGTGATGTACGGGCAGTGCTGCGGTCACTCGACACGCGGAAAGCCAGTGGCCCTGACGGCATTCCGGCGGTGGTGCTACGAAAATGTGCTGCTGAGTTGTCTCCAGTATTAACGCGTCTGTACCGCCTGTCATACTCTACAGGCCTCGTGCCGGAGGCCTGGAAGGAGGCGAACGTACAACCGATCCCCAAGAAAGGGGATCGATCCGATCCAGGCAACTATCGACCCATAGCTGTCACCTCAGTCATTTGCAAGGTGCTCGAGCTTCTTATTAATAAGCAGCTCATGCGATACCTGGAGGATCACTCGCTAATCAATGATCGGCAATATGGCTTCAGGCCAAAACGATCAACGGGTGACCTCCTGGCATTCGTCACGCATGTATGGGGTGAGGCTATGGAAAAGTTTGGCGAGTCCTTGGCTATTAGCCTGGACATCGCCAAAGCTTTCGATAGGGTCTGGCATGCTTCGCTCCTTTCCAAGCTTCCGGCATATGGTCTACCTCCTCAACTGTGCAGCTGGATTGCCAGTTTTTTAAACGAGCGCCGAGTGCGGGTCCTCTGCGATGGCCAGGCTTCTCGCTTTTTGCAAGTGAATGCCGGGGTACCGCAGGGGTCCGTACTGTCACCAACTCTCTTTCTTCTGCATATCAATGATATGCTTTCCCTCGGGAACATTCATTGCTATGCAGATGACAGTACATTGCACGGGAGTTACTCGGTTCGTCCGACGGCGGGGCGATCTGTGATAGAGGAGGAGAGACGACATCTCGTGGGTGATCTCGACCGAAGCCTCGACAGTATCTCCCAATGGGGTGCCGAGAACTTGGTCGAGTTCAATGCCCACAAAACACAGGCGTGTGCATTTACAGCGAAAAAATCCCCTTTCCTTCCCCTACCCACTCTTCAGAATGCAATATTACCAATGAAGGACAATCTAGACATCCTTGGCATAGACGTTCGTCGAGAGCTCAATAACACAAAATACATTGAGAGATGTATTGGGCTAGCTTCGCGGAAACTAGGAATACTGAACAAGGTAAAGCGATTCTTTACACCGCACCAGAGGTGTCTGCTGTACAAAACGCAGATTAGACCCTGCGTTGAATACTGCTCTCACCTCTGGGACGGCTCCGCGAAGTATTTGCTGGACGCACTCGACGCTATGCAGCGACGCGCTGTTCGCATTATAGACTGTCCGGAGGTAACGGGAAGCCTTGAGCCGCTAGCCCAGCGCCGAACAATTGCTTCCTTGGCCGCGTTCTACCGTATTTACCACGGTGAGTGTTCTGAAGAGCTCTTCAACCTGATCCCACCCTCTCCCTTCCGATCCCGAACAACGCGTGCCGGGCAGAGATGTCACCCTCATACCGTGGAAACCGTCTTCGCAAGAACCGAGCGTTTTAAACGATCGTTTCTCTGCCGAACGATGGTGGCTTGGAACGCCCTGCCTGCGCACGTGTTTCCTCCTACATATAACCCTGGGCTCTTTAAGCGAAGCGTGAAGAGGCACATTACAGGGTCGTCAAGTTGAGGGCCACTCTCTATAGTATTCCTGTGTACTGTGAGAGTCGCCCTCAATTGCCAGACGTCGCCTCAGCTTACCATCAGGCGAGTGGCGTCAATTTGTCGACCTAAATATATAAAAAAAAAAAAAAAAAAAAAAAAAAAGGTATCCAAAACGTTGATTAAACAGTTGCATAGGGAAAGAGATGAAAATGAAAAGGAACTATTAGATAGCCTAAATAAATACGACTTCATAAAAAAGCAGATGGCTGAGATGCACACAGAGAATAGGTTAGTGTTAGATGAGCGGGACAGATTACAAAATATTGTGACTGGGTTCAGAGAGTGTAGTGACGAGTATGAACAGGGTCTCAAGCGCATGTCAGTCTTGGAACAGGAACTGCACGAAGCCCACCACCTCATTTCCCACCTTGAGGCTGAGAAACGTGACACCATAGTATCCCATACCGATAACTTGTTTGAGGAGTTAGTTGGTAGTGTGCCCAGCCTTGTTGCTACTGAACCCAGCTTAGAACCCACTATTACTATAGATTTAACAAAGGATGATACCTTAACAGCTCATTGTTCCAATCACAAGATGGGCATAGTTGAGTGCAGTAGAAACAAAATTAAGAAATATGTGAAAATTAATAAATACATAAGAAAAACACAAAAACTTATTAAAAGACAAAAAAGTATGTACAAAAAAGTCAAGTATATTAATGAGAGAAGGCAACTAGGCGATGAACTTGACATGTATTCATTATTAATTGAAAATAATATCTCTGATCATAATAACAATATTTTAAAGTTAGAATCAGAAATTAATAATTTAAAAAATTCACTAGACATAATGACTGACAGGTATTGTAATGTTAAAAGTGAGAATCAGGAATACATTCTGGCCATGAAGGATCTTATGAGTCCAAATTCCACATTGACATCAAACAACCATTTAATTAGTCCTGAGCCGGTCTGTAAGTCCTCGTTGACTTCAAACATAAGCCCTTCACTTGAGTCAAACAAGAAACCCAGTAGTTCCTTCACCAAACAAAATATGATTAAATCTGAAATAGTGATGTTTTGTGATGAATTAGGGAAATCAATGGGCCAGTTACTTAGTTCATATTTAGAACAAAATGTTACTAACTATTGTATGCCGGGATTAACTTACTGTAACATTATAAAAAAAATTAAAAATTGTAATTTAAACAGCAACTGTACACTTTTAATTTTGGTGGGAGATAGGGGAAATGCAGACAGAAATGCAATTGTAAACTGTTTAGAATTACTGAGCTTATTAGATGTTAAAAACATTATTTTATTCACACTTCCTTATAGCCGTGGCTTGTCACAGGCCGAAAACAATCTTAGATATAAGCTAAATCAAACAATACATACATTGACATTTCATAATCCAAATAAATTCCATCTGATTGACATTAACATGTATTTAGATAATAAATTGTTATTGACGGAAGATAAATTCTATTTGAATAGATATTTTAGGAGACAGATAGCATCTTCGCTATCATATTTTATTAGTTATAGCCGTGGCTTGTCACAGGCCGAAAACAATCTTAGATATAAGCTAAATCAAACAATACATACATTGACATTTCATAATCCAAATAAATTCCATCTGATTGACATTAACATGTATTTAGATAATAAATTGTTATTGACGGAAGATAAATTCTATTTGAATAGATATTTTAGGAGACAGATAGCATCTTCGCTATCATATTTTATTAGTTATTCAGCCAAAAACTTGGCTAAACAATCTGCTTTTATTGAGCAGAAAAGTGACAATGTTTGTCTTGTGACCTTGGAATCTGTTCCAGAAAAGGGTGTCAATAATTTAAACTTAGTTGTAGGACAATAGAGGAAATCCCTAGCAAATTAAATTTAAGGACAAAGGAAAAGTCTATGTTCATGAATATAATTCATCAAAATATTGAAGGCTTTTCTGGCAAAGAGTTAGAACTAGAATTATTTTTAAATAAAAAACGTATCCATGTACTTTGTTTAACTGAACACTGGTTAAAAAAACATGAACTCTTAGTTAATATTGATAATTATAAAATCATTAGTGCGTTTACTAGAGATTCCGCTATAAGAGGTGGGTCTCTCATTTTAATTAATGACAAATTAAAATCAAAAGACCGAAAAGACGTAGTAGCACTCACAAGTGAGCGAAATATTGAACTATCATGTGCAGAGCTAGAACAATATATTATTATTAGCGTCTATAGACCTCCTTCTGGAGATTACTACCTGTTTGAGTCCATTATGGAGGAAGCCTTAAAAAAGGTATGTAAATGTAAGAAGACTATAGTTGTATGTGGCGATTTTAATATTAATATTTTAGAAAACTCTCAGAACGCGCTAAGGTTCCTCAACCTTTTTAAATCTTTTAACTTACAAAATCTTTTTTGTGAACCAACACGCACCACAGCCACATCAGCTACCTGCTTAGATAATATTTTTTCTAACAGCGATGTAGATGAGAAATCTATAATACATTTTGTAAATTCAGATCATGCAGGTCAGTTAGCTAGATTTAAGTTCCAACATGTTCCATTATCAAAAAATATTGTTTGTAGACCAATCACAACTTATAGATTAGAAAAATTTAAAGAAAACATTAAGAATAAAGTACCTCTTTTGGAGTTGAATAATGATAAACACCCGAATGATTATTACGGAGATTTGTTCGGAGTAATCAAATACGAATGTGATAACATTTTCACTAAAAAAACAATAAATGTAAATCAATTTAAAATAAAATTTAGTGATTGGGCTACGCCTGGAATCTATAAAAGTAGAAGGAAATTATATGAATTATACGAGACAAAGGCATCTACTAATGAGCCACAAGTAATTGAACAGATTAAAAAGTACTCCAAACTATTCAAAAAAGTATGTTCAACAGCTAAATCTAATTATATACGGGCTAAAATTTAAAAATCTGATAATAAAACGAAGGCAATATGGAATGTTATTAACAATCGATCGATCCTTCGAGTTAAAAATAGATGATAAACATATTAAAACTGATTCTGAAGTGGCCAATGCATTTGAATCTTTCTTCACAAATGTTCCAATCACCACTACAAATAAGTTAAATTCGTCAAAAAACGTAGCCAATTCTCTTCTTAAATCTAGTGTTGATAAATGTAGAATTAACTTTGATTTTCAGTATATTGACTCTGTCACTATACTTAAAACTTTTAAACAACTAAATATTAAAAATATCGAGGATCTTTGGGGCATTTCAACTAATATAATAAAATCAATAGTGCCCGCTATAGCACCTCACCTTGCATTCATATTCAATAAATGTATAGATGAAAATCAGTTTCCTCATCTTATGAAGTACAGTAAAATCAATCCTTTATTTAAAGCAGGAGACAAAAGTGATCCTTCAAATTTTCGACCTATTTCCATACTCCCATCCCTAAGTAAAATTTTTGAAAAAATAATATTTTAGCAATTGCTCTCACATTTTACAGACAATAAGTTACTTCATAACAAACAGTTTGGTTTCACTAAAGGCAGGAACACAACGGATGCAGGAGTTGCACTTGTGAAACATATATTTGATGCTTGGGAGGAAAAGCAGGATGCCATTGGTATATTTTGTGATCTATCAAAAGCTTTTGATTGTGTTGATCATGGGACTTTGCTACTAAAATTAGGTTATTATGGTGTTTCGAACAGCTCACTTGGCTTACTCGAGTCTTACCTCACTGGTAGAGTACAAAAAGTAAACATTAATGGCACCGACTCTTCTGGCGCCTCATTAGTCATGGGAGTACCCCAGGGCTCGATATTAGGACCCCTTTTATTCTTAATATACGTAAACGATCTTCCTTATTTCACTAAAAATCTTTGTGAGATAGTATTATTTGCTGATGACACAACATTAATTTTTAAAAGTGATAGACAAAAAGTAGCACTTGACGATGTAAATAATACCCTTTCGGAAATATTGCATTGGTTCCAGTAACAAAGTAAGTAAAGTAAGTAACAACTTGCTGCTCAATGCGAAGAAAACAAAATGTGTAAAATTTACTATGCCCAATGTTAGACAGGTGGATACTCATATTACTATGAATAATGAATTAGTTCAAATAGTCAATACCACAGTTTTTCTTGGGATAACTCTAGATAGTAAACTACAATGGGGTCCTCATATTCTGTCATTCCTCATAGTCCGCTGCCTATGCGGTTAGAAAGATAAGGTCTCTGACTGACGAAAAAACGGCACGATTAGTTTATTTTAGCTACTTTCATAGCGTTATGTCATATGGTCTGCTGCTGTGGGGCTCAGCTGCCGATATTGAGACAATATTCATATTACAGAAACGAGCTATACGAGCAATCTATAGACTCGGACCCCGTGACTCGCTGAAAGAATTATTTAAAGAAATTAATATTTTAACAGTTGCTTCTCAATATGTTTACGACAACATCTTATATGTACGGAAGAACATAGATCTCTTCAAAAAAAATTCCGATAACCATAATTTTAATACAAGAAATAAAAATAAACTGGCAATGACAAAAATTAGACTTCATAAAGTTGGTAATTCGTTTGTTGGCAAATGTATAAAAATTTATAATAAAATTCCTCAGGATTTGGTTGACATGCCTCTTAATAAGTTTAAAATAGTAGTTAAAAAATGTTTCATGATGAAAGGCTACTATAATGTAGACGAATATCTTAATGATAAAAATGCATGGTCACCCTAATCTTCTGTTGTTGGCCACTCGTATAATACAATAGAAACTAATTGTAACAATGTAAACAAAACAATATTAAAAAAGAAAATGGATAATCTACCTGAGTTTCTTGCTGGTCTCTTCTCAGGAGAACCAAATTACCGAACCAGCGAAAGAATCATTTTCTAATGGTTATTTATGTACTTACTTAATTTAGTATTTTTATAATATTACTTGACAAAATTGTAAAATTTTGACATTCATATGTGCCCTTTATGTGCCTAAACTGAATAAATGAAATTGATTCTTTGATTCTTTGAGTCAAGTACTTACATATTATATGCAACAAATCTGTGAGACACTGGAGTCTGAGTTAGGAAAACCTGTGTTACAGATATCCAGCCTCCCACTAACTTGAAAGAAATTACACGCCGTAGGTACAAAAAATACTACAAAGAAACGGTGATGTAGTACGGTATACAAACCAAAATTACAATATAAGAGAGTTAGGTGTTTGTGTTCGTGTGTGTGTGTGTGTGTTGCTAACTACAATGTACTCCGTTAAAAAATTAAATGAAATTAAATTGGTGGAGTCCCAATCCCCCATCTGGACAGAGGCCGCTGGGGCCCTGTGATATCCTACCAAGGGCTTACCCAGGACGCCCAACAATAGACGTTAATGCGTAAGAAAACATACAAATTACGCGGTTAAAATGTAGGTAGCTTTATCTAATGTACTAGTAGGGTGGGTGCAAAAAAATGTGGAAATAAACAAAACTAAAACTGTTTTAACCGTTTCTTATAGTTCTCTAGTTCATGATTTCTAGGGGAATCTGTATCAATAATAGATTCTTTAATCATGGTCGTTTACTATTGGAATTATTGGGATATGTACCATGTAACATTGGTTTGAGTTTCCGATATTACGGCATTGTTGCAAGTGCGATGATCACGGAAGAATCCATTATCGGTATAAAGGCGCCTAATATCTTTCTAGTCTCTATCAATCGATGTACCTATCAAATTTCGTCAAGATCTTTAAAGCTATTTTGGAAATACCCGAACAAACAAACATTATATTATTGATTGCATTAAAAATACTTTTTCAATCATTCAATTAGAAACTACTTAAAACTAACTACAATACTACAACAGTGATATCAGCACTTTAATATGGAACATGCAAACGAGTTCAAAGCAAAGTTACTGTGATCATTTTGTAAAAAAGTACAGCAAAAGAACTTGTTTCGTCTGCTACTGAAATATGTTTCTCCGAGAGTGCCGAGGGAAGTACTCCTCCACTAGGTAATGAACGTTTATGACTTGACGTAGTGTCTTATTCACGTACCAAGTTTCCATTTTGGAAGCAGCTTTTTTCTAGGTAAAGCAAACCACAAATACTTGTATTTTATGATGTGGATGACGTCTTTGTGTTTCCTTATTACACTAAAAGTCTCTCAAGAGCTTCTGTCGCCTATATAAAATACGGTGTTCAATTAAGCTGAGTGACATAAAAGAACATTCTGGTATGTAAACATGTATGATTTCTGGTAGAACACAGACAGACACTAATCACGTATCTATCCCAGAAGGGGTAGATAGAGACGCTTATTATCCCCACGATTTACCAATCACTTCTAGAGCCTGTTTGCCGTTTTACGGGGAATGGGTATATTTACCAGTACCTTTCGTCCATTTGTTAGCAGGAGCACCTCGTGGAAGTGAGGATGACTTGAGCTCTAGAGATATCGTTGTCGTAAATGATCATCGAAGAATTATAGAGTTTTGAGTTGAGTTAAAATAAAATTAAAATTTACTCACATGAAACAAATAAGAAAAAAAATCCGAAGTAAAAGTAAATTTTACACGAATATCACGTTATTCGTTGAAGCAATTCCATTTAACGGTAGAAAGCAAAAAAAAGTTCTTGGGGTTATTGGAAAATGTTACCCGTCGGTGCTTCGCCGATAACAAAGACGTCAGGGACAATGTGTTATCCTCTATTATTGTATTCATTGTAAGAAAACTAATATTAAAGTGGTATGCTACCTTTTAATTGAACAAAAACTTTGTATTGTATTAGATGTTCTAATACAATCCAAAGTGTTTGTTCAATTAAAAGGTCGCACACCACTTTTATATGAGTTTTTTATGTTAACAATACAATATGCCAACAACTACTTAACTATCTAAAATTTACTTTGGTAACGTGACGATAAGGTTAGTAACTGTAGTCCTGCGATAAAATTCTTCTCTTGGGGTTAACCACCAACCTATTAGCAGAACTCGTTACTTTTTAGTTATATGTAATACTAAATTCACTACAATAGTAAAACGTAGACGAATTAAACATTAAGACCCTTGTTCGAAAAGCGAGTTAGTCGACAATAAGTTTTAATAATCACCTACGACTTATCGAATAGAAGAGACAAAGCTTAGTGAAACAACAAAACTAATATACCTACATGAGCAAGACATAGTATGAAAATGTAAAAAGCCTTCTCAGTAAACAGCGATCTTATAAAGGTCATAAAGTTTACAGTGTTCAAGTTTAATATAGTACAGTGGAGCATACGGCTCTCATTGTCACTGTTGTATAAACAAATACTACAGAGTACAGACGCTAAGTTCGATATTCAATCCAAACGACAAATTTTTGATAAAACATAAATTCTATTCGTTTTAGAATAAATTATCCGTAGAGGTACCTCGTCATATTATATAAAGAGCACACGGATATAATGAATTCGCTTACGAAGCGTTACGGTCCTCGGATCATTGAATACAGATGAGGGATCAAAGGAAATTACGAGTGCTCGATAAAATATGTGCTGCGCAAAGAAATTCCACTTACTTCCTATACGGCACACTCGTTTGCATACCTTAAACTACATCCTTAAACACTAAAATAAAATTTTAAAGAAATCTTTAAGTGAAAACCAATAAAACTAGTGGTCGCCCATAATGGACGAACAGTAGACCTCGCAAACATTATAAACATTATTTGGGGTTTATTCCCCCAGTCAAAAAAACTCACGATAAAAAAAAGGTTTTAAATCATGGAATACTTGTACCACAGAGCAACCCTGGTCCTCCGTCTTTGTCTAAGCTTGGAATACATTAAACAGACAGACAGACGAAAGCAAAATAGTCTAGTATGGTATCTAAATGTAGACGCTTCGTTCACTCGACCAATAAAAACATAATCTTAAGTGAAAATCAATAGAACAATCAATTCAGGGTAAGTTTGAAAAGATGAAATAAATTAATTTTAGTAGACGAGAACGTGGATTAACTAGTAACACCCAGAGATGTGATGCCGCAGATTCAAATTTATAAATTAACATATAAATCGAAAAGATTTACCCTAAACAAGATCAAAGGAATTTGTCCAATGCTCGAGAAAGCTGGTATCTGATGACTGTTTATAGCACAGGGGTGTCGAATCGTGTACGTCAAAAATCATGGCTCACAAATTTCTCTTCTATCTTTTGTGCCTTTTTGATAAAAATCTTGATATATTTTAATAGTACTTAAGTCTACTGAATAAATACATTTTATCTTCAAACTATGTAGTAGATGGAATAGTTTTCACTTTCTCGTTACCCAGTTACAGGTTTATCATTCAAAATGTCTGGGGTTATAAATTTAGCTTCTGCCGCGATTTTGTTTACACCAGATTAGTACCTACCTACTTCCTACATTTCGTACAAGTAATTGTGTTGTGGCCCACGTGATGTCGTGTTGTCTACTTTAAATAATTTTATTGTTATGTATATGTTGCTAAACAAAGTCGAATTCATTTCATTTTATCGTACGTAGGTATTTACTTTTCTAGATAGAAATATCTGAATAGTGTATGCCTTACAGACATCATTTGAGGATTTTCTTGGAGAAAATAAAGCCCCAGCGTGAATGCTTCTTGTATAAATAAACCGTTCTACACAGCACCAAGTTTCACAATAAAAATGTGAAAATAAAGGAAGCACGAGCAAGAAAAGAAGCATTTTAGTTATATCTATGGTTTACGGTTTAGGCGAATAGATTTGCCGTTATTTTTGTGAATTATGTGAACCTGGGTGGCTACGCTAACATTCATGATATCGGCGTAAAGGTTAATAGAAAAAGTCTTCAAGAATAATATTGCATTTTATCCATGACAATATCGTATAGAGGAAAAAATACATATTGTTTAGAATGATGGTGAACAAAGGTGGTTGTGGTGAAAGTACGTAGTAACAATTTTAAGAGAATTGCTTTTAACAATTTTTTTCATACTGTCGAATGACAGCACTTGGTGGAATCTGCGACACATATTGCACAAAAACACATATACTTTTCCACTGTGATAATTTTATTTCTACTGACTGGTTTCAACTCACGGCATCATCAGAGATTTATACAATATAGTTTCAATAAATCACACAATAATATCCATAATTCACATAAAAACCAGTCAGTAGAAATAAAATTATAACAGTGGAAAAGTATGTGTTTTTGTGTTAACTTTAAAATGTTAAGTTTGAGTTTAGACCGAGATTCCATGCAATAGAGTTTTTGTTACCAATTACCACGGCAGATTGTAAAAAACAAAATATTTAAATCAACACTCAATACTATGGCATAGAGCAACAAAATGGTCCCTGGGATGTCTATCCCATCTATGACAATTTGCTGATTTTGGACCAAATCTATTCAACAGATTACATGTTAGTAATAACAGATTTAATTTCTTAATCTTATTGGAAATCTTAACGCACTGCATGACAGAATTCAAAGTTTTTATTTTCAACTATTCGTACCACCTCAATTAATTTTGCCTTCTCGGAACATTTCCAGTCGGCGACGAGGCGGAGGAATTCTTTGACGCAGATTAGAATTTAGATGTAATCTTAGTAGCTATAATTAGAATATGTAATGTACATTTTTAGTAAGTTTCAATTGTAATGTTTTATAATAAATAAGTAACTACATAATTATGTACCTACCTACTAAAAAAAAAAAATATTCAATGTTTTAGATTTTTTTTTGAACCTTCTTCGTATTTTTACGAATACTTCAAGACTAAAATTAGCCAAATCGGTCTAGGACTTTAATTATAGCGAGACAAACAAACAGTAATTATTTTGTAGGAATATATATAGCATCATAGCATCACGCCTTTTTCCCCGAAGGGGTAGGCAGAGGTGTGCAAACACACCCACATCTCGCCAGCTATGTTAGGTCCCATGTAATAGGGGGCGAGCCTATTGCCATTTACCGGGCACAAGTTCCAGACTCTGGGATAATTATCTGGGTAAAATTCTAAAGAGAATTATACATTATCCACCAGACCCGGGAATCGAACCCGAGACCTCGAGTGTGGCAGTCCGTACATAGTACCATTGTGCCACCGAGGTAGTCATATAGTAGTGTAGGAATATAGATAGATAATAATGCACATGCAAAGGACCAAAAACAATCAATCACACAACAATCGACTTACAACTTTATATCTTACTTTACTGATGAAGTCAATTTACGTTTCTAGTGAAATGATCCTATAAAAGAAACAATAACATTTCTTCAACACCATTAACTCAAGTTCCCAAACTGTGTTTCTTCGTCCAGCACTATGCCATTATAGGAGCTATAATTGCTTACACGTAACTGTGAAGGAAAGGAGTTCCCAAATTTTGCTAAAGGGCTCTCATAAATTGTGATTATCTTTAAGTATATTATTGCTACCAAACAGAACCTCTCATAATATTTTATGAGGAAAGCCATCTGGGTCCTCGTCTGCCACAATAAATTCAACGCACACAGTTATGTCTTTTTCATGGACACCGAAGATATAAAGAAAGAATTTTATTGCGTTCAAAATAATATTTTTTGGACGTAAAAGTAACAGATACTTAAAAGCAACATACACATTTAAGATGTTATCAATATAAATATGTATCGTTCAAATGAGTCAGATGTAAACTCTCTTGAATCTTTCATAAAGGAGTTGCTAAAATTTTTAAATTTTTTTTAGCGGGTTACATTGTGGCCCACAGACACACTTATCCACCGAGCGTTTTTGCTACCCAGTTGGGGTAGACTTTTCCAGTCTAATTGTGATGCGGCTGAACTTCAATATTTTTCGTAAAGCGGCTGCCATTTGACCTCTACAAGCCATGGGCGATGTCGAAGTTCTTTAGTTAGATGAGTCGGAATTTTTTTAAGGCTTCAATATGACAACCGAGACCTACCGGGGCTTAACGTGCTTTTCGAGGCACATAGGGGTGTCAATATCTTAGGAACCTCACCCATCCTAAGACCGGCCTAGCTAGACGTTGCTTAACCTTTTCAATACGTTAACCTACAAACTAACTTTGGGAAATGGAGACCCCATTTCCCAATGTAATGAAAGCTGCGTAAATAGCTAGTATTCAAGTACCTAGTGGTATTTTGTAAACATTATTGTGAACAGCACAAATATACACAGTGGTTAAACGGTGAGTGACGTCAAAGAAAGGACCATTATTCACGCGTTTGGCAAATATGTCCCCCGGTAACCGCCCGGTCGGCAAATACAAAAAGAATTATCTACATTATATTTTTCATCTCAACCACAGCGTGTTGGCTTTATGACAAATCACTTTTACGTTATATTCAGTAAAAACATTTCATATAACCTAGTTTTTCGCAAAAATACTTTATGGACTTCTCACTTATGGTATATAATATAGAATCTCGCCAAGTTTTAAGGGCCCGAGCTATCCTCAACTACACGTGGTGCACTGGCGATTAACGGGTGAAGCTTTGGCAAATTTTAACAGTCAATAGACAATAAGTTATAAGCTCGCCCCCTGTGATGAAGTGTGGGATTGCACAGCATTTTTTAGGGTTCTGTACCCAAAGGGTAAAACGGGAACCCTATTACTGAGACTTCGCTGTCTGTCTGTCCGTCTGTCTTGGGCTGAACCGTGATAGATAGAAAGTTGAAATTTTCACCTGATGATGTATTTCTGTTGCCTATATAACAACAAATACTAAATACAGAATATAATAAATATTAAAGGGCATTCCTATATAATGTATCTCGTACCTCCACAATGTATTTATAATACATATTTCTTTAAAAAATGTATCTGGAGTTTTTGTGTTATATATAGTTTTATATTTATTTATTCATTAAGATTAGCATTTATTTCGAAATTTTTTAGTTTGTACTTATTTATTAATTTATATTTGGCACCAATGTTTTACCCACCTTAACGCTTCTCATTAATTACCTGTCCATCCTAAGGTGGCTAAGCCTAAGATATTTCTTTTAGCGATAAGGCCGCCCTTTGTACATCCTGTTTTTGTTGTATCTCGTGTTTTAAGGGGTTTTTCATTAATAGTATTTGGAATTTCGATATTTCTTGCATAATTATAATCACACCAAAGGTTAAAGAACGTTAACTAAAATTTTCTAGAAAATAATCGATGGAAAACATTCATTTTAACTAAGCGGGCAATTCACCAGACGCCCATTTGTGAGCAATGACCATCGTTAACCCGGTTGGGTGGCAATCTTGTGACGCTGTGTATTTTGCCCGCCATCAGTAATATGTGCTCGTTATTAAATGCCCAATGAAGTAATCCTGGGCTATATTTAGATTAGACTACAGCTACAGATGTCGCAATTTTGCATTTCTTTTCATTTTAGGCACTGTACCTTACCTCAATTTTTTTAACTTTTTTTTGCATGTAATAGCAATGGATAACCTTTCGGTCTTAAATATTTCCATTAGTATTAGTATTAGTATTAGAATAAAAAGAGTGGCCGTAAGTTTTTCTTGCCAGGTTCTTTCCTCACAGGCTCTACCTATTGCCTTGCGAATCTGGCGGTAAATGTAAATGTAGAAGCATTTTCTTTTTTTGACGTTCATAAGTGTTACTTTCTGACCTACATTTTGATTTTGATTCTGATTTTGAGTAAGAAAAACAAAGATTTTAAATTATTTCTGTTGACTAAAAATATTTTTTTTTATCTTGTTTTCGATGTTTTCAACCGCATTCAGAGTTTATTATAATATTGGCTGCAAAACTGTTTAAAAACTTTTAGCAGTCTCGAAAACTGACGCAAACCTTCTACTTTCAAAAGCAATGGGTTTTGTTGAACATCAGAATTTGAAACCTTCATTGATGATCAGCTTAACCGTATTTACAGTGAATTCTCGTACACGCAATTCCAGACGTTGATAACGTTTGCAATATGAACATTGTACGGATTGCGCAATCAATGGACTAATATCGTACAAAGGTTTCAATCTAATCACAGTTATTGTTTCTCCAATAGGTTCCTAGTATTATAAAGATATTGGTAAACAGGAATAGCCATAGCTACTAACTACTATTTCAAAATAGTACATATTATTTTGTACATTTATTATAGGCAAATAAAATTAGATTGTATCTACTTACAACATGTACAAGTGCCAAAAGGCTACCTCCGGCGCCTAAGTCATAAGATAAGATACGATAAGATAAGATAATATAAGATACGATAATATAAGATAAGATAAGATAATATAAGATAAGATAAGATAGTAATATAATAGTACAATCATACTCATCTAAACGCAGTGCACCCGATACAGACGGACACAGACAAAAACACCTATAGCTCTCGGAAACGGAGCCTGTTCAGGCTCACCACCTAATAAGTGGGGCCAAAGTGATTGGCGAAATGTGGGTGTAACGAACGCCTTTGTCTATCCTTTCTGTGATAAAGACATGATTTTCTGTGTGACAATATTTACAAAGTTTTTTATGGATATTGTATGTATGCCAGAGCCTCATTCATGGATGGACAAAAGAACAACAATTTTAACGTGGCATACGTCTTTTATTGAATTATTATCAAAAATCTATTCTACTGTAGTTAGACTACATACTGAGAATAGGGGAGGTAGGGGAGCATTGGGCACTTTTTCACTTAAATCACAATGAAACTGTTATTTCTTATTAAAATCAACTTTTTATTTCCATTATGAATGGCACACATCTTTGGCTCAAATTATTGTTAAGAATTGTTTTATAAATGTTATAATTCTGAAAGTTACAAGAGTTTTTATGAACCTTGCCAAAAGTGCCCAACCCTCCCAATGGTCGGGTGGTTTGGGCACCTCTGTGGGAGGTTCGGGCATTATATTGATACGCCACATAAAACCTACTAAATTATTTTGATACTCGTATTATATAACTAAAAAAATTAAATTTCGATCTTCAATTATAACATCATCTTCAAACAATTCCATATTTACTTGCAGTAGTTTGAATTTTTCCTCCTTTTGAAACTTCATCTATGGCGCGTAAGATTATCTTGTTAGGAATTTCATGACGCTTGTTTTTCTTTTTAAATTGAAGTGGCATTAATGCTAAAACAAATTATAAAAATATTCAAATAGTCAAAGGTAAAACAAATACATAATATGAAACAACTGAAGTGTTATACGGAATCACGCAGTAATCGTGAGACATTGGCCATGCCCAAACCTCCCTTCAATATGAATGCCCAATGCTCCCCATACCCTCATTTTGCGAATTAATCCAAATAAATTTATTTTATACAAACGTTATGCTTCATTTTATAGGTTAACGACTTTTCACAGATTGCTCTGTGATTTCCCTTGAAAAAACTATAAAATATTTACTTTTGGATGCACGAAACCGTCAACCGCCTGCCACACTGACAAATAAACGAAATGTCAAATGACATTAGTCTAAGCAGTGTTATTAGGGTTTAAACTAAGCACAGTATACAATATTAAATATCTGCTACACTTCTCTAGTGACACGGTGGTGCCCGAACCTCCCGACTGCCCAATGCACCCTTACCTCCCCTATAATAAAAAAATTAAATCTATACCACATTATTATAAATGCACGTCTAAAATGGACACAACAACCGACTTCAATTTATCGAAATGGGACCAAATAATTGTCGGAATGGGACCAAATTAAGATGGGACCACTTGAGAAGCTTTCAATTAAAAAATAAATTCAAAATCGGTTCACCCAGTTCAAAAATATGAGGTAACAAACATAAATAAAAATTTTCTTTTTTAGAAGTCGGTTGAAAAGAGGAAGTGAATAGGCTCCGTAACTACAAAATCAATTTCGAAAATTGAAAAAACCGAGTAAATTAATTTAATTTTTATCCCGGTATGTGCTCTCATGGGAATCGGATCATGCGAGCGGATCCGCGTGATCAACTAGTGTTGTATAATCTTATATAGTACGAGACGCCCAGGACTTTAATTGGCTCAGATATAGCGGCTGGCACGTAAGATTTTGTTGCCTTTAATCAACATTTCATCGCAAGGCAACGGGTTTCAAATTTTTTTTCCAAAACTACAATATAGCTGCTACTTTTTATTAAATTACTTCGGCCATTTTGGACATAACCCATTATAAATGTGCCCGGTGACGGCAATAGGCTTGCCCCCTATTACGTGGGACTAAAATACTGGCAAATTATGGGTGTGTAATTTTTGTTTTTTATTTATTCATTTATTATCAGGCTACGACAGAAAAGATACAGATCTTATATTAACTTATTCTAAGGCTCATAGATACCTTAAAACTAAAAATTCATATAATTATATCTTATAATAGAACATACTGTCTGTTTTTTACACGGGTGTCGTGTTACACTTCGCGTAAGGTAACGTGCCGCGAAACCGTCTATACACGACACCTTTCGGCCAAAACTCTTCCTTAAGGAACACGTCGAGATGATGAGTCGGCACCCTAATCACGAACGACTTAAAGTTCGTGTTGTGCCGCGAATCCAACCTCTCGACTCTCAAGGCCCAGTTGGTCTTCGTCCTGATGTACTCCACGATCTCGATGTCCTTCGTGGTAATGCACCTGTGCCTACCCCTTCGGGGATATAGGCGTGATATATGTGTGTGTGTATGTGTGTGTATAATCTTCTTGAATAAGTTTTAATAAGAAACACATTACACTAGCAAACAATCAATGAAAGCAATCCAATTAACGGGAGCCCACTTGGCTTTCTTGGGCGAATGTTTGCCATAATCATTACGAGTAAGTATAGGCATTTGGTCTCAGTAGGTATTGAAAGCCTACGTGGGATTCATTTCATTCAATTGACTTGTTATAAAAATACTACAGACTTGTTGTTCTCATATTTGATCAAGATAAATAAAATAAAGAAAAAATCGGCGAAGTGCGTGTTGGGCCACGCATAGTATAGGGTTCCGTAGTTACCCATTTTAGGCTCTATAAATCCTAAACTAACAAACTTATCTGGTCCGTTATAGTTTTCCGTTTAGTTATATGGACTACAATCATGGTATTTTTACAGATTCTTTAAGCTAGCCATTTAGCTTCGATCATGGACGATTGGCTGCAGAGGCAGCATGGTGACCTCACGTATCGTGCGACGCAGATCGTTACCGGGCATGGATGCTTCGGTAGCTATCTGTTTCGCATCCATCGTGAGGTCACACCCCGGTGTCAACACTGCGAGGTTTCCGGCGACGACACCGCACTCCACACGTTGGTGGAGTGCTCAGCGTGGGCGAGTCAGCGCCGGGACCTCGTAGTGGGTCTGGGCGTGGATACCCTCTCGCTGGAGACCATGCTTCAAGCCATGGTCTCCAGCGGGAGTAGGTGGAATGCGGCCGTGTCCTTCTGCGAGCAAGTCGTGCTCGCGAAGGAGGCGGCCGAGAGGGAGAGGGAGCGTGCCCTCCCCGCCGAGTTCCGTAGTCAGCGGCGAGGCCGCCGCAGACTCATCTACGCCCAAGACCATCGACCTCCATGATCGGGGCCTGAGGACGGCGGGATCGCCACCTGTCGTCCTTACAGAAGCAGGCTAGAAGGGTTGCGTGCTGCGGGGCCTTTGCCCCATAGCACGCAACCAGATTCACTCACTGACGCGGGATAAAACCCTACCCCCAACGACGCGGGATTCTCATCCCGACCCAACCCCCGCAGAGACCACAGAGGTGGTCAAAGTCCGCCGGGCGCCACTGGAAATACGTTCTGCCTGTAACCAGAGACGCCCGGCAACGGACGTTGGAGCGGCCGCGGCCTTGGTCGCGGAACTAAAAAAAAAAAAAAAAAAAAAAAAAAGCCATTTAGCTTTAAGCTAGCTAATTATTTGCTTTGGGAATTTAATGTTATGAAAACATTACAGTTACATTGGAGATAATTAAAGTAACTAAAGTAAGAGTGAAATCCCGATTTTTCCCAAAGGGTAAAACGGGAACACTATTAAGTACTGAAACTTTGCTGTCCGGCCCTACATTTGTCTCTAGACGGTATCTCATATAAGAGGGCACCGGACGATCTCCCTAAAGGCTGCATGTCTTCTAGCCGCGAACTGAAAGCGAGAGTCCTTGCGTCATTGTTCTAATGGCACAAGGAGGCGCTAGAGCGGGACCACAAGCCTGCGTCTCGAGAAATCGAGGCTCAGTGGTCCCAACTCCGCCAGGATCTTATGGAGACCGTCCTTACAGAAGCAGGCTAGAAGGGCTGCGTGCTGTGGGTGACCCCACGCATACCTTCACTCGCCGACGCGACATAAAACCCGACTCCAAAGAAGCGGGGTAACTCCTGACGAATGATGGCGAAGGTCCGCAGGGCGCCACTGGGAAATCTTTCAGCGCTTACCAGAGGCAATGAAAAAATAACTGTGATAGTAAGAAAGTTAAAATTTTAACAAATTATGCAGTTATTGCTATTATTATTAACAAAAAATACTAAAAGGCAGAATTATATCAATATTTAGGGAGCTCCTATACAACAAACGTATGATTTGTTTTACCATTTTTTTGGATAATGGCACGAAACTATATGCGCGAGTCCGACTCGCACTTTGCCGATTTTTTGTAGACGCATCACTTGTTACGACTGGAATAGATAAGTATTCTTCATTCAACTACTTTTTATCTGTTCTAAATATGCATGAGGATGAAGCCATGAGGGCAAACACTAGTACGTACCCACATACATAAATACCAGAGTACCTAATAGTTATAATATTACTTTGTTTCGATAGTCATTTTAATTTTTTAGTTCGCCCTGGACTTTAATTGGCTTTACCATAGCGGCTGGCACGTAAAATTTTGTTGCCTTTCATCAGCATTTTATCGCAAGGCAACGGGTTTCAATTTTTTTTTCAAAATTACAATATAGCTGCTACTTTTTATTAAATTCATTCGGCCATTTTGGGCATAACCCATTATAAATGTGCCCGGTGATGGCAATAGGCTTGCCCCCTATTACGTGGGACTAAAAATACTGGCAAGTCGTGGGTGTGTAATGCACCTCTGCCTACCCCTTCGGGATATAGGCGTGATATGTGTGTGTGTGTGTGTGTGTTTCGATTATGGCGGAGCTTCAACAAACATTGTAAGCAATAAGTATCATTTAGCCGGTAGGGTGTAGATTTACTAACGCTGTACATTTCCACTGCCATGAGCATTATGAACTACTCCTCGCCTTAATGTCTCAATTAGGGAACAGATGCCTCGTCCCAAATTAAAGTGAAATTATTTACAACTAGGACCTGCCCCAGATTCTCATGGAGGTTAACTGACTTCGAAAAAAAGAGGAAGTTCCAAATTCGACTGTATCTTTTTGTTTGATGATTATTTTCAACTGGGTGCTTTCCACACGGCAGGCACTCCACCGGGCGCCACTGGGAATTCTTTTAGTGCTTACCAGGGGCGCTCGGCAATGGACGTAGGTGCGGCCGCGGCTTAGGTCCGCAGATTTAAAATAAAAAAAGAAGCACTAGCTATCAAATTAAACCACACGGTCCCATTTCAATTTGGCCCCAGTCGAATAATTATATGGTTCCAGTCCGGTAATTTGAATAAGTTTTATTTTTGCTAAAATTTATTGATTTGTCTTTAGCGGTGGACCTATTGACGTCGGCTGATGGCCACCATCTAAAATGGTATGACTTACTGCTCATTAAAAAAAAAGTCTATTTTATTACCTAAAAGCTCATTGAAACAGTTAAGTCCATTCTGCCGCATCCTGTAGTTTTAATAACAAAGCCTCAAACGGCGCAAATACTCCAATTTAGCTGGAGACTACATATTTGAGCCGTTTGGGGTAGAGACGCTGGGACCTTGGGGTCCGAGTGCTCGCGGCCTATTCAAAAATTGATCTAAACTCATGATCGACACTTCGCAAGACCAGAAGGCTGGTTACTACTTGGCATAAAGAATAAGCATTGCCATACAACGTGGAAATGCTGCCAGCCTTCTCGGAACATTGCTAGTCGGCGACGAGGCGGAGGAATTCTTTGACGCATATTACAATTTAGATATAATAAGAAGGTATAATTACAATAGGTAATGTTCATATTTAGTTAGTTTTAATTGTATTTTTATATTAGTATACATATATATATATATTGTAATTCTATATGTATAAATAAATAAAGAATAGTACATAACAATTGTCATGAAATATCAAACATGTTACTATAGAACGGATAGTAAAACAAGGGTTGCATTAGTTTTTATGTGTAAGTAAGTAATGGGGTTGTCGTGGTCAGTTTTTCAGGGTCTATACGTGCTAGCGATTTATGAGAGAGATAATATCCGGATATAAATTCAAAGGATAACAATAAGACCCTTTATTGCCACGTTGTTTTCACAAAAACGATTTCACGAACGATGTGGCACCTTTTTGCAAATATACTTTACTATAATTTATTATAAAGCTGGAGAGTTGTACGTTTGTTTAAAGCGCTTATCTTAGGAAGTAGTCATCCGAATTGAAACATTATTTTAGTGTCCGCCCCAGTCCATTTATACAAATGATTATTTATAACAGATCGAAGAAACAACGGTCCAAAACATATTTGGTCGAATTGATTGTTTTGTACAGATCGAACAAAAGTTTGGTCCAAAGAACATTTAGTCAGGCTGAGGATGCACTGTGAGGAGGGCCCAGTTAGCCCTCTGATGTTTTGTGAGCCCCGCATCCCTGTTTAGTGTGCTAATAGATCCTTATAACATCTCCAAGTCCCAAGTCATCATCACTTGACAGAACGACAAGACTCTAGCAAAGAAATTCTAAGGGTCCCAAAAACGGCAATACGCTCACCCCTATTACGTGGAATTGACCAAGGATAGATACATGTCAAGTTACACAAATATACAATACTAAATATATCAATTCGTCAAATATAAATTAGTAAAACCATAACAAAAATGGAAATTAAATTCCGTTTTCATAGCTAGTTACGAAAAGAGAAAAAATTGCATGTTCGTTAGCTGGTTACGAAACCTGAGTTACAAATATGGATGAAACCAAATGTGTGGGTGAACACGAACAAGAGTCAGCCAATTTCAATATCAGATAATTTTGAAACTGCTGTATAGGTAAACATGTTATTCCGCAACATTCAAAGACGTGGTGTTGAAGATATAAACGTAAAAATTAACATTTTGATCGAATAGACTTAGGTATCTACCCCAAATAAGATCAAAGGAGTATGGCCAACGATGTGAGGTGGGTATCTGAAAACTGTTTGATATCGATATATTGTACTGTGTGTCAATTTGATGGAAAAATAAATAAATTGATGATTATATTGGCGCATAATACCTACCTACTCAACGTCAAATATATCCCCAATGCAGTTGGGGTCGGCTTACCAGTCTAATACTCGTATTTACGGTCACGAATACTTAGGTCTAAAGACAGACAGATACATCTCACGCCTATATCCCCGAAGGGTGTTTTTTTTTAATTTTTGCGCTCCTCTACTGGCAGAGCCTATTTGACAGCTATATTATTTATCTAGTCTACCTAACTTTAAACGATAGCCCTCACAGGACTCACTCCTCGTTAACTACCCTTACACCCGTATTCACAGACGATACTACGAGGCCCGCGGATACCATGCGCTGAAACGGTGTGTTTTGACATCGCAGCCCTCGCGCGCCCCACAGTGCCGCCTGCGAATACGGCGCTTTGTTTAAATTTATCAATCCTCTTTCATTCCTATTCTCTAGTAACATTCCATTTCTTCTTTTATTATTCTCGCACTTTCATACTAACTACCTTTCATCCCCGAAGGGTAAGGCAGGGGTGCATTACACACCCACAATTTGATAGTATTTTTAATCCCACGTAATAAGGGGCAAGCCTATGCAACATATACAACATGTTGATATCAATGGTAGTCGGTCTTTAGGGGCTTTTGTAGCTATGGGCGTGCCACAAGGATCAATTCTAGGTCCGTTTCTATTTTTAGTTTACATTAATGATCTACCGTTCTATGTACAGAACTTGTGCGACATTGTTCTATTCACCGATGATACATCACTTATTTTTAAAGTTGATGGCAAGCTGAGGAATTTTGACGAAGTAAGTAGTTCACTTGCACTAGTTCTGGATTGGTTTACAACCAACAATTTACTTCTGAACGCAAAAAGACGATGTGTGTTAGATTTAGTATGCCTAATGTTCAGAACTACGGTACTAATATTATTTTGAACGGTGATACCCTTAATATTGTGGAACGCCCAAATATCGGGTCTTGCAGAGAAACTTAGCTCTGCAGCTTTTGCTATTAGTAAAGTCAGACAGCTCACGGATGTAGAAACTGCCAGGCTGGTTTATTTTAGCTATTTTCACAGTGTCATGTCGTATGGAATTTTACTGTGGGGCAAGGCAGCTGATATAGAGATCATTTTTATACTCCAAAAGCGAGCTATACGTGCGATTTATAAACTGAATGCACAAATTTCTCTTAGAGAAAGATTTAAAGAAATAGGCATTTTAACAGTTGCATCACAATATAAATATGCGAATATTATGTTCGTTAAACAGAATATACATTTATACAGTATGACCAGTGACATACATGGACGTATTATCGTTTACAGAAGGTTCATGACTCCTTTGTAGGATTTGGTGTGCGTTTTTATAAGAAAATTCCTCTAAACATTATGAACCTTTCTTTGGAATAGTTCAAAGTGGCTGTTAAGACACACCTCCTAAAAAATGCATATTATACTATTAAAGATTATCTAAACGATACAGAGAAATGGCAATGAGTTGCTTGCTCATCACTACATGGCTACATAGGGGCTACTTCTGTTTGAAATGTTGTTTTATTGCTGAAACTCACTTATTATTGTTAAATTATTATTATTATGATATTGTAAGGTATGGGTACTTTGAGATTATGTGGCACCTTTAACTAGTATTTGACTTTTTTTGTGAATAACAGAGATCCATAATTTTTAAGTTTACTTGGTCCACACATGGTCACGTACTGCCCTTGCCCTCTTTTTATTGTTGTAACAGAATCATTGTATTTACTGGCGAATAAAAAGAGTGGCCGTGAGTTTTTCTTGACAGGTTCTTTCCTCACAGGCTCTACCTATTGCCTTGCGAATCTGGCGGTAAATGTAAATGTAGAAGCATTTTCTTTTTTTGACGTTCATAATGACTTTGTGACCTACATGAATGAAGATATTTGGATTTTGTTTTGATTTTGATTTGACCTATTGCCGTCACCTGGTACTCTAGAAAATAATGTGTAACTGTAATTCTAACCAAAATTCCAACAGCCAGGACATTTGTTACATACCACTTCATATAATCTCTGCAGTCCGAGTAACTTAGGTATATAAATTAGTTTTATTACTGATAGCAACGGGAATGAAATAGGCAAGTAGGTACACTTATTATTTATTAATTGGAATTTTATGAACATCCAAGACTTCACCTAGATCAGAATTAGATTATATTGATTTACAGCTACCTACATTTGGTAGACCCAAACATAGTCCGAGACGACCAGAACCTAAATTGGCTGTGCCTTAACGGCTGTCACCTAAGTTGCCTTTAATCAACATTTCATACCTGCTACTATTTATTATTAAACTCATTCGTCCGATTTGGACATAAACCATTATAAAAAAACCATAAAAAAAACTTTCTATAGTGTCCATTACGACAGTAGTCTTGCCAAATATTACGTGGGACCAAAAAAAAATTACTGGCAAAGAGTTATTGTTTTTTTACCAGACAATACGGTCGTCCCCTATTAGGTACGCGGGACTTAGGACCAACAGTAACATGACGCCTATTGCGTGAGATCAAAATCATGCGCGCCCAAGCGTCATGAGCGCCCTTCGCGGATGAAAACGCGTGTATTACATTTTTTTTGTAAATACAAACCCCTGTTTTGTTTTGATCGTGTGATCTTGAGCTTATCAGAACGTGTGTAAACACTTTATACGGAGCAGCCACAACAGTTTGGGATGTCAATAGACCCAGGATTAAAAATAACATTATATTTACAGGGGTTTCTCTTTGATCAAGTTTTTGTATTCGCAAAATATACTCGTACCTACCGAGTTCTGCATGATAGTAAATGAGTACCTAATCATTTACTTTCATGCAAAACTTAGTGTTTTTTAATTACCAAGCGCTTTTTTTTTTATTTAGTTCCGCGACCTCAGCCGCGGCCGCTCTAACGTCCGTTGCCGGGCGTCTCTGGTTACAAGCAGAACGAATTTCCAGTGGCGCCCGGCGGACTTTGACCACCTCTGTGGTCTCTGCGGGGGTTGGGTCGGGATGAGAATCCCGCGTCGTTGGGGTAGGGTTTTATCCCGCGTCAGTGAGTGAATCTGGTTGCGTGCTATGGGGCAAAGGCCCCGCAGCACGCAACCCTTCTAGCCTGCTTCTGTAAGGACGACGGGTGGCGATCCCGCCGTCCTCAGGCCCCGATCATGGAGGTCGATGGTCTTGGGCGTAGATGAGTCTGCGGCGGCCTCGCCGCTGACTACGGAACTCGGTGGGGAGGGCACGTTCCACCTACTCCCGCTGGAGACCATGGATTGAAGCATGGTCTCCAGCGAGAGGGTATCCACGCCCAGACCCACTACGAGGTCCCGGCGCTGACTCGCCCACGCTGAGCACTCCACCAACGTGTGGAGTGCGGTGTCGTCGTCGGAAACCTCGCAGTGTTGACACCGGGGTGTGACCTCACGATGGATGCGAAACAGATAGCTACCGAAGCATCCATGCCCGGTAACGATCTGCGTCGCACGATACGTGAGGTCACCATGCTGCCTCTGCAGCCAATCGTCCATGATCGGTCTCACCGCCGCGATGATGGTGGCACCCCACTTGGGTTGCTCAAGTCGCACCCTCCATGACTCCATGAGATCCTGTCGGAGTTGGGACCGCCGGTCATCGATTTCTCGAGACGCAGGCCTGTGGTCCCGCTCCAGCGCCTCCTTGCGCCATTGGAACAATGACGCAAGGGCTCTCGCTTCCAGGTCCCATGGAGGGGTCCCGGCTAGGAGACATGCAGCCTCTCCGGAGATCGTGCGGTAGCCCCTTATTGTTTTGACGGCCAAGGTCCTCAACGGTCTGTTAAGGAGCGTTGAGTTGTTGGCCGTCAACCGCGCCGCCCATACGGGAGCCCCGTATAGGGCCATACTCCGCACGATCCCCAGGTACAGTCTCCTGCAGGAAGCGTTGGGTCCCTTTAGGTTGGGCATCAGTCGCGAAAGCGCGACCGATGCCTGTGTCACCTTGGGGACCAAACTTCGGAAATGTGGTCCGAAGTTCCATCGGCTATCAAGTACGATCCCTAGATACTTCATCGAGGGCTTGATGCCGATGCTAACGCCTCCCACATTTATGCTGGAATCTTCAGGTGGACCGTTCCGAGGTCTGTGAAAACACAGAACCTCGGACTTGTGCAAGGCCACCTCCAGTCCCAGCCGCCGTTCCGACCCACGACTTGAGCAACACCCGTCGTGACCTTGAGTGCTGCCTCCTGGTACGTTGCACCCCGCGCCGTGACGAGGGTATCGTCGGCGTAGCACGTTACGCCGACGCCCTCAGGCAACGCACCCCGTAGCACCCAGTCGTAGCCGATGTTCCACAGAAGCGGCCCCAGAACCGACCCCTGCGGAACACCGCACGACACATCTCGCCGAGCTGGCCCGAGCCAGCTGGGGAAAGCTATAGCCCTCTCCGAGAGATAGGCCCCGACAATACGACGGAGGTAGAGAGGCGTTTCGTGATACACGAGCGCCTCCCTAACGCAGCTCCATGGCAAGGTGTTGAACGCGTTGGCGATGTCAAGAGACACCGCCACCACCACCCTGCCCTGCGAGACTGCTTCCTCCGTCAGGCTCCTGATGCGCATGATCGCGCTCACGGTGGAGCGTCCCCGACGGAAACCGTACTGGTTAATTACCAAGCGCTAAAGAAACCTCAGTTTGTTTTTAAATATTTTTGGACATTCTCACACAATGTCATCTAGCCCGAATTAGGCTAATATAAGCTTGTGTTATGGGATCTAGACGACTGATAAATATACTTATATATTTCTATATGTATGCAACAAAAAACACCCAAACTCCGAAACAAACATTTGTGGATCACACAAATAATTTGATTTGGCCCGGAATCGAACCTGGGACCTCAGGGACGGCACATACTCATACCACTGCGCCACCGAGGCACTCAAATAAACTTTAGTAGATAATAGTCTCAACATGGGCGAGTCAGCGCCGGGACCTCGTGATGGGTCTGGGCATGGAAAAAAAGTAGATAATAATATAGGTACTTTAGAAAAACGAAAGTCATTCATCAAGTAGACCCTAAAAGTGGGATAAACATCGTATAAGTAACTCGCAAAATTAAGGTACTTCATGAAATAAAGATGAGAATTCCATCGCTACGAATATGGATCTATTCTTAAAGGCCTTTATCTCCGTCATATAAGATGGCTTACCCCATGATTGGATAGATTGTGTGTGCACTCGTTTAGTTCGAAAGTGCTTCATACGCGAGAATGTTTAGTATATTTTAAGGGAATTTTTTTTTTTTGCTAGAAGAAAATGTACTTGCTTTACAGTAGGTAGGTACTTATGATTTTATTATTCTAAAATGTATAAAATGAATAAATAAAAAAATAAACTTTTAATATTCACACAGCTTTTATTTTGCCTTTTTGTCCCACAGTTTACTCATGCACTTCGCTCATCACCATTCTGGAAACATTCACAACTTTTGGAAAAGGTTGACACAATCATCCACAACACCCTCAGTCAAATTTTAAATGTGGCCTTGGATGACCGGGCCTGGCTTCAAGCGTCCCTACCAGTTAGTATGGGTGGGCTCGGCGTCCGCAAAATTACTGACATTAGCCTACCGGCTTTTCTGTCATCGGTTCACAGCACTGAAGACTTAATCAGGAAGATTTTAACTAACACACTGGTTGATTCTGAGGTGTTGTATAAAACTGATGCCATAAATGCCTGGAAGACTACTGGCCCCTTCCCTGATCGGCCGTCTCAACCATTCTCTCAGAGGCAGTGGGATACGCCGCTCTGTAATTTAAGGTGAGATTCACTAATTTATACGTCTTCAAATGTTTCAGAGCGAGCGCGTTTACTGGCTGTGGGAGAGTGGGACTCTGGATTGTGGATCAAAACACTTCCCTCGCCCAATATAGGTACTATGTTGGACGATACCACTTTCCGCCTTGCCACCTGTCTTCGTTTGGGTGCGCCATGTGTTTCTCCGCATCGTTGCCACTGTGGAGAAGTAGTCGATAACCTTGGACATCACGGTCTTTCCTGCAGTAGAAGCGCAGGTCGTATTTCTCGACACGCTAAACTAAACTCTTTCTCTTTCGACCGCTGGTATCCCAGCAGTTCCTGAACCAAATGGGCTCGCACGTGGCGATGGAAAGAGACCTGATGAAATGTCGTTACTGCCATGGAAGATGGGAAGGCCTTTAGTATGGGACGCTACGTGCGTTGACACTCTGGTGCCTTATCACCTTCCTGGTACAGCGGGATGTGCGGGCGCTGCTGCTGCATCAGCGGAAAGCCTCAAACGGCGCAAATACTCCAATTTAGCTGGAGACTACATATTTGAGCCGTTTGGGGTAGAGACGCTGGGACCTTGGGGTCCAAGTGCTCGCGGCCTATTCAAAATGGTATCTAAACTCATGATCGACACTTCTCAAGACCAGAAGGCTGGTTACTATTTGGCACAAAGAATAAGCATTGCCATACAACGTGGAAATGCTGCCAGCCTTCTCGGAACATTGCCAGTCGGCGACGAGGCGGAGGAATTCTTTGACGCATATTAGAATTTAGATATAATTAGAAAGTATAATTTTAGAATAGGTAATGTACATATTTAGTTAGTTTCAATTGTATTTTTTCATATTGACATATATTGTAATTCTAATAACGTAAATATATTATTAAAACGTTTTCATTTAGATATAGATTGTAATTACGTACGTAAAATAAAACTTAAAAATACAAAGATCTCACTACGTATAATCTAGATTAATATACGCATTATATAGATCATATCTTCATATTTATACTCTTCATATAAAAAAATCGACCAAGTGCGTGTCAGGGCACGCATAGAATAGGTTTCCGTAGTCACCCGTATTAGCCTTTATAACTTCTGAACCAACAAAGTTTTTTATTTGTAAATTTCTTTTAGCACTTTGACAACGTAATTAATACACATATCCATAACGGAAGGCCGAACATGACGAAATTATAAGGGTTTCGAAACTTGAACTACGAAACACATTCTTGTCAACGTAATTCTCTTCGACCCTCTGTATGATAAACAAGTAAGGTCCGCCGTAAAATGAAAGTGATGGGCGTATGAAAACGTTACAAGTGATAGTAGTAGATAGAGATAGATAGTAGCTCTCATATAAGTGAAATTTTTGTGATACACCACTATACAGACAAATACAGAATATAAAATATGCGTAAATATAACGGTTTATTTACATAAATACAAATTCATAAATATTTAAAAAAATTACAAGAAATTGAGGAAAATACCTCGCGTTATTAGTGATGCTGCAAAGATTCCTAGAATGATGGGAACATTGCCACGTTGAATGGCAATGCGGTGAACAGTATCCAGCTTTCTGGTCGAAGAGAAGCAAATTTGATAGTCTAATATAGCGTCAATACGTTGTGAAAAATGCCAAAATATTATCTAAATGAGTAAACATCGGGTTTTGTTAGTCTAAAAGACTACTCGCCTAAACTGCAGTCACCCAAATAGCAAAGATTTTAGGTATTTAACATAGTACGGTAGTTTTTTTGTTTACCTTTAGGTATATACCCTATACAAAATCTGCGTGTATAATGCACTTCTTACCCCTCGGCGGAATTATATTATACTAGTGGTCGCCCGCGACTTCGTCCGCGTAGTAATTTGGATGTTTTCCCGTTCCCGTCGCGCCGCGTCATATTTTGAACAATTCACACAATATCTTTATAAATTGTAGCCTATGTGTTATTCTGATGTATAAGCTATATTATTGTAAAGTTTCATTAAAATCCATTCGGTAGTTTTTACGTGAAAGAGTAACAAACATCCATCCATCCATACATACTTATATACTTACATACTTACATACTTACATACTCACAAACTTTCGCGTTTATAATATTAGTAGGATAGTAGGATGTACCTATATGTAAAATGCCAATAAGTAAAGTTGACCTTCTAAATCTCTTCTGCATAGTTAATATAAAGAAGAGGGAGAAATATCGCGTGACATTCTTCAATTAAACGTATTCTCCTCCGCACCCTGCACGTCACACTGCCGTAAACACGTATATTAAATGGCGTGAGCCCTTTTAATTATTAACTTAGTAAAATTATATCGACCTCACGTGTGTGCCCCGATTCAGGCGGCCTAGTGTTTTATGACATATAAGTCTGTATTCTGGAATTGTTCGTTCATGCTGACTGCTATTTATGAGGTCAAATGCGTACCTAACAGATGCTAAATTACTTTATTATTTCTTAAATATTAAGTTAAGTATTATAATTACAAAATTTATTACACCTAAATGTGTACGTCTGTTATAGAGTGGTTTGGAATATTTTATAGTACCCGGGAACGGCAATAGGCTAGGGGGCACCTATTCCGTGGGACCGATACATTTACTGGCAAAATGTGAGTGTGCCTACCCCTTGGAGTATATAGGCGTGATGTACGTATGTGTACGTCTTAAATAATATTTTTTGCTGTTCTAATCTTTCATACTTAATTATTTTTGATGAAGAAATAAATAATTGAAATAAATAAAATAAAAATAAAATAACGTTTATTATCTTTGAAATTTTCAGAAAATTATTTAGATTCGTCAGAAGTTGGTGTGACTCTACCGAGGGTTCCAAAATGCAACGAGACTGAGAAGAGCCCTCAAGAAACTCAGCTCGGCTTTTTTCAAAATATTTCATCTTAAATCTAATACAGAGTTATTTAGAAAGGAGCAATTCGTTACGTTGTTACAACCAGGCCGCCTTGTCATCTAAGAAATCATTAATACTATAATAAGCTTTATGGCACAATTTACTTTTTATTAGTTTTTTAAATTTATTGACAGATAAATTTGCTATTTCGGTTGGCAATGTATTGTACATTCGAATAAAGTTCCCCGCAAAAGAATTACTCACTTTATGAAGCCTAAATTTAGGAACAGCCAGTTTATCCTTATTTCTTAAGTTTAGATTATGATTATCACTATTTTTCACAAATTTACTTTTGTTCTTGTGGGTATACAATAAAATTTCATAAATATACTGTGAATACACTGTAAGGATGTTAATATGCTTAAACTTATCTCTTAATGACTCCCGAGACCCCATTCCATAGATAGTCCGGATAGCCCTCTTCTGCAACACAAAGATGCATTCAATATCGGCAGCGTTACCCCACAGTAGTATGCCATATGTCATGATACTGTGGAAGTAGCTGAAGTAGACAAGACGCGCCGTTTTAATGTCTGTAAGTTGTCGGATCTTTTTGACAGCATAGGCTGCTGAACTAAGCCT
This sequence comes from Nudaria mundana, assembly GCA_963556515.1. Lineage (NCBI taxonomy): Eukaryota > Metazoa > Arthropoda > Insecta > Lepidoptera > Erebidae > Nudaria > Nudaria mundana. The sequence continues at coordinate 6,899,464 of OY748288.1, read as the reverse complement.
GGCCGAAGTTTTCCCGATATGAGGCCCCCATTGCAATTTGGAGTCTAACGTTATGCCCAGAAAGACAGTGTCATCGACCAATTCTATTATATCATCCCTAACCTTAACACTGGTTTTAACAAGTCTTACATTAGGTAAGGTGAATCTTACACATTTAGTTTTATTTTCATTTAATAATAAATTATTAGCACAAAACCAGTGGACTATCCTAGAGAGGGCAATGTTTACATCGTCAAGTTCGCGCTGTCCACGTTTAACTTTAAATATTAAAGAAGTGTCATCAGCAAACAAAACTACCTCGTGGTCGTCTCTTATGAGGTGAGGGAGATCATTAATATATACTAGAAAAAGAAAAGGTCCCAAAATTGAACCCTGCGGTACCCCCATTGCTACAGGAGAACCAGGTGACTGTTTACCATTGATCACTACTTTCTGGACCCTATCACTTAAGTAAGAATTGACGAAATTCAAGGCCGTCCCCCGGATTCCGTAATGATCAAGTTTCTTAATTAAAGTCTGGTGCTGAACGCAATCGAAGGCCTTAGATAAGTCACAGAATACACCATAAGCATCATATGACTCATCCCAGGCCCTGTATATACACTCTAATAATTTAATACCGGCATCAGTGGTGGACCGACCACGAGTGAAACCGAATTGTTTTGTATGTAATAGTTTATTAACGTTAAAGTGATTTTGCATTTGATTAAGCATAATTTTTTCAAAAATTTTACTAAATGTAGGTAGTACAGAAATGGGACGGAAATTGGACGGATCTGAAGTACTACCCGATTTAAACAGGGGAATTAATTTACTAGATTTCATTAAATCAGGGAACACACCACTATCAACACAATTATTAAATATTATTACTAGTTCAGGAGCAACCATTTCAATAAAAGAATTTACTAAATACACAGAGATGCCCCAGAGGTCAGCTGTTTTCTTGATATTTAAAGATTTAAAAGTTTTTAAGAGAGTGTTTATGTTAACTTTACTGAATTTAAATATAACGTTACAACAAGGAACGTTTGCTTTTAACAAAGATTCTGCAATGGGGGTTGAAGAGCCTAGGGTTTTTGTCAAATCTACAGGAATTCGGGAGAAAAAATTTTCAAATTCGTTAGCGACCTCGAAGTCTGATGTAGTTATTTTACCATTTATATTAAGTTTAAAATGATTATCATTTAATTTTTGTTGACCTCTTTCCGCGTTTATAAATTTCCAAGTAGATTTAACTTTGTCTGCACTATTGAGAATTTTATCACTTATATATTTTGATTTAGCTGCTAAACAATCTGCTTTAAACTTTTTTGAATAAGTTTTAACATAATCTAGAAATGCAACTGATCTATTAAGCTGTCTTTCTGAGTATAGTTCATAAAGTTTTTGTCTACTTTTGTGTATACCCTCAGTGGCCCATTCACTGAAAGTAGGACTATCACTAATCATGACCTCCTTAGACTTGAATATGGAGTTGAACTCGTTGTAAAAAGAATCAAAATATAATTTATACATTACATTTGGATCTAAGCCAGTGTCTAAGAATGGAATTTTATTGCAAAGTCCAACCCTCATACGTTCCAAGCGGTCACCAGTTATTGGTCTACATAATATTTTACGTTTTATAACTTTTTCTTTAGTGATTTTAAAAGATGCTATTTGCCCACAATGGTCTGAATCTAGCTTTTTATAATACTTTTACATTCTGGCAACATATCGCTGTATATATTATCCAGGCAAGTGGCTATTGTATTACAATATCTAGTAGGCTCCAAAAATAAGTTTGTAAGATTGTGTGATTTAAATAAATTTAAAATATTATAACTCATAGGCGTATTAACAAGTAAATCGACATTAAAATCACCACATACTATTAGGTACTTATTAGTTTTTCCAAGTTTACATAGAACTTTGTCAATAAGTTCCTCAAATTCGCAAAAGGGTGAGGTTCCAGGTTTATACACGCATACTACTATGAATTGCTCCATTTCCACGCACGACAGTTCGACTTTACACTCTAGAGAAAGAGACACAATATCTTTCCGTTCTTTAAATTTAAGTTGTTTATTTAATAAAATCAAAGATCCCCCCCGTACTGTGCTCACCCTACAGAATGCACTACCAACCCGGTGATTACTGAAATTGAACAAGAGCTCATACGGCTTACGCATATGTTCTGTAATACAAAAAATATCAATATTATCTGAATTCATTAACAGTTCCAACTCTAACTCTTTGCCATGTGTTAAACAACCAATATTTTGATGCCCTATGTTGATATAATTTACATTTTTTGATTTGGTTTGATTTGGAGGGCATTTTTTAACATAATTAATATTTGTAACTAAATTTAATTCAATTAATTGACTATGTCTGCTAAAGGGTAATATTGCCTCTGTTGTCGTAGAACTTAATTTAAATTACTTGGAACAGATTCCAAAGTCTTAACACTAAATCTACATTGCTCAATAAAAGCAGTTTTGTCAGCCAAGTTCTTGGCTGAAGTGTAAAAATAATTGAATAGCAAACTTGCTATTTGTCTCTTATAATGCTTTGGTAGAAAATACCTACCTTTGTTTACATAAACAATATGTTTGTTATTGTTAAAGTTACTGTCAGAAGTTGACAAATTGTATTTATATACAGTTCTCTTAAAAACAGAATTAAAGTCAATTACATGGAATTTATTATTATATTGGCTAGTTAAATTGAGTTGTAAATTTATCTTATATCTAAGAGAATTTTCCACGTCTGGCACACCTTTTATGTATGGTAATGTAAACATTACTACATGTTCAACATTTAAGTTTTGCATTTTGTCAAAGTATAGGGATAGTTCATTTTTGTTAATTTTACCCCTGTTTGAGCAGAAAATAATTATTTTACTGTTTGAGTCAAAATTATATTCTAATATCTTTTGCATAATTTCATTTAAAGATGCACCTGGATAACAGTTATTAATAATTGAATAACAATTTGAATTAAATTGTTGTATCAGAAAAGAACTAAAATCAGTTCCAATATCATCACTAAATAAAACTAGTTTAGTATATCCAGTATGACTATTACTTTTTACACTGTCACACAATTCATACACTAATGAAGTAGAAGGTGAGCAAGTTGTAAGGGAAGCCTGGTTCTCCAATGATTGAGAAGGACTTGTGCAATTGATATTGCATGAGTGGCTATTTATGAAGGTATTAAGGCGCTCAGTATTATAATTAGATGTTTTGAGTACCTTATCTATACTTGATGAACACTTATTAAAGTCTTTTAGAGACCATTCATATTTCTTAGTTACATACTCTAATTCAAATTGCAAATTTTTTATTTGTGACTCTAAGCGTTGTGTGTCAGTGTAATATTTTAAATGACTTTGTTTAAGTTCTAACATAGATAATTTAGCTTGTTCTCTTAATTTTAAACTAGAGTTAACATTTTTACACTTTTTGATTAAGATTCTATGATATTTTAATTGTTTCTTTGATTTTAAAATGAATTTCTTTATTTTTAGGTATTTTTTTAGTTTATTCCTGCTGCAAAAATAAACTGGCTTGTCCAGTTGGTATGAACTGTCATTGGTAAGATCTATAGTAGACAAGTCCAGGTTTGGAACTGTTGCAGAAGGAACAAACTGCGGAGTACCACTCATTAGCTCGTTATAAAGGTTATCCGTTTGTTGGACTACGACTTGCTTGGCAGCTGACTCCAAGTGTAAGATGTGCCCCTGGGCATCCCGTAGCTCCTGTTCCAGCAAGGTAGTCCTCCTCAAGGTCCCTTCATACTCGTCACTGCACTCTTGAAACCTATCTACTATTGATTGAAGGTGGTTCCGCTGCATTACAATTTCATCATAACTAATATGAAGCCTAGCTAGTTCAGATTTTAGTTTTTTACTATCGTCTAAAGCACCTATCAACAAGTTTTCATTTTCTTCTCTTTCTTTTTCTAATTGTAAACAGAGCTCTGTTTTAGATTTAAGTTCCTGCAACACCAGCTGAAGTTTGGGCTCCTCCTGCTGGCGGGATAAGGCTCTACGGCTACGGGTATTCATATTCTCGACAAATAAGTGCAATTAAACGCAATTTAGAAAATACAAGTAGGTAGTTCGAGGTTATGTTAGGTACCGGTAAATTAAAATCAAAACTTTTCTGTACTTACGAAAATAGATCGCCTGTTTTCAATGTTGAGTATATGAATAAACACGTATAATAAAATAATTTTACCTATTATAGGAGAAACATTATGTATTTACGTGAAATAACATTGAACAATACGGTCAGCTGATTCGTCACTTTTTAGCTTATTTTTACACTAATATACACAAAATTCTTTGAAATGATTATTTTTGCACTACTATTGTGATGATATTGGAGTTATCTGATGTAATTTGTATTTATTTCACTAATAAATTTATAGGAGCTAAAATTTTGAAAAGCCCAAAAGGTTTTCTTCTGTAATATTTGAGTTATGCGATTACTTGATTATTGCCCGGGGACAACGATATATTTTTTTGCTTAAAAAATATCTGCTTCGGTGACGTGGTCGGTAGTGCATCGGCTTTCGACTCCGTAGTCTCGGGTTCGATTCCCAGGTCGATTCAAATATTTGTGTGATCCACAAATGTTTGTTTCGGAATTCGGGTGTTTTCTATGTATATTATGTATGTATTTAGAAATCTATAAGTATGTTTACTTAAATAAATGTTTTTTCCAAAAATATTTATTTAAGTATTTATAGTATCAGAATAAAAAGTACCTACATAATATCTGTCCTTAGATCTCAAACTATCTCCGTAACAGGTATCATCGAGATCGGTAAAGCAGTTTCTAAAGGTTACATCAAAAAACAATTTACTAAAATAATTAAAATTGATCCCATAATTTTTCCCTTTCAACTTGTCCCTATTCAACCATAGAGATTAGGATCGCGGAGTACCCCACTCACGTGAAACTACAACTTTAAGGCCACGACCTCGAATGCTGGCGACAACGATAAAATACATCGCATTTGTTGATTTCACGCCTTTGTATGAGATAAGAGGGAAATTATGTTCTCTTACCGCTAAAGCTAAGGTTGTGGACGTGATAACTACGTACATTCTCAAGGTAAGGGTAATTTGTGGGACAGTACTATTATCTACCATTTTAGCAGAGAAGCTTTATAGTAGACAATCAACTCAGCTGGATGTTAGTAGACGATGGTAGACTCGTTTTGAAATCAACCTCTAACGGAAAACGAGCATTTTTCTTTTGACGAATTTGCGCCTCTGGTTAGCACTGAAAGAATTTCCAGTGGCGCCTGGCGGAACCAGTGGGGCCACTGCGTGGTGGTCGGATGTTATCCCGCATCTCTGGAATCGGGTTTTATCCTTTGTTGGTGAGTGAAGGCGTGCCTGGGGTGAAGCCCCACAGCACGCAGCCCTTCTAGCCTGCTTCTGTAAGGACGGTGGGTTCCTCGGAAGCCTGGCAGTGTTAACACGCGGGTGTGAACTCACGATGCATGCGAAACAGATATTCACCGAAGCAGCCGTGCCCGGTGATGTTCTTTGTCGCACGATACGCTGTCACTGTGCTGTCTCTGCAGCTACTCCTCCGTGATGGGTCTTATAGCCGCGATGGTGGTGGTTCCCCACTTTGGTTGCTCAAGTCGCACCTTTCGCGAGTTCATTTTTCAATGAAATCCTGGCGGAGTTGAGACCGTTGGGCCTCGATTTTTCGAGACGCAGGTCTGTGGTAGCAAGTGAGCGTCTGGAATCCGGTTTTTGCAGAGCGCCAGAGGTGACCTTAAAAGCCACCAGCCATGCGTTCAACAAAAATCTAGTGCTTATTACATAGGCCTAATTTGACGTTAAAATGCTATAAAATACCCACGAATAAGATTAATCTCGTTTTTGGTCTACAGGGTAAAATAATGTGACTTCTACATTATTATATAAGCTATCGTATGTAATATGGAGAAGAAGGCCATTTCCGATTTATGTCGCCGTCGACCGTGTGGCATATGATGGCTGGCAGCGAGAGATTATGTCCAATTACTGTCATGGAGCTTCATATTGAGCGAGGTTCCAATTTTATCTTCAGTTTCACAAGGAACATGATAATTCTGATAACTAGGTTTTTGAGCTCTTCAAACTCTTTCGAACTCTTCAAAAGAAGAGAGATTGTAAATTCGATAAGGTTGTACAATTTATGTAACATTTATAGTTAGGTACTTATACTTTATGTTAGACTATTATTTATTAGTAATCCCTCCGAAAAGACTACACGGGTGTGACGTGAAACCGGTCATACCGGCCGCCCCGCGCCTCATGCGTCGTCCCTGCGATAAGGCGGGCCCCTATATAATACGAGCGACGAACGTCAGTCCCTCTCTCGCTGCGACAAAGAAACTCTGGAGTTTCCTTGTCGCAGTGACCTGGGTGAAGTGGCTTACTGATTACAGCACTTGCCTCAGACCTGCGCGACCTGTAACCTAGAATTATATAGAATCTACGACCCTAAGTCGTGTCCTTGTATTCTTATTGTTTGATACAATATATGTATAAAATCGTACTTGAGTTTGGTCATTTGACTTTATCCCGAGATTATCCAGGAAAGGCAGGTGATAGACCCCTCAACGTCACACGGGTGCCAAAGTCCGCCGGCGCCTCGAGGTTATTTTTTTCGGGGACGAACCTGCCCGGGACGTCCGGTAATGGACGTCAGAGCGGAGTATGTTACCAGCAATCTACACCGGCAATCTATAATCCGGTATTCTATACAATGCCTAGGTATTGTTAAGAATACCTAAAACGAGCAAAGTAAAGAAATTGAAACCCGAGTGCATCACCGCTATGAAATAGTTCAACAGTCGCTCACACTGCGTGTCGCAGACGCACCACAGGCCACCGTATATCTCTGCGTTTTTTTATTGTTCCACCTACTCCCGCTGGAGACCACCTCATGGTCTCCAGTGAGAGGGTAGCCACGCCCAAACCCAGGATGAGGTCCCGGCGGGCGGTGACTCGCCCACGCGAGCACTACACCAACTTTTGGTTGTTGGCCGCGTCACATCCATAAGTCATCACTCATAAAGAACCATGATTGTTGGAGACAGGAAATACATGTAGGTTAATATTAATAATATTAGAATTAATATTAGAATATTTTAGAATTTAGGAACGATGCTACATACTTTTAGAAAACATTTTTTTCTACACAAAGTTCTATAAACATCCCCTTATTATCTTTGAGACATTTTTAAAATTTTCACAAACCCATCACAAAATTTTCATATCATATATTTGGAATATTTGTGGATCGAGGAGTCTTATGAATTTCAGTCTGTGATGTAGATAGGTATTACTCAAAGCGATATCAAGTAGGAATTATTCATTACAGTAAAAATAAATAGTCGATGGAGTTTTGGCTTAAACAACATTGTAAGTAATAATAACACACCTGCCTATCTTTATGCCATTTCCAATACACGGCTCGTATGAGTAATAAAGATCACACATAAAATATTTATACTTTAGATGCGTGTTCTTATTGATAGCACGTTATGAAATTTACGAAGTTTTTATCTTTTATACGCTCCATATGGAGTACCTACTAGTCTGTATTCGTAACTTAATAGCTTCTTTTACATAAACAGTTTTACCAATTTTGATTAATTTAAAATAAGACGTTTGACACCTTTCAAAATACGGCCAAGGCTGGTCCCTCTCGGTAGAGTCGTAGGACTCTTAGAGTTTCTGGGTTTTATCCCCGAGTTGGGTCAATCAATCGCACAAATTTTATACAATCTGCAAATGTTTATTTGGGATTTTAATTTCCCTCTCTAACACTGGAAATTATCTGAATGCTATCCAAAGGTGCTCGGCAATGGACGTTTGTGCGGGCGCGGTCTTGGGCCGCCGAACTTAAGAAAATATACCTACCTATGAAAATTTGAAAAGGTACCTATATTAAACTAGCGGACGTCCGTGGCTTCGCCCGCTTGAATAACTAAATACTTACTTAAGCCTTCCCCGAGAACACTCTATCCATTGGTGAAAACCGCATCAAAATCTATTGTGTAGTTTTAAATATATAAGCATACATAGAGACGGACAGACAGCGGAAGTGACAGTATAGATTTGAGCCAAACTGATCTATATACGTGTTCCTGTTTATCCATCTATCAGCGTTAGTTTTCCTGTCAGACGTCAATAACGGGTTCCATTTAACAACGCCTTCTACTTTGCTCTCGCCTCAAGGTTTAATGTGACTAAAATAAGACCGAATAAAAAGTTATATCTCTGTTAGTTTTCAATACAGACTTCACGAAGCAATCTTAACATGCATATGATGTTGCTGCAAGCCCTTGGAGCTCAGAAAGGGTAAGAGACTAGCCTTCTATTTCGTAGTTACCAACAAAATAATAACAGAAATAATACCTGGGTTAATCCTTTAAGAGAAGGAGAACCGGCCATTTCTTTCTATGTCGAGCTCCATCTTTCTCTCATACTTGTATCTATAGCCAGATTATACACGCATACTGAATCACGTCTTTGTCCTCGAAGGGTAGACGGACCAGGCTATTACACCCACCTTAATTGGCCACTGACTTTTTGGTAATAGGAGACTGACGTAACAGGAGAGAGAGCATTTCGCATTCTACTGTATTTACCACGGCGAGTGTTCTGAAGAGCTCTTCAATCTGATCCCACCCTCTTCCTTCCGATCCCGAACAACGCGCGTCGGGCAAAGATGCCACTCCCACACAGTGGATAGCATGTCCGCGAGAACCGAGCGTTTTAAACGTTCGTTTTTCTGCCGAACGATAGTGGCCTGGAACGCCCTGCCTGTGCACGTGTTTCCTCCCACATAATATAATCCTGGGTTCTTTAAGCGTAGCGTGAAGAAGCACATCAGTAGGTCGTCAAGTTGAGGGCCACTCTCTATAGTATTGTGTGCTGTAAGAGTGGCCCACAATCGCTAGACGTCGTCACGACTTACCACCTGGCGGGCGGCGTTAATTTGGCGAACCCAATATATAAAAAAAAAAAATTGATATTTGCAGTTTTTAGGCACCATTTGTATACTTGCCAGTGACGCTACATGCGTTGACACCTTAGCACCTTCACACCTTCCAAGCACATCCTGATGTGCCGGCGCTGCTACTGCATCGGCTGAAGGCCTCAAATGGCGTAAATATGCTAACCTAGCAACATATTTGAGCCGTTTGGGGTTGAGACACTGGGGTCATGGGGCCCGAGTGCTCGCCGCCTTTATAGAGACATTGCTAAACGCTTAATCGATGCTTCTCAGGACCAGAAGGCTGGCTATTTTCTAGCCCAAAGAATAAGTATCGCCATCCAACGTGGCAACACAGCCAGCATTCTGGGAACCTTACCAGTCGGTAATGACGCGGAGGATTTTTTAAACGATATTTTGTAATGTAAATATTTTTAGTATATAATTATGTATATTGTAATTCTTATCTATACTTATAATAAAACTGTAGAGAGGTAAATTCTGTACATGAAATATATTTTCAAAATAACTGTCAGGGGGTGATTAGTGATCGATACTGATGCCAAAAATGCACTCAGTAAAATTTTTGTCTGTCTGTCTGTCTGTATGTTCGTTATAGAAACAAAAACTACTCGACGGATTTTAACGAAACTTGGTACAATTATTCTTCATACTCCTGGGCAGGTTATAGTATACTTTTCATCACGCTACAATCAATAGGAACAGAGCAGTGAAGGGAAAAGTTGGGAAAACGGGAGAAGTTACTCCATTTTTTAAGCTTCCGTCGCGTGTGCAGTCTTAATGGTTAAAGCTACACAGAAATCATGTACTACGGAAATGTTCCCCTTAAAATTATATAAAAAATATCCCAGGACTGCATATGGCTATCTTTTATGGTTGACTCACAATAACACGTGTAACTTCCGATAGCTTAGCAGTTCGGAGCTTTCTGATTATATATTTGTCTACTCTTACGTTTATAACACTCTCACTTATCCCTAATTCAAAACAGTTAATATTATTACTTATTTAATAATAAAAGCATCATAGTTATTTTGGTAGTGTTTAAATATTCGTTCAAATTATTAATAGTTTAAATTTTATTTCTTTTCAGGGTAGGTAGTAGTAGGTACGCATAGATTTTTAGATACCAATAGGTAGGTTTTGCTAATTTATGTTCAGTTTTTTTATATTATGTAGGTATAAAGCGTAGGTATTTTTATTAATAGGTAATTATAGGTAATATTTATTTTTAAGTGAAGTAGGTTTAGGTAGATAGTATTGGACAGGCGTTTTAGCTTTATTTTCATTTCTTTTTTTGTTAAAAGTGAATTTATTTTTAGGTGGAAGTGAAAATTCTGTACATTGAAAATATAAAAAAAAAATGGCAGGGGGTTACTAAACCGACACCGAGCCCAAATGTGATAAATAAATTTTTTTTGCCTGTCTGCCTGTCTGTTTGTTCAGGCATCACGCAAAAACTACCAGTTCGATTACGTTGAAACTTGGTATGAATATTCTTTAATATCCTGGGCACTACACTGGGTACTTTTTATCCCGGAAAAGTATGAACAATAAAAAACAAACTTAATTTTGCGGTTCGATCCCTACACCCGATTACTGTGCCAACCGCAAATAATAAGTTTGTCGTAAGTTTTTTTTTATATTGGGTTCGCCAAATTGACGCCGCCCGCCTGTCACTGTGGGTCACTCTCAAAGCACACAATATTATAGAGAGTGGCCCTCAACTTGACGACCTACTGATGTGCCTCTTCACGCTCCGCTTAAAGAACCCAGGGTTATATGTGGGAGGAAACACGAGCACAGGCAGGGCGTTCCAGGCCACTATCGTTCGGCAGAGAAACGAACGTTTAAAACGCTCGGTTCTCGCGAACATGCTATCCACTGTGTGGGAGTGGCATCTTTGCCCGGCATGCGTTGTTCGGGATCGGAAGGAAGAGGGTGGGATCAGATTGAAGAGCTCTTCAGAATAGTTTACGACATCCGCAGTGGAGTTCACTAAGGGGCGCTGCACAAGGCTAAGATACTATAATATTTTAACTTTAGATACAATATCACTCGCCATACAATTCAATGGACTATCGCACACGACGAAGATAATATTTCATATTTTCGTACCTTAAGACGAATTTTTATGGTATTATAGAGAATATAATAGAAGATATAATAGAGAAACTGTTGTATTTGCCTGCTTTATGAACGCATGATGATATTGGAACTGATTTTGGTTCTTTTCTGATACAACAATGTAATTCAAATTGTTATTCAATTATTAATAACTGTTATCCAGGTGCATCTTTAAATGAAATTATGCAAAAGATATTAGAATATAATTTTGACTCAAACAGTAAAATAATTATTTTCTGCTCAAACAGGGGTAAAATTAACAAAAATGAACTATCCCTATACTTTGACAAAATGCAAAACTTAAATGTTGAACATGTAGTAATGTTTACATTACCATATATAAAAGGTGTGCCAGACGTGGAAAATTCTCTTAGATATAAGATAAATTTACAACTCAATTTAACTAGCCAATATAATAATAAATTCCATGTAATTGACTTTAATTCTGTTTTTAAGAGAACTGTATATAAATACAATTTGTCAACTTCTGACAGTAAGTTTAACGATAACAAACATATTGTTTATGTAAACAAAGGTAGGTATTTTCTACCAAAGCATTATAAGAGACAAATAGCGAGTTTGCTATTCAATTATTTTTACACTTCAGCCAAGAACTTGGCTGACAAAACTGCTTCTATTGAGCAATGTAGATTTAGTGTTAAGACTTTGGAATCTGTTCCAAGTAATTTAAATTAAGTTCTACGACAACAGAGGCAATATTACCCTTTAGCAGACATAGTCAATTAATTGAATTAAATTTAGTTACAAATATTAATTATGTTAAAAAATGTCCTCCAAATGAAACCAAATCAAAAAATGTAAATTATATCAACATAGGGCATCAAAATATTGGTTGTTTAACACATGGCAAAAAGTTAGAGTTGGAACTGTTAATGAATTCAGATAATATTGATATTTTTTGTATTACAGAACATATGCGTAAGTCGAATGAGCTCATGTTCAATTTCAGTAATCACCGGGTTGGTAGTGCATTCTGCAGGGTGACCACAGTACGGGGGGGATCTTTGATTCTATTAAATAAAAAACTTAAATTTAAAGAACGGAAAGATATTGTGTCTCTTTCTCTAGAGTGTAAAGTCGAACTGTCTTGCGTGGAAATGGAGAAATTCATAGTAGTATGCGTGTATAAACCTGGAACCTCGCCCTTTTGCGAATTTGAGGAACTTATTGACAAAGTTCTATGTAAACTTGGAAAAACTAATAAGTACCTAATAGTTTGTGGTGATTTTAATGTCGATTTACTTGTTAATACGCCTATGAGTTATAATATTTTAAATTTATTTAAATCACACAATCTTACAAACTTATTTTTGGAGCCTACTAGATATTGTGCTACAATAGCCACTTGCCTGGATAATATATACAGCGATATGTTGCTAGAAAGTAAAAGTATTATAAAAAAGCTAGATTCAGACCATTGTGGGCAAATAGCATCTTTTAAAATCACTAAAGAAAAAGTTATAAAACATAAAATATTATGTAGACCAATAACTGGTGACCGCTTGGAACGTATGAGGGTTGGACTTTGCAATAAAATTCCATTCTTAGACACTGCCTTAGATCCTAATGTAATGTATAAATTATTTTTTGATTCTTTTTACAACGAGTTCAACTCCATATTCAAGTCTAAGGAGGTCATGATTAGTGATAGTCCTACTTTCAGTGAATGGGCCACTGAGGGTATACACAAAAGTAGACAAAAACTTTATGAACTATACTCAGAAAGACAGCTTAATAGATCAGTTGAATTTCTAGATTATGTTAAAACTTATTCAAAAAAGTTTAAAGCAGATTGTTTAGCAGCTAAATCAAAATATATAAGTGATAAAATTCTCAATAGTGCAGACAAAGTTAAATCTACTTGGAAAATTATAAACGTGGAAAGAGGTCAACAAAAATTAAATGATAATAATTTTAAACTTAATATAAATGGTAAAATAACAACATCAGACTTCGAGGTTGCTAACGAATTTGAAATTTTTTTCTCCCGAATTCCTGTAGATTTGACAAAAACCCTAGGCTCTTCAACCCCCATTGCAGAATCTTTGTTAAAAGCAAACGTTCCTTGTTGTATATTTAAATTCAGTAAAGTTAACATAAACACCATCTTAAAAACTTTTAAATCTTTAAATATCAAGAAAACAGCTGACCTCTGGGGCATCTCTGTGTATTTAGTAAATTCTTTTATTGAAATGGTTGCTCCTGAACTAGTAATAATATTTAATAATTGTGTTGATAGTGGTGTGTTCCCTGATTTAATGAAATCTAGTAAATTAATTCCCCTGTTTAAATCGGGTAGTACTTCAGATCCATCCTATTTCCGTCCCATTTCTGTACTACCTACATTTAGTAAAATTTTTGAAAAAATTATGCTTAATCAAATGCAAAATTGCATTTGATTAAGCATAATTTAAAGTTTATTAACGTTAAAGTGACGTTAATAAACTTTTACATACAAAACAATTCGGTTTCACTCGTGGTCGGTCCACCACTGATGCCTGATGAATTAAATTATTAGAGTGTATATAGAGGGCCTGGGATGAGTCATATGATGCTTATGGTGTATTCTGTGACTTATCTAAGGCCTTCGATTGCGTTCAACACCAGACTTCAATTAAGAAACTTGATCATTACGGAATCCGGGGGACGGCCTTGAATTTCGTCAATTCTTACTTAAGTGATAGGGTCCAGAAAGTAGTGATCAATGGTAAACAGTCACCTGGTTCTCCTGTAGCAATGGGGGTACCGCAGGGTTCAATTTTGGGACCTTTTCTTTTTCTAGTATATATTAATGATCTCCCTCACCTCATAAGAGACGACCACGAGGTAGTTTTGTTTGCTGATGACACTTCTTTAATATTTAAAGTTAAACGTAGACAGCGCGAAGTTGACGATGTAAACATTGCCCTCTCTAGGATAGTCCACTGGTTTTGTGCTAATAATTTATTATTAAATGAAAATAAAACTAAATGTGTAAGATTCACCTTACCTAATGTAAGACTTGTTAAAACCAGTGTTAAGGTTAGGGATGATATAATAGAATTGGTCGATGACACTGTCTTTCTGGGCATAACGTTAGATTCCAAATTGCAATGGGGGCCTCATATCGGGAAAATTTCGGCCAGGCTTAGTTCAGCAGCCTATGCTGTCAAAAAGATCCGACAACTTACAGACATTAAAACGGCGCGTCTTGTCTACTTCAGCTACTTCCACAGTATCATGACATATGGCATACTACTGTGGGGTAACGCTGCCGATATTGAATGCATCTTTGTGTTGCAGAAGAGGGCTGTCCGGACTATCTATGGAATGGGGTCTCGGGATTCATTAAGAGATAAGTTTAAGCATATTAACATCCTTACAGTGTATTCACAGTATATTTATGAAATTTTATTGTATACCCACAAGAACAAAAGCAAATTTGTGAAAAATAGTGATAATCATAATCTAAACTTAAGAAATAAGGATAAACTGGCTGTTCCTAAATTTAGGCTTCATAAAGTGAGTAATTCTTTTGCGGGGAACTTTATTCGAATGTATAATACATTGACAACCGAAATAGCAAATTTATCTGTTAATAAATTTAAAAAACTAATAAAACGTAAATTGTGCCATAAAGCTTATTATAGTATTAATGATTTCTTAGATGACAAGGCTGCCTGGTTGTAACACGAATTGCTCCTTTCTAAATAACTCGGTATTAGATTTAAGATGAAATATTTTGGAAAAAAGCCGAACTGAGTTTCTTGAGGGCTCTTCTCAGTCTCGTTGCATTTTGGAACCCTAGGTAGAGTCACACCAACTTTTGACGAATCTAAATAATTTTCTAAAAATTTCAAAGATAATAAACGTTATTTTATTTTATTTATTTTATATTCAATAAAATATATATTCAATACAATGGTTTTTAGAACTTTTGTCTGTTTGTCTGAATGTTTGAACACGCTAATCTCAGAAACAGCTTAACCGATTTGAATTTATGATTTGAATTTGTCAATTTCAATCGCTTCATAAATAAAAAAGTTATGTAGATCTAAAGTAACATGCAAGCGGAGCTGCGGGCAACAGCTAGTTGTAAATAAATATCCCATCTTGCCAGAACTTGATTAAAAACTTCAATAAATCCATCGCGTAGAATGGTCTATTTCAAACATACCTAGTTACATTAGGTATATGCCGTTGCCAGCGTGTTCTTGTGTCAATTACTCGTGTGGCATATCACCAATTGATGCAATGACAATATTGAAGGTTTTGTCTGAAAATATCGATAACTAGGTTGTGGCCACGAAAATCACAGCAGTAGGTACAGCCTACGTATTTTGAGTAGGTTGTCGGTTATTGATAAATTTACTGCTAAAGATCATACATTTATAAAGGATATTGTACAATTCGTGATATATTATTATTACAATTTGTATTAGTGACTTTTAGCGCTTGTTATGTTATAACGAACCTTATTTATAGCGATTTTTATAGCCTTATTTTTACCTTAAGAGACCATGAAAACAAGTTGATGAGCTAGAACTGTGGAGTCGTAAATATAATGCTTAAATATTTACGATGTTACGATGGAATCTATTTCGTTTGACTTGTGTTTTAATCAACCATTTTGATTAACTAATAAATATCTTATAAAGTTCAACTTTATATTGTTATTCTGATGCTATAAATAAGAATTGATATTTTTATAAAAGTTTTATAAATGCTACTTTTTAGAACTAACTAGTTAATAGTACAATTTCAAAGAAAATCTGATTTTTAATTTAGGTTTTAATTATGGTTGCCTATTGCCGAAAAAGGTCCAGGCAGGTCCTGGTGAATAAGGGAACAACACAGAAATCTCGTGCTAATCTATGCAGAAGCGACACCTCTGAAGCACATACCCCAAGAGGAGTCAGCCCTGCCACCGCACCATCGCCGTGCCTCTTCTATGTGGCCCGCGTATTAAATGTGCGATGCGATGCGAGCGATGCTGGCCCTCTGACCCACTGTCCACAGCTACTATAAGTCAGGGACTCAGGGCTCCTACCCTGCCTTACTTAAAAAGCCTTAGTCCAAAAAAAATTTTTTTTTTTTTTTATGTTTCAGATTTCTTGAATCAGATTATAAATAAATCGTTAATCGATCGCCGCAACTCCGCCCGCGTGATTTAGTTTACTCGTTCCCGGTTCCCGTAGGAACACCGTGGGTAAATGTAGCTTTCCAATGGTGAAAGAATAATTGAAATCGGCACAGTAGTTTTTGAGTTTATCCATTACAAACATACACACAAAAATACAAATCTTTCCTTCTTTTTTTTTTTTTTTTTTTTATATTTGGTTCGCCAAATTGACGCCGCCCGCCTGGTGGTAAGTCGTGACGACGTCTAGCGATTGTGGGCCACTCTCACAGCACACATTACTATTGAGAGTGGCCCTTAACTTGACGACCTACTGATGTGCCTCTTCACGCTCCGCTTAAAGAACCCAGGATTATATGTGGGAGGAAACACGTGCACAGGCAGGGCGTTCCAGGCCACTATCGTTCGGCAGAGAAACGAACGTTTAAAACGTTCGGTTCTCGCGAACATGCTATCCACTGTGTGGGGGTGGCATCTCTGCCCGGCACGAGTCGTTCGGGATCGGAAGGAAGAGGGTGGGATCAGATTGAAGAGCTCTTCAGAACACTCGCCGTGGTAAATACGGTAGAATGCGGCCAAGGAAGCTATTGTTCGGCGCTGAACTAGCGGCTCAAGGGTTCCCGTTACCTCCGGACAATCTATAATACGGATAGCCCGTCGCTGCATAGCGTCGAGAGCGTCCAGCAGATACTTCGCGGAGCCGTCCCAGAGGTGAGAGCAGTATTCGACGCAGGGTCTAATCTGCGTCTTGTACAGCAGACACCTCTGGTCCGGTGTAAAGAATATCTTTACCTTATTCAGTATTCCTAGTTTCCGCTTATTATTGAGCTCTCGACGAACGTCTATGCCAAGGATATCAAGGTTGTCCTTCATTGGTAATATTGCATTCTGAAGAGAGGGTAGGGGAAGGAAAGGGGATTTCTTCGCAGTAAATGCACACGCCTGTGTTTTGCGGGCATTGAACTCGACCAGGTTCTCGGTACCCCATTGAGAGATACTGTCGAGATTACTGTCGAGATCAGCCACGAGTCGTCGTCTCTCCTCCTCAATCTCAGATCGCCCCGCCGTCGGACGAACCGAGTAACTCCCGTGCAGTGTGCTGTCATCTGCATAGCAATGAATGTTCCCGAGGGATAGCATATCATTGATATGCAGAAGAAAGAGAGTTGGTGATAGTACGGACCCCTGCGGTACCCCGGCATTCACTTGCAAGAAGCGAGAAGCCTGGCCATCGCAGAGGACCCGCACTCGGCGCTCGTTTAAAAAGCTGGCAATCCAGCTGCACAGTTGAGGAGGTAGACCATATGCCGGAAGCTTGGAAAGGAGCGAAGCATGCCAGACCCTATCGAAGGCTTTGGCGATGTCCAGGCTAATAGCCAAGGACTCGCCGTGCCTTTCCATAGCCCCACCCCAGACATGCGTTACGAATGCCAGAAGATCACCCGTTGATCACTTTGGCCTGAAGCCGTATTGTCGATCATTGATTAGCGAGTGATCCTCTAGGAATTGCATGAGCTGCTTATTTATAAGGAGCTCAAGCACCTTGCAAATGACTGAGGTGACAGCAATGGGTCGATAGTTGCCTGGATCGGACCAATCCCCTTTCTTGGGGATCGGTTGTACGTTCGCCTCCTATCAGACCTCCGGCACGAGCCCTGAAGAGTATGACAGGCGGTACAGACGCGTTAATACTGGAGACAACTCAGCTGCACATTTTCGTAGCACCACCGCCGGAATGCCGTCAGGGCCACTGGCTTTCCGCGTGTCGAGTGACCGCAGCACTGCCCGTACATCACATTGCCTGATAACAATATCAGGCATTGTGTGGCCACAGTTGGCGATGGCGGGGGGCTGCAGGCCACGGTCGTCGACCCGGGAATTAGCCGCAAAGAGGTCTGCGAGCATATCCGCTTTCTCTTGGGCTTTGTGAGCCAGTGTTCCATCTGGGTAACGCAGCGGTGGCAGCGAGGGCTGACAAAAGTTAGATTGCACGGCTTTGGCCAGTTGCCAGAATCCACGGCTGCCCGTGGGATGGGAAGTGAGCTCCTGACCAAGCCGCGCGATGCGCTGGGCATCCGCTCTCTTAAAGGCCCTCTTACTCGACTTTGTGGCCCGGTTGTACGCTGCTTTGAGGTGGCCCACGTTTGGGTCGCGCACAGCCCGGGCCCTGATCCAGGCGCGATATGCCGACTGTTTTTGTCCAACAGCTTTGGCACAATCTCGCCCGAACCAGGGACGGGCTCTGCGGATACTGGCGACATCAGTGAAAGGGATGTAATAATCCATCCCTAAACTGATCTCGCCAGCAATAGCAGAAGCACTATCCGAAGGAGCCTTTCCTACAAAGCAGCGCTGGCTCCAGGGGACGGACGCATAATAATCGCGTAGACCGTCCCAATCCGCTGACGAGTAGTGCCATAGTCGTCGTGACGTTTGTACATGACATGCTGAAGGTGACACCTTCGTGCCAGCGTGAACAACACAGTGGTCGGAACTACCCAGTGGGGCTCCTACCGAAACACTGTACTGGGCTGGGCGACTCGTCAGCAGTAGATCCAGCAGAGCGGACGCGTGATCTGACCTGTCTGGTATCCCGCATACCATCTGGTTCAGACCGTGGGAGAGAGCGAACGCATGGGCGGCTCTACCCGCATGATCAGTCTTGAGGGACCCCAGCCATTCAATGTGATGGCCATTGAAGTCCCCCAGAAATACTAGGTCAGTGTTCGGGAACCGCACCTGCGCTTCATCAGCCGTCTCGCTGAGGTACTGGAAGAGCTTTGTTGTCTCAGAATCCCCTGTGTGGGATCGGTAGACGCACACGTAGATCTGGCTCATAGAGCCATGGTCTACGTGCAGCCAAAGGACGGAATTGGAGGGGTTCTCTAGGCAGCGCAACCGGCGGCAGCAAACATCCGCCCTAACGAACACGCACACCCCGGCTTTGTCTCGAAATTGTTCCTCGATGACATAGCCGGGGTAACCCACCTCCCTTCCCACCCTCTTCCTTCCGATCCCGAACGACTCGTGCCGGGCAGAGATGCCACCCCCACACAGTGGATAGCATGTTCGCGAGAACCGAACGTTTTAAACGTTCGTTTCTCTGCCGAACGATAGTGGCCTGGAACGCCCTGCCTGTGCACGTGTTTCCTCCCACATATAATCCTGGGTTCTTTAAGCGGAGCGTGAAGAGGCACATCAGTAGGTCGTCAAGTTGAGGGCCACTCTCAATAGTAATGTGTGCTGTGAGAGTGGCCCACAATCGCTAGACGTCGTCACGACTTACCACCAGGCGGGCGGCGTCAATTTGGCGAACCAAATATAAAAAAAAAAAAAATTAAAAAAAACACAGGTAAGACGTGTCGTCAGGGCGGCGTATTTGTGTCTCCGTGAGGAACATCACAGCGGGCCGTGCCGTCTCAAGGTGGTGGTGGACGGTATCGAGGTTCGCATGGAGTCCACGGACGTTAGTGAACTCCACCTCGAAATGTGAAGTTGTGGGGTTTCCTAGGGCCGCTGTGTAACGTTTATTTCTTTTTTGTTGCACTGCCATTGTAGATTTTGAAGAAGAAGCGTGAAGACAGGGCAACATTTGGTGCAGCAGTAAGTGACAAAGCGTTGGGGCTAGCTTTGTCTAGAACCGTGTGGTTAGGTCGGAGCCGACTCGCCGGACGGAAGGGCTCCCAAACCCCCCTGATGCAAGGCCGCCGCTACCCCACACCGGTTACCACCCGGAGCGGCGATCCCACATCAGGATTATACGCAACATGTGGGGCAGCCTCCTGGGGTGGTTGGCCCCAGGCGGGCCCCATGACTGTGTTGCGGGCGGCCGCGGCAACGCCGTTGCTAAGGGTCTCCCTGGCCTGCGAATGGACCCACACCACCCACACTAGACTCCGTTTCGCCCCCACTGGTCCCATGCCTGCTGCACCATACATCGCCCCGGGCCCGGCGGTGCAGCTGCTGAACCCCTAACGCAACCCAGCCTGGGCTGGGTTACTTGGGGGCTTTAGCACAGCTGCACGGTGGTACCCCCCCGGACCAACACTGTTGTACCACCTGGTACCCACGTAGGGGCCGAAGCCACTCCATAGGTACCGTAAATTAACGAGCCTCGTCCGTTTATCAGCAGGTGCGCCACTAGCAGGTGAGGTCGCTGGGGCCCTAAAGATGTTTGTAGAGCCCCTTTGCACCCAAAAATCCTCCAAAAATCCTCTTTATAATAGTAGTAGGTATAGATAAAAACCGGCTAAGTGCGAGTTGGACTCGCGCACAAAGGGTCCCGTGTCAAACAGAAAAATCACGTTTGCTGTATGGGAGCCCTCTTAAATATCTATATATATAATACGCCAGTGAAGCCGCTTCTCCTCCTAAACTAAGAGTCGCACAGTCAAGTGTGGCACACCGTTGGAAAGGTCGTGGTGTCAAGTGGTGCGATAAGATTAGACATTTGAAGGTAAGGATTGCTAGTTTATTATATTCTGTATTTAGTATTTGTTGTTATAGATAGAGGCAACAGAAATACATCATCTGTGAAAATTTCAACTTTCTAACTATCAGTAATAGGGTTCCCGTTTTATTCCGTTGGGCACGGAACCTTAAAAATTATAAATTAAGTTAGAAAGTATAACAAAAAAAATTATGTTAAGTATTGTTCGGTAGTCCACATAAACCACTATTCATGAATTAAACATAATAACAAAAAACATTTGTACACCGTTTCACTTTAATTTAATTTACAGGATTTAACCTGACCTTTGATATGGCTATAAAGCGAAACCGGTCAAAGAAGATGGAAAGTGGACTGTTAATAATGAGCAAAAAGCCTCTAGATTTTCAGAACATTTAGAGAAAACCTTTCAAACAGTAGGATACGAAGAGCTTGAAGACAAAGGTAGTGAAGACTCATGCGATGACCATCACATAAAACTTGCTTCACCAAAAGAAGTTTATAACATAATAAAGACATTGTCTAATAAGAAAACACCTGGATACGATCTTATAACTGGTGACATCCTAAATTACCTCCCGCGAAGAGCATTAGTTAAATTAACAACCCTTATCAACGCTACCATACGGATTAAACACGTCCCAAGTCTATGGGAAGTTGCAGAAGTGATCATGGTTCCCAAACCAGGAAAGTCGCATATTGAAGTAACGTCATATAGACCCATTTCACTTCTACCAATTATGTCAAAATTATTTGAAAAAATACTGTTAAAACGGCTAAAACCCATCATAGAAGACAGAGATCTGATACCTAACTACCAGTTTGGGTTTAGAGAAAAACACTCAACGATAGACCAAGTTCATAGAATAACCAAAATAAATAATAATTTTTGGGTGCAAAGGCGCTCTACCAACATCTTAAGGGCCCCAGCGACCTCACCTGCTAGTGGCGCACCTGCTGATAAACAGACGAGGCTCGTCAATTTACGGTACCTATGGAGTGGCTTCGGCCCCTACGTGGGTACCAGGTGGTACAACAGTGTTGGTCCGGGGGGGTACCACCGTGCAGCTATGCTAAAGCCCCCCAAGTAACCGGTGTGGGGTAGCGGCGGCCTTTCATCAGGGGGGTTTGGGAGCCCTTCCGTCCGGCGAGTCGGCTCCGACCTAACCACACGGTTCTAGACAAAGCTAGCCCCTGCGCTTTGTCACTTACTGCTGCACCAAATGTCGCCCTGTCTTCACGCTTCTTTTTCAAAATCTACAATGGCAGTGCAACAAAAAAGAAATAAACGTTACACAGCGGCCCTAGGAAACCCCACAAGTTCACATTTCGAGGTGGAGTTCACTAACGTCCGTGGACTCCATGCGAACCTCGATACTGTCCACCACCACCTTGAGACGGCACGGCCCGCTGTGATGTTCCTCACGGAGACACAAATACGCCGCTCTGACGACACGTCTTACCTGTGTTACCCCGGCTATGTCATCGAGGAACAATTTCGAGACAAAGCCGGGGTGTGCGTGTTCGTTAGGGCGGATGTTTGCTGCCGCCGGTTGCGCTGCCTAGAGAACCCCTCCAATTCCGTCCTTTGGCTGCACGTAGACCATGGCTCCATGAGCCAGATCTACGTGTGCGTCTACCGATCCCACACAGGGGATTCTGAGACAACAAAGCTCTTCCAGTACCTCAGCGAGACGGCTGATGAAGCGCAGGTGCGGTTCCCGAACGCTGACCTAGTATTTCTGGGGGACTTCAATGGCCATCACATTGAATGGCTGTTGTCCCTCAAGACTGATCATGCGGGTAGAGCCGCCCATGCGTTCGCTCTCTCCCACGGTCTGACCCAGATGGTATGCGGGATCACCCGGATACCAGACAGGTCAGATCACGCGCCCGCTCTGCTGGATCTACTGCTGACGAGTCGCCCAGCCCAGTACAGTGTTTCGGTAGGAGCCCCACTGGGTAGTTCCGACCACTGTGTTGTTCACGCTGGCATGAAGGTGTCACCTCCTGCACGTCCTGTACAAACGTCACGACGACTATGGCACTACTCGTCAGCGGATTGGGACGGTCTACGCGATTATTATGCGTCCGTCCCCTGGAGCCAGCGCTGCTTTGTAGGAAAGGCTCCTTCGGATAGTGCTTCTGCTATTGCTGGCGAGATCAGTTTAGGGATGGATTATTACATCCCTTTCACTGATGTCGCCAGTATCCGCAGAGCCCGTCCCTGGTTCGGGCGAGATTGTGCCAAAGCTGTTCGACAAAAACAGTCGGCATATCGCGCCTGGATCAGGGCCCGGGCTGTGCGCGACCCAAACGTGGGCCACCTCAAAGCAGCGTACAACCGGGCCACAAAATCGAGTAAGAGGGCCTTTAAGAGAGCGGATGCCCAGCGCGTCGCGCGGCTTGGTCAGGAGCTCACTTCCCATCCCACGGGCAGCCGTGGATTCTGGCAACTGTCCAAAGCCGTGCAATCTAACTTTTGTCAGCCCTCGCTGCCACCGCTGCGTTACCCAGATGGAACACTGGCTCACAAAGCCCAAGAGAAAGCGGATATGCTCGCAGACCTCTTTGCGGCTAATTCCCGGGTCGACGACCGTGGCCTGCAGCCCCCCGCCATCGCCAACTGTGGCCACACAATGCCTGATATTGTTATCAGGCAATGTGATGTACGGGCAGTGCTGCGGTCACTCGACACGCGGAAAGCCAGTGGCCCTGACGGCATTCCGGCGGTGGTGCTACGAAAATGTGCAGCTGAGTTGACTCCAGTATTAACGCGTCTGTACCGCCTGTCATACTCTTCAGGGCTCGTGCCGGAGGTCTGGAAGGAGGCGAACGTACAACCGATCCCCAAGAAAGGGGATCGGTCCGATCAAGGAACCTTTCGACCCATAGCTGTCACCTCAGTCATTTGCAAGGTGCTTGAGCTCCTTATAAATAAGCAGCTCATGCAATTCCTAGAGGATCACTCGCTAATCAATGATCGACAATACGGCTTCAGGCCAAAGCGATCAACGGGTGATCTTCTGGCATTCGTAACGCATGTCTGGGGTGGGGCTATGGAAAGGCACGGCGAGTCCTTGGCTATTAGCCTGGACATCGCCAAAGCCTTCGATAGGGTCTGGCATGCTTCGCTCCTTTCCAAGCTTCCGGCATATGGTCTACCTCCTCAACTGTGCAGCTGGATTGCCAGCTTTTTAAACGAGCGCCAAGTGCGGGTCCTCTGCGATGGCCAGGCTTCTCGCTTCTTGCAAGTGAATGCCGAGGTACCGCAGGGGTCCGTACTATCACCAACTCTCTTTCTTCTGCATATCAATGATATGCTATCCCTCGGGAACATTCATTGCTATGCAGATGACAGCACACTGCACGGGAGTTACTCGGTTCGTCCGACGGCGGGGCGATCTGAGATTGAGGAGGAGAGACGACGACTCGTGGCTGACCTCGACCGTAACCTCGACAGTATCTCTCAATGGGGTACCGAGAACCTGGTCGAGTTCAATGCCCGCAAAACACAGGCGTGTGCATTTACTGCGAAGAAATCCCCTTTCCTTCCCCTACCCTCTCTTCAGAATGCATTATTACCAATGAAGGACAACCTTGATATCCTTGGCATAGACGTTCGTCGAGAGCTCAATAATAAAAACTACATCGAAAGATGTATAGGGCTAGCTTCGCGGAAACTAGGAATACTGAATAAGGTAAAGAGATTCTTTACACCGGACCAGAGGTGTCTGCTGTACAAGACGCAGATTAGACCCTGCGTCGAATACTGCTCTCACCTCTGGGACGGCTCCGCGAAGTATCTGCTGGACGCTCTCGACGCTATGCAGCGACGGGCTATCCGTATTATAGATTGTCCGGAGGTAACGGGAAGCCTTGAGCCGCTAGTTCAGCGCCGAACAATAGCTTCCTTGGCCGCATTCTACCGTATTTACCACGGCGAGTGTTCTGAAGAGCTCTTCAATCTGATCCCACCCTCTTCCTTCCGATCCCGAACGACTCGTGCCGGGCAGAGATGCCACCCCCACACAGTGGATAGCATGTTCGCGAGAACCGAACGTTTTAAACGTTCGTTTCTCTGCCGAACGATAGTGGCCTGGAACGCCCTGCCTGTGCACGTGTTTCCTCCCACATATAATCCTGGGTTCTTTAAGCGGAGCGTGAAGAGGCACATCAGTAGGTCGTCAAGTTGAGGGCCACTCTGAATAGTAATGTGTGCTGTGAGAGTGGCCCACAATCGCTAGACGTCGTCACGACTTTCCACCAGGCGGGCGGCGTCAATTTGGCGAACCAAATATAAAAAAAAAAAAAAAAAAAAACCAATGTGATAGAAAAAGCTCTAGAAGAGAAGAAAGTCTGTACCGCAGTCTTTCTGGATGTTACTCAAGCTTTTGATAAGGTATGGCACCAAAGCCTCATATACAAATTAAGACAAATGCTTCCTAAGCATTTTGTAGATATTTTAGAATCATATTTAACAGAAAGGACATTTAGAGTTAGGCATGAGGATGCATATTCGGAACTGAAGTGTATTCAAGTCGGTGTACCACAAGGCAGTGTTCTTGGCCCTATATTGTATCTCCTTTATACAAGTGACATCCCTGAATTAAAAAATAACACCATCGCCACTTTCGCTGATGACACGGCTGTTATGGCTGTGGAAGATACTCGTAAAGAAGCAGTCCACAGGGTGCAGTTGGCTGTTAACACCATTGTCAATTGGACAAAAAAGTGGCGAATTAAACTAAATGAGTCTAAATCGATCCACATAGATTTTACAAATCAGCGATCGGATTTTGAACCGGTATACATAAATGGTCAAATAGTACCACACGAAAACACAGCAAAATATCTCGGCATGACGTTAGATGCAAAGCTCCGCTGGAAGGCTCATGTGAAAAAGAAGCGTCAAGAACTAGAACTTCGCTATAAAAAACTGTACTGGCTCCTTGGCAAAAAGTCTAAACTGTCAGTGCAGAATAAGGTACTTCTTTATAAACAAGTACTAATGCCAGTATGGACATACGGTATACAGTTGTGGGGTTGTACCAAACAGACCAATATGCAGATCATACAAAGGTTTCAGAATAAAGTACTCCGGGGTATCGTTAGCGCTCCTTGGTATGTGAGAAATGAGGACATCCACCGTGATCTAGGTGTGGACCTAGTCGTGAAGGTCATACAAAAATACGCAGAAGCTCATCAAAATAGACTTATACACCATGTGAATGTCGAGGCCATCCAGCTCCTCGATACCACGGACATAGTGAGAAGACTGAGAAGGACTAAGCCTTACGAGTTAGTGTAGTGTTATAGTGCAGTGAGTGCTATACTTTAAGACAACAAGAACATAGTGTCATTATTCATTAATATAGAGACAATAAGAAACGTGCCAATGGACACATTCTTACATTTTAATTATTTAGCAATTTAAGTTAGATACAAATTACTTATTAGTCTTAAGGCTAGATTGTAATTATAGTTATGAAGTAACATATTATTACAATGTTACGACATAAACACGAGAAAAAAAAAAAAAAAAAAGTGTGTTTTACTACATGGGGCACACTAGGGGCGGGGCCCCAAGTGATTACTTCTACGTCCTCGTCGTCCGCCCTGGACCCCAACCTGCTTCCGGTAACGCAGTGGCAGGTTGGGTGACCGAACGTCTTAATCTTTACTTGTGACCATTAAAAGCGATTTTATTATTACGATGAATAATCCTGTAGAGACCCCCGGTCCCGACACTGCCCTTTCCCGGGCGGTGTCGGCCGACGACCTTATGCACGAACAAATGACTCCGATGCCTATCGATTTCAGCTCCCAGCAGTGTGAAGAAGAAGGGCCGCTCTTCTGCTACGAAGAAGAGGACCCTCGAGGAGAAGGGGGGGCCGCCGCGCGACCGTAGCACCAGCTGCTCCGGGTGGGGGTCCCTCCTCTCCAGCGATTCGGAGGAGGAGGTGCCGGTCAAGATGGTGCGTACGCGTCTCGACGCGTACAGAAGGCGGCCGCCAACTCCTCCTCCGTCCTCGGTCCAACTGTCCCAGCGAAGTCGCCGGAAAATCGGTGGGCCGCCCGCGCGGGAGCTGATGAGCATTTTTGCCCGCATGAACGCGGCCATGCGGGGCAACAGGAACGTGGCGGGGAGGAAGAAGATTGTGGCTTCACTGGTGGATGAAGCCCAATCTTCCCTCAACAAGCTCCTCGCGCGGAGCGTCACCAAGGAGGAGGCGAGGCTCCGGAAGCAGGTGACGAGCCTGGAGGTGGAGCTCGCTGCTTCCAGGAAGCAAATGGACGACCTGTGGCGGGAGGTCGCTGACTTGACCAAGGTGGTCAAGGCGCCTCCCGGTCCCATGCTGCCGCCTCAACTTCCGACGGCTGGACCAGTGCCGAAGACGGAGCCACCCACGGCGCCAACCACAGCGCCCACCAAGGCGCCCACCACGGCGCCAACCACGGCGTCCACCAAGGCGCCCGCCACGGCGCCCACCATGGCGCCCACCACGGCACCCAACACGGCGCCCGGATCGCCGCCACAGCCTGTGCCGAATATGGTACAGGTCCTGACGGCGATCGAGAGGCGCCTCGCGGTACTGGAGGACCGGGCGTACCGCACTCCGCTAGCACGTCCCGCGTTCTCATACGCGGCGGCTGTTGGCGGTTCTCCCGCTCCATGACCAAGCGGCACACCCGCTGTCCGCCGCCCCGCTCCGCCCCAGTCCGTTCCAGCGTACCGGTTGCCGGCCGAGACCGCGGCCCAGGCGCGGAAGGTGAAGGGGCGCGTCAAGAAGAGCGGCACCCCTGCCGCCTCCTCTTCCTCTAACGCTCCCGCTGCTTCTTTACATCCCTCCGGACGGGAGGGATGGGAGGTAGTGGGGGCCAAGAAAAGGAAGACGAAGGCCGCCAAGAAAGCGGCCAAGAAAGTGGCTAATGCCGCCGCGACGAAGGCGCCGAAGAGGCCCCGCGCTCCTCGCTCCACAGCCGTCGTCCTTACGGTGACGACGGAGGGTGTGGAGAGGGGTGTGGGGTACGCTGATGTCCTGAGGACCGTGAAGTCCTCAGTCAACCTCTAAGCCCTCGATATCCAGGGGGGTCTCCGGTGCAAGAGGACACGCACCGGGGCTCGCCTCCTCGAGGTCTCTGGCGCCTCCAGCGGCCCTAAAGCTGACGCCCTAGCAGCGCAGCTTAGGGACGCGCTGGACGCAGAAGCCGTCCGCGTCACCAGACCTACCAAATGCACTGCATTGCGCATCACGGTTCTGGATGACGCGGCCACGACGGAGGAAGTAATCTCCGCCGTCGTGGAGGCAGGCGGCTACCCCCGTGACCACGTGAAGGCTGGAGACATCTCCTTTGGCTCCACTGGTCATGGGATGACAGTCGTCCAGTGCCCCGTCGCGGTGGCACTGAAAGTGACGGACGGACGAAGCCTCCTCGTAGGGGGCTTCCTAAAGGCGCAGGTGCACCTCCTTCGTGCCCGGGAATTCAGATGTTTCCGGTGCATGGTGGTGGGGCATGTCGGAGTGCAGTGCACAGCGGGCAAGTCACCGTGGGCGATCGGTGCTTCCGCTGCAGCCGGCCCGGTCACAAGGCAAGTGCCTGTGATGCCCCGCCTCGCTGCTTTAGATGCGAGGTGGAGGGCAAAACTGCGGACCACCGGGTCGGCAGCACAACCTGCGCCGCCTCGAGGCCAAAGCCTCGTCCGTCCGCTGAGAGCGGTGGGGGTGCCTCTACTGCACGGCCAGATGTTTCTCGACGGGATGCTGATATGGACGTCAATTAATGTCTGACGCCCATATCCGCATCCTGCAAGTGAATTTGAACCGCTGCCTCGCTGCTCAGGATCTTCTGTACCAGAGCATCCGGCAGTGGTCCATAAACTTGGCCGTGGTCGCCGAGCCGTACTACGTCCACCCGGGAAGCCCAGTGGACGAGGACGGCTCGGCCTGTTTTATCTTCGGGGGGTCCGCCGCAGACAACTCGCGCCTTGCCATCATTGCAAGGGGCTGCGGGTGTGTTGCGGCGGAATATGATGGGTTGGCAGTCGTGGCCACCTACATCTCGCCGACACTGGACGAGACTCAGTTTGAGCTATGGCTCACTGAGCTCGACGTCGTCTTCGCTGCGTGCCGTCCTCGCCCTGTCCTGCTCCTGGGAGACTTCAACGCCTGGAGTGAGGCGTGGGGCTCCCGGGAAACAAGGGACAAGGGGAGGCTTCTTGAGTACTGGACCAGAACACGTGGTCTGGAGGTCCTCAACCGGGGGAATGTCGCCACCTTCTGGCAGCGGGGGACCAGCGTATCGTTCGCGACCTCTGCCCTCACCGCCAGTATTACTGGCTGGCACGTGGAGGAGGGTGAGGAGACGCACTCGGACCATCGGTACATCCGATTCGATGTCGTCGTCCCACCTGACCTCCCACAGCCGGTAGAAAATCCCCCGGATCCGCGTTGGGCACTTCACCATCTGGATCTGGAGGCTCTCTTGGAGGCATCCATCGTGCAGGCCTGGATTCCGGCACCGGACCGGCCTGCGATGTGGATGCCGAGGTGGAGTGGTTCAGGAGAGCCATGTCGCAAATCTGTGATGTGGCGATGCCTAGGGTCACACCCAGACCGGCAATGAAGTAGGTGTACTGGTGGTCGCCGGAGATTGCACAGCTGCGCGCAGCATGCATCTCCGCCCGCCGCCAGTACACCAGGTTTCGCCGGAGGCATCGCCGCCCAGACGACGCGGCAACCCGAGAGGCGGAGCTTTTTCAGGCTTACAGGGAGGCTAAAGGTAATCTCCAGGAGACAATAAAGCGGGCTAAGACGGCGGCCCGCGTGGAGCTCCTGGAGACCCTGCAGCAGAAACCATGGGGGCGCCCGTACCTACAGGTCAGGGAGAAACTCCGACCTAGGGCGCCCCCACTGACCCAGAGTCTCCAGCCGCAGCAGCTGGAGCGGGTCATGGGCTCCCTGTTTCCGACGAGCGCGGAGGAGCACGTCCCTCCGCGCATGGCTCCATCTCTGCCCGACGCGGATAGCATCAGTGAAGACGACGTACCCGAAGTCAGGGTGAGGGAGCTAGGTGCGGCAGTACTCCGGCTTAAACGCCGGAAAATCACTGCCCCCGGACCCGACGGCATTCCTGGCCGTGTATGGGTCCTGGCCCTCGAAAAACTCGGGCCTCGACTGATGGGGCTCTTTAGCGCATGCCTCGAAAGGGGCCAGTTTCCCAAGGTGTGGAGGACGGGGAAACTGGTCCTGATTCGTAAGGCGGGGCGGCCGGTGGACTCACCGTCCGGATACCGGCCGATCGTGTTGCTCGACGAGGTGTGTAAGCTCTTTGAGCGAATTATCGCGGAACGCCTCGTCGAGCATCTCTCGACGGTGGGGCCAGACCTGGCGGACAACCAGTACGGTTTCCGTCGGGGACGCTCCACCGTGAGCGCGATCATGCGCGTCAAGAGCCTGACGGAGGAAGCAGTCTCGCAGGGCAAGGTGGTGGTGGCGGTGTCTCTTGACATCGCCAACGTGTTCAACACCTTGCCATGGAGCTGCGTTAGGGAGGCGCTCGTGTATCACGAAACGCCTCTCTACCTCCGTCGTATTGTCGGGGGCCTATCTCTCGGAGAGGGCCATAGCTTTCCCCAGCTGGCTCGGGCCAGCTCAGCGAGATGTGTCGTGCGGTGTTCCGCAGGGGTCGGTCCTGGGGCCGCTTCTGTGGAACATCGGCTACGACTGGGTGCTGCGCGGTGCGTTGCCTGAGGGCGTCGGTGTAACGTGCTACGCCGACGATACCCTCGTCACGGCGCGGGGTGCAACGTACCAGGAGGCAGCACTCAAGGTCACGACGGGTGTTGCTCAAGTCGTGGGTCGGATACGGCGGCTGGGACTGGAGGTGGCCTTGCACAAGTCCGAGGTTCTGTGTTTTTACAGACCTCGGAACGGTCCACCTGAAGGTTCCAGCATAAATGTGGGAGGCGTTAGCATCGGCATCAAGCCCTCGATGAAGTATGTAGGGATCGTACTTGATAGCCGATGGAACTTCGGACCACATTTCCGAAGTTTGGCTAATTCCCGCGACGATGACCGTGGCCTGCAGCCCCCCGCCATCGCCAACTGTGGCCACACTATGCCTAATATTGTTATCAGGCAATGTGATGTACGACCAGTACTGCGTTCGCTTGACACGCGGAAAGCCATTGGCCCTGACGGCATTCCGGCGGTGGTGTTACGAAAATGTGCTGCTGAGTTGTCTCCAGTACTAACGCGTCTGTACCGCCTGTCATACTCTACAGGGCTCGTGCCGGAGGTCTGGAAAGAGGCGAACGTACAACCGATCCCCAAGAAAGGGGATCGCTCTGATCCAGGCAACTATCGACCCATAGCTATCACCTCAGTCATTTGCAAGGTGCTCAAGCTCCTTATCAATAAGCAGCTCATGCGATACCTGGAGGATCACTCGCAATCAATGATCGGCAATATGGCTTCAGACCAAAACGATCAACGGGTGACCTCCTGGCATTCGTCACGCATGTATGGGATGAGGCTATGGAAAAGTACGGCGAGTCCTTGGCTATTAGCCTGGACATCGCCAAAGCTTTCGATAGGGTCTGGCATGCTTCGCTCCTTTCCAAGCTTCCGGCATATGGTCTACCTCCTCAACTGTGCAACTGGATTGCCAGCTTTTTAAACGAGCGCCGAGTGCGGGTCCTCTGCGATGGCCAGGCTTCTCGCTTCTTGCAAGTGAATGCCGGCGTACCGCAGGGGTCCGTACTATCACCAACTCTCTTTCTTCTGCATATCAATGATATGCTATCCCTCGGGAACATTCATTGCTATGCAGATGACAGCACACTGCACGGGAGTTACTCGGTTCGTCCGACGGCGGGGCGATCTGAGATTGAGGAGGAGAGAAGACGACTCGTGGCTGATCTCGACCGTAACCTCGACAGTATCTCCCAATGGGGTGCCGAGAACTTGGTCGAGTTCAATGCCCGCAAAACACAGGCGTGTGCATTTACAGCGAAAAAATCCCCTTTCCTTCCCCTACCCACTCTTCAGAATGCAACATTACCAATGAAGGATAATCTAGACATCCTTGGCATAGACGTACGTCGAGAGCTCAATAACACAAAATACATTGAGAGATGTATTGGGCTAGCTTCGCGGAAACTAGGAATACTGAACAAGGTAAAGCGATTCTTTACACCGCACCAGAGGTGTCTGCTGTACAAAATGCAGATTAGACCCTGCGTCGAATACTGCTCTCACCTCTGGGACGGCTCCGCGAAGTATTTGCTGGACGCACTCGACGCTATGCAGCGAGGCGCTGTCCGCATTAGAGATTGTCCGGAGGTAACGGGAAGTCTTGAGCCGCTAGCCCAGCGCCGAACAATTGCTTCCTTGGCCGCATTCTATCGTATTTACCACGGTGAGTGTTCTGAAGAGCTCTTCAATCTGATCCCACCCTCTCCCTTCCGATCCCGAACAACGCGTAACGGGCAGAGATGTCACTCTCATACCGTGGAAACCGTCTTCGCGAGAACTGAGCGTTTTAAACGTTCATTTCTCTGCCGAACGATGGTGGCTTGGAACGCCCTGCCTGCGCACGTGTTTCCTCCAACATATAACCCTGGGTTCTTTAAGCGAAGCGTGAAGAGGCACATTACTGGGTCGTCAAGTTGACGGTCACTCTCTATAGTATTCCTGTGTACTGTGAGAGTCGCCCACAATCGCCAGACGTCGCCACAGCTTACCATCAGGCGGGGGCGTTAATTTGTCAACCTAAATATTAAATTTAAAAAAATGCACCTTGTTTGAGCACCGTGAGGCGATGGTTTGCTGAATTTAAGAGAGTTCGAGTTTCTTTACATGACGAATTTCGTGAAGGGCGGCCTTCAAGTGCCGTCAACGAAAATAACGTGGCTACTGTTAAGCGGTTAATTGAAGAAAACCCGCGGATTACCTATGAGACAACTCGAGGACTACCGGGGATTGGTATGAGTCAAATCCAGAAAATTTTACACGAAGAACTGAAAGTTCGGAAACTTTATTGTCGTTGGATCCCTCATGAACTGACAGCGGAGCAGAAGCGGTCTCGCGTGGAATGGTTCTCACAGATGCTACTGAAGTACGACCACGGACATTCTAATACTGTTAATGACATTGTCACAGGAGACGAAACGTGGATTTATTGTTTTGAACCCGAAAAAAAACAGCAATCTTGGGAATGGTGTTTGAAAATGAGAACAAGCCAACAAAAGTGAGGCAGGCGAGAAACGTTGGTTAAAAAATGATCGTGTTTTTTTTCTCAGCTATGGGTCCCATCTGTACAATTCCACTTGAAGATCCAAAGAGTGTTAATGCCGAGTGGTATTCTACCATTTGTCTGGGTTAACAAATGGTAGAATACCACTCGGTGATAGAAAAAGGTCGCGAAAAACGACCCAAAAGCCGCGTTCTCCTACATCATGACAACGCTTCTTCATACACGGCCAACAAAACGAAGTCATTTTTAGCTTCCGAAAAAGTACAACTCGTCAGCCATCCTGCGCATAGCACCCTGTGATTTCTGTATTTTCCCAAAAATCAAAGATTTGATGAGAGATTTCACTTTTACCAACTCCGAAAAGGCGGTGATAGCATTCAATCAGCACGTAGAAAACATGCCTTCAGATCTGTGGTCCTCCTGTTTTAAAAAATGGTTCGATCACGTGAAAAAATGTTTAAAATGTAAAGGAGAGTATTTTGAAAAGCAACAAACATAATATTTTGGTTTTAACATGTTGTTTTTTTAAGTTATGCAAAACTTATAGTGTGACCAACGTATAAGTTTCACCAAGTGCCGACAATCGAAACCATCAACCATGAATTAAACATTACAAATTTCTTAAATAATAAGGGAGTATTTCTCTAAGGTTTGTTGTTTATTCCATTCTCTTTAAAGGCTCAGATTGGAAAGGCTTTTTACACCCATCCCATTTGCAGGGTCTAGAGAATACATTCACCGTATTGGAGTGGGAGTAGAAGAAACGCTTTATCTTGAAATGCCTGTTATTTTCTTGAAAGGTACTATAAAAAATGTACGTAAAACATTTACGCGCCATAAATTTTAACATCGAATGTTATTTGTGGCCATTAATGAAATTACTGAGAGAAATATATTGGATTATTGGACCCGCCTGTGGTGGAACCAGTGGATATATGAGGCATGGAGCATTACAAGGAAGTTTCGTACAAAATCTCAATAGAATATACTACTTATAAATAGGCCTTTTTTTTTGTTAATGGCTAAGAGTCCACATAAAGTGTGAGTCTAATAGCTTATGGGTCAATAACCTAGTTGAAATCTGTTGATATCTAAAGTTAATAACTAATAGATATTATAAAAAGTAGTAATAAAACAAGGCGACTTTGTTACAAAGACTGTAGTAAATATTAATGACATTGGCCTAGTGATTGAATAACCAATCAAAGCTTAAGGATATAAAATATAGTAATCACTACTTTCTAATTTCACGCAAGAAAAGGTATTGTGGGAAGATCAAATCAACATTACTTCTTAGAAAATGACTGTAGTCTAAAATGATTACATTATCTATCAGGATCGTTTTAATTTGAAATTGGCAGGTGACTGCGACACAGTTAATATACCGGCCGAGTTTCTTGCCCTTCTCATCGGGTGTGTGGTAATCGAATGGATGGATTTCTTGACCTTCAAAAAGTGTGTATTAACTGCTTCTATTTTGAATAAAAATATTTTGTAACAATTGTACAATTGTAACCTCTGGATATTTAATGTACTCTTTTTATTTAAATCTAGCTGATACCAGATTATTGAATACCCACAGTAGCACCGTGGTACCCTTCGCGTTAAATATTATAATTATTATGATTTTAGTAGAAACGATAGAGTTGGTTCAAATCTTCGGTATCTATTTAATCTTCACTGTGTTCAATACTTAACTTACTACACTTTATCACATATAGGTTTTGACATATTTATCTAGAAGGCTATCTAGACGACAGTTAGTTGTGGCGTGTTTAAAAGCTCTCGTGATAGAACCTACTTTAAAAATAAACCGTAATTGAAATGTCACAGACATACTTTCTGTAACTTCTGTGCTTTATGCGAGTCTACGATACATTGGATTGCATGCTTCGTTAAACACGAGCTAACCGCTTTGATAGTAGTATCTTCAATCGCGTAGAGTTACTTGAAATAGAAGGAACGGATTAAATTAATAATTAATAATATTAAGAAATAAATTATAAACAGACCACAAAAACTGATGTCATCGGCGGGACTCGAACTCGGTGGATTCAACGTTAACTTTAATAGCGCGATGTAGAAATTATGAATATGATATGAAGCAAAAATTCGATGTCGGTAGTGGACATCGTAGCTCAGTTGGTCAGAGCAGGCCCCCTGTTAGGGAAAGACTTATTTGATTATTTAGGTGGTTTAGTGGTAACCGACAATGTTAACGCAACATCGAGTCAGGCCGGTCTTAGGATGGGTGACCATTTCTTAAGACATTTTGAGACCCCTCCGTGCCTCGGTGAGCACTTTAAACCGTGTCAGCCCCGGTTGTCATACAAACATCTATGGCAGTCGTTAGGGTTAGTTGGAGGAGCCCTTAACAAAAATCCGACCAGTCTAACTACAGAACTTCGATATCGCCCATGGGTTGTGGAGGTCAGATGGCAGTCGCTTCATGGAAAATATCTATATATATATATATCTATATAGACTATATAGACTCGAAAGCCTGTAAAAACCCTCTACTACTAACTATATAACTAACTAATATATAGCTCTATAAACTAAGAGGGAAGAAAGAAAGGAAAGGACTATAAATAAATACAGAAATAAATAAAGAAGACTAAGAAGAAGGAAAACCTAGAATATGGAAGGAATTATATTTAGAATAAATTGAACATGGATTATAATTTTTGAATTCTGGACGGAGAATCTGAAATACATGGAAAGCTGCATTATAATCGTCTAAAATGATTATACTAGTCTATCTGATAAGATGATAGTATATCAACTATATAGTTCCATTTAGAATACCTATAATGTAATTCTAATATGAACTTTTACTGAAGATTGGCCAAAGTGATCGATCGTCTAGTGATTAGTGGTAGGACTCTACGTTGTGTCATAGCAAACCGGATTCTTTTTGTGATTATGCGCTCAGAACTATAATGTAAGACCTAAATAGTGCTTCTAATTTCCTAAACCTAGACAAGTTGTTCTAGTAACGCAGATTGTCCTATCAGTAATAGATGAAAGGTATTTTAGTGTCAATCGTGTACATAACCTAAAAGTGACATTAATATTGATAATATTATTCTGGATTACTGTAATGAATTATTAAAGCTTTAACAACAAGTGAGTACCTATTTATTTATAATGAGATAGTGAATTTATTGTGGTTATTATAGAACCTAGGGATGTAGCATACAGACTAGTTGCAATAATTAAATGTTTACCGAATGGTCATGATAATTAGGAGGGGTAATGGACTGTAGGTAATTAGGTATCAATGTGGGGTTGGAAATAGCCTTCACTGCCCCAGCCACGCAGAGGCTGACTGAGAATCAATCCATACACCATATTCTCTCGTGAAGATATTTTTGGATGATGAAGCAGCTTGAACAGCTGATCACGAAGGGATTAGAACGAGTCCCAGATCCACAAAATTGATGTTAATATTATCAATAGGTAAGTATACCCAGTGATAGCCATAATAGTTCAGCTAGGAGTTATGCTTGGCAAGAACCTCCAAAGCTTATTGGTATATCTGAGATCATGTTCATACAAACAGTCTCATGATTTATAAAATGACGAATTGTAGAAGATCCGAGGATACATCTACCGTAGAAACCCTGATCCAATGATACATCAACTCTATCTCAATCTGGTCCAGTCAAGGAAATCCAGTGAGTCCGGAGCAGTGCTCAAATTCACAAGGGCTGCCCATGAAATACAATCAGCAATACACGATACAGTCTATCTCGTCTTGCCCTTACGCCAAGAGAGTCCGGACCATCGGTAAGCCAAGTTGCAACCATGCCAGCAAAGTGGTTGAAGTTGTAAACATATGAATGTCCGTACCACAAACACTCAGATATACATCAAGATAGTTATCATTAATGTAACATAAATCCATTCTGAACTATTTTAGCAGATAGATACAAGTATTTAAGAATTAGCTTCTGGTAACCCGAGTAGGATTAATATAGGATGAAGGGATAAGTAAGTATGGGTTTTATGATTATAGTTTATACATTTGCTTGACCACAATGGGAAAAGTAGGTATAATAAAACAACCATATTTATTGTAGAGTATTTATTGAATAATTACCTTCACCTTTGTAGAATAGCCTTCTTGACATGTATTATGTAATTGTTATTTACATTCTACGGATAGATCAGAATAAGTACTATAAGGAGTGGGTAAGTTGGGTAGGAGTTCACTCAATATTCCATTGTTGTGCCAAGTAATATCAAGCTAGTCTGACTTGGATATCGGAGTTCTAAACGAACCAGGCTGTTAGAACTACTTAGGTTTCTCTTATAAATTCCAATCTCCTCTGGTGAGACATAGCTCCGAGTAGACTGGAGGATACCCAGGTATGTTATAACCTTGAAAATATGCAAGCGCCAAACGCTTAGTAGACCAAGATTTAATCGATTTCTGAGATGAGCAAATACAGCTACATCTTCATGTATATCAACTGAAGCTTGTTCAGCATACCAGGAAACAATTTAACCCAAGATTAAAATGCTTCCATCTCAAACCATCCGCTATCCAACATCTTACAAAATTTGGAAATTCCTATAATAAAACACATGGGGGGTAGTATTATTCTGATACTATCATTCCATTAGCGGTTTCAATAATAAAGGTATGCGAGATGAATTCAAGAAGGAATTCCCACAGGCTTATGAACCAAGTTACCTCACCTATTACCATGATTCACCAAATATATAATTAGGTATCACACAGTAAAGGTTACTAATATAAATTAATTTAGTTTATGCCATCCTAGGCATAGCTCCGACAATGGACTGGTTTTACCAATCATTGCATGAAAGATTTGGCGAATATAGACACACTCAAGTATGCTAACATAATTTGTTTCAACCTCACCTAGGTGCTTCAGATTACGGACGTGGATTACCAATCATTACAGGAATGATATAGCGAAATGTGGTACACTAAAGTGTATATGTAATTCAGATCAATCCTCCTAGTGGTTTATGACTCTGTTCATACACCTCAGGTTCTTCGCTGGTTAGTTCAGGGTGGTCAAGCAACGGTATGAAATATAATATGTATGTAGGTAATATACAATAAAGATATTAGAATCAGTATTGTAATTATATTCAATTTTGCACAACTTTTCAATTCACAATATTAATTAATTAGGTAGGTAGAAAAGAAGGTAGGTAGATATGTAGTAGGTAGTAAGTATGATAATATGACCATTATTTACGGGTAGTTCCTGCCACGCTTCCTACTTCGGTTCAAGACGATCTCATCAAGATTATCTCGTTAAAATTGGCTAAGTAGTGATTATTTAGTCATTACTACACGCACTAACAGAACTAATTAGAATGGACACTGGAGATTCGATTATGCTGTCACAATCATTTAACTAGAATGTACCTAGAATGTTGTACGCACTACCAGGACAATATAGAACATTTAAATAACGCTGGATGTCTATAAACTACACTGGATTTATCGCATCTACACATCCTCAATCTGAACAAAATGGACACTTATCTTACGACAATTACACTGAATCATGAATTTATCCTTACTTTATCGTTCATGTACGCATTCCGAGCCCTTAGACAAATTTTACCATAATTCTACCATATTCATCAGTTTACACACTAAACTCTAGAATTCATTCGTCAGTTCGCTGTCCATACGGTGTGACCAATTTCTAAATTATCAAAAATATGTGGGTAAAACTTCATGACATTGGCAAATACATGGAGGGTATTTGGATAAAATAATTCACAACGATTTTAATAGAATGAAAAGATCTGACCTCAAAATGACGTCTTCCTCGACTCCTCGTTGCTCTGCAGCTGCATCTTGAATCACTTAATTTAGTGCTAGTCTCATAGCGCGGACTAGTATGTAATGTCGTACACTTATCGCCAAGAGACCAGACTCAATCTCTTTCCCAAATGCAATAGATATAAAATATCTATTCATTTCTATCCCCAGAAGTCTTAGAAGCGATAAATGCTTGAGTAAAATGTGTGTGTATCCCTCTGAATAGAATCTGGCCAGGATTCTAGACAAAGGCGTATAATAAAATAAATACATATATGTAATAAATAATTGTAGGGGTAGGTGTATTGTGCAGGTACCTAAGATACTCACATGTCGACGGTCGAAACGCGCACTAGGTGATACCGACCACTCCGAGGACGAGCAGAGTTACGTTACTGTTGATAATTCGAAAAGCAAAAGAGAAAAGAGGACGAGAATCCTGCACTCTCGTTTTTATAACCTTTTCCTAAACCACCTCCCATATCCGTATCATTCGTTCTTTTCCCGTAAAACCCATTCTATAACCTAGCAACACCGATCTACACTCTTTCCCACTTCCAACAATTCCAATAACCATTAACTAACTTTAAATCTTAATTATATAATCTAAACATACAGAACCCATTCAAATGTACCTAAATTCTAAATAAAATTAATAAATATAATAATGGTTTATAATACCTCATTATCTTTCTCTAATAAAATTAATATTTATGAATAAGTGTTTTTTTGAATATTCTAGTACGATCTCTAAAGAATTGTGAAAAGTCCAACGTTATATCAATTAATTTACTATTTATCTAAATTTAGTGCCAAGAAATTTCATTCATACATGTATATTATTTCTAGCAATAATAACTTGATATAAACCTAACTGATATGTATTTCAACCACTTTTAAGAATATTAGGCTCTATGATGTATTCTAACAATACAATATTGTAACATTTTAATCTGTATTGAAGTTATTAATTTTGGTAATCTAAATTTTCTATCTAAATTAATGTTTATCTGGCTTCTACCTATTATTCTGATATCTACATAGATTCTACTTATAAGAACTTGTCACTCTTCATCATGGGACACCTCAAATTTGAAGAAACAATTGTAATGAATTGTTAAAATTTTGGTAAATTAATCTTTATTTTCTACCACTAAACTCCTAATATTTCCTACTTCCCTGCTATATTCTACTTTATATGTAGTCTACATTCCTCAGATATGTTAGTATTTCATAATAATTACAGGCATTAGCATAATTTTAACAGGTTGAATTTTCACTAAGTTACTGGACCAATATTTTTAAGTATAATGTGAATTTCTCAATTCATAAGCAAACTCATGTTTATAACTAACAGTGATACCTCATGAACTTATAGGAGTAGAATTTATCCCATTTTCAGCATATTCTTTTGGTTAAATGTGAAATTTTAAGATATTTTTATAGCTTACTTATCCTGAATTTTGAATGTTTGGGATTCAATGTTTCTACTACATAACTTAATTGGTACTTGGCATTCTAATTGAATTTACATAATACATAGTATATATTTACTTATTTGATAGACTTGTATTCAAAATTATACCTAGGGTCTAAGTTAGACTAAATTGACTGTCTTTTCTATTCAATACTTTCATATTTTTGACCATAACTTTATTATTAATTGGAATTTTAATGTTATATTTTGAATGGTAGTCGTAAGTACTGGCACAATCAATATTCTAACATCAATTATTGCCAATCTATCAATAATTTGAAATCCAACATAAACCTTAATTCCCTTCCTAATCTAATATATGCATTTCCAGATTTACGAATTCTACTTCTACATTGGCTATAAAGTGACAACTAATGAACCAATCACCCCTAAGGTACTGTCTCTTACTTATACTTACGTTTAATAACTAGACATGCTGAAAATAAGTAAATTATTAAAATTTAATAAATTGATTCATTTAAAATTTATAATTAGCGCCATCTAGTGATAATAGGATGAACTAAGTACTATTTGCTTAGAGAATATAGTGTATCCGACATTGATTTTAAATGTAATTGTTAATTGCCAGCAGATGGCAGTTATAAATAATTTTTATCATATCAAAATGAGATTTATTCAATTAAGAATGATATTTTTTTTAAAGGGGAATTAAAACAATCGAATCTTATTATTCTTTATTTTATGTTTCCAATTTGAAGGTCTTCTTCAAGAAGAATTAGCGTTGCAGACATAAATTTATCATACGGATCTACTCGTGTGAGTAGAGATCCGTTACAACCGCCCCCTAAATTAGTTTGGAACTTGCCGGAAAACTAATTTACAATTTACTAATTGATAAAGGATGTCTACAATGCTTAACAATGTTGTTTATACCGAGAAGGCCGCCTCCTCCCCTCCATAGAAGTCAGTTGAATACTACGACCATTCATTAACGAAGTGAAAATGGTAATTATATGAATCTAATTTATAATGTAGTTATAATTAAAGTAAAGTTATTATAAATAATTGAAGTAACTTAATGTACGCGGGTCATAGTATAAATGGTTTCTACGGGCCTTCCCCGACTCCATCATTTGTTCGGGTTTTTTTTTTTTTTTTTTTTTTTTTTTTTTTTTTTTTTCAAACATTTATCTTAAATACAAGTTACAGGTTTCTTACCTAAGTTAAGAATTATAATTAATAAGAATTAGAAGTAATACCTAACCCTAAATATAATCAATGATTTGTAATTAAGTTCTTACTAATTTTTAAAGTATTATACAAGAATAAAATAATTTAGTATTTACCTAAGTCAAGAATATATAATCAATAATTATTATTAATAATTGAAGAATTTAAATAGAGAATTATTTTACAACACATGTTTAACTTCTATCTTATCAATTTAATTATTACCTATAATACCTATTTAAATGAATAGCATTGAATTTACCTCTAATAATGTTAGTTTTAGGGTCCACCAACGTATATACATTGGTGTATGGTATAGCGGCTACTATATATGGTCCTTCATATAAGAGTTCAAATTTCTTAATTACCTTCTTTTGGGCTACAGATTTATTAGCCTTCCTAATCTTTACTAATTCTCCAGTCTCAAATTTAATTAAACGGTGTGAGCGGTTATATGTTTTTTGTCGTTTCACACTGTTTTGTTTTAAGTTTTCTTTAACTTTAATCCGAACTAAGTCAGCGTCTTTTGTTCTAATTAATTCTGGCAAACAATTGTCAAATGACATACGATTAGGATTACCAAATAGAACTTCCCTAGGTGTGAATCCTGTACTCTCATGGAATGTGTTATTGTAAAGAGACTCTATACGAGGTAATATTGTCGCCCATCCCTTGTGGTTCTTATGACAATATGCCCTAAACAATCTTCCTAGTTCTTTATTAACCCGCTCAGTTGTATTAGGTCTAGGATTGCGAACTGTTGTATATATTGGCTTAATAGACATATCTTTTAATGAATTTTTCCATGTATTACAACTAAACTGACTACCATTATCCGTCATAACTACTTTAGGCTTTATTATTTTAGAAAAATGTTTTAATTTAGTTACTACTGCTTGCGATGTGGCTTTAGCTAAACCATACAACTTTATGAATTTACTGAATGAATCTTGTATTACTAAAATATAAGCAACACCAAATTTTCCTTTTGGTAAGGGACCAAAAAGATCCGCCATAACTATATCACCTACTTGCTCGGTTACAATTGATTGACATTCCCCTACATATTTAACATTATCGCTTTTAGATAACTGACAAATATGACATTTCTTTAAAACATCTTTAACTAGTTTTATCATACCAATCCAATAAAATCTATCTCTTAAATATGCTAAGATCTTATGTACCCCTTGATGTCCCATTTCCTCATGAATTTGCAAAATTACAGGTCCCCTTAATTCAGCAGGCAAATATGTAACTACTTTATTGGTCCCTGTGGAAAAATACAACACACTTTCCTTGAAATGACAACGT
This sequence comes from Nudaria mundana, assembly GCA_963556515.1. Classification (NCBI taxonomy): domain Eukaryota; kingdom Metazoa; phylum Arthropoda; class Insecta; order Lepidoptera; family Erebidae; genus Nudaria; species Nudaria mundana. The sequence goes on along the minus strand of OY748288.1, from coordinate 6,856,660 downwards.
TGTGCAATGTTTCTTAATCTCCTTTTAATAGTTATATCGCTTGGGTTGTTCAAAATTTTTATAATTTCTTTAATTTCACTGTCATTGGACTGGAAAGATGCTATATTTTTTAAATCACTTATCAATTTATTATTTCTAGTGGATTCCATGTAATGAATCTCGGGATAATTATCCTAATCATCTTGTACACATGTCCCACCAGGTGGAAACCTATAAAGGACGTCTACCGCTACATTATCAGTTCCTTTAACGTGTTCAACTGTATAATTGAATTGCTCTAAATATAATATCCACCTAATTATCCGGCTATTGAATAATTTCCAAGTTCGTAGTGAAGTCAAAGCTTTATGATCTGTAATTATAATCAGCCGCGGCGCGCCTCTAACATAAGTTTCATATTTCCTTAAACAGTAAATAATAGCCCAAAAATCTTGTTCAGTTACAGTCCATCTTAGCTCGGCCCCTCTTAATGCCCTACTGCAAAACCCAATTATTCTCATTTCCCCCTGATCATCACTCTGAAATAATACTCCTGCTATACCTACTCCTGAACTATCAGTCTGTAAGTAAAATGGCTTAGACATATCCGGATGATGTAACATGATAGTTTGTAAAAACCTATCCTTTAGATCTTCGAAAGCTTGATGAGCCTCATGATCCCAAGACCATGCCTTATCCTTCCTAAGTAATCTACATAATGGTTGAATACTAGCATTATAATTCGGTATAAATCTCCTATAATAGTTACACAAGCCTAGGAATGCCCATAAGTGTTTTATCTTTTTAGGTACGGGAAAGTTCTTAATAGATTCTATTTTTTTCAGGATCCGTTCTAATTCCTTCGGTAGAGATAATATGCCCTAGCATCTTAACTTCCTTACAAATGAATTTACATTTCTCTATATTGCAAGTGAGACCGGCGGACTTTAGTTTATTCAAAATGATACTAATATGATCTAAGTGTTCTACTAAAGTTCCAGTTGTCAGAATAGCTAAATCGTCTAAATAATTGACACAGAAATCACGTACTTCCTGTCCTAGTATTAGATCTATAGCCCTACTAAAGCTTCCTACAGACGTGCGGAGGCCCTGCGGTAGACGATTATAAAAATAACTTTTACCATTAAAAGTAAACCCAGTGTATTTTCTACTGTCTTTGGATATAGGAATTTGAAAATAGGCATTATTTAGATCTATAATACTAATGAAATTTACCCCATGAAAGGAATTTAAGACATCTATTTATTTCTCTAGCGTCTAACAATACCCTTATTGAACCGTCAGGCTTAATAGTAAACGTTAGTGGACTGCTATAAGGCGTAGAGCCACGGCTTATTATGCCCATATCAACCATTTCTGTTAGTTTGTCCTCCATTTTTTGTCTATATGCGTACGGTACAGGATAAGATCGTTTAATTATTGGAGCTTGATTAGTCATTTTAATTTCATGCTCATAGCAATTAGCCAACCCTAACTTGTTAGTAAATACTTCTCTATGTAAGTTAAGGACTTCCTTTAATTTATTAATTTGAATTTCTTGAAGAGGCAATCCGGTTTTAATTTTACTTAAACATTCAGGAAAGCTAGGTTCCGTAGTTATTCTTCTTAATAATTTATATTCACAGAATGGTATAGAACATTTGACATTATCTTTAACAATTTCTAATCCAAAGGGTGGATTCTCTAATTGAATAATTACTTTATTCGCTAATAACCAATCAAACCCTAAAATCATATGATTCACTAAATTAGGTATTATTAAAAATCTAGTATCAATAGTAATATTATTAAATTCAACTGGTAATATAGTCATCTGTTGAATTTTTGAACTCTTCCCACCCCAAGCACTTTTAACTTGAATTGACCTAACTGGAAGCAAAGGAACTTTATCCTTAAGCTCAGTGTATATTAATTCCCAAAGAGTCCCTGAAATACATGTAACATCACTGCCAGTATCGACTAAGCTAACTACATTCTTCCCTAACACCCCAACAACTATTTCAGATTTTACTTCTTGTTGTATCTCTGGTACGATATGGTCTTCTTCCTCGAACAATGAATTAACTGTCCCTACTGTTTTAATTAAATCACTACTATTTACATCAGACTTAAGCTTAATTAATTCTATGATTGTATTAGGATAATCAAAAAAATCAAGATTGTATAATTCGTGACCTAAACCTAATCTATTAACCTGTCCCCTAGGTCTAATTGGTTTTAAGATTCCTGTTTGATGCCGACCTAATCCTGATCCAGACTTCCACCCCATGGACAACATAATATGTAAAGATATAGGTAATCTCTTTGCTCCTGTCGTAGTTGGTGCATTGGAGCACATGTCACCAACAGTGGTTAAATTATTAGATTCCCTATCACTAATATCGTTAACTACTGATACCAATACATTATTTTCTTCCTTATCACCACGTTGCGTTGCATTCTTCTGATATTGCCGTTGATAGTTGAATTTCTTGTTAAACTGTCGACCTGAAGAAGCATGTTGCCGATGTGATGGTGGAAGAGAAGACTTAGGAGTGTCTTGAAGATCGCGCCCCCGTTGAATGTTGATATTGTCTAGTTTCCTTAAAAATTCAGTGGCCTCTAAAATAGTTGAAGCGTTACTAGTTGACCAAGCAAACCGTACATCCTTCGGGAAATGGCGTATTATATCCCCCACGAGTTGATTCTCTTGCATTGGATACGTTAACATTTTTGATTGGCCACATAGACCAATAAAATGTCCCTGCATAGTCGTTCTTGAACCGTCCCAAGTGTTTTGAACTATCCTACGACGCAAGTTATTTTGTTCTGTTTCTCCCCAGTAATGATCCAGGAAGTCCCTCTTAAAATCGTCAAACTGCATCCACCTGTCCTTATAAAGTCTGGCCCAATCACGAGTCTCCCCTTCTAAACATTCTATAATGAGATCCATATTTGTCATCCCACTAGGAATCTTCTTTAAATATGCTGTAAGGTCTTCTATAAAAGTAACAGGATGTTTCTTTTTACTCCCAGGATACCTAGGTTTATCTAGTTGTGGCTGGAAATACGGGTAACCTCCAGAAACAACTCCCATACCTTCAATAGGTCTCATTGCATTGGTGTTGGTTGTAGGTTGAAATTGCTGATCAGTTGATCCGCTGCTTGCTGAAGAAGATGCAGACCGTATTTGCCCTTCTAGTTGAGACAATTTCATACATATTGGGGTCACAGCCTGTTTTATCATTTTAGTCATATAAGTTATCGGATCTATCTTCTTTCGTTTTGGTTTCGGGCTGTCGCTTGCTGCATTGATATTTGAAGCTTTAGCCAATCTCTTTCTCGGTGCTCGATTCATTTTACTAACACTTGTAATTATTTAATGGACACAGATATAACAGTTATTCAACTAATTATAAATCACAATCAAACTTATTTATTATTTATTTATCCACCTATAAAGGTATTTCACTGATTAAGTTATAAATCACAATCACTTATTTATTATTATTTATTTTACTCACTGATAAAGGTATTTCACTGATTAAGTTATAAATCACTTATTACGTTGTCCTGTAACGAAAATCTAAATAAGTACTTATTTCATTTTATGTAAAGAAGGATATAGCAAGTATATACCTATGTTATTTTATTTTATACTTGTGAAAGTTTTATCCAATTCATTATAGTATATATTATAATTACCTAATCTAACTCAATGCAGGTTATATGTAATTCTAATGGCTAGACTTTTTATTAGGCATACATATACGTAAGGAGCGCTAAGGCAGTTTAACTAGTATGATTTTTAATCTACTTCATAGTAAACGCATAAATTCCCTGTACAACTTCTAAGTCAAAGCTAGCGTGGCAATAACTTTGTTTTACCGTATTATGCAACAATGGTAGCATAAGTACACGTAAGTACATGTATGATTCAACTTACCGCTGTATTTATTGTAATTCCAATATAAACACACTATTTGAACTCACTCATACATTTTTACCGGCAACTTTCATAACTGAAACTTCACAACAACAAACTTTCACACTTCCATAACTTTCACTGAACGCAATGCATTACTCTTTACGTAATTAATTGAACTAATTCGCTAATATTGACCCGATTTTGTAAAACAATTAATTTAAAACAAATAATAACTTTTAAAACTTCGTAACGGTAACGTAAATATATTTACCAAGTTCAATTTGACTTGACAGCTACTATGTTGAAGTCAAACCTTTGACAACTGACATGACATGACAGATTGTTCGGGAGGCTAAAGTCTTTTGACTATACTGCCTACCTTAACTACAATATGGCAATTGAGAATTGTTTTTGACACTTGGCAAAGACAATTCCGTCAAATTCGTCGAGTAGGAATATCGATTGGGCTCGATATTAAGTTAAATTACCTGTATTGCTCAATTTGAATTTAATTTATTAGTAATTGTACGCCCCCGTAATCGTTATTTATTTGAGAATAATATAAATGAGAACAATTACTGACTGTAAACACCAGATTCTCTAAGCAAAACATAAAATAGTATAAAATTAAATTTTGTCCGCTCTGAAATAAACACAACAATACACAAAGAAAATGTAAAGTAACAATACACAGATAATAATAAAAAAGCTGTATCATACATCAATGAATCAATTTATTAAGTACTTACCGAAGTATCTCCCTGAAATAATACACAATATTCCAAAATTGAATACAAGAATTCTAAATATTTACTCTATGGTCAAATTTCTAGCTACAGCAACAACTCTATTATATACTAACATTCTCTATGGTCCATGGCTGCCGCTTAGGAAGGAACAATTAATATTATAATTATGAAAAAGTTCTTAGTTTGGATATAAAAGGAATAATTTACTTCGTCATTATTTTAATATGGTGAGTTATTTATTAATGAAGATGAGAAAACATACGAGCAACTTGACTAACTAATTTAGTTTCCTACTGGTACTTACTTACTTAACCTAATTAGCACATTACGTATAAAATCATGTATTAAGTATTTTGATGATAGCGCAGTAACCACAACCATTTCACGAGCAACAAATTGTGACTTTATTAAGCCACGGACGTTCATAAGCAGCCTAGCATGTACTAATTATGTTGAATGATTTCAGATTCAAGAAATAACCTATGATGAAATATGTATGTGATAATCCAAATATTGCATAACCTATTCTACAGCCATACAAATCACTTGTATCCTGGTCACGGCACCAAATTGTAAAAACCCTCTACTACTAACTATATAACTAACTAATATATAGCTCTATAAACTAAGAGGGAAGAAAGAAAGGAAAGGACTATAAATAAATACAGAAATAAATAAAGAAGACTAAGAAGAAGGAAAACCTAGAATATGGAAGGAATTATATTTAGAATAAATTGAACATGGATTATAATTTTTGAATTCTGGACGGAGAATCTGAAATACATGGAAAGCTGCATTATAATCGTCTAAAATGATTATACTAGTCTATCTGATAAGATGATAGTATATCAACTATATAGTTCCATTTAGAATACCTATAATGTAATTCTAATATGAACTTTTACTGAAGATTGGCCAAAGTGATCGATCGTCTAGTGATTAGTGGTAGGACTCTACGTTGTGTCATAGCAAACCGGATTCTTTTTGTGATTATGCGCTCAGAACTATAATGTAAGACCTAAATAGTGCTTCTAATTTCCTAAACCTAGACAAGTTGTTCTAGTAACGCAGATTGTCCTATCAGTAATAGATGAAAGGTATTTTAGTGTCAATCGTGTACATAACCTAAAAGTGACATTAATATTGATAATATTATTCTGGATTACTGTAATGAATTATTAAAGCTTTAACAACAAGTGAGTACCTATTTATTTATAATGAGATAGTGAATTTATTGTGGTTATTATAGAACCTAGGGATGTAGCATACAGACTAGTTGCAATAATTAAATGTTTACCGAATGGTCATGATAATTAGGAGGGGTAATGGACTGTAGGTAATTAGGTATCAATGTGGGGTTGGAAATAGCCTTCACTGCCCCAGCCACGCAGAGGCTGACTGAGAATCAATCCATACACCATATTCTCTCGTGAAGATATTTTTGGATGATGAAGCAGCTTGAACAGCTGATCACGAAGGGATTAGAACGAGTCCCAGATCCACAAAATTGATGTTAATATTATCAATAGGTAAGTATACCCAGTGATAGCCATAATAGTTCAGCTAGGAGTTATGCTTGGCAAGAACCTCCAAAGCTTATTGGTATATCTGAGATCATGTTCATACAAACAGTCTCATGATTTATAAAATGACGAATTGTAGAAGATCCGAGGATACATCTACCGTAGAAACCCTGATCCAATGATACATCAACTCTATCTCAATCTGGTCCAGTCAAGGAAATCCAGTGAGTCCGGAGCAGTGCTCAAATTCACAAGGGCTGCCCATGAAATACAATCAGCAATACACGATACAGTCTATCTCGTCTTGCCCTTAGGCCAAGAGAGTCCGGACCATCGGTAAGCCAAGTTGCAACCATGCCAGCAAAGTGGTTGAAGTTGTAAACATATGAATGTCCGTACCACAAACACTCAGATATACATCAAGATAGTTATCATTAATGTAACATAAATCCATTCTGAACTATTTTAGCAGATAGATACAAGTATTTAAGAATTAGCTTCTGGTAACCCGAGTAGGATTAATATAGGATGAAGGGATAAGTAAGTATGGGTTTTATGATTATAGTTTATACATTTGCTTGACCACAATGGGAAAAGTAGGTATAATAAAACAACCATATTTATTGTAGAGTATTTATTGAATAATTACCTTCACCTTTGTAGAATAGCCTTCTTGACATGTATTATGTAATTGTTATTTACATTCTACGGATAGATCAGAATAAGTACTATAAGGAGTGGGTAAGTTGGGTAGGAGTTCACTCAATATTCCATTGTTGTGCCAAGTAATATCAAGCTAGTCTGACTTGGATATCGGAGTTCTAAACGAACCAGGCTGTTAGAACTACTTAGGTTTCTCTTATAAATTCCAATCTCCTCTGGTGAGACATAGCTCCGAGTAGACTGGAGGATACCCAGGTATGTTATAACCTTGAAAATATGCAAGCGCCAAACGCTTAGTAGACCAAGATTTAATCGATTTCTGAGATGAGCAAATACAGCTACATCTTCATGTATATCAACTGAAGCTTGTTCAGCATACCAGGAAACAATTTAACCCAAGATTAAAATGCTTCCATCTCAAACCATCCGCTATCCAACATCTTACAAAATTTGGAAATTCCTATAATAAAACACATGGGGGGTAGTATTATTCTGATACTATCATTCCATTAGCGGTTTCAATAATAAAGGTATGCGAGATGAATTCAAGAAGGAATTCCCACAGGCTTATGAACCAAGTTACCTCACCTATTACCATGATTCACCAAATATATAATTAGGTATCACACAGTAAAGGTTACTAATATAAATTAATTTAGTTTATGCCATCCTAGGCATAGCTCCGACAATGGACTGGTTTTACCAATCATTGCATGAAAGATTTGGCGAATATAGACACACTCAAGTATGCTAACATAATTTGTTTCAACCTCACCTAGGTGCTTCAGATTACGGACGTGGATTACCAATCATTACAGGAATGATATAGCGAAATGTGGTACACTAAAGTGTATATGTAATTCAGATCAATCCTCCTAGTGGTTTATGACTCTGTTCATACACCTCAGGTTCTTCGCTGGTTAGTTCAGGGTGGTCAAGCAACGGTATGAAATATAATATGTATGTAGGTAATATACAATAAAGATATTAGAATCAGTATTGTAATTATATTCAATTTTGCACAACTTTTCAATTCACAATATTAATTAATTAGGTAGGTAGAAAAGAAGGTAGGTAGATATGTAGTAGGTAGTAAGTATGATAATATGACCATTATTTACGGGTAGTTCCTGCCACGCTTCCTACTTCGGTTCAAGACGATCTCATCAAGATTATCTCGTTAAAATTGGCTAAGTAGTGATTATTTAGTCATTACTACACGCACTAACAGAACTAATTAGAATGGACACTGGAGATTCGATTATGCTGTCACAATCATTTAACTAGAATGTACCTAGAATGTTGTACGCACTACCAGGACAATATAGAACATTTAAATAACGCTGGATGTCTATAAACTACACTGGATTTATCGCATCTACACATCCTCAATCTGAACAAAATGGACACTTATCTTACGACAATTACACTGAATCATGAATTTATCCTTACTTTATCGTTCATGTACGCATTCCGAGCCCTTAGACAAATTTTACCATAATTCTACCATATTCATCAGTTTACACACTAAACTCTAGAATTCATTCGTCAGTTCGCTGTCCATACGGTGTGACCAATTTCTAAATTATCAAAAATATGTGGGTAAAACTTCATGACATTGGCAAATACATGGAGGGTATTTGGATAAAATAATTCACAACGATTTTAATAGAATGAAAAGATCTGACCTCAAAATGACGTCTTCCTCGACTCCTCGTTGCTCTGCAGCTGCATCTTGAATCACTTAATTTAGTGCTAGTCTCATAGCGCGGACTAGTATGTAATGTCGTACACTTATCGCCAAGAGACCAGACTCAATCTCTTTCCCAAATGCAATAGATATAAAATATCTATTCATTTCTATCCCCAGAAGTCTTAGAAGCGATAAATGCTTGAGTAAAATGTGTGTGTATCCCTCTGAATAGAATCTGGCCAGGATTCTAGACAAAGGCGTATAATAAAATAAATACATATATGTAATAAATAATTGTAGGGGTAGGTGTATTGTGCAGGTACCTAAGATACTCACATGTCGACGGTCGAAACGCGCACTAGGTGATACCGACCACTCCGAGGACGAGCAGAGTTACGTTACTGTTGATAATTCGAAAAGCAAAAGAGAAAAGAGGACGAGAATCCTGCACTCTCGTTTTTATAACCTTTTCCTAAACCACCTCCCATATCCGTATCATTCGTTCTTTTCCCGTAAAACCCATTCTATAACCTAGCAACACCGATCTACACTCTTTCCCACTTCCAACAATTCCAATAACCATTAACTAACTTTAAATCTTAATTATATAATCTAAACATACAGAACCCATTCAAATGTACCTAAATTCTAAATAAAATTAATAAATATAATAATGGTTTATAATACCTCATTATCTTTCTCTAATAAAATTAATATTTATGAATAAGTGTTTTTTTGAATATTCTAGTACGATCTCTAAAGAATTGTGAAAAGTCCAACGTTATATCAATTAATTTACTATTTATCTAAATTTAGTGCCAAGAAATTTCATTCATACATGTATATTATTTCTAGCAATAATAACTTGATATAAACCTAACTGATATGTATTTCAACCACTTTTAAGAATATTAGGCTCTATGATGTATTCTAACAATACAATATTGTAACATTTTAATCTGTATTGAAGTTATTAATTTTGGTAATCTAAATTTTCTATCTAAATTAATGTTTATCTGGCTTCTACCTATTATTCTGATATCTACATAGATTCTACTTATAAGAACTTGTCACTCTTCATCATGGGACACCTCAAATTTGAAGAAACAATTGTAATGAATTGTTAAAATTTTGGTAAATTAATCTTTATTTTCTACCACTAAACTCCTAATATTTCCTACTTCCCTGCTATATTCTACTTTATATGTAGTCTACATTCCTCAGATATGTTAGTATTTCATAATAATTACAGGCATTAGCATAATTTTAACAGGTTGAATTTTCACTAAGTTACTGGACCAATATTTTTAAGTATAATGTGAATTTCTCAATTCATAAGCAAACTCATGTTTATAACTAACAGTGATACCTCATGAACTTATAGGAGTAGAATTTATCCCATTTTCAGCATATTCTTTTGGTTAAATGTGAAATTTTAAGATATTTTTATGGCTTACTTATCCTGAATTTTGAATGTTTGGGATTCAATGTTTCTACTACATAACTTAATTGGTACTTGGCATTCTAATTGAATTTACATAATACATAGTATATATTTACTTATTTAATAGATACATACATCAATAATAACTTGTATTCAAAATTATACCTAGGGTCTAAGTTAGACTAAATTGACTGTCTTTTCTATTCAATACTTTCATATTTTTGACCATAACTTTATTATTAATTGGAATTTTAATGTTATATTTTGAATGGTAGTCGTAAGTACTGGCACAATCAATATTCTAACATCAATTATTGCCAATCTATCAATAATTTGAAATCCAACATAAACCTTAATTCCCTTCCTAATCTAATATATGCATTTCCAGATTTACGAATTCTACTTCTACATTGGCTATAAAGTGACAACTAATGAACCAATCACCCCTAAGGTACTGTCTCTTACTTATACTTACGTTTAATAACTAGACATGCTGAAAATAAGTAAATTATTAAAATTTAATAAATTGATTCATTTAAAATTTATAATTAGCGCCATCTAGTGATAATAGGATGAACTAAGTACTATTTGCTTAGAGAATATAGTGTATCCGACATTGATTTTAAATGTAATTGTTAATTGCCAGCAGATGGCAGTTATAAATAATTTTTATCATATCAAAATGAGATTTATTCAATTAAGAATGATATTTTTTTTAAAGGGGAATTAAAACAATCGAATCTTATTATTCTTTATTTTATGTTTCCAATTTGAAGGTCTTCTTCAAGAAGAATTAGCGTTGCAGACATAAATTTATCATACGGATCTACTCGTGTGAGTAGAGATCCGTTACAAGCCGACCCCAGCTGCTTTAGGAGCTCGGTAGATGGATGATATTGTGCGGTTACAATAATATGTACTTTTTTTTTTTAACTCCGCCTCTCTAACGTCCGTTGCCGGGCGTCTCTGGTTACTAGCAGAGGGTATGTCTAGTGGCGCCCCGCAATAATATATACTATGTTATTTGCATACGAAACCTTTTTAAATCTATTTGTCCGAATACTGCAATTTTCAGTGCCTCAATTTATTTAAACCAGTGAAAATATAACTTCATTATCTTACACACGAAAACTGAATATGTAAAGAGCTATTACTCGCACATACGAAGCGCATGAAATAAATATAGGTAGTATTTTGGATATTTTAAGCAGTTTAAATATCACATAAGAACGAAAATTTTAAACATTCGTTTCTCTGCCGAACGATAGTGGCCTGGAACGCCCTGCCTGTGCACGTATTTCCTCACACATATAATTATTTGTTCTTTAAGCGGGGTGTGAAGAGGCACATCAATAGGTCGTCAAGTTGAGGGCCACTCTCTATAGTATTGTGTGCTGTGAGAGTGGCCCACAATCGCTAGACGTCGTCACGACTTACCACCAGACGGGCGGGGTCAATTTGGCGAAACCTATATAAAAAAAAAGATTCCTAAGTAGCTCTAATAGACCCAAGTTAACCTCACACGCAAGGTTGCACTTGCCGATCGACAGACGCGTCTTTTACAAAAGAAATTTCCTGGTTAGCGGCAATAGGGTCAACCCATAATAACGTGAGACTAACAAAATATGACTGACGAATTGTCGTTACCGCGTATTTATCAGAGCCTCATTCGTTTGTCATCTGGTGCACGATGTGGGTAAGACTTGATGGGCCCCATAGAAATTGATTTGATGCTTGGGTTCTTTAGAACCTACCTCATTACAAACAATCAAATCTTTCCTCTTTATTTACTTCAACGTTATTACGAGTATACTATCGATCCATTTGGAACGTATAATTGGGAACTGTAACAGAATTAAATATCAGCCCAGATTTCTCAGTTTAACTTCGAACAAAATTTCATTAAATATGGTCGGTCGCAACGTTTTTGGGTGATATCTGAACAGATATTATATAAACAAACTTATCAATTTTGTTTTCGTAGAGATCTTTTCTTTGAAACCAAGTTTAGTGTATTAATGTTGCAGTAAGATTACATTTTGGGAATGAGTCTGATAATGAAGAATAATAATATTATAGAAATGATTTTTAACTTTCCCATTTTATAATATTACTAGCGGACGTCCGCGGCATCAGCAGCTTGACAAATTACATACACAAAACCTTCCTCGAGAACAGAGTGATCGAAGAAGGTTTTTGTGTCATCCTTTGGTGACAAACAAAAATGAACCATGGTATCCTAGCCCGGTGGAATACTAAGTTGTAAATTCTATTTTGATTGCCCCCAAAATATAGAGAAATATTAACCAATAAAAAAGTTAAAAAAAAATACTTCCGAATTTAATGGAGTGTCCTACAAACATAGCTACCCAAAACCCCAATTTTAGAAGCCACCCGTATAATTTATAGGGGACATCATAAACCAACTTAAAAACCATCGAATTTATTCCAGACATGGTGATGGTTGCGGCTCCCGTCGAGTATCAAAGTTTTCTCGTTTCCAAAACCCACGTGCGTGATATCCCTAGAGCACTGTCAATATTGACCCTCTAAGATTAAATTTACAGTTAAAATTCTTTCAAATCTAGACAGAAAATGATTTTACACACAGATTAGTTGTTTTTAACGAAGGCTTAGCTCGGGAAGCGCTCAGTGCAAATACCATTGAATCCACCGACACTACTATACGGTTTTAGCTTCTAGTCAACGGCTTTGCCAACAATTGCCGACTTCAATCCATTTTCGAACACAAATCTTGCACCGTTCACGTTGATTTTACTGAAATATCGAAGCGGATCTTGAAATGGGGTAAAATTATTTCGTGTTGTATGTTACAAAGTTACATTTAGTTTACTAGTTAGTATAGGTACGGCACTGGCCGGTGATTGAACAGTATTAAAAAAGTAGTTATAACATTTAAAAATTATTACTGTAGCTGTCATTATTTGTTTATTATTTGTGACGTCGTTTTGAAAACATTGGCGTCATTTTTACAAGTTTTTATTTACTTTCACCTGTCCCGATGTCCGTGTGTAATCAAATCTTGCAAGTTAAATTTAACACATTTCCCGGTTTCCGATTGATCTAACCTTGCCCTTGTATGTAAGTCGCATGACAATGTAATATTTTGGTGATAAAAGCTTGATTTAAAAAAATAATTCTGTATGCCACTCACATTCATTCAACAGTTGCCTGCGAGAGATTAATCAGCCTATCAGCAGACAAAATTTATCTTGTACAAACAAAAACAAAGCGTCAACTCATAAAAAATCGCCTTCAAAATATTTTATTAACACAATTCAAATATAAAAGTACACCCGCCGTATAGCAATTGTATCCTTTTTTATGAATTACCGAATTTAAATAAATTTGACGAATATCGCACGGGGCGAGGACACCGCACGGTGATGAATGGTTTGCATACACTAAAACCAATTTTGCTACCCTCGCGGGTTGCATGATGCTGGTGGAGAGCAAACCCCGACTCTCATACCCGCTGCTACGATCAGGGCGGCATGAGGCGTGCGTACGCGCTTCTATTCCGCCCTGGGCGTCGAGTGCGAAGCGGGTCATTGCGAGCAAGAGCATTGCTCTCCCTGACCCGCTCCGCACTCTCCTTCTTCGAGACGACGTCCTCGCAGAAGGACGCAACTGCGGTAAAACATCTCTCACTGGCAACCATGGAACGTCTGATAGCTGCCAGTGAGAGATCCGATCTGTTGACTGCGACAAGGGCAAGGCACTGCGTGTCCCAAGCTGGACAGACCGTCAGTGTGTGCTGCGCCGTGTCCTTGACGCAGTCGCAGTGTTGGCAAGCGAAACTCACCTCCTTCCTTGCGATCTGGCACAAGTACTTACCGAAGCAACCATGCCCGGTAAGCACCTGCGTCAGTTGGAAGGTTAGGGTTCCATGCTGCCGCCCCTCCCACTCAACATGGATCGGTTGGAGTGCCTCCACGGTGGCAATGCCTGCACGTGGAGCCTCCAACCGGGACGACCACTTCCCTAAAATTTCGAGGTGAGCGGCTTCACACCACCCGCGAATGACCGCGGACGGTGGCCGACAGCCGCTCACCGTCTAGCCTCCAAATCCCATGGGGAGTTCCGGCCAATGCACACGCAACCTCCATCGACACGGTGCGATAGCCACGTATGCCCTTGACCGCCATAACCCTCTGGGGGCGCCAACGACGAGCTCTATTTTGGGCGGTCAAGGTCACTGCCCACAACGGTGCACCGTATAATGCCATTGACCGGATAATCCCCGTGTACAGCTGACGGCAAGAAACACTGGGTCCCCCCAGGCTTGGCAAGAGCCGTCCTAGTGCAGATGCAGCGCTGACGAGCCTCAGCGCTAGCTGGATGAAGTGCTCGTCGAAGTACCACCTCCCTTCTTACAAGAACCCCAAATATTTCATCTGGGGCCAGATCGGTACGAGAACCGAACGTACCTCTAGACTTGCGCCGCTGGGTGGACCGCGACGAGGTCCGTGAAATAAGAGAGCCTCAGTCTTCTCGAGGGCCACCCGCAAGCCCAGCACTATAGGCCTGTAGGCCGAGACCGACTCGAGAGGTCGACCTGGTTTAGAGAGGAGCACCAGCTTCCCACGCTTCCATCACTCAGGGAATTGACCTTGCCTAAAACATGCGTCAAAAAGGTCTCTGAGGTGGCCGTCTAGATTGTCGAGGGTTTTGGCCAGGGCTTTCTTAGGCACGCCGTCAGGCCCTGGGGCAGTATTCTTCTTCCGCATCCGAAGAGTAGCGTCACCCAGTTCCCCATCCGTAACGGGCGGAACTTCCTCGACATCTTCTTTACCCCTGTATCCGGTAGGTGGCACCATAGACTTTGGTGAATGTTCCGCCCGCTCTGGAAACAGACTCTCGACAACTTCATGTAGGAAGCTGGGCTGCAGAGCTTCGGTGAGGGGGAGCCCTCTCGTGCGGAGCTTATCACTCACTGCGCGGTATGGACGACCCAAAGGATTTTATCCTAAAAGGTCTCTGTCCACGTGACACAAAACACGTGCCTACAACGTGCCTCTAAGATGTTGTTACGCCGATTCGTTATTTTCACGTGTCAGCGACAGATCCTTTTTTTTTTTACTCTGCAGCCTTCGGCCGCGGCCAACCTTACGTTCATTGCCGGGCTCCCCAGGTACAGACATTTAGACCTTTCTTTTTTAATTCCGCGGCCAATTTTTTTGTTACTCTAATCATAATATGTAGCGAAAACAAAGTTTCACTACAAATAGTAGTCTACCATTAAATTGGTAAAGTAGTCTGCTCTGCCAGCAGTATATTATACCAAATTAATAATAAGTATACGGTGAGATCACGATTAACCATTAGATAAGAAGATTTTAGTTTATCAGCTGCCCGTGGGTAAATTGGTCAAAAGAAAGGTAATTATCATTCTCTTTTGTTGCAAATCCAGAACATTTATTAAACTAACTAGCTGTTGCCCGCAGCTCCGCTTGCGTGTTACTTTAGATCTACATAACTTTTTTATTTATGAAGCGATTGAAAACCAAAAAACCAAAAAAATTCAAATCGTTTAAACTGTTTCTGAGGTTAGCGTGTTTAAACATTCAGACAAACAGACAAAGGTTCTAAAAACCATTGTTTTGGGTTTTATTGCGTTCATAAAGCAGGCAAATACAACAGTTTCTCTATTATATCTTCTATTATATTCTCTATTATACCATAAAATTCATCTTAAGGTACAAAAATATTAAATATTATTTATTATCTTCGTCGTGTGTGATAGTCCATTGAATTGTATGGCGAGCGATATTGTATCTTAAGTTAAAATATTATAGTATCTTAGCCGTGTGAACTCCACTGCGGGTGACGTAACCTGTTCTGAAGAGCTCTTCAATCTGATCCCACCCTCTTCCTTCCGATCCCGAACAACGCGTGTCGGGCAGAGATGCCACTCCCACATAGTGGATAGCATGTTCGCGAGAACCGAGCGTTTTAATTAAACGTTCGTTTCTCTGCCGAACGATAGTGGCCTGGAACGCCCTGCCTGTGCACGTGTTTCCTCCCACATATAACCCTGGGTTCTTTAAGCGAAGCGTGAAGAGGCACATCAGTAGGTTGTCAAGTTGAGGGCCACTCTCTATAGTATTGTGTGCTTTGAGAGTGACCCACAATCGCTAGACGTCGTCACGACTTACCACCAGGCGGGCGGCGTCAATTTGGCGAACCCAATATAAAAAAAAACTTACGACAAACTTATTATTTGCGGTTGGTAGGCATCGAACCGCAAAATTAAGTTTGTTTTTTATTGTATATACTTTTCCGGGATAAAAAGTACCCAGTGTGGTGCCCAGGATAATAAAGAATATTCATACCAAGTTTCATCGTAATCGAACCGGTAGTTTTTGCGTGATGCCTGAACAAACAGACAGACAGACAGGCAAAAATTTTTTTAATCACATTTTTGGTTTTGGTGTCGGTCTAGTAACCCCCTGCCATTTATTTTTTTATATTTTCAATGTACAGAATTTTTACTTCTACCTAAAATTAAATTCACTTATAACAAAAAAAGAAATAAAAATAAAGCTAAAACGCCTGTCCAATACTACCTAAACCTACTTCACTTAAAAATAAATGTTACCTCTAATTACCTATTAATAAAAGTACCTACGCTTTATAGGTACCTACTTAACATAAAAAAAACTGAACATCAATTAGCAAAACCTACCTATTGGTATCTAAAAATCTATGCGTACCTACTACTACCTACCCTGAAAAGAAATAAAATTTAAACTATTAATAATTTGAACGAATATTTAAACACTACCAAAATAACTATGATGCTTGTTTTATTAAATAAGTAATAATATTAACTGTTTTGAATTAGGGATAAGTGAGAGTGTTATAAACGTAAGAGTAGACAAATATAATCAGAAAGCTCCGAACTGCTAAGCTATCGGGAGTTACACGTGTTATTGTGAGTCAACCATAAAAGATAGCCATATGCTGTAATGGGATATTTTTTATATAATTTTAAGGGGAACATTTCCGTAGTACATGATTTCTGTGTAGCTTTAACCATTACGGCTGCACACGCGACGGCAGCTTAAAAAATGGAGTAACTTCTCCCGTTTTCCCAACTTTTCCCTTCACTGCTCTGCTCCTATTGATTGTAGCGTGATGAAAAGTATACTATAACCTGCCCAGGAGTATGAAGAATAATTGTACCAAGTTTCGTTAAAATCCGTCGAGTAGTTTTTGTTTCTATAACGAACATACAGACAGACAGACAGACAAAAAATTTACTGAGTGCATTTTTGGCATCAGTATCGATCACTAATCACCCCCTGGCAGTTATTTTGAAAATATATTTCATGTACAGAATTTACCTCTCTACAGATTTATTATAAGTATAGATTATCCTCATAAAAGTTAATTGAAAGTAGAATGTTTCTTTTCTATTAGATGCGTTTGTCTCATGAGCTGTACAATTTTATAACATTTTATTTTGTGTGCCAGTGCAAATACATGGCACTCGAAAACAGTCCTAAAACTGAACACGAAACACATTCTGGTAATTTTATTTCACATTTTCAAGAAATTAAGAAAAATGTCGTCTCCCATACAGTCCGAAGGGTTTTAAATAATAAAACACCAACGAAATAAAGGTATATAAACTATTCAAAACCATTTCCCTTACAGTTTGTCGCCTCTACGGACGATAAAAGGCTCTATTCGTCGTGTATATTAGGCACAAGTTCCCATGGGAACGATTTGCATTCCGCAATCAGGTGAGCAACAAGGGTATAAGATTCACACATCTCTACAATTTCGAGCTAGTTGTTGACAGATTGTGTACACGGTCGTGGAATGTTGTTTTATAACTGCGATATAGCTGTAAGGAAAAATTTATGTACAGTTGTGTAACTGTACATAAATTTTACGAGATGTCCTCAGGGAAACTATCTCTATACTACGTATATATAGAGCGTTGATAACCGGTCTGAACTAGTAACAACCACTCTGCACGTCAAAACAGTCAAACAGTCGAGAATGATGTAACGTCATTATAGCTTTCCTAGTTTAAATGTAATGTAGCAAAAAAAATAACTAATTATTGTTTGTAGTGATTGTTCTGAGATCTCGTTTTTGACGTGTTTTAACGAAATGTGGCACCTCTAGTGGTATGCAAACATAAATTGGGCAACCTATATCAGAGCCGCGTAGTATTCGCCACGAAGAAAACGGGTGACATTCGCCCTCTATATAATATAGAAACTCAATGGATACATTTGACTAACATTTGTTTTGAAAAGAGATGTCGGCAAGAATAAAGCATGAGTGTTTATACTGAAGATTGAAGCTATGTGGAATTATTATAGCACAAAAGCTGTGTTTAGTTTGAGATTAGCTGTCGTTGTGTCGTAAAACAACGTGTGGCTTTTTAAAAACTAGGTAATTTTATTTGTAAAAGGTTTGGTTAATAAAATAAAATGTTTTTTTTAATGTACTATTTACCTAATCATATGATTAATCACGGATGCTTCCAATAAAAGGTTAATGAACTGTAAATCTTTATGTGAAACCAATTAAGTGTTTTGAAATGAACGCACTGGGATCTCAAATAAGTAACTAATCCTTTGCAGATCTACTGATTGAAGTAAGTTCATGCATAAATAATACGATTTTAGTTAGTTAACATGAGAAAATCCGACGAATCATCATCATCATCATTTCGCGCCCACTGCAGGACATAGGCCTCTCCGACGAATATGAACAGCTAAATTATAGACTTATTAACCAACTTCAAAAAAATGTGGAGGTTCTCAATTCAACTGTATTTTTTATGTTCTTGTATTCATCATCTGCCTGCTCCCAATTATTTGGGGCCTGCGCAACATGTTTTCATTTTCCATACATCCCTGTCACACGTCATTTCCTCAGTCACTCCTTTCGTAGTCATATCCTCTTTCACGCATGCCATTAAAATTCCAAAAAAAAGGCATTCCAGAAAAAAATATGGATATTCTACCTACGTTTCTTGCTGGTATCTTCTCAGGAGAACCAACTTACCGAACCAGCGAAAGAATCATTTTCAAATGGTTATTTATGTACTTAATTTTGTTTCTGAGATATAAAGAAATCGCAGTAAGGAACCTTAAACTTGGCACGACTTTGTCTAGATTTTATTACTTTTTAGAGATAAACAAGCATGGAGCCATTGAGACTTGGCTAGTTTTTTACAGAATGTTTTTGGTGGGATTTCACTTCTTTTTGTAGAAACGTGAGCATATTGATTTATTTTGCTTTCCATGCATTCGCTCTCTCCCACGGGCTGACCCAGATGGTACGGGGGATCACCCGGATACCTGACAGGTCAGACCACACGCCCGCCTTGCTGGATCTACTGCTGATGAGTCGCCCAGCCGAGTACAGTGTGTCGGTACGCGCCCCACTGGGCACATCCAACCACTGTGTGGTGCACGCCAGCTTCCAAGTGCCACCGCCTGCTCGTGCTGAACAAATGACTCGACGACTATGGCACTACTCGTCGGCAGACTGGGACGGTCTCCGCGATTACTTTGCGTCCGTCCCGTGGAGCCAGCGCTGCTTTGTAGGGAAGGCGCCTTCGGATAGCGCTGCTGCCATTGCTGGCGAGATCAGTCTAGGGATAGAATATTATATCCCTTTCACTAATGTCGCCAGCATCCGCAAAGCTCGCCCCTGGTTCGGGCGTGAATGTGCCGAGGCTGTCCAGAAAAAACAGTCGGCATATCGCGCCTGGGTCAGGGCTCGGGCGGCACGTGACCCGAACGTGAACCGCCTCAAAGCAGCGTACAATCGGGCCACTAGGTTCAGCAAGAGGGCCTTCAAGAGAGCGGATGCCCAGCGCGTCGCGCGGCTTGGTCAGGAGCTCACATCCCATCCCACGGGCAGCCGTGGATACTCGCAACTGGCCAAAGCCGTACAGTCAAATTTTTGTCAACCCTCGCTGCCACCACTGCGTTTTCCTGATGGATCACTGGCTCACAAAGCCCAAGAGAAGGCGGACATGCTCGCAGACCTCTTTGCGGCTAATTCCCGGGTCGATGACCGTGGCCTGCAGCCCCCCGCCATCGCCAACTGTGGCCACACTATGCCTGATATTGTTATCAGGCAATGTGATGTACGGGCAGTGCTGCGGTCACTTGACACGCGGAAAGCCAGTGGCCCTGACGGCATTCCGGCGGTGGTGCTACGAAAATGTGCTGCTGAGTTGTCTCCAGTATTAAAACGTCTGTACCGCCTGTCATACTCTACAGGCCTCGTGCCGGAGGCCTGGAAGGAGGCGAACGTACAACCGATCCCCAAGAAAGGGGATCGATCCGATCCAGGCAACTATCGACCCATAGCTGTCACCTCAGTCATTTGCAAGGTGCTCGAGCTTCTTATTAATAAGCAGCTCATGCGATACCTGGAGGATCACTCGCTAATCAATGATCGGCAATATGGCTTCAGGCCAAAACGATCAACGGGTGACCTCCTGGCATTCGTCACGCATGTATGGGGTGAGGCTATGGAAAAGTTCGGCGAGTCCTTGGCTATTAGCCTGGACATCGCCAAAGCTTTCGATGGGGTCTGGCATGCTTCGCTCCTTTCCAAGCTTCCGGCATATGGTCTACCTCCTCAACTGTGCAGCTGGATTGCCAGTTTTTTAAACGAGCGCCGAGTGCGGGTCCTCTGCGATGGCCAGGCTTCTCGCTTTTTGCAAGTGAATGCCGGGGTACCGCAGGGGTCCGTACTGTCACTAACTCTCTTTCTTCTGCATATCAATGATATGCTTTCCCTCGGGAACATTCATTGCTATGCAGATGACAGTACATTGCACGGGAGTTACTCGGTTCGTCCGACGGCGGGGCGATCTGTGATAGAGGAGGAGGGACGACATCTCGTGGGTGATCTCGACCGAAATCTCGACAGTATCTCCCAATGGGGTGCCGAGAACTTGGTCGAGTTCAATGCCCACAAAACACAGGCGTGTGCATTTACAGCGAAAAAATCCCCTTTCCTTCCCCTACCCACTCTTCAGAATGCAATATTACCAATGAAGGACAATCTAGACATCCTTGGCATAGACGTTCGTCGAGAGCTCAATAACACAAAATACATTGAGAGATGTATTGGGCTAGCTTCGCGGAAACTAGGAATACTGAACAAGGTAAAGCGATTCTTTACACCGCACCAGAGGTGTCTGCTGTACAAAACGCAGATTAGACCCTGCGTTGAATACTGCTCTCACCTCTGGGACGGCTCCGCGAAGTATTTGCTGGACGCACTCGACGCTATGCAGCGACGCGCTGTTCGCATTATAGACTGTCCGGAGGTAACGGGAAGCATTGAGCCGCTAGCCTAGCGCCGAACAATTGCTTCCTTGGCCGCGTTCTACCGTATTTACCACGGTGAGTGTTCTGAAGAGCTCTTCAACCTGATCCCACCCTCTCCCTTCCGATCCCGAACAACGCGTGCCGGGCAGAGATGTCACCCTCATACCGTGGAAACCGTCTTCGCGAGAACCGAGCGTTTTAAACGATCGTTTCTCTGCCGAACGATGGTGGCTTGGAACGCCCTGCCTGCGCACGTGTTTCCTCCAACATATAACCCTGGGCTCTTTAAGCGAAGCGTGAAGAGGCACATTACAGGGTCGTCAAGTTGAGGGCCACTCTCTATAGTATTCCTGTGTACTGTGAGAGTCGCCCTCAATTGCCAGACGTCGCCTCAGCTTACCATCAGGCGAGTGGCGTCAATTTGTCGACCTAAATATAAAAATAAAAAATTATTAGATTTTCTTATATGACAGTTTTTTTCTTTTTAATAGTAGTTTTTTTATTATTACAAATCTTTCTTTTCTTTTTTTCCGGTTCTGATTCTTGTACAATAGCAACAGTTTTTCGTATTGCCCATTCGCGTTCATTATTTATTCTTTTAGACGGTTTAGACGGTTTAATTTCTGAAAGATCGGCGCGGGTGGCTATCCCGCCGTCCTCAGGCCCCGATTATGGAGGTCGATGGTCCTGTGCGTAGATGAGTCTGTGGCGCCCTGGCCGCTGACTGCGAAACTCAGCGGGGAGGGTACGCTCCCTCTCCCTCTCGGCCGCCTCCTTCGCGAGCATGACTTGCTCGCAGAAGGACACGGCTGCGTTCCACCTACTCGCACTGGAGACCATGGCTTGGAGCATGGTTTCCAGCGAGAGGATATCCACGCCCAGACCCACTACGAGGTCACGGCGCTGACTCGCCCACGCTGAGCACTCCACCAATATGTGGAGTCGTCGTCGGTGTCGTCGTCGGAAACCTCGCAGTGTTGACACCGGGGTGTGACCTCACGATGGATGCGAAACAGATAGCTACCGAAACATCCATGCCCCATCCATGGCCGCCTCATACCCTTTGCTAATAACCAGAGACGCCCGGCAACGGACGTTAGAGCGGTCGCGGCCTCGGGCCGCGGAATTAAAAAAAAAAAGTCATGGACCCAATATTCCAACTTGCATATCTCAGTCTTACTTCTCTTTCCCTATGGGCTTACGTCTTACGTCGCATCCACCCCCGATGCGACAACCCTTGTCCACTTTCCACAGATACCGGGTGCTGTCCCTGCGCGTCGCCTGTGGGCTACGCCCTAACTCTAAACCTCTTTCTATTATTGCCTATCATGTTGCAAAAGGTTTTGGTCAACCCTCCTTGGAAATGTTATTGTAGGCGGTTTGCCCTCCGCCTGTTGGGTACCTACTATCTACCAGTGCCGGTTGTTATGCACCAGGCAATCTCCTCAACCCAGGGGTGTCGTAGAAGGTGACTTCTACGACACCCCTGGGTTGAGTTAGGGTTGGCACATTCTATGTTTTTCCTTCGCTCCCAGGCCAGCACACAGTCCAGAAAAACATAGAATGGAAGTTAATAAAATACAAGAATACAAGTATAATAAAAAAAATACAAGATATTAATAATAAAATAACATAGCATCCAAATAAGTTAATAAAACTTGCGAAAATCTAAGAAAAAAATATAGCTTTTTGCACATATTGTGTTAATAAAATTATTAAGGCTGGTGGATATGTGAACAATACCATAGCGCGTTTTACTTTTCATACTAGTGCCATCTATTGATATCAGAATGAAACTAACAGCCTCTTACTGGACTGAATCTAGTTTTGCACACTCTGTCTTTAACCAAATAAATTACTGGTGTTTTTAATAATAGTAAATCAATACTATAATATTATATAAAATTGTAAGTGGTCGATGTCTGTACATCGAAGATATAATAGAGAAACTGTTGTAGGGGGCTTTGTGAACGCAATAGTACCCAAAACAATGGTTTTTAGATTTTTTGTCTGTTTGTCTGTGTATCTGTTTGTCTGTTTGTCTCAATGTTTAAACACGCTAATCTCAGAAACGGCTTAACCGATTTGAATGAGGTTTTTAGTCATGCGTTGTGGTTTATTCAACTTAACATTTAAGGTTTGTTTTATTTCTCATCGGTTCATAAATAAAAAAGTTATGCAGATCTAAAGTACCACGCAGGCGGAGCTGCGGGCAACAGCTATACATAATAAATCAGTAACTGGTGATCAAGAAAACTATAACACGCAGGTGGAGCTGCAGGCAACAGCTAGTTCATAATAATTCTAATACACATGTGTGTCTAGTACCAGTTCCCCACGCCAACCCGCTCGAAACACGTTTTCGCATTCCCATACATTTCACACCAGCGCCCCTAGCGGTAACATCAGGGAACTGTGTGAAATGTATGGAGGAATACGAAAACCCACCTCGAGCATATTAACATAAGGAACTGGTACTAGACACACAGATCAAAAACAACATTTTTTTTACATCTCATTTTGTTGTTGTATTTGTTTTATAACAACAAAATTAGACGTAAAAAGTTACATTTTGAAACCATTGCTTTTTTCAATCCGCGGCCCGAGGCTGCGGCCGCACCTACGTCCATTGCCGAGTGCCTCCGGTTAGCACTGAGAGAATTTCCAGTGGCGCCCGGCGGACCTAGGCCACCGGCGTGGCCGCTGCGTGGTGATCGGGACCCCGCATCTTTGGGGTCGGGTATTATCCCGCGTCGGTGACTAAAGGCAGCCCTTCTAGCATGCTTCTGTAAGGACGGTGGGTTGCTAATCCATCGTCCTCAGACCCCGATCATGGAGGTCGATGGTCCTGGGCGTAGTCACGTCTGCGGCGACCTCGCCGCAGACGTGACCTCAACGACCTGTGCAATATAAAGCAAAGTTTCGTCACCATCAGCGCAACGACCGCTCCACCGAAGCCACTACCACAGAAGGTACCGGATGTGGCTACTGATGGTTTCGTGACAGTGCAAAGGAAGCGCCGATCACGAACCAAAGTGAACCGTTGCGGCACCGATGCAGCGCAGTCCAGCCCAGCGCTGCAGGCCGCAATACCGAGTACACCCGTGTATGTCTCCCGCCTACACTACACCACTAAGGCGGATGACATCGGGCAGTACGTGCGCAAGAAGGCCAACTTCACGCCGAGAGTGCAGCTGTTGGAGGCGAGCCGTAACGTCAGTTTCCTGTCGTTCGTGGTGCGAGTGCCCAACACTAGACTGAGCCTCGTCATGGAGGAAACCTTCTAGCCACAGGGCGTGGTGTTCCGTCGCTTCCGTGGATCGCTACCACTGGTACGCAAAAAGACCGAAGTGCGATAGTGAAGTGTGTACTAACAATAGTCTTAAGATTCTATTACTAATATACATTTTGTAATATCTATATGTATTCTTAGTTTTAAGGTATTTATCTATGGGCCGTAGAATAAGTTTATACCAACTGTAACTATTCTATTTGTTGCCTGAAATAAATAAATAAATAAAAAATAAAAAAATAGCGGCGTTGTTTGCCGTCAGTCTCGCCGTCCATACGGCCATAAGCCACAGCTCATATTGAGCGTCGTTTATGTTGTTCGGCGAGATGTATGCGGCCACGACTGTCACCCCTTCATACTCCGCCGCAACGCAGCCTCGGCCATTTGCAATAAACGCAAGGCACGAGGTGTAAGCGCGACGCACTCCGCGACGGGGCACTGGACGACTGCCGTTCCGTGACCGGTGGGGCTGAATGAGATCTCTCCAGCCTTCATGCCTGGTCATGCGGGCGGCCGCCCGCCTCCACGACGGTGGAGATGATCGATTGTGGTCTTGGTACTTCAGTTCATTTCATCATTCAGGACATTTCCTCTGAAACTTAACTGATGAATCGGATGTTATACGCAAATGCATCAATGGGTGCAATGGAAAAATTCTATAAAATAAATTCTATACATGTAGACAAAGTCAGTAGTAAAGATTACGTCTTTCGACAAATGATTGCAAAACTAGTATTATATCTGCGGTAACTATAATTGTGTACAATATTATTGAGCGGAGCGAAGCGAAGCTCAATCTTAGACGACAAGAGTTAATCGTTTGTGTGCCAACTCCTCCGAAACGGCTCGACCGATTTTGACCAAATTTGGCATGCTGGTCGACATCATACCCGGGAGTGCATATCTCTGAAATCATGAAAATAGAGCATAAAAAAAAATAAGAAAATTTCCTCCGCTCAACATTTGCAATTAGTAGCATGCATTGCATACCTAGTTTATATATTAATGACTTATACATTATACCTACTACCCCCATAAAAATACGATTCGCTTACTAGACCATAATTTACGTCAGTTAAATGGACAAAAGAAGTGTGTTGTATCTTAAAGCTTGCCAAGTATAAGTTGGCGCATGGGAAAAAAAATTGTATGTACCTACCTAGTTATTATGTATGACCGAGCCTGGGTCCAAGCGTCTCTTCCAGTTCGCTTGGGCGGACTAGGTATTCGTAGAGTCACAGATGTCAGTCTGCCAGCATTTCTGTCGTCGGTCCATAGCACCGAAGAATTAGTCTGGAAAATTTTGTCAAATACACAGATTGATTCCGAGGTGCGATGCAAGACCGATGCCATAAATGCTTGGAGGATATCTTGCCCCGACACAGACCTGCCCTCAAGCCTAGGCTCACAGCGACTGTGGGAGTCGCCGCTCTGTAAATTGTGCACTGTGTGCAACTGTAAATATTTCAGTGCGTGCACGTCTACTAGCTGTTGGAGAATGGGACGTTCGGTTATGGATTCAGGCGCTCCCATCGCCCAACATCGGTACAATGTTGGACGACACAACCTTCCGCATTGCCACTTGCCTTCGGCTGGATACACCTTGTGTATATCCGCATCATTGCACCAGTGGAGTAGCCGTGGATAATCTGGGACACCATGGCCTTTCTTGTAGCAGAAGCTCATTCCACCGTAGGTCTTCCGGCCGTACGTGAACCAAATGGGTTAGCACGAAGCGATGAAAAAAGACCGGACGGTATGTCGTTGCTACCGTGGAAGATGGGAAGGCCTTTGGTGTGGGACGCTACATGCGTTGACACCTTAGCACCTTCACACCTTCCAAGCACATCCGGATGTGCCGGCGCTGCCGCTGCATCGGCTGAAGGCCTTAAACGGCGTAAATATGCTAACCAAGCAGGTGATTATATATTTGAGCCGTTTGGGGTTGAGACACTGGGGTCATGGGGTCCGAGTGCTCGTCGCCTTTATAGAGACATTGCTAAACGCTTGTCAGCACCAGAAGGCTGGCTATTTTCTAGCTGAAAGAATAAGTATCGCCATCCAACGTGGCAACACAGCCAGCATTCTGGGAACCTTTCGAGTCGGCAATGACGCGGAGGATTTTTAAACGATATTTTGTAATGTAAATATTTTTAGTAAATAATTATGTATACGTAGGTCACACTATAAGTTTTGCGTAACTTAAAAAAACAACATGTTAAAACCAAAATATTATGTTTATTGCTTTTCAAAATACTCTCCTTTACATTTTAAACATTTTTTCATGCGATCGAACCAGTTTTTAAAACAGGAGGACCACAGATCTGAAGGCTTGTTTTCTACGTGCTGATTGAACGCTATCACTGCCTCTTCGGAGTTGGTAAAAGTGAAACCTCTCATCAAATCTTTGATTTTGGGGAAATTACAGAAATCACAGGGTGCTAGGTCGCGGCTATGCGCAGGATGGGTGACGAGTTGTACTTTTTCGGAAGCTAAAAATGACTTTGTTTTGTTGGCCGTGTGTGAAGAAGCGTTTCATGATGTAGGAGAACGCGGCTTTTGGGTCGTCTTTCGCGAACTTTTTCTAACACCCTGGTTAAACAAATGGTAGAATACCACTCGGCGTTAACAGTCTTTTGATCTTCAAGTGGAATTGTACAGATGAGATGCGTAGCTGAGAAAAAAAACGCGATCAATTTTTTTACCAATGTTTCTCGCCTGCCTCACTTTTGTTGGCTTGTTCTCATTTTCAAACACCCATTCACAAGATTGCTGTTTTATTTCGGGTTCAAAACAATAAATCCACGTTTCGTCTCCTGTGACAATGTCATAAACAGCATTAGAATGTCCGTGGTCGTACTTCAGTAGCATCTGTGAGCACCATTCCACGCGAGCCCGCTTCAGCTCCGCTGTCAGTTCATGAGGGATCCAACGACAACAAAGTTTCCGAACTTTCAATTCTTCGTGTAAAATTTTCTGGATTTGACTCATACCAATCCCCAATAGTCCTCGAATTGTCTCATAGGTGATCCGCGGGTTTTCTTCAATTAACCGCTTAACAGTAGCCACATTATTTTCGTTGATGGCAGTTGAAGGCCGCCCTTCACGAAATTCGTCATGTAAAGAAACTCGACATCTCTCAAATTCAGCAAACCATCGCCTCATGGTGCTCAAACAAGGTGCTTCTCTACCAAAAGCATTTTGAAGACGAGCGGCACAGTTTTGCGGAGAGAGAGAACTTTTAAAATCATAAAAAATCATCGCTCTAAAATCTTTTCGACTTAATTCCATTTTCGTTGCATACGTAGAACTTTGATGTGTGATAAAAAACAATTGACAAATGATTTCCCGCCAATTGTTTTTCTTTATTTCTAAGAAGGTTGCAACGTTTAAAAAAATATAACATTTGAAATTCAAATAGTTCCGATTAGCTAGAAGTGCAAAACTTTTAGTGTGCCCCATGTATTGTAATTCTTATTGTAAATAAATACACTCTTACTTACGCTATTGTTCTGAAATCTCGGTTTTAACGTTTTTCAATGCAATGTGGCGCCCATAGATATAGAATGTACAAAGATACACAAAGACATTTCAGAGGCGATCCCAAAAACGAAATGCAAATGTGTGGGTGTAATAAATAGTGTTGTGTACACTATGGAATACGCAAAATATCGCAAAAAAAAAATGGAGTGTTATTTCTAAGTAATACAATAGAATCTCACTAATCCGTTATACTTTTCGCTTACCTCGCACTTGCATTAGTTAAAAAAAAACCGACTAAGTTCGTGGGTCACGCAAAGAATAGGGTTCCTTAGTCATGTTATTAGCCTATAACTCCTGAATTAACAAAGTTATCTGATCTGTTATAGTTTTTCTTGAACGTTTAATAGGCTTGTGTCCACTAAGAATAAATCGGATTGGTGTATGTTTCTTATGACTATTTCCAATGAATAGACAAAAAAAAGTAAAATAAATTAGTAGACAGAATAAAGATTACTATTATTTTTAGAAAATAAGTTTGGAAAAATTAGGCATTCAGTCACGTGACATCAAACACCAATCAGAAAATATGACGTCACAGGTTGCGCTCTCACACCATAGAGTAAGTATGTATGAAGAGCTGACTTCTTGTTCAAGTTGTGTCTGTGATTTTGTGTAATTTAATTGTTCGTACGTTTTTATTAATTTACGAATTTTTGTTAATTTTAAAGTTAAATTATTATAAATCTAACTAAAGCAGATTGAACAAAACGCAGTTTTGGCGCATTATTTCGATGTACATTTCGAGACAACCCTTGAATTAAAATATTGCTAGGCACCTATATCAAAGTTAAAGGGCTAACCAACACAATTTATTTTTACTTTTTGGAGGTTTTTAAATTATTTTATTCTTTTTTCAATAGCTTTTTAATCGTCGTGGGTTTTTTCAAAATTTTTAATTTTGAGTTTTATTTAAAACTTCTTAAAGAGCATAGATATGTAGCGCCTTCTAGTAAGTTGCTGTCGTTACACCTATTTAAGAACCCTCACTAATCAACAACAAATCCATTCCTATAAAAAGCCGCATCAAAATTGATTTTCATCACAAATAATGTTAGCTGTAGCGCCCCCTGATGTGTTGTCACCGTAACATCTATCTAGAAACCTGTACCAATCTAACTCAATAAACCCATAACTGAAAACTGGATCAAAATTGGACTACTAGTTTTTGAGAAAATTGGCAACATTGCTTTTCACAAATAATGTTCGCTGCAGGTCCTCCTGGTGAGTTGTCATCGTAACATTTATCTAAGAACATGCACCAATCAAACCTGAACCCATAACTAAAAACTGCATCAAAATCCGACCAGTAGTTTTGGAGAAAAATGGCAACATGTATTTGCACAAATATCCTCTCACCCCAAACCCATGTACCATCTCCGTTCCGTCGTAGGTAAAAAGCTATGCGTGTCCAGTCTATAGTGTATAATCCTTACAAGTGACATGTTCTTGGAATACGTTGAAGGAAACGCGTAAGCGCCATGATATTCACGGCGCTTTTGACCTTTTGGTTGTGAAAAAACTATAAATAATAAGCTATCTTGCGCTTGAATATTTATATTACGATTAGACGACTAATTTATGGCTTAATCGCTGCAGCGAACTTCGTTCGGTTTTTGTTCAGGATAGCTTCGTCAAACACATTTTGATTTGTTTCGCAACGTGTGACATCACCCAAGGCGCCATGACAGATTGGAGCGTTTTCATTACCAATTGAAATACATTTTTTAGATCGAAAAATAAACTATGTAAATGATTGTTTTAAATCAAAATAATATATTTTTGTGACTATATAGATTCAAAACTACAGAGATAATCAATTTTTGAAATTTGGGACACAAGCCTATTACATAAATTCATGATTTTTAAGATTTTTTGAGCCAGCCGTTTAGCTTTTAGCTTAAACTTTGCTTAAGGAAGCTTTGTTTTGACGAAAATATGGGCTTTAAAGTTGAATGTCTCGAAAACGGATTCTTAAACCAAAAATTTGTCTGTGCAACTTCTAAATATTTTTAAAACAGCGTATATTTATATACGATGGGGTTGACGGTAGAAAAAAAATCATTTTCACTTTGTGTAGGGAAGGCAACTCAAAAAAAAAATCATTATTTTATTGTAGTCCTTGGTCACCGTTATAAATACACATATTTATTCAAAGTTTAATTTTTCTAGCTTTAACCGTTTAGGAGGAAAGCCGAGAATGAAACAGACGGACGAACGGTCATGACAAAACTATGTTTCTTTAAGTTAGTTCAGCATTTAGGATATTATTGACATTCATAATCATGAAACAGTTCAGCTTATATAGCAGATTTCCACGGCACCAACCATTTCTTCATCCCATTTCCCACTGAAAGTATTCCAGTTCCATTTTTGATTGACTCCTGGACAATGTTGTTTGACTAATCTACACATTAGAGAAAGAATGACAACATGATTTAATGCTAAAATAATAAGTCTTAACGACTTTAGACTTAACACATTAAGACAATTTTATTTAAAATAAAATAATATTATTTTGTCTACATAATGCAACATAAAAAAATAAGTTTATTCCACGTTATTTATAAGTGTACATAGGTCAATTTTTTATTTTATTTATTTTTTAGGTTTTATATTTTCTTCCTTTGTAACCTGCGTAAGTCTTTTGTTTGTGGAATAATAAATCTTTTCTTTCACATTACACTAAAAAATGAATAAAAAAATTATGTCAAAAAGTCTGAAAACCAATCACTGGGTTATATCAGTTAGTATACATTATTAGTCATGCAATTTTGTAGAATGATACAAATGAATGAAAAGACCCTTTTTTAATATAATTTGAAGCTCGTGGTGAGTCCGTACCATCAGGTGTACTTTCGTTGGGCGGAGAAATAATATGCCATAAATTCAGGCGCTTTTGCGCTACTAACCCACCACGGCTAGGCTAGGCTTGAAATATTAAAATATGTCATAACTATTTACTCCTCAGTGTAGAGTATCGTAATTTTATTGATTAATTTTATATCAATAAACTTAAAATGCTCTTTATCGTATTTGCGAGTAACAGTTACTTTATGTTTAAGAATCATTACATTTACACAAATTTGTTTAACAGCAGACGCCCGCGGCTTCGCCTGCTTGACAAATTATATACCTTCCTCAGAACCACTCTATGCATTGGTGAAAACCGCATCAAAATCCGTTGTGTAGTTTTAAAGATCTATGCTTACATAGGGAGGGACGGACAGACTTTGTTTTATACTATGTTATGATTTTATGAAATCCAAATAAAAATTTGTCTAATCTAATCTAAAATAATAATTCCGAAAAACAGGCGGGAACGTATAACATTATACTTCATTTTGCCATGGTTTATCGATACATCGATAATCGTGACGTCATCAGGTGGTCAAGCCCTATCGTAAAAAGACTTTCTTCTATTTTACATTATTTAAGATTATTTTTTCATTGTGAATAGGAAATATTACTGCACACAAGGGTAGTCAATGTACTATGATTAGAACTTTTTAATTATTTCATAAACACAAGACACAAACAAATATCTGTTATTTAAGATAGAATAAATCTGGAAAATTTTGTATTTACCTGTGAAACGTATAATTATTTGGATTGTCGGCTTTAGTCACATTACAATTACTTAAACAACAAGACACCATGGCTCTTAAATACAGTTTTATTGTAAACAACACAAGGAGTCGCTTATATTTTAGAAATCTAATATTCGCCAGTTTACAAGATAAATGATCTTTTTGTTATTTGGAAAACTACGGAAAATTTTTGGCACTGACACTGACACACAGATAAAAGTACGTCATCGTCTATCTTTATTACTCATAGGCAATGATCGAATGATGATGACTTCTCCGGACTTCTCTTTCCCACGCTCTGTTGGTCTAATAAGGGAGCGAAGCGAGCGCCATCCCAAGTCTCTGGTGGTGCCCCATTGGAACGCCAACTTATACTTGACAACATGTAACGTCAGATGTTGACTTGATAGAATTAACAAAATAACGTTTGACAGGAGGCAAATCATTGCTCTAAATTAGTATAAGCCGCGCACGATGTGAGTGAGATAGAACCTTGGCACAGTAACCGCTCCGTGACGTCATCAATCGCTGAAAAGTACAGATAACAAAACCGTATTGTAGATATCTATCTATCTACATCACTATGACGTCACTAACATGGCTGCCAATCCCATTGTCATCGTTCGCGGCTTATACAGTTTTTTTTTATTCCGGCCGCTTTAACGTTCCTTGCCGGGCGTCTCTGGGTACAAGCAGAACGTATTTCCACGGCTTATAAGAGTACTCTTTAGTTTCTTACTATCCAGTGAATAGAATATAGAATTGAAATGTTGTTTCTTTCTGACAATTGAAAATGTTTGACAGAAAAATGGATTAATAAGCGAATGATTTATCAATAAGGATGTAATTTAAAAGTTTAAATTAAATGGCCACTATTGTTTTAATGCTACAAATATTGTCATATTTTTATGTCCTTGTATTAACAGAGGTATAAGAGTAAATTATTTTTTGTCCCGGAAATATTGTGTTCCTTTGCGAATTAAGAAACAAAAAAATATTTCAACTACTCTCCTTAAATTTAACATACGTTCATACGTTACGCAATTTATTATTATAGAACTGTAGATAATTTTTGACTAAGTTACCTAAATACATTTCATTATTGTCTGTTATAGAGTTTGAGCAAGCGTTAAGCGCAAACGTAATCCAATAATCATAGTATTCCAAGCAAAAGCTTTGCATATTACGATCTCACAAACGATAATACGAGTATATTCAAAGCAAATATTATTTGTATGGTAAGCTGATTATAAGATTTCATATTTGGTTCCGAAACGCTACAGTGTCAAACTATTGCCTATTATGTGACATTACTTGAGGACGCTCTGACAAACATAAAATCTGGGAAAAAGAAGTTATTTGTCACTAAACAATAGTCGTTTATGAAACTGTTGCATAAAAAGAGATATTAGACTACTAGTAGGTTTTAAAGAATCGCGTCTCGGCGAGATTCTTTATATTATAGTATCGTACGAGTGTTCTAATACCTACCTATTTATGTGCAGTTGCAAACACTACTTTATTTAATCTCATTAGTTTAGGTACTCGTATTTTGAGAAACACAAATTTAGGAAGTTATTGGCAAACATAACAAGGCGGTATCATCGTTAGCCTGTTATTGCCAGTAGACTGTACTATCATTATCTTCCTGCCCTTATCCCAATTATTTGGGGTCGGCGCAACAAGTCTTTCTCCTCCACACATCCCTGTTAGACGTCATCTCTTCAGTCACTCCTCTCCTTGTCATATCCTCTCATCTCTCATACATTCCATCCATATTTTCTTCGGCCTACCTCTACTTCTTAAACCCTCTACAGTCATACTTTGCACCTTTCTAACTACATAAAATAACTTTAAATTTTTCAATTTAAATAAATCTAACTACTTTGCAATCTTCCGCCACATGCAAATTACCCAACTCTCGTATTTATTCATGCACAGAACCGCCCTCCAAATCAACTTAAAATTAGGCCGAAAGAATAGAGAAATAATTTTGAAAATAGAATAAATATGAGAGTTGTGTTATCGTGCAAAAAATAATAAAAACCTCGACACGTGTTTCGCCCCCAACCAGGGGCATCATCAGGAGATGTCGATGGCTCGGCACACGGCGCCCGAATGAGCCACAACTCGTAAACCGCACCTATTTATATCCTAAGGTTTTTTATTTCTACCCACAACCATTACACCAAATTATTTTATGTCTACCTACCACCGTTGTTTGAATGACGTACACCTACTCGCAGCAAAGGGGAAGAGCCGAAATTAAGTTGATCGTTTAAAATATTAGGGTTCAAGCGTCTATGTTTGTAGATTTCTTATTGTTCCAAAACCGAAAGGCAGTGACCGGAGTCTAACAAATGTTTTGCGAATTGAGACCGTTCGGGGCGATTGTTTCTAAAAGCTGATATATGTTATTT
This sequence comes from Nudaria mundana, assembly GCA_963556515.1. Classification (NCBI taxonomy): domain Eukaryota; kingdom Metazoa; phylum Arthropoda; class Insecta; order Lepidoptera; family Erebidae; genus Nudaria; species Nudaria mundana. The sequence continues at coordinate 6,822,494 of OY748288.1, read as the reverse complement.
ATACTGCGTTGCGAAGCTACGGCCGGTTTGGCCAATATCATAACACTCTCACAATCCCAAAGCCTATACACACCTGACTTCCTGTCATCCCCAATTTTCTCCTTAACATTGCAAATGTTTCTCCGGATAGTGTTGTCCGTTCTAAACGCGACATGAATATTATTTTTACGTAAAATTTTGGCAACTTTATCAGATATCGGACCTAAATAAGTTAGACTAGCTCTATACCGATGGACGTCACGATCCGGGGGAACAGCATATAGTAAACTACGCGTAATTGAGGCTCACCGCCTTCCAACTAAGCTGTCCACAAACTTGGTACTTTAACCAATAGATTTAGCAATTTGATAAATAATATTTAATTCACGGTTAAAATTTATTTCAGAAAGTGGAACCGTAAATAGTCATAGTCATAGGGATGACAGCAAGTAGCGGGAATTACCTTTATTAGACTATAACGAGGCGAAAAGGCAGTCTTCCCCCTAAGGATGTTATTATGTGATTTCGCCTCGTTATAGTCTTAAAAATACGACTGACTTAATCAATCGTATACGGGATATCAAGCTTCCCCCTAATGCAAGGTTGCTTTCAATGGATGTCGATAACTTGTTTACTAATGTCCCTTACGAGGAATGTTTACCAATACTTAAAGCTCTTTTTGAAAAACAGCGTCTACATCCAGGGGAGGTGGCTGAGCTAATCGATTTAACTTCTTTATGCCAACTATTTTCAATTCAACAACAAGTCCTATCTACTCGTATTTAAGCATGGACTGGCGATGGGTTCACCTTTGAGCCCGTTTCTGGCCGATGTTTTTATGGATAGGTTTGAAAATAGTTACATTGTAGATAAGGAAAACATCCATTATTATTATAGGTACGTTGTAAAATCAAATTCAAACTCGAGTTAGAGAAGGATAGGTCCATAAATTTCTTAGATTTGACTGTTACTAGAAATGAGGGTGGGCATGAATTCCAGATCTTTCGCAAACCCACTCATACTGACACGGTAATTCCCGATACTTCCTGTCATCCTTGGCAGCACAAGCTTGCCGCCTTTCACAGCTATGTTCACAGACTATTTTCGGTTCCACTTTCTCAAATAAATTTTAACCGTGAATTAAATATTATTTATCAAATTGCTGAATCTAATGGTTACAGTACCACGCTTGTGGACAGCTTAGTTGGAAGGCGGCGAGCCTCAATTACGCGTAGTTTACTATATGCTGTTCCCCCGGATCGTGACGTCCATCGGTATAGAGCTAGTTTAACTTATTTAGGTCCGATATCTGATAAAGTTGTCCGATATCTGATAAATAATATTCATGTCGCGTTTAGAACGGACAACAATATCCGAAGAAACATTTGCAATGTTAAGGAGAAAATTGAGGATGACAGGAAGTCAGGTGTGTATAGGCTTTGGGATTGTGAGGGTGTTTATATTGGCCAAACCGGCCGTAGCTTCGCAACGCGGTATAAATAACATATATCAGCTTTTAGAAACAATCGCCCCGAACGGTCTCATTTCGCAAAACATTTGTTAGACTCCGGTCACTGCCTACCTAATCCTCACACTTATGACGTTCTACACACCTGCAACAAAGGACTGAGGCTTTCGGTTTTGGAACAATAAGAAATCTACAAACATAGATGCTTGAACCCTAATATTTTAAACGATCAACTTAATTTCGCCTCTTCCCCTTTGCTGCGAGTAGGTGTACGTCATTCAAACAACGGTGGTGGGTAGACATAAAAATAATTTGGTGTAATGGTTGTGGGTAGAAATAAAAAACCTTAGGATATAAATAGGTGCGGTTTACGAGTTGTGGCTCATTCGGGCGCCGTGTGCCGAGCCATCGACATCTCCTGATGATGCCCCTGGTTGGGGGCGAAACACGTGTCGAGGTTTTTATTATTTTTTGCACGATAACACAACTCTCATATTCATTCTATTTTCAAAATTATTTCTCATTATGAAATTCTTTCATCTGATGTTCTCAATCTGTAGGTAAATATAAACCTCACTTTATGACATAACCATATTACAGATAGATGACATTATGCACTCAGTAGGACCCAACGCTCCCCTGCATAATACGTGTCGACGCCTAAATTTCAAAGTTCATGAATAAACAATATGAGGAGACTTCAATTAGTGAACTTAGGACCAGAGTGAATTGTTTATATACAGGGCTAAAGGCGTATAAACGATAAACTTTACTTTAAGTACTTCCCTTAATGTAACACACGAATTCTTGTAGGTAGACAGATTCATCCATTGCGTCCAATTTCGCCCAGATCACATTAGGAGGACGAACCATTTGCCGTCCGGGTATTACCATAACCCCGTTCGTCTATCAGCAAGTGCGTAGCAGTTGTATGTAGTTACTCGTATATATGTTTGCCTATAAGTATATTATGTGTTTGGAATGCACTTGGTGTAAATACAACGGCCACAGACACAAGTACTCGGCTTTAGATTCTAGTCAATGGCTGTGGCAACAATGGCCAGCTTCAATCCATTTCCGAACACAAATCTCACATGTCGCATTGACTTTACCCGAATACGTATATCGTACTGAACTCTGGATAATGTTTACCTCGTAAGTTATAGCACAAAATATAGAAATGTATTAATATATAATATTATAACACATACATTATAATTACACATGTTTCCACGAACATAGAGGCGTATTATACGCCTGCTTTTGGCCAGTGATTTTATTGATCTACGGTAGTCAACTAGGAACTTTTATAGAGAGAGCCTCGTCTGTCCATAACTGAGGCACCTGGGACCCCTGTGCACCTAATCAAAACTTATATACTAAGAGGAAAGATTTGATTGTTTGTTTGTTTGAAGGGATGCTCCGTAACTAATGAACGATTGAAAAAATTCTTTCACTGATATGTAGCTACATTATCCCTAAGTAACATAGGCTACTTTTTGTGTTGTGGTGTTTAATGTGTTACCACGTCGTATACGGCGACAGCGAATACGACGACCGCGTTGGTCTATAGTTACCAATGCATTTTATAAAAGACGCAGCTTCTAAAAACCTATCCTAACAATCGAAGCGTAATACGCCAATACAATCTGTACAATTAAATAAGTAGAAACGAAATAATTGTGTAAATAAAAATAATTAATCCTCTTATTAGACATACAGGTCTACGAACTGAGCGTCTGGGACCGCAGACATTTGCTTTTGTTCACCCGAAAAACTGTCCGTGTAATGAAATTGGACTGGACTTGGACGAAACGCTCCTAAATAGATAACATCTCTAACTTCGGACGACTTAGATGGGGATAATTAGTTTAATGAACGCTCTGTATTTACAATAAAAGGGATTTTTCTTTTGTTTGGACTTATCCTGTGAGAGATAAAAACAAAATGTTTTATTCTGTTACGGTTAATGGCGATATTGTGTAGCGAACCGTGAATCTATTTTGATGGTATTCTTTGTTTGTAATTATATTTGATAGATAAGATTTTGTTCAGTTTAATCTGTTAGTTCATGATTGTAATATTGTTAATGTTGCCCTGAACCGTAAAATATAGACTTCAAATTTAATTTCTTTGGCTGTGATCTTAGTAGTTGCGTTGGTCAGCGCATTTCATTAAAAATGTATTCCATTTCCATTAAAATTGCTAAACTTATTCTACATATTAAATTATCTCGAATAGATTTAACGGTGTGAAAACAAAAATATAAGAGTTTCATGTAACATTTATCTGTACCACACTTACCTAGTAGTAGGTAGGGTACCAAAGGCAATGCTCATCAATGCGGTAAATGGCATTATTCCGGCGGATTTATTAAGGCGGACTTGGGTTTTTGCGGAGCGCGTGTCTGGTAGCCTTTTAGGCTACCTCTGGCGTTGGGCAAAAATCCAGGCCCAAACGCTCAAATTACAATACCGAACAACGTATCCTTGTCCCGCACCGCGAACTAGTTCAGAGTATTAACTAGATCTTCTGTGCGGGAAAAATCAAGCATTACCTTGACATTGGCGACAGAAATACATCAATTTCTACTGTCACAGTTCATGAAATACAGCCTGGTGACAAACGGACAGGCGAATGGACAGCAGAATCTTAATAATACCCTAAAAATATCCTACACAATTACCTTAGTGCAAACCTTTTAGTGAGGAATTGTGTATGTAACGATAGGTTAATATTTAAAACCCCTATTAGAATATTGCGAGTCAGTAAAACAATAAAGATTGTATATGGCAATGACTCTATTACTGATTGACTGCACTTATATAAGTATTATATCTAGCTCATATATTAATTACTAACAAAGGAAGATGTACATATGAAAGGTGGGGTGAACATAACAGTAATTCTTAGGTACGTGCTTATTTGTATTTACACGTACGGTGTCTTGCGCGGTGCTTCGCGACGCACAACTCCATAGGTTTTGGCCTATAACTTCGGACCCCTTAGGGCTAGGTCAAATTTTCGATTTTTTGGCTTGCCTCCAGATCGAGGGCTATCCATAGAGGGGTCAACCATCATAGGAGCATAAGCAGTTTTCGAGAGCTAAGGGGGTACAAAAATTACATTCCCCATTTGTATATTTAAATAATAAATAAATAAATAAATATGTTAGGACAATTTACACAACGCCATCTAGTCTCAAACTAAGCAGAGCTTGTGATATGAGTACTAGATAAACTGATATAAATACTTATATACATTTACTGATTTGTTTGTATATATATAGTATATATATAGATAGATAGATAAGCGCACCTACCGAAATAATATTATAATTTGCTGAGGTAGCAATGACAGAATATTACACAAGTTACATTCTATTGCTTCTATGGCCATTTAGAACAATATCAACTACTACGAGGTAGGTATTTGATATTTTACTTAATTGTATAATTGTTATGATTCTTAACCAAAATACAAAGTTGGTTTTAGCTAAATCTAGAGAACATTACATAGATAATTGCAATAATAATGATTCACTTCCCTTTTACTCGTAGTAAAAGACATAGGGCTCAATCAATGTTAGACTCGATTCAAAGGTCAGCCGGGCCCCCATTCCGCCGGGACGCCATTGGAAATACCTTCTGCGTGCGCACCAGAGACGCCTGGTAACGGACGTGAGAGCGGCCGCGGCCTTGGGCCACGGAATTTAAAAAAAAAAAAACTCAATTCAAAAGGCTCATTATTACGTAATGTTAATGTGATGATGTTAGTTTTCTCATATTTTATAAATTTAGTATTTTGTTATTAATAGATACTTAAAACATTAAACAAACATAAAACTTTTATGATGAGTTTTGAGTAGCCATAAAGTAATATTTTACTACTGAAACTTTGCCAAAACAGTGGTCAAAATAAAACAAACTACGGAATAACTGATACCATAATAAAATTCCAGTGATTATATTTTATGACCCATTCGGAACCGTGATGACACTCAACTTGAACTATTCTATGTCAATTGAAGTCATGAGTTTAAATAACTGCTGCGTAAACATGTTTTTTGAAGCAGTGACTATTGTCAACTAACTTTTATGGTTGTTGAAGTGACTGTAAAACTGTGTTATATTTTATTTGCATAGTCTAAAATAAGAGGATGACAAATTTACGATTCAGAACAGGTTATCTGAAATAATAAATAAATATATGGAAGTTCTCAGACTGGTGACAGACGGACGGACAGCGAAATAATAGGGTTCCTGTTTTATCCTTTGTGTACGGAACCCTAAAAAGGTGACATTACAAAAAATTTTGTTCGTCATCTACTTTTATAATAAATATGAGACTTGGGTAATTTGCATGTGGCGCAATATTGCAAAGTAGTTAGATTTATTTAATTAAAATTATCTAATCAAAAAGGTCCAAATGTCCCAGTATAGAAATGAGTACCATTCCATCCAGACAGCATGACACTTTCATCAATCGAGTTCTTTCTTTCTTTCTTTTATTAAACGTCAAAACGTACGTCAAAACGGCTTGCAGACGTTTTCAAGATTTTGAGTCGTGTGAATTACAATATTTTGAATGTCAAATCATTTGAGTGATTGGATTTATGATTAAATTTATTTCCAAGGCGACTTAGGTATCTACTCGCCTGCGGATTCACTTGCGTGGTGTGTAGTTTACGCGATTATTTTTTCCACCAGATCCTATTTCTTGGATAGTACAAAGGTCTAAATATGGCCCTAATTAACAAATATCTAAACTTTGTCATAATAATATATTTTAATGTGGAGATTGGGAGTATACGGACCTAACTAAGTACTATGTTTTTATACCTTAAAAGACGAAATGTATGTAAGTGGAGTACAAAAACAAAAACTGAAAAATCATAAAATATATTCTAACTTGTTCCAGAGCAATCGATTTCAATTAGAAATACATCACTACCCTTTGGACCAATTAGATTAATCAATTATTAGTTGACGTTTAATTTTTTATTGAAATTGATCACCATCGAAATAATAAAGCAGTGGCTAATTATTTCTCTATGAACTGTGGTATAAACCAAAATGAGGAATCACTTCTGGTTTTGTCTATCGTTGTCTCTGTGATATAAATAATTTTACAGTCATAATCAAGTCTGTTCCATGTCTCGGAGAGTACGTTAAGCCGTCGGTCTCGGTTGTCATACCAACATCTATGGCAGTCGTTAGGGGTAGTTGGAGCCCTAAATCAAAAATCCGACCGGTCTAACTACAGAACTTCGATATCGCCCATGGGTTGTGGAGGTCAGATGGCAGTCGCTTCACGGAAAATATCGAAGTTTAGCCGAATCGCAACTGCGATTCGGCTAAACCCTAAAGTCTAACTAGACTGGAAAATTTTCAACTGGAGAAAATCACACAGAACTCTAACAATCTCAAATAACCCAATATATTAAAAGGAGGAGACATAAAGAACCCCATAGCACTATAATTTCGCGATAATGTTCGATTTAAGATGGTTGTAAAATATTTTACGACGACAGCCGTGCCATTGAGACGCACTCCCATGACAATTATCGACAACCACCAACTGCCAATACAGAAAAGATTATAAATCTTAATTAGGTTAATTATTATGAGATAATAGATTATAATTTCGTATCTATTAAATTTATTATGAGCAACCACAACCATACTGAAAGTTTAAATAAAATTACACGTCAAATATTGACACAGCAACCGACTTCAAACTACCGAAATGGGACCAAATATTAGTTGAAATGGGACCAAATATTAGTCGAAATGGGACCAAATATTAGTCGAAATGGGACCACTTGGAAGTAGCAGCTTCCAATTGAAAAAAAAAATCAGATCACCCAGTCTGAAGATATGAGTTATAAAACAAACTAGGTATGCAATGCGTGCTGCTAATTGCAAATGTTGAGCGGAGCAAATGTTTTTATTACATATTATTATCAGAATCAGAATCGAACACTTAAATTAATTAATCGAATGAAAAAAAAACGCTATTTTCATTGTTGATGCACGTGTTTCCATGGCAACCATTTAATCATCTGGTTTTTCGGTGATGTCCAGGTCATTTTCGGTGATTATTCCTCTGTGGTCAGCTCTATTTACATGATTTCAGAGATATGCGCTCCCGGGTATGATGTCGACCAGCATGCCAAATTTGGTCAAAATCGGTCCAGCCGTTTCGGAGGAGTTGGCACACAAACTATTTACATTTGTCGCCTAAGATTGAGCTCCGCTTCGCTCCGCTCAAAAAAACAAAGTCGTATTGAGGACATCCTCCTTTTTTAGAAGTCGGTTGAAAAGTGCTAAAAGTATTGAAATAAACAGGTATTTTTTGATATTTCTGCTTAAGCTGCCTACAGATGTGGGTAGATTAATTGTATTTCGACACAGCGTCTATGTAGTAGGTACATTACTTGGTCGACACGATAATTATACTGTTCCATTTTTAGGGTTCCGTAGTAAAAATCTCAGAACCCTTATAGTTTCGTCATGTCCGTCCATCCGTCCTTGGCTTTCCTCCCAAACGGTTAGAGCTAGAAAGATATAATTTTGCACGGATATGTGTATTTCCTATTCCGACAAAGTGCTATAATAAAATTATGAAAAATATATACGTCGATATCGAGACTTGAGTGGCCAACATTGCGATGGATATGCTTGACGAGACCCCCGGTACTGACACTGCCCTTTCCCGGCCAGTGTCAACCGACGACTTAATGCTTGAACAACGGACTTCGATGCCTATTGATTTGGGGGCTCGCGTCGCGCCGCCTAGTTGCAGCGCGACGTTGACGCCCCAAGGAAATGTTGCTGCTGGGACTGACGATGGGTCAGCTCCCAGTAGTGTGAAGAGTAAGGGCCGTTCTTCCTCTCAGAAGAGGACCCTCGAGAAGGAGGGGCCGCCGCGCGACCGGAGCACTAGTTGCTCTGGGTGGGGGTCCCTCCTCTCCAGCGATTCGGAGGAGGAGGTGCCGGGAAGACGGTGCGCACGCGTCTCGGCGCCTACAGAGTGCGCCCGCCAACTCCACCGCCGTCCTCTGTACCGTCCCTGCGTAGTCGCAGGGATATTGGTGTGCCGCCCGCGCGGGAGATCATGAGCATTCTCTCCCGCATGAACGCGGCCATGCGGGGGAGTAAGAATATGTCGGGGAGGAAGAAGATTGTGGCTTCACTGGTGGATGAAGCCCAATCCTCCCTTGACAAGCTCCTCGCGCGGAGCGTAACTAAGGAGGAGGCGAAGCTCCGCAAGCAGGTTGCGAGCCTGGAGGTGGAGCTCACTGCCTCCCGAAATCAGATGGAAGACCTGCGTCGGGAGGTTGCTGAGTTGACCAAGGTGGTCAAGGCGCCTCCTCCTCCTCTGACGGCTGGACCAGCGCCGAAGACGGCGCCTAGGACCGCGCCCACCACGGCGCCCGGCTCGCCGCCACAGCCTGTGCCGACTACGGTGCAGGTCCTGACGGCGATCGAGAGGCGCCTCGCGGTCCTGGAGGACCGGGCGTACCGCCCTCCGCTAGCGCGTCCCGCGTTTTCCTACGCGGCGGCTGTTGGCGGTGCTCCCGCTCCGGGTCATAGCGGCACACCCGCTGTCCGCCGCCCCGCTCCGCCCCCGTCCGCTTCGGTGAGCCGGATGCCGGCCGAGACCGCGGCCCAGGCGCGGAAGGCCAAGGGGCGCGGTAAGAAGAGTGGCACCCCTGCCGCATCGTCTTCCTCTAACGTCGCTCCCGTTGCTTCCTTACATCCTTCCAGACGGGAGGGATGGGAAGTAGTGGGAGCCAAGAAGAGGAAGACGAAGGCTGCCAAGAAAGCGGCCAAAGCCGCCGCGGCGAAGGCGCCGAAGAGGCCCCGCCCTCCTCGCTCCACCGTCGTCCTGACGGTGACGACGGTAGGTGTGGAGAAAGGGATGGGTTACGCCGACGTACTGAGGACCGTGAAGTTCTCAGTCAACCTCTCGGCCCTCGACATACAAGGGGGGCTCCGGTGCAAGACGACACGCACCGGGGCTCGCCTCCTCGAGGTCTCCGGCGCCTCCAGCGGCCCTAAAGCTGACGCCCTAGTGGCTTAGCTTAGGGTCGCGCTGGACGAAGAAGCCGTCCGCGTCACCAGACCCACCAAATGCGCCGCATTGCGCATCACGGGTCTGGATGACGCGACCACGACGAAGGAAGTTGTCTCCGCCGTCGTGGAGGCGGGCGGCTGCCCCCGTGACCAGGTGAAGGCTGGAGATATCTCCTTCGGCTCCACTGGTCACGGGATGACAGTCGTCCAGTGCCCCGTCGCGGCGGCACTGAAAGTGGCGGACGGACGAAGCTTCCTCGTAGGGGGCTTCCTAAAGGCGCAGGTGCACCTCCTTCGTGCCCGGAAAACCAGATGTTTCCGGTGCATGGTGGTGGGGCACGTCGGAGTGCAGTGTACAGCGGAAGTCACCGTGGGCGATCGGTGCTTCCGCTGCAGCCGGCCCGGTCACAGGCAAGTGCCTGTGACGCCCCGCCTCGCTGCTTTAGATGCGAGGCGGAGGGCAAGACCGCGGATCACCGGGTCGGCAGCACAACCTGCGCCGCCTCGAGGCCAAAACCTCATCCGTCCGCTGAGAGCGGTGGGGGTGCCGCCCTTGCGCGGCCAGTTGTTTCGCGGCGGGATGCGGTTATGGACGTCAATTAATGTCTGACGCCCGTATCCGTATCCTGCAAGTAAATTTGAACCACTGCCGTGCTGTTTAGGATCTTCTGTACCAGAGCATCCGGCAGTGGTCCATAAACTTGGCCGTGGTCGCCGAGCCGTACTACGTCCACCCGGGAAGCCCGGTGGACGAGGACGGCTCGGCCTGTTGTATCTTTGGGGGGTCCGCCGCAGACAACTCGCGCCTTGCGATCATTGCAAGGGGCCGCGGGTGTGTTGCGGCGGACTATGATGGGTTGGCAGTCGTGGCCACCTACATCTCGCCGAACATTGACGAGTCTCAGTTTGAGCTATGGCTCACTGAGCTCGACGTCGTCTTCGCTGCGTCCCGTCCTCGCCCTGTCCTGCGCCTGGGAGACTTCAACGCCTGGAGTGAAGCGTAGGGCTCCCGGGAAACCAGGGACAAGGGGAGGCTTCTTGAGGACTGGAGCAGAACACGTGGTCTGGAGATCCTCAACCGGGGGAATGTCGCCACCTTTTGGCGGCGGTGGGGGGGAATCAATCGTGGACGTAACGTTCGCATCCCCTGACCTCGCCCGCCGTATTACAGGCTGGCGCGTGGAGGAGGGTGAGGAGACGCACTCGGATCATCGGTACATCCGGTTCGATGTCGTCCCCCCACTTGACCTCCCACAGCCGGTGGCAAATCCCCCGGATCCGCGTTGGGCACTTCACCATCTGGATCGGGATGCTCTCCTGGAGGCATCCATCGTGCAGGCCTGGATTCCGGCGCCGGACCGGCCTGCCAATGTGGATGCCGAGGCGGAGTGGTTCAGGAGAGCCATGTCGCAAATCTGTGATGCGGCGATGCCTAGGGTTACACCCAGACCGGCCAGGAAGCAGGTGTACTGGTGGTCGCCGGAGATTGCAGAGCTGCGCGCAGCATGCATCTCCGCCCGCCGCCGGTACACCAGGTTTCGCCGGAGGCGTCGCCGCCCAGACGACGCGGCAGCCCAAGAGGCGGAGCTTTTTCAGGCATACAGGGCGGCTAAAGGTAATCTCCAGGAGACGATAAAGCGGGCCAAGACGGTGGCCCGCGAGGAGCTCCTGGAGACCCTGCAGCAGAACCCATGGGGGCGCCCGTACCTACAGGTCAGGGAGAAACTCCGACCTAGGGCGCCCCCACTGACCCAGAGTCTCCAGCCGCAGCAGCTGGAGCGGGTCATGGGCTCCCTGTTTCCGACGAGCGCGGAGGAGCACGTCCCTCCGCGCATGGCGCGCAGTACTCCGGCTTAAACGCCGGAAAATCACTGCCCCCGGACCCGACGGCATTCCTGGCCGTGCATGGGTCCTGGCCCTCGAAGAACTCGGGTCTCGACTGATGGGGCTCTTTAGCGCATGCCTCGAAAGGGGCCAGTTTCCCAAGGTGTGGAGGACGGGGAAACTGGTAATGATCCGTAAGGCGGGGCGGCCGGTGGACTCACCGTCCGGATACCGGCCGATCGTGTTGCTCGACGAGGTGTGTAAGCTCTTTGAGCGAATTATCGCGGAACGCCTCCTTGAGCATCTCACGACTGTGGGGTCAGACCTGGCGGATAACCAGTTCGGTTTCCCTCGGGGACGCTCCACCGTGAGCGCGATCATGCGCGTGAAGAGCCTGACGGAGGAAGCAGTCTCGCAGGGCAAGGTGGTGGTGGCGGTGTCTCTTGACATCGCCAACGCGTTCAACACCTTGCCATGGAGCTGCGTTAGGGAGGCGCTCGTGTATCACGAAACGCCTCTCTACCTCCGTCGTATTGTCGGGGCCTATCGCTCGAGTCGTGGGTCGGATACGGCAGCTGGGACTGGAGGTGGCCTTGCACAAGTCCGACGTTCTGTGTTTTCACAGACCTCGGAACGGTCCACCCGAAGGTTCCAGCATAAATGTGGGAGGCGTTAGCATCGGCAACAAGCCCTCGATGAAGTACCTAGGGATCGTACTTGATAGCCGATGGAACTTCGGACCACATTTCCGAAGTTTGGTCCCCAAGGTGACGCAGGCATCGGTCGCGCTTTCGTGACTGATGCCCAACCTAAAGGGACCCAACGCCTCCTGCAGAAGACTGTATCTGGGGATCGTGCGGAGTATGGCCCTATACGGGGCTCCCGCATGGGCGGATAGGTTGGCGGTCAAGGGGAACGTGACTCTGTTAAACAGACCACTTCGAACCTTGGCCGTCAGAACCATACGGGGGTACCGCACGATCTCCGGAGAGGCTGCATGTCTCCTAGCCGGGACCCCTCCATGGGACCTGAAAGCGAGAGCCCTTGCGTCATTGTTCCAATGGCGCTGGAGGCGCTGGAGCGGGACCACAGGCCTGCGTCTCGAGAAATCGAGGACCAGCGGTCCCAACTCCGCCAGGATCTCATGGAGTCATGGAGGGTGCGACTTGAGCAACCCAAGGGGGTTGCCATCTTCATCGCGGCGGTGAGACCGATCATGGACGATTGGCTGCAGAGGCAGCATGGTGACCTCACGTACCGTGCGACGCAGACCGTTGCCGGGCATGGATGCTTCGGTAGCTATCTGTTTCGCATGCATCGTGAGGTCACACCCCGGTGTCAACACTGCGAGGTTTCCGACGACGACACCGCACTCCACACGTTGGTGGAGTGCTCAGCGTGGGCGTGTCAGCGCCGGGACCTCGTAGTGGGTCTGGGCGTGGATACCCTCTCGCTGGGGACCATGCTTCAAGCCATGGTATCCAGCGGGAGTAGGTGGAACGCGGCCGTGTCCTTCTGCGAGCAAGTCATGCTCGCGAAGGAGGCGGCCGGGAGGGAGAGGGAGCGTACCCTCCCCGCCGAGTTCCGTAGTCGGCGGCCAGGCCGCCCCAGACTACGCGACTACGCCCAAGACTATCGTCCTCCATGATCGGGGCCTGAGGACGGCGGGATCGCCACCCACCGTCCTTACAGAAGCAGGCTAAAAGGGTTGCGTGCTGCGGGGCCTTTTCCCCATAGCACGCAACCAGATTCACTCACTGACGCGGGATAAAACCCGACCCCAATGACGCGGGATTCTCGTCCCGACCAAACACCCGCAGAGACCACAGAGGTGGTCAAAGTCCGCCGGGCGCCACTGGACATACCCTCTGCTAGTAACCAGAGACGCCCGGCAACGGACGTTACAGCGGCCGCGTCCTCGGGCCGCGGAATTAAAAAAAAAAAAAAAAAAAAGTACGTGACAGAACAACAAAACAACATCTTAATAGACCTTGACTAAGTTTTTCATTAATATCACATTCATATTCAAATTTGATACGACAGGCGTTATCATAGTCGGTTTAGATTCGAGGATATTCCCGTCACGCACCGCGGTGTCTCGCTACGAACCACGAATATCACAGATATCGAAACCCCTGATTGCGTACATTATTATCTTTCCGGAAGATGTGATTTAAGAAACCTTTCAATACAAATGCTTCTTGTTTGAACAACTTTTAGACTTTAGGCGCAGGCCACAACTGATGCTTTTGTGTTTAATTTCGGGAATAAACCACACATCGAGTACTACGGTGCCCTATCAGAGTGCTACAGAGCCTTATCAGGGTGCTACCAGTTATCTATCAACATGTCCGGAAATCATACTCACCAGCACGTGATACTCCTGCAGATAGACGAACGAGGATTAGGCAAATATATATATATTTAATACGACAATTTGTCTGTCCGTCCGTCACATTTTTCAATTATAATTAATAATACATTAAGAATTACAATATACAAAATAAACATAATTATAGACTAAAAATATTTACATTACAAAATATCATTTAAAAAATCCTCCGCGTCATTGCCGACTGGGAAGGTTTCCAGAATGCTGGCTGTGTTGCCACGTTGGATGGCGATACTTATTCTTTGGGCCAGAAAATAGCCAGCCTTCTGGTCCTGAGAAGCATCGATTAGGCGTTTAGCAATGTCTCTATAAAGGCGGCGAGCACTAGGACCCCATGACCCCAGTGTCTCAACCCCAAACGGCTCAAATATGTAATCACCTGCTAGGTTAGCATATTTACGCCGTTTAAGGCCTTCAGCCGATGCAGCAGCAGCGCCGGCACATCCGGATGTGCTTGGAAGGTGTGAAGGTGCTAAGGTGTCAACGCATGTAACGTCCCACACCAAAGGCCTTCCCATCTTCCACGGCAGCAACGACATACCGTCCGGTCTCTTTCCATCGCTTCGTGCTAAACCATTTGGTTCACGTACGGCCGGAAGACCTGCGGTGGAAAGAGCCCTACGAATTATGTCGTTTAGAATAGCGTGCCGAGGAATACGACCTGCACTTCTGCTACAAGAAAGGCCATGGTGTCCCAGATTATCGACGGCTACTCCACAGGTGCAATGATGCGGGGATACACGAGGTGTACCCAGCCGAAGACAAGTGGCAATGCGGAAGGTTGTATCGTTCAACATTGTACCGATGTTGGGCGATGGGAGCGCCTGGATCCATAACCCTGACTCCCATTCTCCAACAGCTAGTAGGCGTGCACGCTCTGAAATATTGACAGAAGTGTCAATTTAGTGTATTAATTCTCAATTTACAGAGCGGTGAATCCCACAGTCACTGTGAGCCTAGGCGTGAGGGCAGGTCAGTGTCGGGGCAAGACATCCTCCAAGCAATTATGGCATCGGTCTTGCATAGCACCTCTGAATCAATCAGTGTATTTGACAAAATTTTCCTGACTAATTCTTCGGTGCTATGGACCGACGACAGAAATGCTGGCAGACTGACATCTGTGGCTCTACGAATACCTAGCCCGCCCAAGCGAACTGGAAGAGACGCTTGGACCCAGGCCCGGTCATTAATATTTACATTTAAAATTTTACACAAAGAATTTTGTATTAAGTTGTCTAGACTGCTCAAAATTTCCAAAATTATCCTGAACGGAGGGCATGTGTAAATTTGGGTACGAAAAGACAAAAAATATATAATATAAAAAAATATAATAATACATACATTTGCATGAAATAATATTATTTTTTTTTTTATAATTGAGGCGATACAAAGTTCGCCGTGATAACTAGTATAATTAAGTACGATAATGTTCACATTACAGAATGATTACCTATTGATTTGTGACCTATTCCTTGTGTTCTTCCCCTTTCCCTCTGGAATAAACGCATGATTTTATATTATACTAGCGGAGGCCTGCGGCTTCGCCCACTCGACAAATTATGTGCACAAAAACCTTCCTCGAGAACCATAGATGAAAACCGCATCAAAATCCGTATCGTAGTTTTAAAGATCTAAGAATACATAAGGACGGAAGGGACTTTGTTTTATATGTAGTGATAATAATGAATAGTTTTTAATATATGCACAATACATAAAGTCAAAAGTAGTAAAATAAATTCGCAGTCGAGCAGACGACATAGAAATTGCTATACCTACTTTATGCTCAACTTACTGCTGTCGTTTTAAAAAGCGGACATGATTTGTTATTGCGTTGTATTTCTCGTATATTTAAGTGGTTAAATTACAGTTTTTGTTCTTTATTCCGTCAAATGTTAATCGAATACTACACTTTAACTTCTTTCTTCTACGATGTCACAAGCGACAGGAATAAATATTTCACTCATTAAAATCGGTAAAAGTGTCAGTGCAAAATTGCCTGTGATTCTCGCTTAGTTGCCCTGCTGCTGCTGAATAGCAATGGGAAATTTTGCACACAGAAGCACAGAATAGAGAATAGTACTTACATACAGAACTGACACTCCGACGTTAATTAAAGCAAATTCTTTTGTTTACATAGAACATAATTCGAACCTTAGGGTTGCATACCAGCCACCAGCATAATTTGACCAATGATTATGACGTTAATGCCTCAATATAAACTCTATGGTCCATGCCGTGGGAGACTGTCTGGTGCATAACAGCCGGCATTGGTAGGCAGTAGGCACCCAACAGGCGGAGGGCAAACCGCCTACAATAACATTCCCAAGGAGGGTTGACGTCAGACAGGCGGCCGGTCATAAAAACTCATAGCCAAAACCTTTAGCAACATGACTGGTAATAATAGAAAGAGATTTAGAGTTAGGGCTTACCCCACAGGCGACGCGCAGGGACAGCATCCGGTACCTGTGGGAAGTGGACAAGGGTTGTCGCATCGGGGGTGGATGCGACGTAAGACGCAAGCTCATCGCGAAAGAGAAGTAAGACTGTGATATGCAAGTTGGAATGTTGGGTTTTTGACTGGGAAAGGAAGAGAATTAGCCGATGTGTTTAAAAGAAGAAGAATAAATGTAGCTTGTTTGCAAGAGACTAAGTGGAAGGGCGCAAGTGCAAGAGAGATTGGTGAAGGATATAAGTTATATTACAGTGGTAGTGATGGAAAAAGGAATGGAGTTGGTGTAGTACTGGACGTTAATCTGAAAGAAGGAGTGACCGACGTGAAAAGAGTGAATGACAGGATAATAGTTGTGAAAGTAGTATGTGAGAGTCTGGTGCTAAATGTGATCAGCGTGTATGTACCACAGAGCGGATGTGATGATAGGGAGAAAGAAAAGTTTTGGGAGGAATTTGATACAGTTTTGATGAGTATACCAGAAAGTGAGGAAATATGTATAGGAGGTGATTTTAATGGCCATGTAGGAAGAGTAAATGATGACTATGAAAGAGTGCATGGAGGATGGGGCTACGGAATCCGTAACAGCGACGGGGAAACACTGCTACAAGTTACTTCTTCCCTTAACCTAGCAATTGTGAATACTTAAAATCAAAAATCAAAATCAAAATATCTTTATTCATGTAGGTCACAAAGTAACACTTACGAACGTCAAAAAAGAAAATGCTTCTACATTTACATTTACCGCCCGATTCGCAAGGCAATAGGTAGAGCCTGTGAGGAAAGAACCTGGCAAGAAAAACTCACGGCCACTCTTTTTATTCGCCAGTAAATACAATGATTCTGTTACAACAATAAAAAGAGGGCAAGGGCAGTACGTGACCAAGTGTGGACCAAGTGAACTTAAAAATTATGAATCTCTGTTATTCACAAAAAAGTTAAATACTAGTTAAAGGTGCCACATAATCTCAAAGTACCCATACCTTACAATATCATAATAATAATAAGGTTGGTTTAAGAAACGGGATCCGCACCTAATTACATACAAGAGTGGTATTCACTTGACACAGATCGACTACTTTCTTATCCGGAGGAGTAGGTTGTTCTGAAAAACTGTAAGGTGCTGCCAGGGGAAGGAGTAGTGAAGCAACATAAACTACCCACTCTCGACTTAATTGTCAAAGTAGTTCCTCAAACACGCAAACAGCCCCTACCTCCTCGAATCAAGTGGTGGTAGATGGAGAAGAATGAATATGCAAGCAAGTTTAGACAGGTTAAATAACGAGTGGTAAATAAAATGATAAAAATGAAAGATATGATGGATAAATCAGTGAATGAATGTTGGAATGAAATGGCAAGTTGTATCAGGAAAGAAGCAAAAGAAGTGTTTGGCGAAACGAAAGGTAAAAGTGCTATTGATAGGGATACATGGTGGTGGAATAAGGAGGTACAAGAGGTGATTAAAGAAAAGAAGAATGCTTTTAAGAAATGGCAGAAAGAAAAAAGGAATGAAAGTGAAAAAGAAGCAAGAAAGGTAAGGTATAAGGAATTGAGTAAAAAGGCAAAAAAAGCGGTGGCGATAGCTAGATCCCAGGCTCAAGAAAAACTATTTAAAAACCTTGATGGACCTAAAGACCAAAAAGAAATTTACCGCTTAGCGAAAGAAAGAGAAGATAGAACGAAAGATGTAAAACATGAGAAGTGTATAAAAGATGAAAAGGGTACAGTTTTAGTAAAAGAAGATGAAGTAAGAAATCGATGGAAAGTGCATTTTGAAAAACTTATGAATGAAGAGAATGCGTGGAGTGGAATTTTAAAGGAGGGACGAGTAAATGTAGGTTTAGTGAAGGAGATTGCCAAAGATGAAGTAAGAACGGCGGTACGAAATATGAAGCATGGGAAAGCCGTAGGGCCCGACGGCATTCCAGTGGAAGTGTGGATGTCTGTGGCTGACTTTATTCTTCAATAAGTTGTTGTATGAGGTGACGATCCCCGATGAATGGTGCAATAGTTCACTAGTGCCCATTTTTAAAAGTAAGGGTGATGTACAAGACTGCGGCAACTATCGAGGAATAAAGCTCATGTCACACAGTATGAAAGTTTGGGAGAAAGTTATAGAGAAACGAGTACGAGAGGAAAGCGAGGTTACCCAAAACCAGTTCGGATTTATGCCTGGTCGCGAGACTACAGACGCCATATTTGCACTCCGCCAGCTCTCTGAGAAACATAGGCGTGCACACAAAAACTTGCATATGGTGTTTATAGATCTAGAGAAGGCATACGACCGGATACACAGAACGGTTTTGTGGTGGGCTTTGAAAGAGAAAGGTGTGCCTGGGAAGTATGTAGAGTTGATCTGTGCAATGTATTGTCGATCGAGAACCTACGTACGATGTGCTGCTGGCAACACCGACGAGTTCAGTGTGGAGGTAGGCCTGCATCAGGGCTCAGCCCTTCCTCTCCAGCTCTTCCTGTTAATAATGGATGCCTTGACATCGGAGATACAGGAAGAGACCCCCTGGTGTATGCTATTTGCCGATGACATTGTTCTTGTCGGTGAAGACGGGCCTGAGGCACAGAGCAGACTGGAGGGGTGGCAGTGTATACTGGAGAGTGTAGGCTTGAAAATCAGCGGAACCAAAACGGAGTACATGTTCTCCGATTTCGGCGGTCTCTCCAGCTTTACACCCATAACGCTTTACGGCGTACCATTGCCAGTCTGCTCCAGCTTCCGATACCTCGGCTCTCTTATCTTATCTGAAACTTAAGGGGAAAATTTTCAAAACTGTCGTCAGACCTGCCGTCTTGTATGGACTTTCATGTGTGGCCGTAAAAGCGACGGATGAAAGAAAACTGCATGTAGCGGAAATGCGAATGTTAAGATGGATGTGTGGTGTAACAAGGATGGATAGAGTAAGGAACGAGTATATTAGAGGAAGTTTGAAAGTTGCCCCAGTAAATGAAAAAGTAAGAAGCGAACGGCTATCATGGTATGGACATGTTATGAGAAGAGAGGAAAGTAATGTGGTAAGAAAGGTGCAAAGTATGAATGTAGATGGCCTGAGAACTCGAGGTAGGCCCAAGAAAAGATGGATAGAATGCGTGAAAGAGGATATGACCAGGAAAGGAGTGACTGAGGAGATAACGTGTGACAGGGATGTATGGAAGATGAAAAAATGTTGCGCTGACCCCAAATAATTGGGATAAGGGCAGGCAGATGATGGTCCATGCCGTGTCACATACAAGAGACAACCCTTACTGACTTACAACTTCAAGTTGTAGCTGACGTCACGTATTTTTTGCGATTGTTAGGCGTATGACATATGCCTGATAGAAGGACTCGGGGCGAGAGTCACTTGTCTTGTCACTAATGTAGCAACCAATAACCATTGTCTGCGATAAAGCCGCGGAGCCTTAATTGGATTTATTATTAATAATAGATGAGGAACAAGAAAGTACAGCCAAAACGTTCATGTAATTTTATTCATATTAACATTGTACTTATTAATAATTAAAAAAAATTACCAATGTCTTCACTTGACAGCAGAATATCGTATTCTAATTTTCAAAGGTTATCACAACCTATAATTGAATTTTAATACGAGAAGATATTCACGTTTGTAGAAAATGAGGATTTGTGTCATTTGCTAATGTAAAATGTATTACACGTACCTATTACATGTAGGTTTCATAACAGAATTGTGGGGAAACGAAATTTATTGAATTCTCGCGAAATCTTTGGGAACCACTGACATATTTGTGCGACCGAGTGTTTCGAATCATACGTTTCTAGTTGAACTGTTTAATACGGTCATGTTTCTTATCTTGCGCTTATTTTATTTACTTCCTAGTGACATGTTTGATTTTAAACCGTATTTACCTCCTAGTGCCTCTGTTTATACTTACTTTCTTTTCATAAATATTTTTGGACATTCTTAGAAAACGTCATCAAGCCCAAATTAAGCTAACATAAGCATGTGCTAGTAGATCTAAACAACTGATAAACATACTCATTTCTAAATACATACAAATTATACATAGAAAAAAACCACACTCCGAAACAAACAATTGCGGATCACACAAATATTTAATTCGACTCGGGGATCGAACCTGAGACTCCGGAGTCGAAAGCCGATGCACTACCGACCACGCCACCGAAGCAGTCATATTATACAGGCTCAACTGAAGATCACAGGCTAATCTTTTAGCGATGGCTGCCCCCAATGTTTCGTGTGGAACGTGTAGGCATAAAAAAAGTTAAACTACCTACAATTATACCGTGCACTTATTACTTCCGTGAATAAAGAGAAGAACTCCAACAGAAAAGTAAACAAAAGAAATTCTCCATTTACAAGTCGAATACATTCAATAAACAGTTACCTCTCATGAAGTTTTATTTCAATTCGCACATGAGAGGGGAAACAGCTATTATAATTTGAATGAAAAAAATAAACATATAGCAATATTTTATTTATAGAAGCGGAAGGATTTTGCAAATAAAAATCTAGAAGCTGGAAGTAAATTGTTGTTTTAATTAAAAACCTGGGTCAATAGAAACCTTGTAAACACCTATAGCAGACTATGGTGAGTGATTTTCATATTAATTGCTTAGCTCCAATCATATTGTGGAATAGTAAAGCTGCAGTCACAGCTGTATCAACAACGCTTTTGGTAGATATGTTTTCATAACTTCGGTCTCCAATTTTGATGATTGATGAATTGGCGTCACCCGAGCGCTTATTTTAAACGTGAAACATGGTCATAAGACTAGCACAATATCTGCCTCGGGTATGAAACTATCTCCGTAATGGTTAAGTATTTTATTATCATGAAAATCGTTTTCTGGTAGGTATTATCCAGATTGGCAAACAAAAGAAGAAGATACAAAATAATTTATGTAATTGTCCTGTGCATAATTAGCTATAAAAACTATTCAATAGTCATTTTTTTCTGCGTGCGAACCAGAGACGCAGGGCAACGGACGTGGGAGCGGGATTAAAAAAAAGAATCAATTTTGTTGTTCCAATTTTACATTTATTCACAGATGTTTTCAAATATACATTAGATTATGAAAAAATCGGTCAGTTTAAGAAAGAAGTTTTATGTAGAAACCGTTAGACATAGATTTCATTTAACAATCATATTTACGTAACAGTTGAAAATTTACAAATTCAGATTATGATCTAAGTCTACGTGTGTCGCGACAATAAGTTGCGACCGTGGAGACATCAGTGTAGTATCGATTCGTGTGGCCCTCAAATACACTTGAACCGGAACAGTAGATGTCTGATACTAAAGTCGACACAAAAATTGCTTACCATGTGGACGCAATCAACATTCGACATTTTTGTGTCGAGTGTTATGGTCGTGTATCCTTAGCTTAAATCATCTATTCTACTCTAAATAAAACAACCAAATAATTTAAACAATGCACAGTGACCATTACACAGCTGTCAACTAAAATAAACAGTTTTATTGTTTCAGCTATGCGACCACAGACCGAACGTCTAACAAATATTTGGTCGGAGGCAACTCGCTTATTACATTTCCTAGGACGGAACCCTGTACCTGCGAAATTTAATTGTACTCTCTCCACATACACTCCGATTCTTTAAAGCTGGTAGCACAGTAATAACTGAGAGAGAAAAAATATATTTATATATTAACATCACACAATAATTGATGAGAATGTAGGTATATAGACAATCAATATACAAGCCTAATATTCCGTAATTCTTACCTAACTTGAACCTAAATAGCCTGCACCGATGTTATACAGGGTGTTACGAAAGGGTTATATCAACCCGAACACAGCCCCATCAGCTGGTCGACCAGAACCCGTTTCGATATGTGTCGACCGCCAAACAAGAAAAAAAAATCATCCTAAAAAGAAACATTATTACCGAATAAAACACTCTTGTTTGAACAACCCTAGCTAAAATCAGCTGATTCGGTCATTGGCATCAAATAAGTAGTACAAATAAAGCGCGCCTGTGAAAAACCTACTCTCTCTCTCCTGGTTGGAACATTTTGTCTCTGTTTCGCACCAAGGTCGCATGTCGGTCGGTGAGCGATGCCGCTTCCCGCCCCTCCCAATTGTCTATTAGTAAGTACGTCAAGCTAGTGCTTGACGTACTTACTAATAGACACTTACTAATATATACTTACTAATAGACAATTGGTCTACTAGGCAAACAAACGTGTCCCAACACTAGTGTGTTGGGACACGTTTGTTTTGATTTGAAATAACGCATATAACTTTTTTTATGATGAACTTTTTTTTCTTGTTTCGCGGTCGAAACATATCAAAAGGCGTTCTGGGCGATCAGCTTGTAAAAAAACCCCCTAACTTAATATCTAACTAACTATAACTATATATCTAATGGGGATGAAAGGAAAGAAATATATATAAATAAATACAGAAGAAAGAGAACCTAGAATATGAAATGAATTATATCTAGAATAAATTGAACATGGATTATAAATTTTTTTGAAGGACGGAGAGTCTGTAATACATGGAAAGCTGCATTATAATCGTCTAAATTGATTATACTATTCTATCTGATAAGATGATAGTATATCAACTAAATGGTTCCATTTAGAATACCTATAATGTACTTCTAATACGAAACTTTACTGAAGATTGGCCAAAGTGATCGATCGTCTAGTGATTAGTGTTAGGACTCTACGTTGTGTCATAGCAAACCGGATTCTTTTTTGTGATTATGCGCTCAGAACTATAATGTAAGACCTAAATAGTGCTTCTAATTTCAAACCTAAATAAGTGAAGTTAATATCTTATAGTGATTCTAAATTATTTGTTAGACCTAACTAGTGCTTCTAATTTCCTAAATAAGTGAAGTTAATATCTTCACTATAAGATTTTATTTTATTTTATTAAGATTCTAATTATTTGTTAGACCTAATAAGTGCTTTTAATTTCCTAAACCTAGACAAGTTGTTCTAGTAACTCAGATTGTCCTATTAGTAATAGATGAAAGGTATTTTAGTGTCAATTGTGTACATAACCTAAAAGTGACATTAATATTGATAATAATATTCTAGATTACTGTAATAAATTATTAAAGCTTTATCAACAAGTGAGTACCTATTTATTTATAATAAGATAGTGAATTATAGTGGTTATTATAGAACCTAGGGATGTAACATACAGACTAGTTGCAATAATTAAATGTTTACCGAATGGTCATGATAATTAGGGGGGGGGGGGGTAATGGACAGTAGGTAATTAGGTATCAATGTGGGGTTGGAAAAGGTGT
Organism: Nudaria mundana; assembly: GCA_963556515.1. NCBI lineage: Eukaryota > Metazoa > Arthropoda > Insecta > Lepidoptera > Erebidae > Nudaria > Nudaria mundana. The sequence goes on along the minus strand of OY748288.1, from coordinate 6,799,021 downwards.
CTTCTCCGCCCCAGCCACGCGGAAGACGAATGAGAAACAATCCATACAACATTTCCTCTCTTGAAGGTATTTTTTTGGGTGATGAAACAGCTTGAACAGCTGATCACGAAAGTAATAGGGATTAGAACGAGTTCCAGATCCACAATATATATAGCAATAGGTAAGTATACCCAGTGATAGCCATAATAGTTCAGCTAGGAGTTATGCTTGGCAAGAACCTCCAAAGCTTATTGGTATATCTGAGATCGTGTTCATACAAACAGTCTCATGATTTATAAAATGACGAATTGTAGAAGATCCGAGGATACATCTACCGTAGAAACCTTGATCCAATGATACATCAACTCTATCTCAATCTGGTCCAGTCAAGGAAATCCAGTGAGTCCGGAGCAGTGCTCAAATTCACAAGGGCTGCCCTTGAAATACAATCAGCAATACACGATACAGTCTATCTCGTCTTGCCCTTAGGCCAAGAGAGTCCGGACCATCGGTAAGCCAAGTTGCAACCATGCCAGCAAAGTGGTTGAAGTTGTAATCATATGAATGTCCGTACCACCAGCACTCAGATATACATCAAGATAGTTATCATTAATGTAACATAAATCCATTCTGAACTATTTTAGCAGATAGATACAATTATTTAAGAATTAGCTTCTGGTAACCCGAGTAGGATTAATATAGGATGAAGGGATAAGTAAGTATGGGTTTTATGATTATAGTTTATACATTTGCTTGACCACAATGGGAAAAGTAGGTATAATAAAACAACCATATTTATTGTAGAGTATTTATTGAATAATTACCTTCACCTATGTAGAATAGCCTTCTTGAAATGTATTATGTAATTGTTATTTACATTCTACGGATATATCAGAATAAGTACTATAAGGAGTGGGTAAGTTGGGTAGGAGTTCACTCAATATTCCATTGTTGTGCCAAGTAATATCAAGCTAGTCTGACTTGGATATCGGAGTTCTAAACGAACCAGGCTGTTAGAACTACTTAGGCTTCTCTTATAAATTCCAATCTCCTCTGGTGAGACATGGCTCCGAGTAGACTGGAGGATACCCAGGTATGTTATAACCTTGAAAATATGCAAGCGCCAAACGCTTAGTAGACCAAGATTTAATCGATTTCTGAGATGAGCAAATACAGCTACATCTTCATGTATATCAACTGAAGCTTGTTCAGCATACCAGGAAACAATTTAACCCAAGATTAAAATACTTCCATCTCAAACCATCCGCTATCCAAAATCTTACAAAATTGGAAATTCCTATAATAAAACACATAGGGGGTAGTATTATTCTGATACTATCATTCCATTAGCGGTTTCAATAATAAAGGTATGCGAGATGAATTCAAGAAGGAATTCCCACAGGCTTATGAACCAAGTTACCTCACCTATTACCATGATTCACCAAATATATAATCTGGTATCACACAGTAAAGGTTACTAATATAAATTAATTTACCTTATGTTATCCTAGGCGTAGCTCCGACAATGAACTAGGTTTACCAATCATTACTTGAATGATATGGCGAAATGTAGGCACACTAAAGTATGCTAATATAATTTTTTATAGTCAACTTCACCTTAGGCGTTTCTGACAACGGACGAGGATTGCCAATCATTACAGGAATGATATGGCGAAATGTAGATACACTAATGAATACAAATATAATTTGTTATAGTCAACCTCACCTAGGTGCTTCTGACTACGGACGAGGATTACCAATCATTGTATGAATGAAACGGCGAAATGTAGATACACTAATGTATACAAATATAATTTATTATAGTCAACCTCACATTAGGCGTTTCTGACAACGGACGAGGATTACCAATCATTACAGGAATGATATGGCGAAATGTGGTACACTAAAGTGTGTATGTAATTCAGATCAATCCTCCTAATGGTTTATGACTCTGTTCATACACCACAGGTTATTTGCTGGTTAGTTCAGGGTGGTCAAGCAACAGTATGAAATATAATATGTATGTAGGTAATATACAATAAAGATATTAGAATCAGTATTGTAATTATATTAAATTTTGGACAACTTTTTGTAGTGTAGGTATATCTAATATAAGTATTTAGTTACTACCCGCATTAGCGTTAGCGGCAGGAATGTAACGGTACCTCTATAAGTCAGTCGACAATATACTAGTTAGCGATCAGCTGTTGTTTCATTGAACTCCCGATATACGAATATTACATTGGCGACGAGATAAAAGTTAGTGCGTGGTAGATATTTGTGTCGGGTAAAAGTGTCGTGCTCACGAAAAACAAACCATGTCTATCGGAAAGTTGCGCGAATTTGATGTGCGGTCAGGTTTGTGGTCGTCGTACATGGACAGACTAGACATGTATTTTAAGGTCAATAAGGTAGCGGAGGACATGAAGCTAGCAACTTTGATAGCGAGTATGGGCGACGAAGCATATGAGCTATTAGTCAATCTCGCCAGTCCACAAAAACCGTCTGAATTGACTTACGAGACCGCGGGGAAATTGTTGTGTGAACATTTACAACCGGCGCCATCTTCATTGGCGGAAAGATATCGGTTCCGTCAAAAGCGACAAGGGGCGACGGAGGATATTGCGGCCTATGTAGCGGAGTTGAAAAAGTTATCTCGCTTTTGTAAATTCAACGCCAACTTGAACGAAAGCTTACGCGATCAATTTGTATGTGGTCTGAAAAGTGACGTCATCCGGCAACGGTTATTTGCGGAGGAAGATAGCATTACATTCGCGGGGGCTATGAAGATGGCATGCTCGCTGGAGGCGGCGGAGAGGGACGCAGCTATAGTCGAGGGGTCAACCGAAGCATCGACATCGGTACCCGTGCATGCGTTATCTAACGAGGAGCGCAGTAAACGCGGGCCATCGTTCGGTGCGGCGAGATCGTCGGCGCGTGCCAGTAGAGGGCGCGCGCGGCCAGCGTTTTCCCAACGGTCAGAGCGGAATAACACAGCGGTTTCGAACAGCTGTACTGCTTGCGGAGCGGTGAATCATCCATTAGCAAAATGTCGTTATCGGAATTTTGTATGCAGTAGATGTCAACGCGTGGGGCATTTGCGCCGGGTATGTCCGGAACGGGACGGCCAAATGCATAATGTAAACATAAATCGCAGTGTAGACCGGGAAGTACATTTCGGTGACTTTGGTTCCAGTGAGGAAGAAGATGAAATGGAGTTGAATCTTATGGCACTAAACAGTTATAAGGCGGTGAGTTTACCAGTTTTAGTGGATAATATAGTGATCAATATGGAAGTGGACACAGGCACGGCTATTTCGTGCATAAGTAAGTTGGTTTACGAGTTAAACTTTAGCCATTTACCCATAGAAAGCGATAATACTGTTTTAAAGTTTTACGATGGTACTAAATTTAAGCCCTTAGGTATTATAAGGCCGCTAGTACAATATAATAAAGTGAAGAAGCATTTAGCATTATTTGTGATTGAAGGAGGCTCCACTATTTTAATTGGTAGACAATGGTTAGCCGAATTGCAAATTGAAATACCCAAATTCCGATGTAATTTTATTGACGAAAATGTTTATAATAATGTTGTGCATATCGATAAAGAAATATGTATGTTACTCAACAGGTATAAAGAAGTATTCAGCGGCGGGTTGGGACGGTACACTGGTGGCAAGGCGACGCTGCGGGTGCGCGACGGGGCGGTGCCCGTGTTCCATCGCGCGCGGCCGATACCGTACGCGCTGCGGCAGCGCGTCGATACCGAGCTCGACGCGATGCTGAGCACCGGCGTCATCGAGCCGGTGCCGTGTTCGGACTGGGCTTCGCCACTTGTGCCGGTAAATAAGGCGGACGGTACATTACGAATTTGTGCGGACTACAAGTCTACTTTAAACCCTGTGCTTTTGTTGGACCGTTACCCCTTACCCAAAATTGATGATGTGTTAGTAGGTCTGAACGGTGCTCAATTTTTTAGTAAAATTGACTTATCTAGCGCGTATAATCAAGTGGAATTAGACGATTCAAATAAATACACTGTAATTAACAGCCATAGAGGGTTATTCCGTTATAATAGGTTAGTTTTCGGTTTATCATCATCCGTGGGAATATTTCTACGCATTATGACGAATTTATTGCAAGGTATTCCTAATGTACAGTGGTTTTTGGATGACGTCATAATTGGCGGGAAAACTAAAGCTGAACATTTGCAAGCCCTTGAAGCGGTACTAAAACGGATAGGGGAAAATGGGTTAAAATTAAAAAAGAGTAAATGTGTATACTTAGCGGATAAAGTTAAATATTTGGGTTATGTAGTATCAAAACATGGAATAAAAGCAGATGGTACTAAGATTGACGCGATTTTAAAAATTGATCCTCCTGGGAATATATCAGAGTTGAGGTCATTTCTTGGAATGGTGAATTTTTTTGCGAGGTTTGTCAAAAATCTAAGTTCACTTTTAGTGCCCTTGCACAGACTCTTGCGTAGAGAGGTTCCCTGGGACTGGGATAAGGAGTGTGATAACGCTTTTGGGAAAGTTAAAAGAGCGTTAGTGAGTAGTGAGGTCTTGGCCCATTATGATTCAACAAAACCTATTATCGTAACGTGTGACGCAAGCGGGCGCGGCGTTGGGGGTGTACTATCACAACGCGGCTCACGGGGGGAGCGCCCAGTTGCTTACGTATCGCGTACGCTCACTCTGGCGGAAAGCAATTACTCACAAATTCATCGTGAGGCATTGGCGATTATTTTCTGCGTTAAAAAATTTCATCAATATTTGTATGGTCGTAAGTTTATATTGCGTACAGATCATAAGCCATTAGTATCCATTTTCGGTCCTAGTGCGGGAATACCAACCATGACGGCGAGCCGGATGCAACGCTGGGCAGTTATTTTATCGGCTTATGACTATGAAATTGAGTACATTAAAACGAATGAAAATTGTGCCGACGGGCTATCACGATTACCAATTAATTCCGCTGATCATACACGGGATGTAATCCCGGAACAGACCTATTTACATTTCGCACAGGACGCTTTACTATTAGATTATAGGGATATCAAAAGACGTACGTTACGAGACCCTATATTGAGCCGGGTGCTTGCGTATATACGCGACGGTTGGCCACTGACCTGTGACATAACGGGAATGCAACCTTACTTTAATAGAAAAAAAGAGCTATACGAGGAATTGGGCTGCATTATGTGGGGCCATAGGGTGGTAATACCGGACGTCTGTCGGGAGAGAGTTTTAAAATTGATACATGAACCCCATATGGGCATAGTTAAATCGAAGGCTATAGCCCGCAGTTACGTGTGGTGGGCGGGCATCGACGAGGCGGTGGAGCGCGAGTGCCGCACGTGCACCGTCTGTGCAGCGCACGCGGATGCACCCGCCCGTGCCCCGCCCTGCGCCTGGCCATGGCCGGGACGTCCGTGGTCGCGTTTGCACGCTGATTTTATGGGCCCCATTGATGGAAAAATTTATCTGGTCGTAGTAGATGCTATGTCCAAGTGGTTAGAGATTTTTCTAGTGTCGAGTACCGCTGCACGTAGTACCATATCTAGACTTAGGGAATTATGGAGTAGGTTCGGAGTACCTAGGCAAATCGTCACAGATAATGGCCCACCGTTTACCAGCGCGGAATTTGGAGCGTTCTTAGGAGAGGATGGAGTCGAGCACATCTTAACGGCGCCGTATCACCCCGCTTCAAATGGAGCTGCGGAAAACGCTGTGAAAACGCTAAAGAAAGTTATTAAAAAGGCATTAACGGAGGGTAGAAACATTGAAAAATCTATTAATAATTTCCTTTCGTATTACCGTAACACTGAGCATTGCTCTACGGGCGAGACCCCTGCAATGTTGTTGATGGGAAGGCGTTTACGTACTCGATTGGATGCGCTGAAACCGGACCGGGAAAAGAAAGTGAGCAACGTACAGCAAGGGCAGATAAAAGCTAAGGGTGGGGTGGATAGGAAAGTAGAAGTAGGTGAAGATGTTTGGTATCGTCAATATTTGAAAGCTGATAACTGGCAGCCAGGTACCGTAGCTAGATCATTAGGGTCAACTGATTACACAATCGTAGATAGGAAGGGTAACGAGGTTCACAGGCATATCGATCAACTGAAGCGTAGGTCGAGAAGTTCGCTGGTGATCCCCACAGATTCTAGACGGTCAATTATCGACTTAAAAAGTGATGTTACGTTATCACCTAAACAAGTCGCGATAGAGCAGTCCGAGATAGGCTTAAGTACGGAGGAGGTTCGCCCGCCCTCCCCGTTTATGGAACAGAAACCGACGGAAGCAATTTCTCACAAGGTTGCGGCGCCTCCTGTGTCACCTGTACCGCCCCAACCTCGTCCCGTTCGAAAGTGTAGACAAAATAAGGGTTAAATGTAAATTTAATATTAGTTTCCTTGTAGTAACCGTGTACATTTATTTGTTGTAAGTAAGTATTTTATCAGGTACCGATGTCGCATATTCTTTAGGGGTTGCTATTGTTGTTAATTAAGTGGGGAGGGATGTAGTGTAGGTATATCTAATATAAGTATTTAGTTACTACCCGCATTAGCGTTAGCGGCAGGAATGTAACGGTACCTCTATAAGTCAGTCGACAATATACTAGTTAGCGATCAGCTGTTGTTTCATTGAACTCCCGATATACGAATATTACACTTTTCAATTCACAATATTAATTAATTAGGTAGGTAGAAAAGAAGGTAGGTAGGTAGGTAGATATGTAGTAGGTAGTAAGTATGATAATATGACCATTATTTACGGGTAGTTCCTGCCACGCTTCCTACTTCGGTTCAAGACGATTTTATCAAGATTATCTCGTTAAAATTGGCTAAGTAGTGATTATTTAGTCATTACTATACACTTTAAAACAGACCTAATTAGAATTGACACTGGAGATTCGATTATGCTGTCACAATCATTGAACTAGAATGTACCTAGAATGTTGTACGCACTACCAGGACAATATAGAACATTTAAATAACGCTGGATGTCTATAAACTACACTGGATTTATCGCACCTACACATCCACAATCTGAACAAATTGGACGCTTGTCTTACGACCGTTACACTGAATCATGAATTTATCCTTACTTTATAGTTCATGTACGCATTCCAAGCCCTTAGACAAATTTTACCATAAATTTTACGCATATTCATCAGATTACACGCTAAAACCCTAGAAATCATCCGTCAGTTCGTTGTCCATACGGTGTGACCAATTTCTAAATTATCAAAAATATGTGGGTAAAACTTCATGACATTGGTAAGTACATGGAGGGTATTTGGATAAAATAATTCACAAAGATTTTAATAGAATGAAAAGATCTGACCTCAAAATGACGTCTTCCTCGACTCCTCGTTGCTCTGCAGCTGCATCTTGAATCACTTAAATTAGTGCTAGTCTCATAGCGCGGACTAGTATGTAATGTCGTACACTTATCGCCAAGAGACCAGACTCAATCTCTTTCCCAAATGCAATAGATGTAAATATCTATTCATTTCTATACCCAGAAGTCTTAGAAGCGATAAATGCTTGAGTAAAATGTGTGTGTATCCCTCTGAATAGAATCTGGCCAGGATTCTAGACAAAGGCGTATAATAAAATAAATACATATATATAATGAATAATTGTAGGGGTAGGTGTATTGTGCAGGTACCTAAGATACTCAAATGTCGACGACCGAAACGCGCACTCGATGATACCGACCACTCAGAGGACGAGCAGAGTTCCGATACTAACGAAATTGCGAAAAGAAAAGAAGACGAGAATCCCGCACACCCGTTTTTATAACCTTTTTCTAAACCACATCCCATATCCGTATCATTCGTTCTTTTCCCGTAAAACCCATTCTATAATCTAGCAACACCGAACTACACTCTTTCCCACTTCCAACAATTCCAATAACCATTAACTAACTTTAAATCTTAATTATGTAATCTAAACATACATAACCCATTCAAATGTAACTAAATTCTAAATAAAATTAATAAATATAAATAAGTGGTTTAGAATACCTCATTACCATTCTCTAATAAAATTAATAACTATGAATAAGTGTTTTTGGAATATCCTAGTACGATCTCTAAAGAATTGTGAAAAGTCCAACGTTATATCAACTAATATACTATTTATCTAAATTTAGTGCCAAGAAATTTGTTCATACATGTATATTATTTCTAACAATAATAACTTGATATAAACCTAACTGATATGTATTTCAACCACTTCTAAGAATATAAGGCTCTATGATGTATTCTAACAATACAATATTGTAACATTTTAATCTGTATTGAAGTTATTTTTTTTTTTTTTTTTTTTTTATTTATTATCGTTTTTTTTATTTACAATGTGTAACATACAAATTAGCACAATAAAAACCACAGAGGTTTGTCCTTATGCTAACAAAAATGAATTTTACATAATAATTATGTCAGCTTACTTGAACATCGTAAAACAACATAATAGATTTTGTTCGTGAGGCCTACATACACAATAAATAACAAGCCTTGTGAGTTCGGCAGACAACCACAATTGGTGGTACCTACCTCCTACCTACCTACACAACTGTGGCTATCCACCAAATCACTTAGGTATGTAACAAATACCTACAAGTTCAGCTACTAACCTATTTAACAATATGTAGGTAATTATAGGCAATATACATCCCAATCCCCCCAATCCCAAACCAACTAGTATGTAACAAGCAAATGAACAGACATTAGCATTCAAAGATACTTTCAACGTTGTTTCGAAAGAATTTTTTTAGTACTGTTTTGATATTTTCCTCGGTAATATTATTCCGCAAATCTGAGGGTAGTTTATTTATTAAGCGAGGAACTAAATAACGAGTTGTTCTTTCACCGAATGTGTTATCGGCACGCATAGTACATAACTTGTTATGAGCAACACTTCTCGTAAATACAGCATGTTCTACTTTTGTGGATATGCTGGAATTAAAAAATTGTTCTTTAATTAGATTTAGTCTATATTGGAGGTGAACGGGTAATGTATTACAATGCTTAAATTATTAAATTATTAAATTATTATTAATTTTGGTAATCTAAATTTTCTATCTAAATTAATGTTTATCTGGTTTCTACCTATTATTCTGATATCTACATAGCTTCTACTTATAATAACTTGTCATTCTTCATCATGGGACACCTCAAATTTGAAGAAACAATTGTAATGAATTGTTAAAATTTTGGTAAATTAATCTTTATTTTCCCAGGTTCGATTCCGGGTCGAATCGAATTATTTGTGTAATCCACAAATGTTTGTTTCGGAGTTTGGGTATTTTCTATGTATAATATGTATGTATTTAGAAATATATAAGTATGTTTATCAGTTGTCTAGATCCCATAACACAAGCTTATATTAGCTTAATTTGGGCTAGATGACGTTGTGTGAAAATGTCCAAAAATATTTATTTATTTATTATTTTATTTACTAAACTCCTAATATTTCCTACTTCCCTGCTATATTCTAGTTTATATGTAGTCTACATTCCTCAGATATGTTAGTACTTCATAATAATTACAGGCATTAGCATAGTTTTAATGTTTGTATCAGGAAAGTAGCAAAAGAAGTGTTTGGAGAAACGAAAGGTAAGGTGTACTTGATAAGGATACATGGTGGTGGAACAGAGAAGTGCAAAAGGTAATTAAAGAAAAAAAGAACGCTTTTAAGGAATGGCAAAAAGAAAAAGGGAATGAAAGTGAAAAAGAAGAAAAAAAGGAGAAGTATAAGGAATGTTGCAAAAAGGCGAAAAAAGCGGTAGCAATAGCTAAATCTCAGGCCCAAGAGCAACTATACAATGCTCTTGATGGAACTAAGGGCCAAAAAGAAATCTACCGCTTAGCGAAAGACAGAGATGATAGAACGAAGGACGTAAGACATGTAAGATGTATAAAAGATGAAAAGGGTAAGATTTTAATAATAGAAGATGAAGTAAGAAATCGATGGAAGGTGTATTTCGAAAAACTTATGAATGAAGAGAATGCATGGAGTGGAAATTTAGAAGAGAGACGTGTGAATGTAGGTTTAGTGAAGGAGATTGATAGAAATGAAATAAGAAAAGCGGTACGAAATATGAAGAATGGGAAAGCCGTAGGGCCCGACGGTATTCCAGTGGAAGCGTGGAAGATATTGGAAGAAGATGGATATGCGTGGCTGACATTATTCTTCAATAAGTTGTTGTATGAAGTGACGATCCCCGGTGAATGGTGCAATAGTTCTCTAGTGCCCATTTTTAAAAATAAGGGTGATGTGCAAGACTGCGGCAACTATCGAGGAATTAAGCTCATGTCACACAGTATGAAAATTTGGGAGAAAGTGATAGAGAAACGAGTGCGAGAGGAAAGCGAGATTACCCAAAACCAGTTCGGGTTTATGCCTGGTCGCGGGACTACAGACGCCATATTTGCACTCCGCCAGCTGTGTGAAAAATATAGGCGTGCACATAAAAACTTGCACATAGTGTTTGTAGATCTCGAGAAGGCATACGATCGGGTACCCAGAACGGTTTTGTGGTGGGCCTTGAAAGAGAAAGGTGTGCCTGGGAAGTATATAGAGTTAATCTGTGCGATGTATTGTCGATCGAAAACCTACGTACGAACCGCTGCTGGCAACACCGACGAGTTCAGTGTCGCGGTAGGCTTGCATCAGGGCTCGGCGCTAAGCCCATATCTCTTCCTGTTAATAATGGATGCTTTGACATCGGAGATACAGGAAGAGACCCCCTGGTGTATGCTATTTGCCGATGACATTGTACTCGTCGGTGAAGACGGGCCTGAGGTACAGAGTAGATTGGAAGAATGGCAATGTAAACTGGAGAGTGTAGGCTTGAAAATCAGTAGAACCAAAACTGAGTACATGTTCTCTGATTTCGGCGGTCTCTCCAGTCCTACACCCATGGTGTTAGACGGCACACCAATACCAGTTTGCTCCAGTTTCCGGTACCTCGGCTCTCTTATCCAGGAGGATGGGGAAATCGATCGTACAGTGAAGCACAGAATTGACGCAGGTTGGATGAAATGGCGGCAGGTCAAAGCCACTATATGCGACCCCCAATTTCCTCCGAAACTTAAGGGGAAAATTTACAAGACTGTCGTCAGACCTGCCGTCCTGTATGGACTTTCATGTTTGGCCGTAAAAGCGACGGATGAAAGACAATTGCATGCAGCGGAAATGCGAATGTTAAGATGGATGTGTGGTGTGACAAGAATGGATAGGGTAAGGAACGAGTATATTAGAGGAAGTTTGAAAGTTGCACCAGTGAATGAAAAATTGAGAAGCGAGCGGCTGTCATGGTATGGACATGTTATGAGAAGATAGGAAAGCAATGTCGTTAGAAAGGTGCAAAGTATGACTGTAGAGGCTTTAAGAAGTAGAGGTAGGCCAAAGAAAAGATGGATGGAATGTGTGAAAGAGGATATGACAAGGAGAGGAGTGAATGAAGAGATGACTTCTGACAGAGGTGTGTGGAGGAGAAAGACTTGTTGCGCCGACCCCAAATAATTGGGATAAGGGCAGGTAGATGATGATTAGCATAGTTTTAACAGATTGAATTTTCACTAAGTTACTGGACCAATATTTTTAAGTATAATGTGAATTTCTCAATTCATAAGCAAACTCATGTTTATAACTAACAGTGATACCTCATGAACTCATAAGGGTAGAATTTATCTCATTTTTAGCATATTCTTTTGGTTAAATGTGGAATTTTAAAATATTTTTATAGCTTACTTATCCTGAATTTTGAATGTTTGGTATTCAATGTTTCTACTACATAACTTAGTTTGTACTTGGTATTCTAATTGTATTTACATAATACATAGTATGTATTTACTTATTTAATAGATACATACATCAATCATAACTTGTTTTCAAAATTATACCTAGGGTCTAAGTTTCATTAAATTGACTGTCTTTTCTATTCAATACTTTCATATTTTTGACCATAACTTTATTATTAATTGGAATTTTAATGTTATATTTTGAATAGTAGTCGTAGGTACTGGCACAATCAATATTCTAACATCAATTATTGCCAATCTATCAATAATTTGAAATTCAACATAAACCTTAATTTCCTTCCTAAACTAATATATGCATTTCCAGATTTATGAATTCTACTTCTACATTGGCTGTAAAGTGACAACTCATGAACTAATCACCCCTAAGGTACTGTGTCTTACTTATACTTATGTTTAATAACTAGACATGCTGAAAATAAGTAAATTATTAAAAATTAATAAATTGATTCATTTAAAATTTTATAAATAGCGCCATCTAGTGGTAATAGGATGAACTAAGTACTATTTGCTTAGAGAATATAGTGTATCCCGACATTGATTTTTAAATGTAATTGTTAATTGCCAGCAGATGGCAGTTATAAATAATTTTTATCATATCAAAATGAGATTTATTGAATTAAGAATGATATTTTTTAAAGGGGAATTAAAACAATCGAATCTTATTATTCTTTATTTTATGTTTCCAATTTGAAGGTCTTCTTCAAGAAGAATTAGCGTTGCAGACATAAATTTATCATACGGATCTACTCGTGTGAGTAGAGATCCGTTACAAGCTGATGGTGGTGTCTTCGGGTTGATATAACCCTTACGTAACACCCTGTATACTTGCAATATCAGTTGATATAAAACAATAAATAAATAAAAATCAAATAAGCCTAGTAAATTAGTCTCAGTTTACGATGATGCAAGTTCCATTCTCGGTTACTAAACTATTATGATTATGAACCGACTCACAACTTCACTTTTAGTTTACCAAGAGTGGTTGATGCTACCTTGGGTTTATCCTTCTGAGAGTGTTCTCAAGACGTCCAGCATTGGAGTATAGGACAGAAATTTTAAAAAGAGGTTTTGGTGTATTCAGTGTCAACACAGTCAACACATAACCATTCAAGCCACCCGAAACGTCAGAGAGCCAATAATAAACCTTTATAATCACGGTAAAGTCTCGGTTAGGTATCAATTATAATTTAAATGTAGGTAAATAAATATATAAAAATTTCCGATTTCGCTTATTCTTTCTTTTTGTGTTCGTTATTACGAGGAGAAGAATGTTTTAGAACAATAAAACAGTTGTCCGGAACATTACAAAAATGCGGTAAGAAAGAAATATAAATCGTTTCACAACATCGTGAAACATTGTGAAACGATTTATATTATGGAATTAAAAAAATTGTCAATTTTGTTGTTACAATTTTACATTTATTCACAGATGTTTTCAAATATACATTAGATTATGAAAAATTCAGTCAGTTAAAGAAAGAAGTTATAATTTAAATGAAAGTAAATAAATATATAAAAAATATTGGACCGATTTCGCTTATTCTTTTTTTTGTGTTCGTTATTACCAGGAGAAGAATGTTTTGGAACCATAAAACAGTTGTCCGGAACATTACAAAAATGCGGTAAGAAAGAAATATAAATCGTTTCACAATATCTATTCTAAAGTGGTCTAACCACTTTAGAATAGATATTGTGAGAAACTTTCATAATCCAGACTCAGGTGAATTAAAACTGCTTACTTCGTAATAACAAGGTATTTTAGAATGACTTTCATAAGTAAGTATATTACAGTAACTTTTAATATGAATTTACATTCATTTATATTCCACGTCTGTCACTGTCAAGATGTACGAACATAATGTCATTTTTGAAACCTCCCACCCACTACAACACATTCACATAGATTCATTTCGTTCAAGAGTGAACGAAATGAATCTGATCGAACTTCATAGACTAACATAAATGAATCAACTGACTTACTTTCATACAAATCAAATACATTCCTCGAATCACATCACGTCGAGTAAAATTATTGGGTAAAAAATAAATCAACTAAGTTTATCTGACTTTGTTAAATAATATTAAATAATCAACAAATCATTACAATATGTACACATAGAAATAACAAAAAAAAAACAAACGGAACAAACAAAAAAAAAATGAAATTATAATTATAATAATGTGGAATAAACGGCTGTCTCTCAGCGTAATGCTGTCTGCGTGGTGCAAAGTAGATAGCGCTGGTTTTCAGAGACGATAGGTACGAATTTCGCCGGGACAGCTAGTATTTTGATGGGTGCAAAGGGGCTCTACCAACATCTATAGGGCCCCAGCGACCTCACCTGCTAGTGGCGCACCTGCTGATAAACGGACGAGGCTCGTTAATTTACGGTACCTATGGAGTGGCTTCGGCCCCTACGTGGGTACCAGGTGGTACAACAGTGTTGGTCCGGGGGGGTACCACCGTGCAGCTGTGCTAAAGCCCCCCAAGTAACCCAGCCCAGGCTGGGTTGCGTTAGGGGTTCAGCAGCTGCACCGCCGGGCCCGGGGCGATGTATGGTGCAGCAGGCATGGGACCAGTGGGGGCGAAACGGAGTCTAGTGTGGGTGGTGTGGGTCGATTCGCCGGCCAGGGAGACCCTTAGCAACGGCGTTGCCGCGGCCGCCCGCAACACAGTCATGGGGCCCGCCTGGGGCCAACCACCCCAGGAGGCTGCCCCACATGTTGCGCATAATCCTGATGTGGGATCGCCGCTCCGGGTGGTAACCGGTGTGGGGTAGCGGCGGCCTTGCATCAGGGGGGTTTGGGAGCCCTTCCGTCCGGCGAGTCGGCTCCGACCTAACCACACGGTTCTAGACAAAGCTAGCCCCTGCGCTTTGTCACTTACTGCTGCACCAAATGTCGCCCTGTCTTCACGCTTCTTCTTCAAAATCTACAATGGCAGTGCAACAAAAAAGAAAAAAACGTTACACAGCGGCCCTAGGAAACCCCACAACTTCACATTTCGAGGTGGAGTTCACTAACGTCCGTGGACTCCATGCGAACCTCGATACTGTCCACCACCACCTTGAGATGGCACGGCCCGCTGTGATGTTCCTCACGGAGACACAAATACGCCGCCCTGACGACACGTCTTACCTGTGTTACCCCGGCTATGTCATCGAGGAACAATTTCGAGACAAAGCCGGGGTGTGCGTGTTCGTTAGGGCGGATGTTTGCTGCCGCCGGTTGCGCTGCCTAGAGAACCCCTCCAATTCCGTCCTTTGGCTGCACGTAGACCATGGCTCTATGAGCCAGATCTACGTGTGCGTCTACCGATCCCACACAGGGGATTCTGAGACAACAAAGCTCTTCCAGTACCTCAGCGAGACGGCTGATGAAGCGCAGGTGCGGTTCCCGAACGCTGACCTAGTATTTCTGGGGGACTTCAATGGCCATCACATTGAATGGCTGGGGTCCCTCAAGACTGATCATGCGGGTAGAGCCGCCCATGCGTTCGCTCTCTCCCACGGTCTGACCCAGATGGTATGCGGGATCACCCGGATACCAGACAGGTCAGATCACGCGCCCGCTCTGCTGGATCTACTGCTGACGAGTCGCCCAGCCCAGTACAGTGTTTCAGTAGGAGCCCCACTGGGTAGTTCCGACCACTGTGTTGTTCACGCTGGCATGAAGGTGTCACCTCCTGCACGTCCTGTACAAACGTCACGACGACTATGGCACTACTCGTCAGCGGATTGGGACGGTCTACGCGATTATTATGTGTCCGTCCCCTGGAGCCAGCGCTGCTTTGTAGGAAAGGCTCCTTCGGATAGTGCTTCTGCTATTGCTGGCGCGATCAGTTTAGGGATGGATTATTACATCCCTTTCACTGATGTCGCCAGTATCCGCAGAGCCCGTCCCTGGTTCGGGCGAGATTGTGCCAAAGCTGTTCGACAAAAACAGTCGGCATATCGCGCCTGGATCAGGGCCCGAGCTGTGCGCGACCCAAACGTGGGCCACCTCAAAGCAGCGTACAACCGGGCCACAAAGTCGAGTAAGAGGGCCTTTAAGAGAGCGGATGCCCAGCGCGTCGCGCGGCTTGGTCAGGAGCTCACTTCCCATCCCACGGGCAGCCGTGGATTCTGGCAACTGGCCAAAGCCGTGCAATCTAACTTTTGTCAGCCCTCGCTGCCACCACTGCGTTACCCAGATGGAACACTGGCTCACAAAGCCCAAGAGAAAGCGGATATGCTCGCAGACCTCTTTGCGGCTAATTCCCGGGTCGACGACCGTGGCCTGCAGCCCCCCGCCATCGCCAACTGTGGCCACACAATGCCTGATATTGTTATCAGGCAATGTGATGTACGGGCAGTGCTGCGGTAACTCGACACGCGGAAAGCCAGTGGCCCTGACGGCATTCCGGCGATGGTGCTACGAAAATGTGCAGCTGAGTTGTCTCCAGTATTAACGCGTCTGTACCGCCTGTCATACTCTTCAGGGCTCGTGCCGGAGGTCTGGAAGGAGGCGAACGTACAACCGATCCCCAAGAAAGGGGATCGGTCCGATCCAGGCAACTATCGACCCATAGCTGTCACCTCAGTCATTTGCAAGGTGCTTGAGCTCCTTATAAATAAGCAGCTCATGCAATTCCTAGAGGATCACTCGCTAATCAATGATCGACAATACGGCTTCAGGCCAAAGCGATCAACGGGTGATCTTCTGGCATTCGTAACGCATGTCTGGGGTGGGGCTATGGAAAGGCACGGCGAGTCCTTGGCTATTAGCCTGGACATCGCCAAAGCCTTCGATAGGGTCTGGCATGCTTCGCTCCTTTCCAAGCTTCCGGCATATGGTCTACCTCCTCAACTGTGCAGCTGGATTGCCAGCTTTTTAAACGAGCGCCGAGTGCGGGTCCTCTGCGATGGCCAGGCTTCTCGCTTCTTGCAAGTGAATGCCGGGGTACCGCAGGGGTCCGTACTATCACCAACTCTCTTTCTTCTGCATATCAATGATATGCTATCCCTCGGGAACATTCATTGCTATGCAGATGACAGCACACTGCACGGGAGTTACTCGGTTCGTCCGACGGCGGGGCGATCTGAGATTGAGGAGGAGAGACGACGACTCGTGACTGATCTCGACCGTAACCTCGACAGTATCTCTCAATGGGGTACCGAGAACCTGGTCGAGTTCAATGCCCGCAAAACACAGGCGTGTGCATTTACTGCGAAGAAATCCCCTTTCCTTCCCCTACCCTCTCTTCAGAATGCATTATTACCAATGAAGGACAACCTTGATATCCTTGGCATAGACGTTCGTCGAGAGCTCAATAATAAAAACTACATCGAAAGATGTATAGGGCTAGCTTCGCGGAAACTAGGAATACTGAATAAGGTAAAGAGATTCTTTACACCGGACCAGAGGTGTCTGCTGTACAAGACGCAGATTAGACCCTGCGTCGAATACTGCTCTCACCTCTGGGACGGCTCCGCGAAGTATCTGCTGGACGCTCTCGACGCTATGCAGCGACGGGCTATCCGTATTATAGATTGTCCGGAGGTAACGGGAAGCCTTGAGCCGCTAGTTCAGCGCCGAACAATAGCTTCCTTGGCCGCATTCTACCGTATTTACCACGGCGAGTGTTCTGAAGAGCTCTTCAATCTGATCCCACCCTCTTCCTTCCGATCCCGAACGACTCGTGCCGGGCAGAGATGCCACCCCCACACAGTGGATAGCATGTTCGCGAGAACCGAACGTTTTAAACGTTCGTTTCTCTGCCGAACGATAGTGGCCTGGAACGCCCTGCCTGTGCACGTGTTTCCTCCCACATATAATCCTGGGTTCTTTAAGCGGAGCGTGAAGAGGCACATCAGTAGGTCGTCAAGTTGAGGGCCACTCTCAATAGTAATGTGTGCTGTGAGAGTGGCCCACAATCGCTAGACGTCGTCACGACTTACCACCAGGCGGGCGGCGTCAATTTGGCGAACCAAATATAAAAAAAAAAAAAAAAAAAAAAAAAATTAATAAAAATCTCTCTTGCGTTGGATAACCACCTTTAAACCGTAGAGTTATTTCTTAAAACCAACATTCATTTTAACTGATGAGAATATTTCAGTGCACGCATTTTACCTCCGTGATTATTCGGTTTGCTCGCTCAGTAATTCTATTATTTTGGAACAAGTAAATATAGCTTTCTCTTGTGATAAAAGCTTGGTTATCTTGTTGTAATATTACTGTATTAAGTCTGTACTATATAATACATATTACAAAGAGATAAGATTTAATTAGGTAGCACTAATGGAACGATTTTAATCATTGTTTCATTATTTATTACTTTTTATCTTGGCAATGGTGTTCCCTTGGGAATTGGATAGAAGAAAACTATGTCACACGAGCGTACACAAGCTTTTAAGAATATTGGCGTAATTTCTTACTTACTGGACTAGACTTACAGTTTTATTACCTAATCTCTATAAAACTGGGACTGGTTTAGTCACACCAAGTTTTTACTGATTTTAGTGGCTCAAGTTAGTCCCACCGTCAAGTGGTGCATTTCTGATGATCAACGGTCGAGGCTCTAGTAAAAATGTGTTATCGGTCACTGGCTTAAGACATGTCACACGAAAAATTACTTACTAACTTACAAGTTATAAAAATTACGTCTCATCTCTTGGGGCCCCGCCCCAAGATATCACTCTTGGTGATAAGGCCGCCATTAGTACATATTAAATGTTAAGTTGTTTCTTTTTGTATTTTTGTATTGGTGTACAATAAGTATTTTCTATCTAATCTATCTATCTATCTATCTACAAAGTAGGTGCCACGCCTTCATTGTCACCTTGGGGTTGCCTTTCCGAGGGATAACCCGGGACCCCTTCCGAAAACACGTTTTTTTACTTCTTCGAGAAAGCAATCGTATATATCTGTGCGGTTCCAGACACAGTATTTACTATATATTATATTACCTACTCACTAAGCTTGCGGGTAGGATAACGTACAAGTTATAAATATTTAGTTGCGTAAAATTCATTTTAAAATATCGTTGACAATGTGCACTGCTTTATATTGATACGGTTCTATTCAACTACGGACAGACTCGAGAAAACTCACCTGAATTCACATTAAACTTTATTTTCAAAATACGTAAGAGGAAATCAATTTACTTTTCGAGTAATATTCAGACGGTTCCAATTGCGAGAATTGTACAAGTAGACGTTGAGAGGAAGGGAGGAGCTTTAATATTTTTGTCGAGGTCGTCGCGACAACTCTCGCTTCGCGCGACGAAGACGTTGCACGGTAATCAGGAAAATTATTTACTCATGTCTACGGGCCTCGTTGGAAAATTGCGTAGGGTTACTACGTGTTTACATTATCTCGCTATTTTTCTCTATTGTACTCAAAATAAATATTTTGAATGTAGAGTAATTTCAAATTTTGTGCAGATATCTAATTGTTATCAAATCCTAATTCAACATTATTACCTATTAAGAGTGTTAATAAATACATCGGTTTAGCAACAAGTATATTTATTTGTAGCAGAATTTGGTTGCTTTTCAACCGACTTTCAAAAAAGGTTCTAAATTTGACTCTATTTTTATTTATGTTTGTTACCTCAAAACTCTCGACTGCGTGAACAGATTTTGATTTTTTTTAAATGAAAGCTACTACTTCCGAAGTGGTCTCATTTCAATGTGGTCTCATTCCGACAATCATTTGGTCTCATTTTGCTCATTTCAAGTTGGTTGCTGTGTCAATTTTTGGGCATGTATTTTAATCATAATGTTAAATGTTAACGTTATAATATTTTTATTCAACCTACTATGCACATATAGTCATGAATTGCAGGACTGGCGATCATGACAGAGCACGTATGTTACTTTTATCCAATAATTATGTTCGCTATTAGTTGTTTAATGTTGACATTAAATACACAAACAGATTTATTCAAAACTAGCAACCCTGACACGTTGCAAGTAGAATGAAGAGGCAAGGGGAAATACGCTCCGAGAACGCTTTGTAAATAGTCACCGCAATGGCTTCTTGCAGATTAATTTCAAGTGAGAGTGCATC
The DNA here is from genome assembly GCA_963556515.1 of Nudaria mundana. NCBI lineage: Eukaryota > Metazoa > Arthropoda > Insecta > Lepidoptera > Erebidae > Nudaria > Nudaria mundana. The sequence goes on along the minus strand of OY748288.1, from coordinate 6,779,149 downwards.
CCGAGACTGTATTGAAAGCGAAGCGTACGGTTCACAAGTATATCTACAGCATGATGGCACATCTTGTGATTCATTAATGTCCCGGAGATTACATTCGTGTAGTGTACAATTCACTTTAGAACCGAGTCTTATGTAAAAACTTGAAATAAATTAAAATAACCTCGTTTCGTTTATTCAAAATAATCATCTACATAATATGTATTTTATTATTATCTATCTTAATTAAAATTAATTGTCATTCGTTTGTCTTGCTAAAACTCAAGAACGGTTGGATTAAATTTGGCTAAATTTGGTCATAAAATAAATAGTAATAAAATAAAAAGCTAGTGAAATATAGACACATACACACACATATCACGCCTATATCCCGAAGGGGTAGGCAAAGATGCATTACAGACCCACAATTTGCCAGTATTTTATTTCCATGTAATGTTATGTCCAAAATGGCCGAATGGATTTAATAAAAAGTAGCAGCTATAATGTAATTTTGAAAAAAAAAATTGATACCCGTTGCCTCGCGATGAAATGTTGATTAAAGGCAACAAAATCTTACGGGCGTCTCGGACTAAATATAAAATAATATTCAATTCAATTCAATGCAATTCAATTCTTTATTTTTGCGAAATACAGGTAAGTACAGAGGTATAATAATAGTTTTAGTTCCACCATATTTCCGCCAACTGGCATGCAAAATTAGCAGGCATAATGCAGTAAGTAATTACAATGTCTGATTAGTCTAATCTGATGAGTCAACATTATGATTACTTAATTTGTAAGTATAATTCAAATAAAACAAAATTTTTAATGTCAGATAAGCAGACATCATAATTATGTGATTAGGTACACAACAAAATAAATCTAAATTTCAATGTCAAATTAGGGTATTACATACAAATTATTTTGGATGGTCAAAACTGTGTTTTATGATAAAATATAGGATAATAGCACTTAAGTCAATATGTAATATAAATAAAATAAAATTTGTATGTCAATGTAGGAGTCACACCTTCTCATTAAGAAATTCATCAACTGAGTAATAACATTTTCTCATTAATATAGATTTTACACTACCTTTAAATAAATCTATCTTATCTATATTTAGCACTTCCTTTGGTAACTTATTGTATAGCCAAGGGGCCATACATAGAAAGCTCTTATTCATATACTCAGTCTTATTTGCTGGCATTCTCAAATTTAAATTATGTCTCTTGCTGTTCAGATTTGCAAATAAATGTCTATTTTTTCTAACAAATATTACTGTCTCCAAAATATATATACATGGCAAAGTTAAAACATTCAACCGCAAGAAATAGGGCCTGCAGCTTTCCATAGGTCCCAAATGGCATATTGAACGGATGCATCTCTTTTGTGCCACAAATGCAGCCCCTTTATTGGTTGAATTGCCCCAGAAAATTATGCCATATCTCAAGAGAGGTGCAACATAGCCATGATATGAAGTGAGTACGGTTGTTTGGCTGGCGGTTTATCTAAGCATGTATAATGCATATGAAAAGGAATTTACTTTACTACACAATATTTCAAAATGCACCTTCCAATTCAAGTTATTATCTACATTAAGACCCAGAAACTTGGTTACATCTATTTCAGATATTTTTTTATCACAACAGCTGATATTCATATTAGAAATTCTGTTCATCCTGTTCCTAAATGTCATAAAATATGTTTTGTCAATATTAATAAGTAAGTTATTACATGTCAACCAATTAATTATATTATGTAATGTCAAATTTACCTCCCGTTCCAAGTGTTCTTTATTGTCACCAGTAAACACAACTGTACTGTCATCCGCAAACAAGACTGTTTTATAGTTCGTTACCTTAGGTAGGTCATTAATATATACTATAAATAATAGTGGTCCTAGTACACTGCCCTGCGGCACACCTATTGTGGCGTTTCTACTGTCCGATGTATATGTAATGACATTTTTTGTAGTGGTACAAAGCCTTTCAATCCGTGTCACATGTGTCCTGTTACTTAGATAAGACTCAATCAAGGAGTAAACATTTCCCCTGACACCATAAGCATATAATTTTTTCAACAGTATCTTGTGGTCAACATAATCAAATGCCTTTGTTAAGTCCATATACAATGCACACACTTGTTTCCCCCTGTCCACATTAGTTAGAACGGTAGCTAAGAAGTTATATATTGCCATATCAATTGACTTATCTTTCCTAAATCCTATCTGTTCAACACAAAAGAGACCATGGCTTTCAAAATAGTTATATATACAGTTATGTATTACCTTTTCAAAAATCTTTGACATAATTGGGATTAGTGCTATAGGGCGATAATTTTGCATATTATTTCTGTCACCCTTCTTGTGTAACGGTTTAATGACAGTTACTTTAAGTGAATCAGGAAAAACACCATCCTCAATACATAAATTAACTATGTGACTCAAAATATGTGACAGTGCAACTGAAACTAGCTTTATTATTTTTGTAGATATATCATCAAATCCAACACTATTTGTACTTTTTAAACCCAATTTAATCTTCTCTATATCATCAGGCACAGTAGGAGCCATGTATACAGAGTTAAGTTCATATGGCACTGATGCAAGAGATAGGTTCGGTAAGGCATGCTTGGGTTTGTCTATAAAAAAGTTATTAAAGTAATTAACAATTTCCCTAGGGTCATGAACATCGCTATTATTAATACTCAAGTGTTTTATGTGGTCAACAGGTGGTCTCACTTGATTTCCGCGAATTACAGTCCAAGTTGCTTTTGACTTATTCGAAGCTGTTTGTATATAAAAATCATCGTTCCGTTGTGTCAGCTTGACAACACGACTTAGTCTCGCTGACAATGCTGTAAAATGATTTTTTGAGCTCTGTGTACGTTGGGTTCGATATAACCATAATAATTTACGCCTGCGCTTACAACATACTCGGATACCTTTAGTTAGCCACCTCGGACGCATTGTCGTTAAAAATCTACGTTTTACTATAGGAAAACAAAGGTCATAGAATACTTTAAATTCATCGTAAAAATCACCAAATGCCAAGTTAGGGTCCCGAGAGGCAAACACGTCAGCAAAGCTGAGAGATTCTATGCAGTACTTGAATTTTTGTTGATTTTCATTACAATAATTCCGCTTACTGATGTACCATGATTTAAGGTGGATATAAGTCCTTACCGGACACACTAATAACTGCGCTGTATGGTCAGACAGTGCCAAATCCAATACTTTAGTTTTGCATCCGCGCACATTAAATATAATATTGTCTAAGCATCTACCACTAGATAATCGTGTTGGTTTATATATACCTAGCTTCATATTATAATTTAGGAGCAATTGTTTGAATTGGTTAACACAGTTACTGTTTTCTAAAATATTGATGTTAAAGTCACCACAAATCACAAGTTTCCTTCTACTGTAACAAAACCGATTTAAAATTAGATTAAAATTACAAAAGAATTGCTCCATATCTTTCACAGATGTTCTAGGAGGTCTGTAAATACATAGAACACAAATATTGTAGTCAGTTAATATGACCCCCGAGCATTCTATAACAAGTTCCAACGAATATTTATCTAAGTCATTTAATGGTTTAAAAGCAACTGTGTTTCTTACCATAATGCATGACCCACCATGCCTACCGCTCCTACAGTAAAGAGCACCTAGCTTATAGTTCATCAATCTAACTGGACTTCGGTCAGACATAATCATGTTATGTTCAGTAATACATAAGACATCAACAACACCACCATACTCAAGTTCAAGAGAATCAAGATTGACAATTAAACAATCCGACTTGCTAGCCAAGCCATCCAGGTTTTGATGAAATATGAGGATACTATTAGGAACGAAAAAAACTACTACCATTACCTGTCTCAGACTGTCCTACAGCTGTCAGTGTATTCACTTGATCAGGGCATCCATCAGTTTGTGTACTTTTGTCAATAAATGTTAATGTGGTACGTTCAACACCAGCTTTAGCCTTATTTTTACAATAAAGGTCATATTGAAATAGATAGTCCAATTGCAATATTTCTTTCAAAAGACATCGGCTCTTATTTAGTGTAAAAAAACCACGTCAAGGAAGTTGTTCACAGTAATTCATATCAATATATCTACAGTTTGGAAACCTACTAATTAAGAATTTTAGCTCATAGTTTAATTTACGTTCATTGAGGTACTTATTGTATGGTATTTCCGAAATCAAAACATTAGTGTTACCGGTATTAGCTAAAAAGCATGACAGATGAAACAACAGGTCATTAGGCCGCTTGTCATTAGTGCCACCCAGAATAACAAGAAAGTCACTTTTTCCTAATGTCAAAATTTCCCGTTTAGCAGTTAAAACTTGTTTCATTTCCGCTCCAGATTTCCAGTAAACCTTTATTATATATTTGTCCCCAATTAGTTTTTGAAGGATGCCTCGTATCCTGTAACCCTGTTGATCCGCCAATATAATTATTTTTCTTTTCTTGACTTCACTCCGGTCGTGGTTCAAGATCAAGAGGTCAGCTATATCAGATACCTGATGTGTTTTATTCTCTACAGCACATTGCGAAACGGACAATCCTGCCTCTCCCTGTGCTGCCGGTTTTGGTTCTTCATTTTGTGTGGGCGTCAAGAGCTCATCATGGTTTGTTGCTCGATTTTGTATGGTATTCGATTTAGTCGATTTCTGGGTTTTTTTCTTATTCATATTCCGGTTTTTTGGAGTCAGGGTATTTCGGTCCGGAGTGGAACAGATTTTCTTATAAGTATCACACAGACATGTTGCATTGTATAAGTCCTCTTTCAATCTAATATTTTCTAAATTCAAGTTTTCAATCTCGGCATGAGCACTTACCAACTCACTACTTAAAACTTGTATTCGGTCTTGAAGGTCCCTCATAGAGTCAGATTCAATGTGAGATTCCTCGGTAGGAATACTCCTGACTGTAAGATTCAACAACTCTGATTGTTCATTTTCATCATATGTTATATCAACAATATTATCAAACGAGTTTACTCTGTTAAGATGGCGATAAGTTATATTATTTATTTGGTCCATTGCTATTATTTGCTCAGATAGATAGTATAGATACCAATGGAGGAGGTATGTTCAAAGATAGTCTATATAATATGGATGACTGGGTTCATCTATTTTTTGCTTCGCTTTTTCCTTGACAGAAATAATTTTGCTTTTCATATTAGGTACAAGGTACTTTACAAATTATAGGTGCACCTAAATATCACTGCTGGGAAACTAAACATACCATCAGTTCAATTTTAATCGGATCAATATCTATATATTTAATACGACAATTTGTCTGTCCGTCCGTCGCGTTTTTTCAATTATAATTAATAATGCATACATTTGCATGAAATATAAAAATATTCTTTCCTTTTTTTTATATATTTGAGACCATACAAAGTTCGCTGGGATAACTAGTTAATTTTATATCCAGAAAAACAGTTACGCAAACTGCAGACCTATAAACTACACGTGATGCACCACAGACAATTATTTAACTTCTGAAGTAAACTTTGATAACCCTATAATTTTGCATAAAATACTGGCAAGGTAGCCAGTTCAGTTATTCATAAACTTTGCACGATGCTCACTGTGTACCAAGAACCATTAGAAACTTTAATTCCTACATAGTTTTCTTAGAAAATATACATTTAATTGCATGGTTGAATTCAGTTCAAGGTTCAGAGATGCAGGTGGATTTTTTTCCTGTCTAGGTACTCAACAAAACATTTTTCACTCTCCACCCGTATGTATACGCTAATCTAAGAAAATACTGAAACTATTTCCATGGAAAAAAGTTATTGCCATAGTTATAGTTATTTAAATAAATAAATATGTTAGGACAATTCACACAACGCCATCTAGTCTCAAACTAAGCAGAGCTTGTGATATGAGTACTAGATAAACTGATAAATGTAAATACTTATATACATTTTTTTTTGTATATACATATATATTATACATAGAAAACACTCCGACTTCGGTACAAACGTATATTCGTACACAAAGTTTGTCCAGATCGGGAATTGAACCCGAGACTCCGGCGTCGAAAGCGGATGCCGTACCGACCACGCCACCGATTCAGTTATTAAAGTTATTGTATGTTAGCTGAAAAGCAAACAGAGTTGTGGGCACAAGGATGCACAAAGTTATATTGGCCAGAACTTTGCCAACAATGGAATGTGATAATGCAATAAGGAAATGAATAATTTTGCCGCGTAACTGTTGGTATTTGTTTCAACCGATTTTAAAATGTTCAAGAAACTTTTGTAATCAAAAAGTTTTGGTACAAATTCGTTGAATTATGAGAAAAAGAATTGGAAGGAAACAGACGCAGTATCATAATGGCTTAGCGGTTTGTCTTTTTGCAATGAACTATCTCGTGAGTTGCTTCGGTTTTTATTACTGTTCATAATTTACTATTGTACAGTGCATAAACACAGAATATATATAGTAGTATAAATAGTAGCATAAATTAGTACATAAATATAACAGCCAGGGGTAACCAGTTGCGAATTATTCGCTTACTAGCCAGTAGGTACCTATATTTGGTAAGTTGTCCTGTAACTTTCATCTACCTATACCTGGAGCTCATCCGGAGATCAACAGGCGCACCAAACGTGGCTACATCGATGTTCATCGATGATTTCGCCAATGTCAAGGTAATGCTTGATATACAGAAGAACTAGTTACTCCGAACTTGCTCGAGGTGCAGGACAACATAAGAAACGTTGTTCGGTATAAGTAAGAGTCGGGGAACCCGATTTTTGCGGAGCACCAGAGGTAACATATAAAGCCACCATCCACACGCTCAGCAAAAATCGAACTCCCTAAGTAGTGCATGATTGTAATCAAATTTTATGACAGATCTGCCACATAAATTGTTATGACATAAACCCTTATTCCACTAATTGTATGAGTAACTTGTAAAACTGACCGATTTCGCCTTATGACATTATCAAACGTCATTATCAATTCCACTACACTGTTCAGTCTGCCACGTTTTACAAGTTATTGTTATTATTATAATAGTCATATTATTATACTTTCAGGTAACATGAGAAAACTTATACTCGTACTTAATTAATTTACTTATACTACGGCCTACTACTTTAAAAGTTTTAAACTGATATATGTTACTTATAAGTAATTACTTATGTTACACTAAGTTGTCAGCAGTTGGTCGAAAATATATGCTACATAATTACTGTTAATTTAAATTATTATTTTACTGTTATATTACTGTTCATTTACTGTTAAATTAATAAAATATTGAACTAGAAATGCGTATAATTCCTAGCCTAAGGTCGAAAATACAGTTAGTAAGTCGATATTTTGCTGAAAATTGCTACCTACAATTTGGTGTCAACGTAATTTCATCCCGTGCAGTTAAGATCCTCCAAACTCATTAAGCTATAACGAGCAGCGTCGGGCGCGTCGTTTGGGTTTTATGAGAACATATTTAAAACGTAGTTATATTATTAAAAGATTATTATGCCAGAGTAAAACAGACCTTGTTTTTTGAAATTCATAACTTTTTGTTTCCAAAGTGATCGTTATAATCTTGTGATTTTTAATTGATGTACAATAAAGTTTATTCTGAACTAATCCATTGTGACGAAAATCTTTTCCGAATATTGTTTAAAACCGAAAACATCGTAGATAAGGGAAATTCGAATTCGGAGGGAAAAAGGAATTCGAAGCTAATGGCTAATTTACAGTGGTTTTCGCGCTCGCCATTGCCTTGGGAGGCCTCCCGTATGAGGGGTAGCTACCAAAGTATGGTACAATGTAAATGGGACACTTTTATAGAAATCTGAAATCCATTGCTTTAGTTCCTAGTCATAAAAATCATAATGTGAGTTTTTGATAGGACAGGAAATATTTCCCATGTAACATTGGCCGGTTTTTAATTGTCTTATATTTAGAAATTAAAAAGAAAATACGAACAAGTACGAAACTGTAGCAGGCATATGTCACTCGCCTAACAATCGCAAAAAATACGTGACGTCAGCGACAACTTGAAGTTGTAAGTCAGTAACGGTTGTCTCTTGTTTGTGATATGGCATTGACCATAGAGTCGAAATTGAGGCATTAACGTCATAATTATTGGTCAAATATGCTGGTACTTTCCTGACAACCCAAACGTTCGAATTATGTTCGCTGTAAACAAAAGAGTAATGTCGGAGTGCAAGTTCTGTATGTAAGTACTATTCCCTTTTCTGTGACTGTAAGTTCAAGTATCAGGCAACATGCTATATTTTATTGTTTTATTTTTCAACATGCAGACTCCTCCACTTTGTCACGAAACAAAATGTTTTGATGTACTTAGTCTACGCTGTGTTATTTTTTTTCCTTAGTACCGTTTATTGAGAGAGCGAAGCGTGTACATTTTGAGATTGGACAATTTTGCTTTCGTCCGTCCGTCTGTTTGTCTGTATGTGTGTTCCGGGCTAGCAGTCACAGTTTTTATCCGATCTTCACGAAACTTGGCACAAGTGTTCCTTAATTTAATACAATAATTTTTTTCGTCGTCAGCTTTTTTTTTGATTGGGGGAAAAACTCAAATAATGTTTTTAATGTTTGCGAGGTCTACTGTTCGACTATAGAGCGACCACTAGTTATTATATATATATCTCGTTCCCATTTCCCGCGGGAATTTATTATATTGTTAAAACGTATACCTACCATACATCAATTCAAGATTTTTTTATTGAATATAAAAGAAGAATACATTTATTTAAACTGTAATTGCTGACTAGGAAGGTTCCCAGAATGAGTTTTGCCACGTTGGATGGTGATACTTATTCTTGTTCCTGAAAAGCATCGATTCACGAAATGGTTTATATTATTAAACCTACTAATTTTGATCCAAATATACTTGCCAAATCTTATTCTAAAACATATCGAAGTGCCCGTCAGTTTCTATACTGTCTGTATGATATTATGTTTTGATTAGATTGGTTTTATAATAGGGGTTCGCGAGGGATAAGTGGAGTTTTGTATTTGTGTGAGTGACCACGAAAAGTAGAGTAAAAACTTTTTTTGTAGCTGTGTGTACAACACATGTGTGTGTAAAAAAGGTCACATATACATTCACGTACACTGCACACACACAAATGCAAAGCTCCGCTTACACCTTTGTACTCGTACTTAACTGACTGTCTACTTGCCTACCTTCGTGAAAAGTCGCGATTCTATGTATGTATATTAATTTATGTATAAATAAAATTCTGTAACAAAAATTTCGTAGCCGCGACATGACGTCTGGTTTTACTCTTGTAGAGAGTAAAGAGACGCTTTTTTAAAACGTTAAAAATTTATAGGGTCGTAAAAACTCCCACCGAGCTCGTTTGCTTTTGCAAGAGTGGTTTCTAGGCACGAATATGACGTTATATTGTAGCATATTTAAGTGATGTACTGAGAACTACGACACCGGTACTGCAGTTTGACGTGAAATATTGCACAATTTATAGCCGTGAACTGAGAGGACACAAAAGTCAACATTGTCTTATTTAGAGTTTGTAATAAAACATACACTGCCTCGGTGGCTCAGTGGTATGAGTATGCGACTGCCGTCTCTGAAGTCCCAGGTTCGATTCCGAATCTAATTCGTATCAAATTATTTGTGTGATCCACAAATGTTTGTTTCGGAGTATGGGTGTTTTCTATGTATAATATGTATGTATTTAGAAGTATATAAGTATGTTTATCAGTCGTCTAGATCCCACAACACAAGCTTAATTTGGGCTAGATGATGTTGTGTCAGAATTCCAAAAATATTTATCTATTGAGCTGAGTTTACGAAGCTTTTTCTTAGGTGCCTCGTGTATATCGTTCGTGATCGAACTCCTAAACGACAGGACCGATTTTTTTAAAAATTTGGCACGGTCATAGTGACCATCACCGTGAGTGCATATATTTGAATTCATAAAGATCGGTCTAGTCGTTTAGGAGTTCGACCCGGATCGACAAACTCAGCTCAATTATTGCAACAGCAGAATGTATTGCATACCTAGTTTATTTATTTATCTGTATAAATAAATAAACTAGGTATGCAAAAGCACGTCTTTACCATTGAAGATTGATTGATTGATTGGTTGATTAATATGAAGCAAAGATTGGATGTTGTTGGTAGTGGTAATCGTAGCTCAGTTGGTTAAAGCATTCCCCCTTTAAGGTTAACCGTGGGTTCGATTTCCACCGATGACATTTAAATTTTTGTGATTTATTTATAATTTTTCTATCTTAATATTTAAGAATACTCTTAGTTTAAACAAACTCATTGCTTTGAAATACAAAAACATAACCTCTCTGTAATTCGAACCAAAATACCAACAGCTAGAACTGATATTACTTACAAATAGAATCTCTGGAGTCCGTGCATTATTATAGCACTACTTACTACAGTTACTTAGCACAAACCCATTTGGAACGCAAAAATGTGCTATTATTTCGGTCGCCGCGTTCCACTTTTTCACAACAGGTAACAGCCGTCAGTCCCAACTCTTTGTATCTCCTTGGAGACACCTGCAGAGCTGGAATACTAAAGAGTTTTACAACGTTCCAAAATGGGACTGTTTTTCGCAATTCAACCTCAACGTGCACTTAAGGGATTTGAATATCTTATAATATGTTACGCTTTATCTATTCCACGCAACTCCCCACTGATCGAATTCGTTTCAGCGTTTTAAGATCTTTAAACAACTTCTATTTGGTAAATCAAGTCGGTAAACGAATTCCTTTATTGTCAATTTATTTAGGAATCAATTTAGGCAGAAAATTTATTTGGTATTTGTAAACTAACAGGCACCCGTAACTTCGTGTCTCACCCGCATCCTCTTTTGATTCTAGGTACAGGAACCGTTATAGTTAGACAATTGAAATTTTCACAGATGCATTTCTGTTGCCGCTTCAACATTAAATACTAAAAAAACCGGCCAAGTGCCAGTCGGACTCGCGCACAAAGGGTTCCGTACGAAAAAGAAAAAAAAACACGTTTGTGGTATGGGAGCCCCCTTAAATATTTATTATATTCTGTTTTTAGTATTTGTTGTTATAGAGGCAACAGAAATACGAGTACATCATTTGTGAAAATTTTCTAACTATCACGGTTAATGAGATACTGCGCAAGACAGACGGACAGACGGACAGCGAAGTCTCAGTAATAGGATTCCCGTGCTTTGGGTACGGAACTCTAAAATAGAATACAAAAAAATTAAGAGCAGCAAAGACAACGTAATAAAAAAACCGGCCAAGTGCGAGTCGGATTCGCGCACGAAGGGTTCCGTACCATTATATCTAAAATCGGCAAAAATAAAAACAAAAAAAAAACACGTTTGTTGTAAGGTACTCCAGTACCTTTCCCGTAATTTTTTGCCGTTTTGTTGAATAGTCAATTGACTATTCAAAACAAAAAGAGGTTTTCAGCTTTTAATATTTATAGTAGGTAGGTATAGATATTGTGATACTTGTGTGTACTATGTGGATGGCTTTTAATGTAAATGGTTCTTTTTTAATCCGCGGCTCTAGGCAGCGGCCGCACCTACGTTGATTGCCGAGCGCCTCTGGCCGCCCGCCGCCTTGCTAAGCAGTAAAAGAATTTCCAGTGGCCCCCGGCGGACTTTGGCCACCTGTGTGCACGCAGCGTGTTGGTCGAGTTTTATCCCTCATCTTTGGGGTCGGGTTTTATATAGTATGTAAATGGTGCCGGGCGCCACTGGAAATACGTTCTGCTTGTAACCAGAGACGCCCGGCAACGGACGTTGGAGCGGCCGCGGCCTTGGTCGCGGAACTAAAAATAAAAAAAAAAGTATGTAAATGGTGGAAATAAAAATTATGATTATAAGCTCAAAAAATAAAAAATTAAAAGCGTACCTACATAAATCAAAACATAAAATTACAGTAATAAGCGTCAACTTTAGTAGTAGATATACTTACTTACTGGAAAAGTAACGGAAACTGTCTGATGTCAATACGTTTGTATTTTAACATGGAAAAAAGTATTCTAATTACAGAAATAAATTCTACGCAGATGACTTATTTAAAGGAAATGAGAGCGAAATCCAATAAATAACATTTTGAGTAATTGGACAAATTAGATAATTAAAGTAAAATAAACGTCGGCAGAATTTATACAACTATTGCTTCAACGTTTTAATTAAATTGAGTTTCCTATGGAAAGAAAATCGAGCAAGCGAAGATTACGCGAGGAAATTGAGGCGAGGCGAGTCAAAGGCTTGATGTATTTATTCTATAGGATATGATTAAACTAAGCATCTTGGAAGACTTTTGCATCCGTATTTTCTTTAGTATTATCTCAATCGTACAAAGATCTCAGATTTCATTAACACAGAATTTACTAAAAGTTTGTCTACAGTTTATTTATTTTATTTATTATAATACTTGAACGTAACAAAAATATAGTAACATTGAGCCATTAATAAGTCCCCACAGGTGGCGACAAAGTAATATTATGACAAAAGAGCTATCTACGTCAATATAACATACATAATATGGCCTATTATTGACATAATTTAAAACCTGCGAAGATAGCAATAGTCTAATGACATTTACCTGCTAGTGTTTAGTGTAATTTTATTTAATTTACGCCTAAAAGAAGTCTTAGATATTGAATGCGTAATATCTAGTTCCGGATAACCACAGACAACCTACAACCTTATTGTAATTGGCGCACACTCGGTATAGGAAGCTGTTTTGGCGGCAATTTTACACAACACGGCTAATATCTTTGAGGCAGCAGCAGCCTTACCTACTGTAGACGAGGCAAACATAAAAGTTCCCGACTATTGGCAAAAGGCTCACTGGAGCTTATGTGGAACCAAATATAATTACTAGTGAAATGTGGGCATATAATAAGGCTCTACCAATCTCGTCGAAGGTAAAAACCGTAATCTTTTATAAATCAAATCAAATCATTTATTTCCTAGTCAAAGGTAGTGGGGTAAAATATTAATAATTTGGAGCTCTTTGGTCTACCTTTTAGGCATGCATAAAATTTGTGACTTAAGTGATAACAAATTCCTAGGTAAAGTCAACTTAAACTAAACAAGTCAATGGCAATGTCAAATAATAATACATTACAATAATAACACATTTGAATAATATATAATAGTCAAAAAATAAATTAAGTTGAATGTAATGTCAATTATAATCAAATACATATTAAGTAATATAGTACGAAAATTTACAAAGAGCGGTCTTATCTTATCGTATATGATTCTTTTATGGAAGGAATAAATCTGTAGGAAAGTATTTTGATATCCGGGTTTAACTAACTTATATTAGGTAGGTACAACTAGGCAAGCGGCAAACCCCCTGAATAACCACCAATATACCTAAAAACCAACTTTTTATCAGTTAACAAATTAATTTGGTCATCTATATATTTAATACGACAATTTGTCTGTCTGTCCGTCCATCGCGTACATACATTTGCATGAAATATATATTTTTTTTTTTTTTTTTATATTTGAGGCGATACAAAGTTCGCCGGGATAACTAGTAACAATTAATAGGAAAAATTTTGTTATCTTACCAATTGACTCCTTTTGGTCCAAGGTTTACAAAAAGTACAAACTTGTATAGGCGCAATCACATTTTTAGTGATTGGTCAGTCATTTTCATTTCTACCCACTTTTTCAGGGGGTTTGCCGCTTGCCTAAACCGCCAACAAAGGTTTCTATTCCTGCATTGTAAGATTGGTCGAATCATTTATTCAATCCTTGTGCATAATAAGACACTTGTTTTGGCTTCAATCCAAAACTCAATTATCAATACCAGGTTGGTAGCTTCGTTCGTAACTTCGACAATTATTTCTTAAACATCTTAACGAGTATTCAGGTGGAAGGTTGAATGACACTTAGCGTCGGCAACCCACAGTTTTGGCGCAGATTCACTCTTCAATTTGTAGTGAAAAGCTTTGATTATTAACGAATCCTGAAGTGCCGTGTTTTATTCTATTTTGCTGAAATGCTGCTACTATTTTTATGGTAAACTAAAAGAATGTCCGTGTTTTTATGACAGTTTAAAAAAATATTAAAATTAATTTGACTGGGTAAGTTGTTTAAATGCCATTTTATTGACCCCTAAAATATAACATCATAGAATACCTATACCTATAGCCCTTTCTTTCATTTCGTTGCGATCATAAACTTTATATGTAATTATTCATTTAAAAATAAATTTGCTACAAAATGTTTTCAGTTAAACATTTCGTAATCTTGCCAGAACTACGTCTGGTTTTTACTCTCCTCGGGAGTAAGGAGATGCTCTTTTTTGAAACATTAAAAATTTACGAGGTCGTAAAGACTCATACCGAGATCGTTAAGCAGGTGGGCACAGACACAGATGCGGCTTGTTTTTTTAGAAATGTTTCAATTATTTTGTTGGATACGCAGACTTAGTCGAATTATGCTGGAAGAAAGAAATACCGTCTCTTCTTCGTGGTTTCTTTCTTTTAAGTATTTAATAAGATACATACTAATAAAATAGCTAATGCCCGAAGCTCCACCAATGTGAAATCTTTAAATAGATTTAAACCTTCCTTTCAAATCATTATCTGTTGCATAAATTGCATTTAAGTCCGATACATTGTTTTAAACGATCTAAGTGTACAGACAGTAACAACATTGTTGCAATTTATTCAAAAAAAAGAACGACCTTTCTATCTTACATTCAGAATAATAGCTGACTACGTAAATTGGATAGATATAAATAGTTATATGAAGTGTAATAAAATCCTTTCAGGTTTATTTAAAGTGACTGACGCCAAAGGCCGCAATGTCCCACCATACCACAAGTTGAGCCGTGGTTTAAATTATTTACAATTTCATGATATATACTGACAGTTTTATACTGATAGGTAGGTACATTAACGTCGGATAATTTATTGAAATTACACAATAAACAAAGCCCGTTGATCGACCATTACGTTTGTTAGTAGTGTGGGTTAATTAATTGGTCACATAATATAATGTACATTTGTACTTTATAATCTATATATTTAATACGACAATTTGACTGTCCGTCTGTCGCGTTTTTCAATTATAATTAATAATACATACATTTGCATGAAATATTAAAATATTGTTTTTTTTAATATTTGAGGCGATACAAAGTTCGCCGTTATAACTAGTACTATTATAATGCTACAGCGTTTTATTTCGCAATCTCAAAAGATGCGTCCGAATTTAAAAAAAATATTTACTTAAAATTTGTGTTGAACAGAATTACTACTACTAAGAATTTTTTAGTTGTACCTACTTGTCTAAAATTTTATTTATTTATTTCTGTCTGCCTAGGCATATCTTCAAAGTTGCTGAACGGTTTTACTTGTAGCTATTATGGTCTGAAAGTGAGAGATGTCAAGGGTACAATATACAATATTAAAACTAAAATTCAAATTTTGGTAAAAATAGTAGTTTTAATTTAGTAAAATAAATGGCAATATAGCATTAAAATCTACAACCTAAAATAAGGTGGAAGTTGTTGAATGTCAGTTTTTTGGTGGTAATCTTTGTAGTTAGTAAGCAGAAATAAAGTAATTTACTTCACTTAAAGATATGAAACTTAGAGCTATGAAATTATTATTATTATTATTCACTTCTTATTCTCTACTTGTATATAGTTGCTTCCTCATCTTCTTTTTTAACAGCTTGAATGAGGACCAATGACATTATCGCGTTTATCACCTGCAAAATAATTCACTAATTAAAAGACGGTCACATATTTACAATAGATTAGTTAATTCTAGGCCAGTGTTCCTAACGCATTAGGAACAGTGGCAACCTAGAATCTGGTAGAAATGTAATTCCCGCCGTCTGATAATTGAAGAAAAGAGCCACCTCGGGTTTAAGGTGGATATACCAGTCGCCTCTGGATCTAGTTGGCCCTACAACCACTTCTACGGAGTTACCTTACTTCATCATTCACATCTACGAGCAAACATTTTAAATAAGCGATGCATTTGAAGACCTTGCTGCAATCCAAGACTGTAGTATTTAAGATACCTTTCATTCACCAATGTTAAAAACAAGTGTACTCACAGCGATCATGCATGAAGCTAGCACTATACCAGCAAGCCATCCGGTCTTTCCCTCCAAGAACCAAGTCAATTCATCGACACATCCATGGAAATAGGAATTACCAGTGACAGAATCACGGCATTCGGCAGGTAAGGGCTTATTGAGGTTGATAAAGTCCATTGGCCCATCAGCACCGCAGCATCCAATCTGAAGAATTTGTAAAACGCTTATTAATTCACTAGCTATTACACAGATTCTACTGCGCCAGACAATCACAAGACTCCTGGTCACACAGGTAATTTTTTTTCTTCGTATTAAAAAAGTCCCAATATTCCAAATCTCAAACTTTGTTGGATTTGTAATTTAAAGAACATAACCAAATGAGTAAAGCGTACCTATTCAAAATGTCACCCACAAAACTATTACTATTGAACTCCTAATTTGCAGTGATCAAAACCGCGCAGAACAAGCAACATCCTAGTTGGGGAACGATACACAATGAAGCTTGGTTTGAGCACGTTTCATGGTTCGAACCGTGTTCAATCAGGCGTGGAACGTACGACATACTCCTATTTGATTTGCACCAGTATCGAGACCAGCAACACTAATCTAGGGTATACTACTACAAACTTGTAACTTGTCGATAACTTTGATAGTTAATAACCTTTCCCGTCTAGCCCCTAGGGCTACTCTGGTACTTCGTAACGCATTAATTTTTGTAATGTTTAGCATTTTTTTTCTTCCCAAAGAACCTTCTCCTGATGATAAGGAACAACAAAAAAGAATTAGCGAAATCGGTCCAGCCGTTTTCGAGCCATTAGTTTCTTAACCAACACGACTTTCTGTTATATAATATATATATATAACATTATTAGTCAAACGAGCGAAGCGTCTACATTTCGAGACTAGACAATTTTGTTTTCGTCCGTCTGTCTGTCTGTTTATGACGTCTTCTGATACGTCTTAGATTTCGAGTAAATGTTTAAATCAAGGAACACTTGTGCCAAGTTTCGTAGAGATCGGATAAAAAATGTGGCCTGGAATACACATACAGACAGACACACAGATAGACAGACGGACGTAAGCAAAATGGCCCGACAATGTAGTAACGTGAAAACAAAAAAGTCTCGAAATGTAGATGATTCGCTTGCTACGCTCGCTCGCTCAGTAAGTGCAATAACTACCTTTCTCCTAAAATAAATTATTTCCTTATACTGTATTGTATTTTTTCATGATAGTTACAGTGTTATATTAATAGTAGGTTTGTAATTTATTACTTCTGGAAGTGGTTACACTCAGTAGGTGACTATAAAAAGTTTCCTTTCCGTACCACAGTTTCGTCAACTGCCCATCACACAAATACATTTCCGTGTTTGCTTCGTTAGTTGTCAACGTTTTGTTACACGTTTTTGTTGTATGGCACAGCGAGGGCCAATTTATAGTCTAAAACTTTTTGCGGAACCATTTGGTTGCGTACGTGAATTCCTTTAACTATTGCAAATGTTATACCCAAGCATTCTCTCATCTCTGACAGATTTCAACGAGACTTTGACGGGCAGATAGCTAATGCTATAAGAAATATCTTTGGTTTTTTATCGTGGGAATGTATTAACGTGGGTCTTGGGAACTAGAAAACTATTTTACGCGGGAAAAGCCAAGGGCATAAACAAAAGAAATGAACGCAGATAAAAAATATTAATTTGAATGTATTCCGTACTTACACCTTCTTGCACGTTTCGTAGAATTTCCCTGCTAGGTTCGTGCTGAGGATTGTTCATCAGTCGAACAATCACGTCTCTAATAAGAGGCTGGATACTGGAGTCGTAAGTTGAAAAGTCAAGCACCACACAAGCACCGACAAGGCCAAATACAAACACTCCTACTTGCGTCGCGATATACTGTAAATAAAAATAGATTACGTTCTATAAAATTGTAGTAAAACAAAACCCGTAGGTTAAGCGAAAATTATTAAGTGCCAGTGTCATCTGTTACAAATAATATCAGAAGTTTTATTTGAGTCAAAAATTTGCGAATCTAATAGCAACTATATTCGCTATAACCTATAGCGAATAAATTATGTGTGGGAATCTTAGTATTATGGGACTTCACTTTCAAAAGCCTCTTAACACAGTGTTGCAAAGCAGTCTCAATAATATAATTTATACATATAGGTTCAGCTATTTCCTACTTACCGCCCAAAGAAGAACCACATTTTCCATGAGAGCAGAGCCACACCCGAGGAAGGCGACTACCATAATCCCAAGTGATGCTATGAGGATAATATAGACACCGATAAAATACTTCTGAAGCTCCAACACTCGCATCCATTCGTTGAAGCCTGGCTCGATGCAAATCCATAGACAGAGGGCGAATATCGATACACCGAACAACTGGAAAATATAATACGGAAATGATGTTATATTAGAATTCATATTATAAACAAGAAAAGTTTTACTTAAGTCTGCAAAAGAACACAACATGTAGGTACGTTTTCCTTTCAATTTAGTTTAGAAAATAATGATCATCATAATCTTTATTTGTGATTTTTTTTCTAAAAATAAATTAGCTAACTCATTCTGACCTATGAAATAAATTTATTTGTACTCATATTTAGTTAATTTTATTTTTTTCGTAAGCTTTACCGGTTTGGTACAAATAGTGGTAAGGTACGGGTAAAGGTAATGGTATAAGTGATAGAATCGGTTATATAAGAGTAAAACTGTCGCTGAAAATCGAAATTATAAACAAAACATTTGATTAATATTTTTAATTTTAATATTATCCCGGAATGATAATTGTGTTCTATTGGAAGAATGTTAAAACTCAATATTTCAGCGCGATAATAAAGCTTTTCGCAAAATTACTGCCATAAACATAGTCTAATTAAAACCTAGATTACACAATAGCTCTGTGAAATAACAATTTCTCAAACAAAACATTACAACGATCGTAAATTTGCAAATTACCCGTCTGATAGCATCGATAGTCTACATTGTGTAAATAACACTCCTATACTACACAAATTTATGTACTACTGTGAGGATAAAGTAAATATTACGGAGACAATACCCTTCAGTTTTATCTTTGGCTATTTGGAAGACAAAAACAAAGCTATTAAAAGAAACTTCGTGATCTGTATACGTTGAAAATGCTATAAAAAGTGAGGACTCACTCACAGTATTAATGAGATTATAAAACTTTTCTATTACTTATGTTTAATGACCAATATAGTTATATCGTAAATAAGGGTAGATCCGATCAACTCAAAGCTGTAAAAATATATAATTCATGAAGTTGCATTGAACCTTGCATTTGATGTCCATATAATAAAATAATTCATTTGATAGGTATTGTTAATTTTTATTACTAAAAATTGATAAATTTGATGTTATAAATTGCGTACAATACCTTCATTAAATTTTCAGTTTGATGGTCTACCATAGTTTAGTTTTGTAAAAGGCATTATAAGCTTTACTTTAAAGTATAGATTTATAGAACATTCGAAAGTGAAAACGATTCAAACTCAAAGTCAAACTCAACAATATTTATTAATGTAGGTTATAAAATAACATGAATTATTTATTTATTTAATCTTATGCACAAGAATATGTACAAAGGCGGACTTAATGCCAAAGGCATTCTCTACCAGCCAACCTTAGGGTGATGCAGAGAATCGACTGAGTAGGTGCATATAAGGTACACTTGACTATAGAATCTAAAAGACTTACTTACAAAAATATATACCCAAATAAACTACACATAACATTAATAATAATATGAAATAGATACACATAACTATAAGAATACCCACATACATACATATGCATACTACACATACATAAAATTATATACCTACTGAACAGTAAACATACACACACACAGATAATAACGACCACTTACTAGGAAGTTACTGAGACGACTCTGTCAGTAGGTTAAGATAGTGCTGACGAACTTTTCTTTTAAAAATATAACGGTTAGTGGACATTCTGATATCTAGAGGAAGGGCGTTCCAAAGAAGGACAGATTGAACATAGAACGAAGAGTGGACAAGACTAGATGTGTGACTGGGGCACAAAAGAAGCTGATTGTCTGCAGAGCGCAAGTTGCGATTGTGGTTAGAGCATAGATATTGGACGTTGGAAGAAAGGTAAGAAGGGGCAGTAGGAGAATGTAAAATGGTATAAAGTATCATCAGTGCACGACAGCTACGCCGCTGACGTATGGGTAACCACTGCAGTTCGGAACGGAAGCCAGAAACATGATCGAACTTGCGAAGATTATGAACGAATCGAATGCAATTGTTTAGATGACGGTCAAGTTTATTGAGGAGATCTGCATTCAGGTCGAAGTAACACACATCACCATAATCAATGACAGGAAGTACTAAAGTGTGCACAAGCGTTATCTTTAATTATCCCCTCCCCCCCTTCCCCCACAAAACACGGATTGAACCCTGGTTAACACTATTAGCAGTAGTGATGTAGTTAGGAGCATCAACCCAAAACACGAGGGCAAGAGCACTGCATGACCAGGCATGGACCAAACCTAGAAGGAAATAAATTATATAAATAGCGCTATAGATACAGGCCACCAAGCCACTGTCTCAGAGTACCCAATGAACATAAACGAGATAATTCTAATAAGCAAACTAAATTAAGTAAGCCCAGTAAAGTGAGCAGTTCAATTCCAAGCCTCTTTATCTACCAAATAATCATTAATTGTGTAGTAACCTTTGCGACATAATTTGGTTTTAAAATTGACATTATTTTCATTATTTCTCATGAAACCATTCATGTTTTTAAGTATCTATCAATTGCAATATATTTAACTAAAGTTAGAACGAGTGTTTTATTACCTTCTTACATAAATATAATTTGTAACAGTGCATCATGTAAGTTCGAAAACCGAGTGTACGAATAACGTTAACCGGACATTGAACTGAAACGTAAGTTCTCGTCTTTTTCTGTCTTTCGTTGCTGTACAAACTACTTCATTCATTATCATTCATACAAATTTATCACATTCATACATGATTCATATCTCACGTCACATTCATCATTCAAGTTAAATATTTATTTCATAAGTTGCTACGAAAGCCTAATATACTTATCAAAACTTTCTATACTAGCTAACGTAACTCATAGCAGAATCACGCATGACTAAGTTATCTATTGCCACAGCGTTGTGCGATTAATCAAATCTATTGTATTCTTCGTCTTTATAAGACGCGTGTCTTGGCGTCAATCCAAAAGTCAATTATCAATAACAAGCTGGCAGATTCAGTACCTACGTATCGTAGACAATTAGTTTTTGAAGCTTTAGGTAGATAAGTACTTGGCAAATGCAACTCGCAGTTTTTGGCGCTGACTCTCATTCCAATTAAGTGAATAATTTGTATGTTTACAAAAAAAAATGACTGAATGTCTATTCATATGAAATGTAATAGCTTTGTTTCGAGAGATAGGATTTAATTTATTGAAACTAGTGTACGAATAACTATTTTTTTCGTATCCAATCCCTACTGGATGACACAAGACCGAATGTTGGGGCGTTCTTAGGGGAAGGCCTACCCTATGCCCAGTCGTGGGCGTCAATAGGCTGATGATGATGATGACGATTATGAATCCCAACAGGAATATTTTATTGAGAGTTGAAGTAGCCGATATCCAACCAGGTTTAGTTTATATTGTACTATATTTCATAAAAATTGGTTCAGACGTGAAAGATACAGATACTTTCGCATTTACATAATAAAATATTACTGATTAAGTTTAAGATTGCTAAGAAAGCAAAAATATATAGTTCAGTCATTAGGGTAGGCAGAGACCATGGATTTGACCGACTTCTTTCTCTACTTCAACCTTCATATATAACCAGTTATGTTCATTTTCATGAAAAAATTGTTATTATCGATATCGAAGTTCTGTAGTTAAATCAAAAATCCGATCGGTCTAACTACAGAACTTCGATATCGCCCATGGGTTGTGGAGGTCAGATGGCAGTCGCTTCAGGGAAAATATCGAAGTTCAGCTGAATCGCAGTTAGACTGGAAAGCCGACCCCAACTAAGTTGGGAAAAGGTTCGGTGAATGATGTTCATTTATATGACAAGTTTTAAAAACAGAAGGGACCTATAATACTATCCATGACAAAATAACTTCGATAGTTTCACATATTGAAAATACTTATCATTTCCATTTGATTATAGATTATAGATAAATCAAGTGGAGAGTACAAGTGTTTTTGTCCAAAATGTGTAGCAAATTCCACCAAGTGCCATCAATTGACAGTATAAATAGTCGATAGTTTCGTATAACAGATTTTTATGAAGTGTCCCTTTTATACAGAATCCTAGAAACTGACTGTTAAGTCTTTTGTAAATAACTTTGAAACAAATTGACTCATACTTTCAACTAGTTTTAAAGTTACTTAAAACGTTCTTCAGCGTCTACTATATTTCTTTGGACGGCTTTGTTTTACTTTGTAAGTACTATGATATACGATAATAGTACGATAACAGTAGTGAGAACCGTTAAAGCTTTTATAGATTTTTATGATCATTGAAGAACAATTTGCTTCTAATATTTATACGTAACTTAATGGTATTGAAGAATCCACACTAATATTATAAAGTGGTCGTCTAAGTATAATTGGTGGCAAGTGTATAGCAGGTTTTTTTTATTTTCGCCAGAGAATTTTTATATTTGTGAGAATAGTTAGATAAACATACTGCTTCGGTGGCGTGGTAGGTAGTGCATCCGCTTTCGACGCTGGAATCTCGGGTTCGATTCCCGATCGGGACAAACTTTGTGTGAAGACACATACGTATGTACCGGAGCCTGGATGTTTCCTATGTATAATATTTATGTATTTACGTTTATCTTTAATTAATTTAATTATGTTTTTCTAGTACTTATATCACAAGCTCTGGTTTTCTCACTTTCCATCAACTATTGTGTTAACGAAGTCTAATTTCTGAATAGACGTATTCCAATCTATATAGTAAGTAGAAGATCATACCCATATCAATTAATTAGATCTTATTTAATTAAGTGTACTCAGTGCTAGTTGTATTACAAGTTTGTAATTGTCACGAGTTGCAAGTCTAAGATTTAGTGCGGCAGACGCCATGTGTCCGTAATGTCCAACTACTTGCCACAACTTTATCCCTTGTTTAAATTAGTTGGAACTTCATAGTGGTATTTAATTGTATATAGTAATTTGACAGTTGCGTGATACTAAATATGTTCATAACTGTGAATTACAAGTATGTGTAGTACAAGAGTAACTTACGATTAAATTGTAGGAACAACGACTGCAAAAAAACAAACATGGATTATGTTTTTTTTTAAATTGCATAGGCTCCGTAACTACTTAATTGATTTTGATTTTTTTTTACTAATATGTAGCTACATTGTCCATGAGTAACATAGACAACTTTTTAATCCGGCAATGTGTCCCCACGGGAATCGGGAACGAGATAACTATATCATGTGTGCGCTGGCGCGGTGATCAGTGAATTATTAATATAGTTATTTACACAAAATACACATCCAAAATCACGTGTTTATCCCGAGGAGGCAGATAGAAATGTTCATACTGCCCGTATTTCGTCAGATACTTTGGTGGTCCAAGGTAATAGGGATTCGTTACCGGTCACCTAGCATATATCTATTTATACTGTCGATTGACGGCACTTGATGGAATTTGCTACACATATTGCATAAAAACACATATACTTTTATATTAAAAAAATTATATATAACAGTGGAAAAGTATATGTGTTTTTGTGCAATATATTGCATACCCTTGTTCGTCTGCCAGCAGCTCTCTACATCACTTACAGGTGAGAATGTTGATAGAACTCCTTATAATTTCATGCTTTCAATATTTCATTATGTACAGGAATTAACGCGACGTGATAGAGACACGAAGACGGAGGGCGGCCATCGCTGAACCAATCTGTAATGGCTGATGCAACCTGGTCGAAACGTCAGGCAAAATAAAGATATGCGCTAAAACTCATAATATCTAAGATCACGTTGATTGCCATACATACTGAACTATTCATAGGTAATGAAACGAACATTTTAAGGGGTTTAGTAGTTTGAAGCTTACTAATGCTTTATACTTTTATACACAACATTATTTGAATAAACCTAAACCGCGAGACAAATATTTGCAGATCCGTCAATTATTAGACCCGACCCCGTAGAGCGCGTTTAACATAGGTCGTAAGTTCAACGGAAAAAACATTAAATATACCTATTTTTGACCGAAACCTTCCTATCCTTTTTGGTGAAAAAGAAGCGTTGATAAATTTCATGTATATAGTGAACAAACTGAACGCAATGATTAAACAAGCACGAATGATTTAATGGTTTAATTGACCTCAGCAACGATAACTACATGTGCACTGTTAGCTAAATCAACTTAGGGGACATACTGGCTTTGTGTATTGGGTCGGTAGGGGGAATACGTAATGAAACGAACGTTTGAAAGCGTTTTGAAACGGACATTATTGAATGGAATTGTATTGAATAAAACTTTATTGCACACCAATACAAAAAACACAACAAAAAAAAAAGGTTTGTTTACATAATTTATTAAGGTTTTTACAAAGTTATTTCTAACATGCAACCTTTAGATGGACAAGTAGAAGGAACAGAAATGGTATTTCGCAGTTAGTAGCACTGATGATGACATGAAACTCACAATAATGACAGTTGCCAGCTGTGGTTATTTTTTTTTACTTTGTCATGTTTTATGCACTTTGGATTTTTGTAAAAAATTGTATAATTTGTAAACTAAATACCTATAATAAAATTTTATGTGCGAAATATAAAATAAAGATTTTCTTTATAATATTCAATAAAGCCAGAGTTAAGCAGCTGAGACTATATAGGTAGCGTATACGGGTAACTATGCATTCCGTTTGGGTCACCGTAACCATAAGTTAAGAAGGCATGTCGTTATGTCAAACTAGAAGCAAGAAAAATCTATCCTCACAATGCATAAAGTTTTTAATGCAATTGAGTACCCACGCTAAACTATTTAAATATTTTACTTCATAAATCGCATAAAAAAGTCTTGGCTGATTTTAAATTAGCGTCAGTTTCTTTTCTGGAAGAATACATCATCAAAGACCATTGACATCAAAATAAACATCCTCATTTTATAATGTCCCTATTTAATCCCCACCACTCGACTCCTCTACTGAACTCTACTGACTTTGTAGGAAAATGTTCCCGTTAGCATTTTCCACACCAACTATAAGTACATACTAAGTACCAATATCATTACTCATTGTTTAAGTACCAGTTACGGATGCAATATATACAACATTCATAGTAAATTACGTTGTAATAGTGACTCACATTATGACTGTTCGTACTTAGAAAACAGAACAGACTGTTATCTTTAAGATAAGGGCATTCTTTATGGCAGCTAGGACCTTTATTTTAGGTTGGTTATGTTATCAATTTGTTTATCAATTGTGGCTACAACAAATTTATAAATTGTATAATAGCTTTCAGTAATATAGTCTGAGAGGTCTCTATTAATAATCATCTACTGAGCCTGTTCCCAACTTAGTTGGGGTCGGTTTTCCAGTCTTATTGGGATGCGGTTTAACTTCCATTGTTCCATTTGACCTCCACAACCCAAGAGTGATATCAAAGCTCTGTAGTTAGACCAGTCGGGCTCCAAATACCCGTATAGAGTGCCATAGATGTTCATATGAACTGAGCATACCGTGCTCTCTGAGACAATATCACTGGGAATCATAATGAACTTGTACTTTTATTCCACTGATTTTGTCCTAATCAAGT
The DNA here is from genome assembly GCA_963556515.1 of Nudaria mundana. NCBI lineage: Eukaryota > Metazoa > Arthropoda > Insecta > Lepidoptera > Erebidae > Nudaria > Nudaria mundana. The sequence goes on along the minus strand of OY748288.1, from coordinate 6,753,278 downwards.
TACTGTCGACTCTTAGTAGAATACCTTTGATAATGCTGTGACACCAGTCAGGTTATAAAATCCCATTAAAAACATAAATGTAAAATGAGAGCCAATTCTATTCAATATGAAAAAAAGCTTAGTTGCCAAAAGTATTTAATTAGAAAGTGTTTTATATGTTTTCGATGTTAACATAATTATGTAGACAGAAAAATAACAAATAAATTTAATTATCAATCTACTGGCAGCTAAACAGAATTTGTAGTTGATTAGAACTACCTATCATTAATAATAGAGCCTTAACTCTAAAGATTTAGTACTACGAGATACAAGAAAAGAACACTAAAGAGATATTCTAAGGTTCATGTATTTGTTGTAACGGTATTAAATTAATATACGCTGGCAATACTGGCACTCGCCAATCGAATCTCTACAGTAGCGACACAATTTGTTAATGATGTCAGATAAGAACTCGCGTACCTATATAGGTATATAATTTACAAACCTTACAATGTTAGAAATAACTGTCAGGAAATATAATTTACATAGAAGTTTATTTCGACTTACAATAATAGAATGTGGATACCTACTTATAAAATATTCACTTACAGTCATACAAAAGATGAGTCAAAAATAGACCAAAGAAAACTTGATTTAGAAGCTTACGTTTTTTCATTCACTCCACAAAAAGGAACAAAGTACAAATAAGTGTATAACGACATAGACATTCAAGGACTCAAAAACCAACACAGTACACCAAAGGAAACGGAAAACTGCTACACTGATTTCAATTTGTGTTGTACTCACCCACATTACAACATTGAAGCAAAACAAAGTATACTTTATGCAGTATATGTTAGATTCGAGTTTGCCAACACCCGGGCCTTGCCCTTCGCCTCTTCCAGCTCCGGCCATTTCACTATAAACACTTTTACACACTAAAAATCTTTATATTTAAAAAAATCTAATAAGTGTAGTGTTTCCACTCAGTAGATCGAATCGTAACTAGTGACTTATCATGCCAGATAAGCGAAGCTAGGTTATCTATGTTTGCTAAGATAAAAATTTAAGTACGAAAAGATAATACGCTATGAATTGCCACACCTGAATTAATATAGTCACAAACCTGTCCCTCATTGTCACTTATTAGTTACAGTGCAACGAATTAGCAACGAATTTGGTCCCTGAATATGGATGGAGATTAAATATTGAAATGAGCTGTAAGTTGTCACTAGGTTATACCATCGAGTATCTTACAACATATTATTAACAAAGTCACACGATGCGTCTGTCTGATCGTAATAAATTCAAAATCTACTGAACAGGTTTTCATTCGATGTTCACTAATAGATATAGTGACTCATGGGAAAAGTGTATTGAACATTAAAGGTAGCATGACAATATACGAGTAGTAACGGTCGGTAGTGCATCGGCTTTCGACTCTGGAGTATCGGGTTCGATTATCGGGTGGAATCAGATATTTGTGTGATCCACAAATATTTGTTTCGAAGTGTGGGTATTTTCTATGTATATTATGTATGCATTTAGAAATATGTAAGTATGTTTATCAGTGGTCTAGATCCCATAGCACAAGCTTATACCTTAGTTTCTGCTAGATGACGTTGTGTGAGAATGTCCAAACATATTTATTTATTTATTTAAAGAACTCTTTGATGAGCTACCGTTATATATGCTCCATAAAAGTTCTAAGTTGCCAAAAAAGTTACTTTAGAAAGTTTACAAGGTTACATTTTTGATACGTGAACAAACTCGCATGATTCAGCTTATTATAGGCATAACAAAGATTGAAATAATATTATTTTATTCCCCTCTATATTATTATACCGTCATTTTATTTTTAAATCTCCTATTCTGTAGTCCAAACCTGGAATGGATTTAGGAATGAATATACCTACGTTTTTCTATCAAAATAAATAAGTATACTTCTATATATTCATAAAGGAGAACGATCAGCCATTTGAATATTCTTATTGTATCCTTATTTGTAGCGATACTTTTCTTAGCAGTAATTTTATAAGGGTTTCCGACCACGCTTATATATCAAGTCCGCCGATATGGGATTCGGCCGGAACGTGTTCGAAATCCGATAAACGAATTCAAACTATATACGAAATGGAAGCGGCCGGTATAAACTGTAAACATAAATAACGAAGATCTACTACGTTTTAGAAGATCGCGCACAGTAAATCTTACACTTGCAATGGTATAAATATTGAGCATTCTCTACAGAATTTTGTATAAATACGATTTAAACTAAAATGCTCGGGGTTCACAATATGTTATACCACACTTTACAACTTCGTATTTTGTATGGATTTTTATTTAATTGTTAGTCTATTGTTAATAACCCTTCAGTAAGTAGTTTTAACGGGAAAATTCCAAACATCGAGACAAACTTCTGCGTTTAAAGTAATAGTTGGATTGCGACTTGTAACCAGAGACGCCCGGCAACGGACGCTAGAGCAGCCGCAGCCTTAGGCCACGGAACTAAAAAAAAAAAAAAGGTATTTATTACCAGTGCCACGTCCGTTGATCCACCAATTTCAGGTGAGGTTCTGGTTTGGTATGGCCTCCAATAATTACTTACTACAAATTGCTGCAAATATTTTGATAGATAACAATTTTTTTCCCCTGTACTCTCTTCTACTAAGGTTGGTGTTTCTTTACCTCAATTTATTATAAGTAGGCACCAATCATAAATATTTAAAAGCAAACCGTAAACATTTAAATAATTATTGCCATATTATGTCTACCTTGTCTACATAACCTCAGCGAAATGAGTAATCTCACGTTTCCGTTCAAAGACTTGAGCCCATTTCCCGAGCATAACAACAAACCCTGTTGCGGAAGGCGCCCATGGCTTATATGAATTTTCCTACAGTCTCACAGTACACTACCAAAATAACAAAAGCTCCCCCACCGCTTCACTCATTAAAGATCACAGTTGACGAGCGTCCTATTGTAAACCCCTTCAGGGGTCTACTTATATTTGATGTCTTTGTAAAGAAACACATAATACTATACTGTTACCGGTTCATTTGTTGCCGTAATAACTTGAGATCCACCGACGTTTGATATGTTTCTTATTGAAGGAAATGTCAATATCTGACGTGAATATATTCTTCACAGTTTGTAACATAAATCTGTAGGAAGTGAAATAATAAAATGTCGATCTCTCACAGCCCACACAGGATTTCCTACTATTTTATATCTAAAACATTAGTTAGATGCGTTTTTATCATTTAAATATTTCGAATTTCGTCTAAATAATTGACATTCTCACAAGATCTTTCGGACGTCTTTACCATCAAAGGTGTAGACAGAGTCGTGTATTACACCCAGATTTCACCTGTCATAAGAATACCCCTAGTAGGTACACCATGGCGATGAAGTATATTGGCCCATGTTGGCCCAGATTCTGAAATCAAAATTTATAATACAGCTAAACGTCTAAATATTACAAGTTCGTGATTGAACAGAAGTAATAGTAGTGTTCAGCTTATTAATAGTTGTGTCTAAACGGCAAGCCAACCAACTTTTGAAGCTGTATGTTTAATTGTTAACTAGTTAGTTACTTATTACGCAAATTATCAAAATACGGATGTCATTTTGATTTGGGTGCATTTTACGCATTCGCAATATGACTCGGCCGAATTTAGCTTGGATGAAATGTGCGAATTTACTATTTTATTATTTCAGTAGCAATGATTAATCGACAACTCCAAAAGTCCATTTATTGGTACAACCATTAGTAAGTTAAAGTACACTCAAGCGCAGAAGTAGTACTTACCTACCTCGGTGGAATCTTAACTAGTAGGTATTATAGCGACGAAACTTTGTGAGCGTGATGTTAGTTTCTTCTTAACTCTTTTGTGATAAAACTTTATACAGGTACCAACATATAGATTAGGTGTATGAGAGAGTGTATAGTAGGCTTTTTCTTAAATAAAAGTAAACAGTTTTTATACCACCGGCAATGTATGACTTCAAAAAGTTTTCATGTCGTTTACACTGAGCTGGGTCACCATAATACTTTAGGGACGGATATATCTATTATTGGCAGTAGCGTACTTTTCAGGTGTTCTTCTTTTTTATCTCTATTCTCTTGTAAGTAGAAGGTCATAAGTCAAACTAAACTTCGATTTAAAACATTATTATATACCTATAAAAGGCTTTTGAACCATGACTGTACCCGAAACGTCCGAGTATAAATAGAAAAATCAACAAAAGAAATGAGTGGGCGATATAAAAAGACCAGAAGTAAAAAAAATGTTTTTGTTTTGTTACATAGACATCTATGTCTGTATAAATTTGCGTACACTTACGCAAATTTTGGAAGAAATACTGATCGGTATGACTAATAATACGGTCGGATAGATACTTAAAGCTTAACTCAGTGTAAAATAAATATACTTTGTTTCATCAAAATCAAAGGGCTGGAAAAAAAGTCATCGTTATTATATAGATCTATGATAACACGCGGAACTGCGAGCATCAGCGAGTTAAATAATAAGTCAATTGTTTTCTGCCAAACAAATATCCAGCTGAATACATTCAGACAAACAAGTAATAGAAGTTGAATTCGGCGCATTCTTCCACACATCCGGACAAAGGTAATATCCGGCGAGGAATGTTTATAGTCAACAAACAAGTACTTAGAACAAACAGAGCCGACCGTAAGCCCTCAGCCTAACTTTCACTAATTGTTTGCTAGCCAACTTTGTTACAAACGGTTGCTGATATTCGCTTTACGAGTAATCTACGTTTAACGTCACTGGATAAAATTATATTATTATTCCTCTCTACATAGAAACTCGAACTTGACTGAACAACGTTCTTGAAGACGGTGTGGTCACGATTTCGTGATAATACCCGCTTTAAAAGGTATTAACTGACTTCAAGAAAGTTAACGGAAACTTAACAGCTCCTTAACCATTTTAAGAATTAACTGAAAGTTAATAATTACATTTTTCGGTAGGCAACTTTGTTAATTAACGTTTCACTTCAGGACGGTCATAAAATTACGTTAATACTCGTATTAACGTACGTTAGAAGTAAAAAAATTAAAATAAAGGTAGGTAGGTAGGAAATTAAGTTTATTAATATAGGTAATTAACTGTAATAGATTGGTTTCGTAGTTACCTGTGTGGCCGCCAACAACGGGTACGCCTTGAGGACACAGTGTCCAACTGGCGTAGTACTAGCGTCGGTGTGCCCCAGGGCGGCGTTCTCTCTCCTTTACTCTTCGCAATTTTCATTGACTCTATCTCTAATAATTTTCGTTCTTCCTACCACCTTTATGCAGACGACCTGCAGATTTATGCGCAGGCTCCTTTGGAGGAATTATCGGAGGCGGTGGACACGATCAATCAGGATCTGTCACGAATAGTTTCCTGGAGTAACTCATATGGCTGGAAAGTGAATCCGTCAAAAACACAGGTGGTTATTGTCGGCAGCAGTAGACCCTTTCTAAAATGGACTCGACGCAGATCCCATCTGTGGTTTTTGATGGGGCCACGATACCCTTGAGTGACAGGTTCAAAAATTTGGGACTAACTATTGACACTACACTATCCTGGCGCCCACAATTGCAGGAGGTGAGTAGGAAACTGTTTGCTTCTGCAGGGTCGCTTTGGAAATTACAAAATCTACTTCCTACAGCTACAAAGGTTGCCCTCTCAAAGTCGCTACTTCTACCCATCCTTGATTATGCAGATTCCAGCTATCGAGATCTAGCCGAGGACCAACTAGATATAGTTGAGTGTCTTCAAAATGTTTGCATAAAATTCATATTTGGTTTGCGCAAGTATGATCATGTTTCACAGTTTTGAGTTAGGCTCAAGTGGTTGCCAATCCGTTCTCGCCGAAATACGCATATCCTCTCTCTTCTGTACAACATTTTGTTTAACCCTTCTAACCCTTCCTACTTAAAGAGCCGGTTCGAGTTCCTACATGAATCGCATGATAGGTGCTTGAGCTCATCAGAGAATCTACGGTTGAGAATGCCCCAGCATTCTACAAGCTTCTTCGATAAATCGTTTACAGTACCAGCCATCCGCTTGTGGAATAGGTGGAGCTGGAGATAAGGCGAGCCGAGACAATAAATAAATTTAAATTGTTTGTCAGAGATCACTATCTTCAATTAAAACTTTGAGCTGCAGGATTCTTTGTACCTACGTACTAGTATTTCTCTTCTTTAATCTATTTGTATTTAGATTTAACCTTGCTATATTTATGTATATATGAGTGTTTGTGTGTGTTTGAGCGAGTTTGTCTCTCTCTCTCTATCTCTGAGTGTGTGTGTGTGTATGTGTGTGTGTGTGTGTGTGTGTGTGTGTGTGTGTGCAAGTATGTACCTACCTTTACTATGTATTCATATTATGTAAGTTTATTTAACTACGCCCACTGCTACCTTTTCGTCCTTCAGATCTATCCATCCAAAGGTTGCCTGGCAGAAATTGCTCTATGCAATAAGGCCGCCCATTGTACTGCTACAAGCTCCTTGTATGAATTAATACTGTATTGGCGTACAAAAAAGAATATATAAATAAATAATTAAATGACGCTTACGAACGTCAATAAGTACTAAAATAAAATAAAATTGCTTCTATATTTACATTTACTGCCAGATTCGCAAAGCAATAGATAGAATGGTGAGACAGAACCTGGCAATAAAAATTTAAGTTTATGTTCACACAAACGGACAACAAAAACATTGTCCAAATGAGTAGGTATCAAAGGGAATGCAATCTATCAAAGGGCTATATACCGTCAGAAATACATATTCTAAATAGGGGAATATTATGTTGCTGTGCCCAAAAGAATTCTAATATTCTCGCTACTGAATATTGTATTAGCAGAGCATGCTTACAACTTTATTAATTCGAGGGTTCTAACATAGAACTTAATAAATACTCACTCGTATTGGTCACAGATGGCTTAGAAGCTATTAAAGTACTATATTGTTCGTAAACTTTATATTAATTTTCTGACCTATGAGGTGGACTATTCGTTAAATTATCCAGATTTACTTTATTAATAAGTTTCGAAGTTCATAATTTAGTTAATGTGGCCTATTGCCATGTGATATGATCCATCATCTAAGCATTAGAATGCTCAAAATATATTTATAGCTCATTAATTTATTGATGTATCTATACAATTTATTAACTCTTCAAAGCAAACGAGCAAACACACAAAACAAGACACGCTTTCGTCACCACATTTCGCCTGTCACTGTTGGCACTATGTAAGGAGGCCGAGCCTATTATCGTTTCTTAACAGTTTTGGACAATGAATGGATCGGTACAAATCGGTAATTACTAACTTTTCACTTAACACCCACGGCAGTAAGCTTAGACAGTTTACCTTTCAACTCCTCTCTCTATTTTTCCACTTTTCCTTACGAGTAATTCATCCGGTGTTACGAGCATCCTTTAGGTTACAGTAACCATTTACAAATTTAAAAAAGGAATTTAAGTTACATTTTTGACATTTACACATTAAGGGAATTAATACGAGTAGTTACCGCATTTCAGCTCCGAAGTGTTTATTACTATCTTTCTTCGTAATCTACGGACTAAACTAGCTACAGAAACAGAGCACCAAGATTGATATTTATTGTAAACTTAACACAGTGGAAATACGATAGAACCAATACGACTTCATTACTTTGAAAGGTACATGTTATAAATCTCAATTTAACAGAATCGCGTCAATAAAGCATTAGGTTTAGGATCAGCTACTGTAGATTTGTAGCTGAAATACATTGTTTTGTTGAACACTGAAATAGTTTTATTTCTGAAGCAATACTATGGTGTTAGTTGACCGAGCGAGCAAAGCGAGCGAAGCGTCTCAGTTTCAACTCGAGGACTGACCGATTTGGCGTTGTTTGTCTGTATCTATGTATGTGTGTCAGTTCCGGTCTACAGGCCGCATTTTTTAGCCGATTTTCATGAAATTTGGCACAAGTGTTCTTTGTTGCAAGGCGCAAATTTTGTCAAAGGGATTTTTCGATTAGGGGGAAAATGGGGAAGAACGAAAATAACGCGAGGTCTACTGTTCGCAGAACTACCAGTTTTAAAAGGAGAAACAGTAAGAAAACAAACTTTGTGGATAATCATATTGTATTAGTACATTCGTTTAATAGAGTGACGTACTGTTACAAATATAAAAATAAATAACAAAAATTGACACATCAATTTGGACCAATAATTATCGGATTGGGACTAAATTGAAATGGGACTACTCAGGACGTAGTGGCTTGCAATTTAAAAAAAAGTTCTTCCAGTCCATAGATGGTAACAACAATTAAAAAAAAACATACAGTCGAATTGAGATTTTACCTTTTTTGGAAGTCAGTTGAAAAATACATGTTTTTGAAGGAGAACTGAAGTGAAGAGAATGTTGTTTGTGAAGCAAAAATTCGATGTCGTCGGTAGTGGTCATCGTAGCTCAGAGCAGTCCCCCCGTTAGGGAAAGGCCGTGGGTTCGAGTCCCGCCGATGACATCAGTTTTTGTGATCTATTTATAATTTCTTTCTTAATATTTTAAGAATAGTTTAAGCAAACTCATTGCTTTGAAATACAAAAATCCGTAAAAAAATAATTAAAATTCATTCACAAAGTGTTAATATGATATGAAATCGCGTCAGTCACGCCATTTATTTTTACTATCGCGAATTAGAAATATAAGTGAAGTGATATAATTATTATGACTGACGAGTCATGCCATATATTTTCATCATCGCGAATCAGAAATATTTACGAATTAGTGAAGTGATAATAATATAATTATTACGAAATCAAGCCATTCACGCCATAATTATATATTCAAATTCATGAATGAGAAATAATAGTGAATTAGTGATATTTCATAACGAACGTGAACATCTCTCACAAGGTCGACGTTGGGGGTACCCGATACCTCTCAATCGACTTCATTAAACCCTACAACGACTCAACAACCTCTTTTGCAAGAAAGAGAAGTGTCTTCGAGCAAGTAAGCGACGGCAAACAATCCCCAGGTAACAGTCGATCCTCGAATCGACGTGTTATACAACCAGGTCAGTTTTCTTATATATTTTATAATATGGGACGCTACGTGCGTTGACATTCTGGCGCCTTCTCACCTTCCTGGTACAGCGGGGTGTGCGGGCGCTGCTGCTGCATCAGCGGAAAGCCTCAAACGGCGCAAATACTCCAATTTAGCTGGAGACTACATATTTGAGCCGTTTGGGGTAGAGACGCTGGGACCTTGGGGTCCGAGTGCTCGCGGCCTATTCAAAATGTTATCTAAACTCATGATCGACACTTTTCAAGACCAGAAGGCTGGTTACTATTTGGCACAAAGAATAAGCATTGCCATACAACGTGGAAATGCTGCCAGCCTTCTCGGAACATTGCCAGTCGGCGACGAGGCGGAGGAATTCTTTGACGCATATTAGAATTTAGATATAATTAGAAAGTATAATTTTAAAATAGGTAATGTACATATTTAGTTAGTTTCAATTGTATTTTTTCATATTGGTATTAATATAATGAAAAAGGATTTTTTTTATAATGCATTAACAGTGTGTTTGTAACCATGTACCTAACTACTGAGTACCATGTACCTAAAGTTAGTAATTACTGAGTATAATCAGGGAACACGTATTTGAGCAGTCAGTGAATCTGTCAACAGTGAATTTTTGACAAACCCGTCGACTTAGGGTTAGAATTCATTTATTTACTAAAGTAACTAGGACTCATCGTGTTTAATAACAATACCATTATGTGAAACTGATTTTGAAGTTCTGACACGAACTATCAGCTCCCACGTGGCAGCATATTCGCTATAAAAAGGATGTTGCAGTTATATACTCGCATTTCCAGTTCAGGGAATTAACGATGACACTAGTAGTTTGTTAGAGCAAAGAGTGCATGTACACTCTTGCTTGCAATCTAATCGAATAGGCTCATAATCATTCTCATAAAATCAGAGGCCCTTTTTGATCAAATATCTAAAACTTCAGTAAAACTCCTTTGTCTCCTAAATTATCCAGACAGACATTGCAAATTAGTTGATGCAAAGGGCCAAATGTAAACACATTAGAGTATATAGGTGTTAGGTGTATTTATTAAAGATTAAATTAAATAACGCAATTTCATACAAAAATATACAACCAGCACTTGTATAACCACATTTGCATAAATGCACATCCTTCTTGTGAGGATTTTATATAGACGAAACGAAATTCTGCGCTTTATTTTTGGTTAGCACCTTCTCGGGTAAAACAAAAATAGCGGATAGAAAAACATACAGGACTTGCGCCTTTTAAATCATTTATTATAATATATAACAATATAATATAATATCTGTTAAGTATATATTCATAGTTATATTTCATACAAAGATCTTTAGACTTTGTTGGCAGGCGCAGAAGGCAAACAAATTTAGGATATTTGCAATCAATGGATCTCGACTGGGTACCCTCTAATATAAAAAAGGAAAAAAAAACTTAAATGATGCAAACAAGACGTATCATGCAGAGATCCGCTTTCTTGTCATCTCGGACAACAAAATACCTCTTTGATCAAGGGGTATTACACGTAGCCTCTGAGCAAATGCCCAGATTCATATCGAAGTGTTTCTTCGAAAGAAAAACTATGAAACAATGCGTTCAAGCCTCGAGTTGAACAAATTTATAAGGAAAAAACATTTTCGCCTGATATATCATGCGTCCATTCTAGATTTTCTCCATCAGGGAGATGGGATAATTAAAATAGATATATTAAAATAGATACATTTCATAAGGGTGATTTACGAAGACCAGGTAAAACCAGACCAGCCATACCTTTTTCTTCCGTAACATCGTAACATGCTGGGTCGCGGAGACCCTGCGTGCTGTGGGTGTCGGGTTCTAGTGTATCTAGACGACTCCCTACTGGTCAATAAAGACCAATCCAAGTTATGCTTTCAGGCTGCGGAAGCCGTGAAGCGCTTGGGTAAAATTTATTTTGGCTTCTAATGGTCAACTGAGACCAAACCAAGTTATGCTCTCAGGCTGCGGAAGCCGAGTAGCACTTGGTAAATCTATGATGGCAAATCAAGTACGAGAAGTCTATTATATCGCCAACGCAAGATCTGGAGTGTGTAGAGAGTCGTGGGCAGACAAGAGTACAAGAATACAATGGTAGTACCACTAACAAGAAGAATACCCTGCCTGAACATTGCCTTAGACCGTTCCACCAAGAAATTTCATCAGAGTTCTGCAAAGTATATTGGGCCAATTAAACGTTGCGAACTTCCTGGTAGTGCGGTGCAGACTTCACTATTGAAGAAACTATACCAAAATACGATATAGTGGCGCGGAGCTACGTGTCACATAGTGCTAATTTTAGAGAGCCTGCAACCCATTTCCTGGCGACGTACGCTTCGGATAGGGTCTGAAGGTGCTCATTTGAAGGGCAAGTTAATGTTCAAGACCATTTGCAAACTACCAACGAAATGGGCATTGCAGCAAATATGAGCTGCATTGGTAAATAGCAGCTATCGCGAGTACACACACTTATCAGTACATCATGTGCCAGACTAATACAACAACAAAATAGCGGACAGGCTTACACGGAGGCAATCACCAACATTTGTGAGTTGCTGGCTTACTAGTGAATCTTCTACCTCGAGCGACTGCGGAAGTCTTTTGAAGGTGAACGAGGTAACTAAGCAATACCGTTAGTCGGTTGTTAGTGGCAACTTCTACCTCAAGCGACTGCAGAAGTCTTTCGGAGGTAACCGAGATAAACAACCAATAGTGTATGTGAGGTTTGTTAGTGGCAACTTCTACCCCAAGCGACTGCAGAAGTCTTTTTGAGGAGGACGAGATTTACAACCAATAAAGTAAGTTGGTAAAGTAGCAACTTCTACCTCAAGCGACTGCAGAAGTCTTTCGGAGGTAACCGAGATAAACAACCAATAGTGTATGTGAGGTTTGTTAGTGGCAACTTCTACCCCAAGCGACTGCAGAAGTCTTTTTGAGGAGGACGAGATTTACAACCAATAAAGTAAGTTGGTAAAGTAGCAACTTCTACCTCAAGCGACTGCTAAAAGTCTTTTGGAGGTAAGGTTCAAGGGCGTCTCGAAAAACAGTCTTAGTACAGTCAGCTTCAGAGAAAAGGAACCCCCCTTGATAATGACATGAAAGCATTAAAGTTTTTTGAATCGTTGTGTATATGGCATGTTGGTCTAGTGGTTATGGCCGCTGCTTTGTGGACACCTCGGACAACCGAGGTTCAAATCCTCGGACACAAGTTCTTTTTTTATTCATATAATTATTTTTTTATTTTATTAAGCACTTTTTGTTAATTAATATTTAAGGAATCAAATTTTATAGTAGGTATGAGGTTTGTAAGAAAAGATAGGCTTATTGCATAAACAACATTAATTTATTTCTCGGATTACGTTTCTAGGTTTTTTTCTTTCCTCTTTCCATTCCTGGTTGAGTATACAGTTTCTCTATCTGAGTTAAATTGGGGTTACTTATTTTTAAATTTTACCTGACCTAAATTTATTGACAAAATACAATACCCTAAGAGAAGTATAAAATGTTTACTTAATATACTGAATATCGCCGCGTCACATGACTCATGAATGTCGTCACGTGATGCGATCGTTCGCTGAGCTGCTTCATATTAATTTGTAATTTTCTGATATTTTTCGTCTTTCGGCTCAATTGTATACCAACATACAATTTACTCACAAAAAAATACCGCATTAATTTATGTGCTGTTTGAGGATACGAACTCGCATCTCCAGCGCCAGCCGATCACCTAGGCCGTGTCTTATACCACTAGGCTATCGGTTCACTTGATAATAATGGCGAAAATATGAATAGCATTACTCCTTTTATCGAACAAAGTTGATTACGGTGTAATTTTCTAGACCTTAAGGTTTAAATTTCAACTTCCACAATATGTGATAATAATAACTGCTCAATAGACTAAAAGATAAGGTTGAAATTAGTATAGATTTCTCGTTTAGTTCAATAGATTACGCTTGATACAGCTTGTTGTACTACCGTCATGTTTTATAATTCGTAGTAATTTGCATTGGTGTTAATCCTCCTCGTAATATTATTCAATTTATTAAGTTTTTGATCAGTTTTTTTAGTAAATTGAAAGATGGTTCGATTACGTACTGATCGACTACAGACATCGAAACAGATAAACAGCATACACAAAACATATTGCACAAAAACACATATACTTTTCCACTGTTATAATTTTACTTGCACTGACCGGTTTCACCTCACGGCATCATCAGAGATTTATACAAAATATATTTTAAATTCACTTAAAAAATATCGTACTACATATTCATACTGACATCAAAACACTAGTATCATTAATAATTATATGGGGGTATATGAAAATAAATTTAAATGATAACACCACCAGTTCTAAATTTACCCCGAAAAGTGGGAGAATAAGTCCTAAGAAAATGTCTACTTAGATGTTTTAAAAAATATTTGTTACATGTCTAAAATTACGTTAAATGTCAACCAACCGCCAAATTGTCAAATTATTAAATGTCAACTGCTAAATTGTCAAAATTATTAAATGTCAACTGCCAAATTGTCAAAATTATTAAATGTCAAAACTTACATTTCTAGTCCCACCCCAGTGAATTAAATTGTATAATAGATAAATAGAATAAAATAAAATACAATGTCAATTATATAATTCGAATGTCAGCTACTCAAATATAGATATGTAGATGTCACTACTTATAATACTGTAACAACGGTGACCGGCTTAAATCAAGTTGTTGATTCAGTATTGCTTTACTATTGGTATTTAATAATCTATTTATTATAAGTATATATATTATATGTATTGTAAGTATATATATATATATTATAAGTCCATCCAGTACATCTCCTGATTTTGGTTTTTTATTATTTTTTGCACGATAACACAACTCTCATATTTATTCTATTTTCAAAATTATTTCTCTATTCTTTCGGCCTAAGTGGGATTGGAGGGCGGATTTGTGCATGAATAAATACGAGAGTTGGGTAATTTGCATGTGGCGGAATATTGCAAAGTAGTTAGATTTATTTTATTTAACTATGGACTTCCGAAAAGTAACGCCTGATAGTATTAACTTTATTATTATTATTTATCTGTTACATAAATTGCACTTGAATCAATTTTGCACACCATAGTTATGGTAGAATGTATTGAACTAACTACAACCTATATTACCATCTACGCTGTATTATTACCATCTACGCTGTACTACTACATTCTGGCAATAAAGATATTATTATTATTCTCTTTATTAACACTTAACACATATTTATTACATTTTTAAATAGATTTATAAAAAAATAAATTTAAAAGTATAAAATACAGTAACCCACCGGCATCGGGTACAGGGACCAAGCTACCGGTGGTTAGGGCTCCAGAGACAGGAACTTCCGCACAATACGGGCCGTATTCAACAGAACCGCCTTCTGCATCAAGCCCTTGACCCAGCTGCCTAACGCGAGCCTCTGTAGGTGGAGGTCGAGGCTCTTGGCTATTAGACCATGCGCAGATACGACTATCGGAACAATAATCGCCGAATCCACATCCCACATGTCGACAATCTCGTGAGCTAGGTCTAAATATTTAATTTGCTTATCTTTTTCTGCTTTCACGAGATTCTCGTCATGTGGCACAGTGATATCGACAATTACTGCAAGGCGCTTTAACCGATCCATTATCACTATATCAGGTCTATTAGCTATAACAGTCCTATCAGTGATAATAGATCGATCCCAATACAATGTGACATGACCGTTCTCAAGAACTGGGTCGGGCACATACTTGTAGTAAGGTACCTCCACGTCGACAAGATTATACTTTAGAGCAAGTTGCTGGTGGATTATCCTGGCAACTTGGTTGTGTCTGTGCAAATACTCACCGTTCGCAAGACGGGAACAGCCAGAGATAATATGTCTTAAAGATTCTCCGGGACGATGACATGCCCTACAGATGTCTAGCGTCCCATCTTTGACAATAAATCTCCGATAGTTATTCGTCATCACGACTTCGTCAGTGATTGCACAGATAAAACCCTCAGTTTCTCCGAAGAGATCACCAAATCGTAACCAGGATACCGATGCTATTGAATCAACATCGGGCCCGTTTAGAGCCCGATAAAATCGACCATGCAGTTCCTTGCTCTTCCATATTTCCTTCCGATCAGATACACTTAATATTACAGGTTTGCGCCAGTTCTCTTTCGCAAGGGACAGCGGGGTCAGTCCGTTGTCTATTGCCACAACATCTCGATGCACATCCACGTCCACCTGCAGGAAATACTCTCTAAGGTTGCATATCTCACGGTTATGGAGAGTCTTGGTATTTAAAAATCCTCGACCCCCGCATTTCCGTGGTATATACAACCTCATTACTGACGAACGTGGGTGGTGCATTCGATATGAAGTCAATAGACAACGCACCTTCCTATCCAGAGCTTCTAACTCCGTCTGAGTCCATCTAAGTATGCCAAAAGAGTATACTAAGACTGGCATGGCCCAGCCGTTGACAGCACGCACCTTGTTACCGCCTGATAAAAGACTTTTCAGTATTTTTTTTAGGCGGCCAAAGAAACGATCCTGCAACTTCTGCTTCATGTCAGTCTCAGCAATACACAGAGCTTGAGACATACCTAGATATTTGTAGGTTTCGGTTGCGGAGAGCGACCCAAATTGTGTGAAATCTGAAAGATTGACTCCTTCAGATTCCACAATCCCGCCCCTTTTTACATGCATGACCGCACACTAATCTACCCCAAACTCCATACTGATGGCCTTACTAAAAGTTTCAGTAACTTTTAGCAAAGCCATCAAATCGGGGCCATTAGGGGCAAATAACTTTAGGTCATCCATGTAAAAAAGGTGGGACAAAATTTGACCCCCTCTGCGCATCCGAAAGCCTAACCCTGAACCCTCTAGTAACGTACTGAGAGGATTCAGTGCTAGACAAAACCACAACGGACTCAGACTATCACCCTGGAATATACCTCTCTCAATCCCTATTGGTACACCACCTCCTAAAACCTGACGACACCCTGGATAAACAAGAAGCGTACTCCATTGTCCCATACATGACCCCAAAAAGGTGCATAGAGTTGCATCAACTTTATACAGCTCTAGCACCCTCCGAAGCCATGTATGAGGCACAGAATCGTACGCTTTCTTATAGTCAATCCAGCATGTCGCAAGGTTCTTTCCGTTGCGGCGTACGTGCTGGCAAACAGCCATGTCAATAATAAGGAGCTCTTTCGTACCACGTGCCCCACTTTTACATCCATTCTGAGAGATTGACAAGATGTTATTGTTTTGTACATGTGAATAATTTTTTACTCTCAGGATGGATGTAAAAAGTTTGTATATAGTAGGTAGACAAGTTATAGGTCTATAATTTTTGGGGTCTGTGGTACTACCAGACTTGTATAGGAGGTGGGTTACTCCGGTAGTCATAAAAGCTGGAAGCGACGCTGACTCAAGGGATGACTGGAAAGAAGATGCCAAGCAAGCGTGTGAGCTACGGAACCATTTTAACCAAAAGTTGTGCAGTCCGTCCGGTCCAGCAGATTTCCAATTTGGCAACGAACGAACTGCACAACCAATATCTTCTTCAGATATGGTTATAGGTTCCATAGCTTGAATTGGTTCACACGCCCGCTCAACATCCCTAATCCACGCATCCTGTGTATGACTGACGGGCGTCGACCAGATGCTTTTCCAGAAGTTAACTGTAGAAATAGCATTAGGTAGACTCCCATCAGTCACATCCGAGTTAGGTCGCTCCCACCCTCTATATACCCCACCTGTCCACTCCACCATCTGTCCATTTTTTGTACCGCCTTATGCGGTTTGTCCACGCATAAACTTTCTGCTTCAGGTAATCGATGCGCTCTGTGACCCGAACAGAGTATTCACATGGCCTAATATTAGTTCCCACGAATGCACGGGTCACAAAGCGCATGACTCTCGGGCGCGTATTGCCCGTCCTGAAGCAGTGTAGCTTGCCAATGAGCACCCTAGCCTCGTTGATGCGCCGTTCAATTCTGCACTGCCAAGCTTTGCACTGCAAGCAGACACTGCAAGCAGTGTGTGCACTGCAAGCAGGCTTTGGTCGAATAACTGTTTCTTGTTTAAAAAATTTAACACCAGCTATTCATACCAGCTAGACATACTGCAACAGCTGCACAGTACAGAATGGAATGGGCATCAGTAATGTTTTTGCAGTTGTTAAAAAACGATGTTAACATCGAGTCTAGGGCACACACTAGCGCTACATTTTTTTTATGTGTGGGCAAACGCGGAAGC
This sequence comes from Nudaria mundana, assembly GCA_963556515.1. Classification (NCBI taxonomy): domain Eukaryota; kingdom Metazoa; phylum Arthropoda; class Insecta; order Lepidoptera; family Erebidae; genus Nudaria; species Nudaria mundana. The sequence continues at coordinate 6,735,916 of OY748288.1, read as the reverse complement.
CGCGGTCTACACTCAGTAGGGACAGATTGAAACTCACCAATCGCTCGCTCCAAAGCGCTCCTTAATTCCTCATTGTATTGAACACTTACAGGTATAGCAGCATCACTCACTTCTTCACCAGCATGTGAGATGTTGTTTTCTTGTGTTATTTCAATCCGATTACTCTGTAATGGCACAGGTAATGGTTGCAATGAAGAAGGCGTGATACCACTACACACTTCTAAGCGTAGTCTCTCAAGTGTAGCGGCATCCAACAGGTGACAGGGTTGTATGGCGCGCACCTGATCCGATAGGCGTTGTGCCGATACGTTGACATCTGGTTCAAGTACCTGAAACAGAGGTAGCATGCGAACACGGTACGCAGTGAGGTTAGTTCCCCCCTCTGTAGCCACAAAATATGCCCGCATCATGTTTTCATTCATACCGAAGGTCCATCGAATGCGGTGCACATTACCACCTGTAGCGGGGTTCGTAATCGAAGCCGGAGGGCCTCGGGGTCCCAAGCCAGTCGGTGGCCGGCCTCTCCCCTGCCGACGTAAAGGTGGAGGCGACGTCGGCGGAGAGAAAAACTCGTTGCTGCTTGAGCTCGACGCCTCACCAGTAGCCACAGTTGTCGGCGACTGTAAGGCGGAGCTGTGCGACAAGTCCGGGGTTGGTGTTTGTGCTTTTTTGGCGCCAGCTGTGGTCAACATTATCTTTTTTCTTGACGAAAATCATATATAATTTTTTTCTGTTTTCAGTTTGATATTTGATACATGTCAGTGTACTATAAAATTTTGTGTTTATGTTTTTTCCGGATTTTCTTCATATTGCAATTTTTTTGGAATAGATAATATAATTATTTATACTTTTATTATGATTTGAATATGATATTTCTGTGTTATTGTAGAATTAGTTAAACGTAAAATATTTAAATAAATGTTTCTCAAGAAAAAAATGTGACTGTTTTGTAGTGGTGTTGCCAGGTTTTTATTATTATTCTAACATGGATGTTCCTCCACTAAACGAGGACCTAAGTCCTGGCAAATCCAGTGCCTGGGGAACGTACCTAGTAGGAGTCACTTCGAGCTTTCTGGTTTCAGAACATAAAACCCAGAGCAATCGAACAACCATTTAAAACTCTTCGCGGGAAACCCTAATAATTGTAGTGACATCGTCCTCTCCTCTACAGGAGGTTTGAGGAGGGGGGGTGCATAAATAAGTCACTCCAAAGCAATACCTACTAAATACCTGTCGAAGTGACTATTTACTCGATATCTTGTCGAACTCTCTGAAAGCCCCCAATTGCCATAACCAGCGGAAATTGCAACAGATTTTGTGTACCTATTTTTACAAGAAAAGTTAGGCTTTTTGTGGACCCCAAGAACAAGAAACTTTTTATAATTTCATAATAAAACAAACATTTAAGACCATAGGAGTAGCTAAACCGAAAGGTGTCAAACCATCATTTACATGGGATCCACAAATAGTTTTAGATTGAATTTCGTTCACGAAGATTTCATAATCTTATCAACCGACTTCCAAAGGGGGAGTAGGTTGTAAATTTCACTATGTTTTTTTTATTGCTTTAAATATCTACAGCCTTTTTTTTCTATTACCCAAAATTGGGGTCAATAAACTGATACCTGATAATAGATAAATACTTCTAATAGATAAATGTGCATCTAGTTAAAATAGGAGAACGGCAGCAAAATATATATATATATATGAATTATATATGTATTTATATATTGTATAAATCAGTATTACAGTGCATAACAAAATAAAACCTGATTCACGTATTGTTAATGGAGATTAGGTACAAACTGTACTACATGATAACGTGATTTCCGCTACTCCAGTAACTTACAACAGTGGCCTATGACCAATGGTCAGATATCAATCCCTAGAGGAAACTTTAACATGGGGTAGCTGGAAATCTTCCTGTACGTTTTTATCATTATTTTCGTGATACAAAATTAAATTAAATTTTGTATCACGAAATTTAAATTAAATTAAAAAAAAAATCGAAAAGAAAATCGGAATTTATCTTTCAATCCCCTTATGCCATCCTCACTGGCAGCAGCAGTTATTCGGTTCCGTATGCATAGCATAAAAAAACAATTTTAATAATTACCTATAGGCTATTATAATTATAGATTAACTAATAAATGCGCACTCATTGTGTACCTATTCTTAGTTTCATAGTCAATATTTGAAGCTAAAAGAATTATAACTAAAAACTGAATTATCTTTATCCTTAATCATCATAACGTTGTGTCTTTTCCATATTTCTCACCAGCAGATAACAAACACGTCTTCATATATAACAATGCTGTATGTTTTCCAGAGGCACATCAATATCACTATAATAATTTTCCTTCTCGGCACATAATATCGGTTTTATTTTTATGTAAAATCGTCATATTATGTATTTTGATGATGGTTACAATTTGACATTTAAACTTTTTTCTTATTGTTTTTATAAGTTGTAATATTTTTAAACATTTCAACAGAAATGTAATTATTTTTTAAGAAATAAATGTCTTATGTCAACTGAATCGAAGTAAGCTTAATAAAATAGGTACATACCTAGCAAGCCAATTTTGAATCAGCAACTCCAGCCAGACATTGATTTTTATTCAAACTAATTCGAATCGTAGGAATCATATTACGAATAATTTTGCAAATTCTGCAGAAACGAATTCAAAGTTACCTCGAAGATTCAATTTAAAATAATACATTGATTAAATGGACATTAGTCAAGCAAAATAGATTACCATTTCGTTTGATGACTCTGAGAACTTGCTCTTAATATTAATTTCTTTCCAATTAAGCAAGTTATTGCACACACGCGCAATAGCACACACACATGCACTCAAGCACTCGTATACACACCCTTTCCCTGAACAAGAAAATAAAGTGGAATCTTTTTAACCTATGGATGTATTTAAAGATGATTACAAATTTAAATAAATTGGAATTTGGAATTTGGTTTATGTTTGGTTAACTTTAAGTTAACCAAACATAAACCAAATTCCAAATTCCAACTTCAATATACATTATGGACGAGTCCTAAACATAGCTTGAATTAATAGCTGGATATAAAACTGATTCATGTTCTCTCTTTTCAATTTAAATCAACTGAATAATACCCAATGTATAATGATCTCATATCACAAGGACTTATATTCGCATCAGAAGTTCATATTTCATTGGTTCGTCGAGTAAATACTCACATATGAAACTACTTCCAATTAGGTCGGAACACCAAACGGCCAATCTACGGTCGAGTAATACAAATATCCAATATAGAACGATCTAGGGGCTTGCCAAGTGGCTTACTATGTTAATACTATCGACTGATGTGTAAACTACTAGTATTAGATGAAATTAAGCCTTTCAGAGTTTTCTTCCAGAGTTTTCAAAGTGGTCAGAGCATTCCCCTTGTTAGGGAAAGGCCGTGTGTTCGAGTCCTACCGATGACATCAGGTTTTGTGATCTACTTATAATTTCTTTCTTAATATTTTAAGAATAGTTTAAGCAAACTCATTGCTTTAAAATACAAAAATATATTGATTTGGTAAGGATTCATCTAAGTATTTAAATATCGTTGTAACACGATACACTGGTACCGTTAGTTCGACAGAACTCCGGGAGGTGGATCCGAAGCTAACCTCAGTAGCGCTATCTAGAAATTATGAATATGATATGAAGCAAAAATTCGATGTTGTCGGTATTGGTCATCGTAGCTCAGTGGTCAGAGCATTCCCCCTGTTAAGCAAAGGCCGTGGGTTCGAGTCCTGCGGATGAATTCAGTTTTTGTGACCTATTTATAATTTCTTTCTTAATAGGTATGTATTTATAGAATCGAATGTATTAATGACTAATCTTATTTTTATTTTATTTTTAACCCCCGACGGAAACCCGAATGGGGTGTAGCTCCCAAACGGATGAACCGATTTTGATTCTGTTTCTTTTGTTTGAAAGATAGGTTAGGGAAGAGTGTTCTTAGCTATGTTTTATAAAAATCGGTTAAGCCATTTCAAAGATATGAGGGGTGAAAGTGGTGATGAAAAATTCATGTGTTCAAATATACCCGTGTTGGGTATCAAATGAAAGGTCATAACTTATACATCACTTTTTTTGTGAGTCGGGGGTTTTTTAAATTTTTAATTTAATTTTGACTTGTTATCTTTTAGTGAAAACAGCATTAAAATCCGTTGCGTATGTAGTTTTAAAGATCTAAGTATCCTAGGGAACGCAAGTGACTTTGTTTTATACTATGTTATGTCTTGTGGTCGGTCATTGAAAGTCGAACCTGTAGTAATACATGATGAACAAACACAGTACACAATTTCACTAATTTATTCAATTTTTTTACCGGAAGGTTTTGGCTATACAACATTATCACTGATTCTACTACACCGTCTTACATATCTTCAAGCCATCGTCGAACTAACTTTTCGAACCTTTGATAATGCTGTAAAGAGAAACCAGTCAGGTAAATAAATTGAATAAATAAGGTGATATTGTATACTGATATTTAACACTAGAAACGGATTTTAATGCTGTTTTCACCAATAGATAGAGTGATGGTTCTCGAGGAAGGTTTTTGTGTATTAATTTGTCAAGCGGGCGAAGTCACAGGTGTCGACAGTACATAATATACAAAATTTTCACGGATATTGCCGTTACTAGGTACCTATTTACAAGTAATTTTTAGACTCATATATTTTATATGTAAATATATATATTATATTATATTTATTATATTATATATTATATTTATTAATATATTTTTAAATACTTTAACCCTTATAATACAAAAGTGACGTTTTTAAATCCAGAGGATATTTAAGCCGGTTGGTGTCACGAGAGTATTATATCTCGTATAACCAAATTGGACAGGTGGGTTTATGGAGCCTAATTTTTTTACTTTTCATACATATATAATTATTTTTTGTTAGAAGTCAAAGGATCCCACAGACCCACGCATTAAAAAAGTGGTAAGCGTTATAAGCATGCAATTTTAACACGACTGAAAGTGGTGTCAAACCTACCGTAACGCGCGCTAGCGCGTCCAATCTGGAAACTAGCTCCGTGTGCTAACACGGAGCTAGTTTCCAGATTGGACACTTAAGGTAGCCATGTACTTTTATCCCGGCAATATGGTCCTGTGGTTTTATCGTTACGGCATTATTATCAAGGGTGTTAAAATCAGTTGCTTCATAAAATGCTTTATTGCTGTAGGTTACATTAAATTCCGACAATCGAAGGTATGGACTAAATGATTGAGATGATATTTTCCTTTTCATTCTACAATCTAAAGCACTGCATGCATAATTAAAATTACTAGTTTCAAAACAAATACATAAAACCACTTTGCCATACGTCATTGTTGACTCCTTTAATGAAGAAAGGGGTGAGTTCTAGTTGAGTTCTAGACAGGAACATACATATTATATGGAAACTGTAGGAAAATTCATATAAATAAAATAAATCTAACTACTGTGCAATATTCCGCCACATGCAAATTACCCAACTCTCGTATTTATTCATGCACAAGTCCGCTCTCCAATCCCACTTAGGCCGAAAGAATAGAGAAATAATTTTGAGAATAGAATAAATATGAGAGTTGTGTTATCGTGCAAGAAATAATAAAAAACCTCGACACGTGTTTCGCCCCCAACCAGGGGCATCATCAGGAGATGTCGATGGCTCGGCGCACGGCGACCGAATGAGCCATATCCTAGGTTTTTTATTTCTACCGACAACCATAATACCAAATTATTTTATGTCTACCCACCACCGTTGTTTGAATGACGTATACCTACCCGCAGCAAAGGGGAAGAGGCGAAATTAAGTTGATCATTTAAAATATTAGGGTTCAAGCGTCTATGTTTGTAGATTTCTAATTGTTCCAAAACCGAAAGCCTCAGTCCTTTGTTGCAGGTGTGCAGAACGTCATAAGTGTGAGGATTAGGTAGGGAGTGACCGGAGTCCAACAAATGTTTTGCGAAATGAGACCGTTCTGGGCGATTGTTTCTAAAAGCTGATATATGTTCTTTTAAGTAGCAGTAGTTTGTAGCTTTTAGAAACAATCGCCCAGAACGGTCTCATTTCGCAAAACATTTGTTGGACTGGCCCACTGGAAGAGATTTCTTAGAAATAAGTGGTGCCTTTGTACTATAACTCTATCCTACTGTTCTTATCTCGCTCTTCCTTCTTGTGTGTACATAAATAAATAAATAAAAAAAAAAAAAAAATTAACAGCTTCCAATAATATTTTGATTCAACTGTGCAATTTGAGTCAAAAAGTTAAGTTGAGTTTCGGGCATTCTTTCACATATACAGACAAAGATAATATCTGTGGCGAGGAATGTTTATGGTCGACAATACAGGACTTGGAACAAACAGAGCCGACCGTGAGCCCTCAGACTAACTTTCACTAATTGTTTACCAGCCAAGTTGGTTACAAACGGTTGCTGATATACGCTTTACGAAATCAGCATTCAATGTTTGTGAATCAAATTATATTTAAGACTAGTTAATGCGCCCTGTTTTCAAGCGAAGTTTATTATAGACTCTATAAACGTAAGACAAACGAGTATTTTTCCCTCTTTATTACCCAACGTGACGTTTCGACCCAGTAGCAAGAGCTGCCGTGGTCACGGTTTGAGCTCACACCAGTGAACCATCGCGCAAAAAACCCGTTTGTAACTATTACGTTTATAATGCACAAAAATGTACAAAACGCGAACATTTAAAAATAGTTATAATTATTTCTAAACAACTGGTTAAACTCATTTTCATTAAAACAACTTCAAATCAGAACACTTGGTTGCCACGTAATCTCCAGGGAGCCAGTTTGCTAAGTGAAGATCAATTAAGTGAATCGAATTTGGCGTGAAATTGAGAGCTTTTGGGTATAATGTTGGTAGTCGACTTGTGGGGTGGGTCCTACACGTTACTCTGTGTAAACAAACAAGTTAGTTTGTAACTTCGATTACCCATACTCTCATTAACTAGTCTCTTAAATAAACTGGAATGGAAAACCAGATGTTAAACTTATACGACAATAGAGAAAAATAAACTGCACATATGTAATTAGTTGAGCTGAAGCGAGCCGAAGACGACCGATTCAACCTGCAGGTGATGCACCTGCCAATACACTAACGAGACCAATATAAAAGTTCCCGGTTAACGGCAATAGACCAATGTTGCGTGGGAACAATTTTACTGGCGAAACATGCATGAAAATACTAATGAAAGTTGAGGTCGAGAAAGATGTAACCTATGGGTACCTAGATCGTTGTAATTGAATATTCGTAGTCTCTGTCTACCCAAGTGGGAAAAAGCCACTTGGGTAGACAGATCTATACTAATATGTATTATGAAGTTGTCATACAAACATCTATGGCAGTCGTTAGGGGTAGTTGGAACCCTAAATCAAAATCCGATCGGTCTAACTACAGAACTTCGATATCGCCCGTGGGTTGTGGAGGTCAGATGGCAGTCGCTCCATGGGAAATATCGAAGTTCAGCCCAATCGCAGTTAGAGCCGTGGAAAGCCGGCCCCAACTGCGTAGGAAAAAAAATTTTTCGTATAATTTCATTTGCCAAATTATTACATAGCAAAAAAACTATTCACAAAAAATTGTAACGCAAACCTAATGTTTGGGAAATGAACGTTTAAACTATAACTTGTTTACCAACTAGTACTTTTAACATTTTTTATTTAGTCAAATATTTCAGTTGGAATAACAGTTTTTACGCAAAATCATCGTTTCTGGCATTCGCCGGCCGCTGCCGCGGCACCGCTCGCTTCGCTCGCTCGGCTCGTGCGTAGGAGGTCACAGTTTTAACATAACCTAACCTACCCATTTTGTTTTAAGAAGAAATTAACCTAATCTAAATAGTTGAGTTCCGGGTAACCTACTAAAAACAAATTACAATTAATATTTTTTGTCTTAACAAATCATTTCACCAAACGTTTATTCTCTGAAGATTGTTTGCTGTAACAAATCATTTGATTAAAGACCAAATGCCATAATGACCTTATACTTGGTAATATTTTGCCAAGTAAAAATTTGACCAAATAAAAATATGCGTACTAAAATCATTCGAAATATTGCAATGGTATAAAAAAAGGTTGCTAAAATTTGTTTGGGTAATAAAATTTTGTCAAAATTTTTTCGGCAAAACGGCAGGCACCCAGTATTAACATAAGGTTTAATCAATAGGTGCTCAAAAAATAGGTATAAATACTCGCTACGTTATTCATATTATATCATTTTGCCTGACCATAGTTTTTAACTCCGTTACGTCAGAATTCCACGTCCAAAAATTATGAGAATCATTGTTTTGCTAAGACAAATGCATTCCGTAAGACAATCTTGCAGCATAGTGGTTCCTGAGTAATAAGTTTTGGAGCAGTCTCCCAAACCTCGATTTGGCATCTTGCCCACCGAGTGCTCGTAACCTATGCTACAAAGTCCATCAATCGCGATAGTAATGACTTGCTTTCCTTATCCAGCGGATGCCAAAGAATTCAGTATTCGTAAATTATAATAATATAATGTATAATTTACAAAACCACTGTCTCCACACTACTGACGGGAATTTACTCCTAATACAATAATTTTTACGCTTAACTGGAGGGGTTTATTTCAATGCTTGTTACACATTTACTAGAGCCTCGTCAGTTGATTTTGCAGGTAAGGTATTGCATTATAAATATTATCGTCAGACATAAATCACGCCTATATCCCATAAGGGGTAGGCAGATGAGCATTACACACCCACAGTTTGCCAGTAACTTCGTTGGTTCTACATAATAGGGGACAAGCATATTGCCGTTACCAGGCACTATATCCTGGGCACCAAAATCCATACATAGCTGTAATTCAAAACAAAATTCCATCAGCCAACTTCCAACAGCCAAGTTCCAACAGCCAACAGATGTTACCTACCACTAAATATAATCTCAGAAGCAGTCCGGGCACCTATAATCATATACCTAATAGGTATAAAGCAATTTAGTACCGCAAAAGGGGTGCTAAGGGACCTCATCAAAATCTCTGGGCCTTACTGCCAAACAAAAAAAAATAACTGGCGTAATCTGGGCGTAATAAACTTCTCTGTCTACCCCTTTCGGAATAAAGACGTGTTTTGTATGTGTAAAGGATATTTTATAATGCACAATATTAACATAAAGCATACCAGACACTAAAACATGATAGACAACGTACACTGACATGTTCAATGAGTCTATATTATTACGAACATTCACTGGAGCAGTGCCTACGTTTAAATCTGCTACGACGGTCTACACCAAGTCTGTACAAACATCTGCTACGAAGCTTTGTTCTAATGGTTGTTTGCCAGATTTATACATGGTTTGCTAGAAGTGTCGTATTAAATATATTATATTTGTTTATGAAAGTGGGGTATAAAATGTCTGTCCAAACAAACGTTAAAATTTTGGGATAATATTATACAGAGGTTATACACTAAAAACCTTATACTGTGAAGCACATCTTCGCCAGAACCGAGAGTTTCAAACATTCGTTAATTCCTCTGTCGAACGATAGCAGCCTGAAACGCCGTGCCTATAAATGTCTGTTTCCTTATAATACACATATAACTACAACTACACTATTAAAATAGTTTGATTAGGGGTAAATGTTTACAAAGACAACACACGAATATCCTTATTATGTATACGTTTGATGATTTTTGGGAAAGGTAGTGTCTACTTTAATGTAATGAATGGCTTGTGACACTAAGAGAAGGGTTTCAAGTGCATTAAAGTAGGTTAGTGTGCATTAAGGTAGGTAAACTATAGCTCTTCCACACGCGGGATCCAACGGCACCTCCCAGTCAAGGCCACAAGACGGCTTCCAGCGGTTGGTTTAGTGGGTAGGCCCAGACTCTCCGGGAGAACCTCACACATCAGCGTCACCTACCCCAGGTGGCGCTGATGGTTCCACTGATAGGAATTCCACCCCGTTAACAGAATGGTTAACTTGGATAATTCGGGTGCTACGAGGTCCTCTCAACATCTCTAGGGCTCAAAGCATCCTCACCAGCATGCGGTGCATTTGCTAATAGACGGACGAGGCTCGTCTGGCGATAGAAAGCCATAGCGCTTGGAGACCACTTCCATAGCACACACTACTATTGAAAGTGGCCCTCAAGTAGATGGACAAGTGATGTGCCTTTTCTTGCTTCGCTTGAAGAACCCAGGGTTATATGTGTATTATAAGGAAACAGACATTTATAGGCACGGCGTTTCAGGCTGCTATCGTTCGACAGAGGAATTAACGAATGTTTGAAACTCTCGGTTCTGGCGAAGATGTGCTTCACAGTATAAGGTTTTTAGTGTATAACCTCTGTATAATATTATCCCAAAATTTTAACGTTTGTTTGGACAGACATTTTATACCCCACTTTCATAAACAAATATAATATATTTAATACGACACTTCTAGCAAACCATGTATAAATCTGGCAAACAACCATTAGAACAAAGCTTCGTAGCAGATGTTTGTACAGACTTGGTGTAGACCGTCGTAGCAGATTTAAACGTAGGCACTGCTCCAGTGAATGTTCGTAATAATATAGACTCATTGAACATGTCAGTGTACGTTGTCTATCATGTTTTAGTGTCTGGTATGCTTTATGTTAATATTGTGCATTATAAAATATCCTTTACACATACAAAACACGTCTTTATTCCGAAAGGGGTAGACAGAGAAGTTTATTACGCCCAGATTACGCCAGTTATTTTTTTTTGTTTGGCAGTAAGGCCCAGAGATTTTGATGAGGTCCCTTAGCACCCCTTTTGCGGTACTAAATTGCTTTATACCTATTAGGTATATGATTATAGGCGCCCGGACTGCTTCTGAGATTATATTTAGTGGTAGGTAACATCTGTTGGCTGTTGGAACTTGGCTGTTGGAACTTGGCTGATGGAATTTTGTTTTGAATTACAGCTATGTATGGATTTTGGTGCCCAGGATATAGTGCCTGGTAACGGCAATATGCTTGTCCCCTATTATGTAGAACCAACGAAGTTACTGGCAAACTGTGGGTGTGTAATGCTCATCTGCCTACCCCTTATGGGATAAAGGCGTGATTTATGTCTGACGATAATATTTATAATGCAATACCTTACCTGCAAAATCAACTGACGAGGCTCTAGTAAATGTGTAACAAGCATTGAAATAAACCCCTCCAGTTAAGCGTAAAAATTATTGTATTAGGAGTAAATTCCCGTCAGTAGTGTGGAGACAGTGGTTTTGTAAATTATACATTATATTATTATAATTTACGAATACTGAATTGTTTGGCATCCGCTGGATAAGGAAAGCAAGTCATTACTATCGCGATTGATGGACTTTGTAGCATAGGTTACGAGCACTCGGTGGGCAAGATGCCAAATCGAGGTTTGGGAGACTGCTCCAAAACTTATTACTCAGGAACCACTATGCTGCAAGATTGTCTTACGGAATGCATTTGTCTTAGCAAAACAATGATTCTCATAATTTTTGGACGTGGAAATCTGACGTAACGGAGTTAAAAACTATGGTCAGGCAAAATGATATAATATGAATAACGTAGCGAGTATTTATACCTATTTTTTGAGCACCTATTGATTAAACCTTATGTTAATACTGGGTGCCTGCCGTTTTGCCGAAAAAATTTTGACAAAATTTTATTACCCAAACAAATTTTAGCAACCTTTTTTTATACCATTGCAATATTTCGAATGATTTTAGTACGCATATTTTTATTTGGTCAAATTTTTACTTGGCAAAATATTACCAAGTATAAGGTCATTATGGCATTTGGTCTTTAATCAAATGATTTGTTACAGCAAACAATCTTCAGAGAATAAACGTTTGGTGAAATGATTTGTTAAGACAAAAAATATTAATTGTAATTTGTTTTTAGTAGGTTACCCGGAACTCAACTATTTAGATTAGGTTAATTTCTTCTTAAAACAAAATGGGTAGGTTAGGTTATGTTAAAACTGTGACCTCCTACGCACGAGCCGAGCGAGCGAAGCGAGCGGTGCCGCGGCAGCGGCCGGCGAATGCCAGAAACGATGATTTTGCGTAAAAACTGTTATTCCAACTGAAATATTTGACTAAATAAAAAATGTTAAAAGTACTAGTTGGTAAACAAGTTATAGTTTAAACGTTCATTTCCCAAACATTAGGTTTGCGTTACAATTTTTTGTGAATAGTTTTTTTGCTATGTAATAATTTGGCAAATGAAATTATACGAAAAATTTTTTTTCCTACGCAGTTGGGGCCGGCTTTCCACGGCTCTAACTGCGATTGGGCTGAACTTCGATATTTCCCATGGAGCGACTGCCATCTGACCTCCACAACCCACGGGCGATATCGAAGTTCTGTAGTTAGACCGATCGGATTTTGATTTAGGGTTCCAACTACCCCTAACGACTGCCATAGATGTTTGTATGACAACTTCATAATACATATTAGTATAGATCTGTCTACCCAAGTGGCTTTTTCCCACTTGGGTAGACAGAGACTACGAATATTCAATTACAACGATCTAGGTACCCATAGGTTACATCTTTCTCGACCTCAACTTTCATTAGTATTTTCATGCATGTTTCGCCAGTAAAATTGTTCCCACGCAACATTGGTCTATTGCCGTTAACCGGGAACTTTTATATTGGTCTCGTTAGTGTATTGGCAGGTGCATCACCTGCAGGTTGAATCGGTCGTCTTCGGCTCGCTTCAGCTCAACTAATTACATATGTGCAGTTTATTTTTCTCTATTGTCGTATAAGTTTAACATCTGGTTTTCCATTCCAGTTTATTTAAGAGACTAGTTAATGAGAGTATGGGTAATCGAAGTTACAAACTAACTTGTTTGTTTACACAGAGTAACGTGTAGGACCCACCCCACAAGTCGACTACCAACATTATACCCAAAAGCTCTCAATTTCACGCCAAATTCGATTCACTTAATTGATCTTCACTTAGCAAACTGGCTCCCTGGAGATTACGTGGCAACCAAGTGTTCTGATTTGAAGTTGTTTTAATGAAAATGAGTTTAACCAGTTGTTTAGAAATAATTATAACTATTTTTAAATGTTCGCGTTTTGTACATTTTTGTGCATTATAAACGTAATAGTTACAAACGGGTTTTTTGCGCGATGGTTCACTGGTGTGAGCTCAAACCGTGACCACGGCAGCTCTTGCTACTGGGTCGAAACGTCACGTTGGGTAATAAAGAGGGAAAAATACTCGTTTGTCTTACGTTTATAGAGTCTATAATAAACTTCGCTTGAAAACAGGGCGCATTAACTAGTCTTAAATATAATTTGATTCACAAACATTGAATGCTGATTTCGTAAAGCGTATATCAGCAACCGTTTGTAACCAACTTGGCTGGTAAACAATTAGTGAAAGTTAGTCTGAGGGCTCACGGTCGGCTCTGTTTGTTCCAAGTCCTGTATTGTCGACCATAAACATTCCTCGCCACAGATATTATCTTTGTCTGTATATGTGAAAGAATGCCCGAAACTCAACTTAACTTTTTGACTCAAATTGCACAGTTGAATCAAAATATTATTGGAAGCTGTTAATTTTTTTTTTTTTTTATTTATTTATTTATGTACACACAAGAAGGAAGAGCGAGATAAGAACAGTAGGATAGAGTTATAGTACAAAGGCACCACTTATTTCTAAGAAATCTCTTCCAGTGGGCCAGTCCAACAAATGTTTTGCGAAATGAGACCGTTCTGGGCGATTGTTTCTAAAAGCTACAAACTACTGCTACTTAAAAGAACATATATCAGCTTTTAGAAACAATCGCCCAGAACGGTCTCATTTCGCAAAACATTTGTTGGACTCCGGTCACTCCCTACCTAATCCTCACACTTATGACGTTCTGCACACCTGCAACAAAGGACTGAGGCTTTCGGTTTTGGAACAATTAGAAATCTACAAACATAGACGCTTGAACCCTAATATTTTAAATGATCAACTTAATTTCGCCTCTTCCCCTTTGCTGCGGGTAGGTATACGTCATTCAAACAACGGTGGTGGGTAGACATAAAATAATTTGGTATTATGGTTGTCGGTAGAAATAAAAAACCTAGGATATGGCTCATTCGGTCGCCGTGCGCCGAGCCTCCTGTTGCAGATATTTACATAGTGACAAAATAATAGTTATCATTTATAAAATGTAAACAGTGGAGAAAAACAACACGGCAGAAAGAGTTCTTAACATTAAAAACAATGAACTTCAAATTACCGGAATGGAAGCAAATAATGTTCAGAATGGGATGGCGTAGCTACCGGTTAACAAAAAATTCAAAATCGGTTCACCCAGTCGAAAGCACACCATCGCCTGGAAAAAGTTCATAACTCTTACGTTGGTATTGCATGGTGTGCGCTTCTACGACAAAATTCCCAAGATTATTATGGTTTTACTACTGAATGAATTTAAAAATGCTGTTAAGACTCACTTATTAGGAAAGGGCTTCAACACCATAAGTGATTATTTAGATGCCATAGTAACATTCAATTCTTATTGTTAAGAAATATTGTTAATCTTTTACTGTATAATTGCATTGTATTGGTAAGTAAATGACAATGATTGTAAAAGAGTGGCCGTGAGATTTCTTGCCAGATTCTTACTCACAAGCTCTAAGTAGGTACCTGTTGCTTTGCGAATCTGGCAGTAAATATACATCTAGAAGCATCATTTAAATTTTGACATTCATAAGTGTTTTTATAACTTAAATGGAACGTTTTTGAATCTTGAAAAGATATGAGGTAACAAACATAAAAATATAGTGGAATTGAGAACCTGTTCATCTAAAAACTATAATATTCCTAGCGAAGTACCATCTTCGTCAAAACATAAAATAATATTCTATCTACGAACCAATATATCGAACAATAGTTACGGTAGATTTTCTATTTACGTAATCAACGGAGCACAGGTGTAAACCTAGGCTATGCCCAAGCGAATATTCAAAGTAATTACAGGTTCATTGTCTACCAGACTACCCTGTCCATCTAGTAAATTCACTAGTGACACGAAGTACAGAAACAGCGCACGGATATTGTACCGCTTCCCTTCCATGTATGTATCTATGTCTACGTAGGTAATCGTTACAATCCAATGAGTGTACGTATTCACGTATAGAATACATAGGTACTGTATGATAATGCACTTTTGCGGCAAATGAAATGGCAAATCGTTGTTGAGTTCGATTGTTTTAGGATGTATAATCAAAAACTATTGCCACGTTACGAAAGATAGTATATATTATTAGTAAAGAGTTTTAAACCTATTCATATGGCAATTATTGAATGATTGAGAGCCTATTTCCCTATATCTCAAACCTGCATATGCAACGAATACCTGCAATATCTGCAGTCCAGGAAGGTATGTTCAACTCTAACAGCTACAATCTACGCCGAGATAAAAATGTACAATAACCTTTTCTAAACAACAGTACAAAGTGAAACGATTCACAGTCACAAATCAAATTCATCCGTTTGATTATACGGGATAATTAAATCTCGTTGGTATTCAAGCACATCGTAAAATAGCAGGTTAAGTACCCGTCGAACAATTTAATAACATTAAAATGGCCGGTGAAAATGTTCCGGCGTTGTATTTAATTAAGCAACGGCCCTTTTGTTCAGCCCTTTATGTAGGTTGTATGTCCCGAAAAGTTTTATTGTGTATGTTATTATTTTTAGGCGTCGCACGAAATAGCTGGAAGATGGGGACTGAACTAAAATGTTATTATTTTCTGCCTTTATAGGTCTGTGATGAAAATTTCAAGGATGCTTAGACATTTCATTTTGTAACATGCCAATGAACACTCTGAATTAAGCATCGAATACTTGATTGCAAGCGAGGTTGTAAACAGGGATTAAAACCAAGTGTTCAATAGAACGTCACTCGTACAGATCTGTTGAAAACAAACTGTCTACGCTCATCAAACAGCCTAGTCATTTTAAATCTAACAGCCGTGTTAAACAGGCAATGAATTCATTAAACAGATTCGACTAGATACATACGACACTACGATACACTACAAATACGACTTACTTACAGGGACTTAATGAAAGATTTGAATAAATTGTCCAAGTAATCCTTACTTGTACGAGGTACATCGCAGAAAGGCAGGCAAACGGCCCAGAAACCGCAATAAGCCCGCTTGCTATTACGAGGGACATATGAAGTGATGGGCGAATTGAGAAGGTAGTAAATCAGTTCGTAGATTGCTGTTGAAAGGCTTTTTGGTTATCCATAACTCGGTGAAAGAGCCGCAGGCACTTACCTACATTAAAGCTAATATGTGACTGAATACCACAAATATGTTTGATGAAAATATTTGATCAGTGATTATGGAACGAATATTTACTGAGGCATTTTCATCGGAAATCCTGTATATGTACAAGTGGAGCGCGGTTTTGGGAATACTCAGCGAAATAGATCATTTAGTACCTACTACAGTTACGAGATCAGATTGAAACGGAATGTAATTACGTTCGGTCCCGGGCGTTGCTAAACATTTGGAAGCCAAAAGCAAATATTTTTTTCTTTTAAAGATTAATCGAAAAGCAATATTTGGAGGAAATTTAATATCGTCGTCCTCTGAATTCTCAATTAACTAACTAGTCTTGTTTTCTATTTGAATTATAATGGTTATGTTTAAAATCTGCCTTTAAAGACCTACTACGTAATATTTTTAGAACTTGAGGATATTATGTTTCTATCTTGAACTTTAACTGTAACCTAGTGGTCACTAGTTTACAACTAGGTATTTGCGGTAACTAATATTTTTTTATAAATAAAATTGGCTGTCGTGTAAGTAAAGAGTACTTATGAAGTTGTGGTAAAGTCCTGACGAGAACATGGCAATATTTTTCGTCGATAAAAAGTCTGGTGCAACAAAGTAACATTGAAAGTCTCGTGCACAGCCATGGAGAATTGTTTCTCCTTTAAATAAAATAAAAGCGGTGTAATAATAACATCTACAAATGCAATTCCTCTGCCTTTGTGTCATCTCACTCGGAATAATTTAATTGTATGCCAGTGTAACAAGGAGAAAATAATAAATGCAATTTCTTTGCCTGGCATCTTTTGGAAACACGAAATAACGTCCATATACATACATTCACGCCTGTTTTCACGCAGGTGTAGGCAAGGGGGTTTTTCAGTAATTCTGCTTGTTGCACGTAATATGTGGCGAATTGGGCACTTCTATGTTTCTGTCTGTTCATCTGCAGGACATTTCCTTGTAGGTGAAGTTGGCTTGGACCTCTAAGATTTTAGTGATTCTTAATTGTGCTTCCAATAACATCCTTAGTTGGTATGCTACACAGATAGCCCGAAAAGAGGATTTTGAATCATGTAAGCAGAACTACGGGTGTCTTGTAAAAATTTAATAATTATTCTAAAGTTGGTCTTCGTTCTAACTTTCACTGGATATGTTCGAATTTCTTTGTCTTGCGAAGTATTGTAAAATTTGAATATCAGTCGAAATCCTTTTTGAGCTTAGATAATTTATATCAGACTTCTTTATTTGGTTTTCTTTGTACAAAAGTTATTTAAATAATGCTTCGGTGAGATGTCACTTTATTTTTGTAGTAAATAAAGAAATTCCAAGTCCACCCATCAGAGAGTGCAAGGGTTACTGGTATGCATAAGCTGGGTCGAAACGTGTACTTAGTTGGTTAAGCGTGACTCGGAAGTCTTGTCCTTTACAGCTACCTCTTTGGGAACCTGCAGGGATGGATATGGTGTTCCAGGATACATATGTAACAGATTACGCATACCAATGTAAGCCAGTGTTATTCAATATACAGGAACGACATGGGACTTGACCCAGTCTTGCCCTATGACCCTTGCATCCGAAAATTTTGTCGTTAACCAATGATATTTTTTATATTTTCGCGATTTTATTGGTTATGGACAAACTCTTCTGAGTGCTGCCTTGCGATATTGCAAGAATCAGACCAAACATCGGATTGCAAGACCAAGAGTCTTGCAATACTTATGTAAGCGCTATCCGAAAGTATTTTTAAAAAGTTTTTGGGTATAAATTCCCTACAGCGGTCTTCTGTAGGGAATTTATACCCAAAAAATTTAAAAAACTGAAAGCCTCTTTGAGGTTTTCTTTTGAATAAATGTACAGTACAAACAATAATACGAATATGTTAATGTACACATGTGGACATAACTGAGGGTACGAGTGCGTGGGTTTATAAATAAAATATGTGGTCTTCACAAGACTTCTGGCAGATGTGTAAATGTAAAGTAGAAATTGATGGCGTTAGGACGTTTGACTCACGACACACGAGGCGGCCTAAACCCCAAGGCGCGTCAACGTCAAACATTTATTTCGCTGTTCTTACTAATACAAACATCTTTTTGGATTAAGAATTTTTCTTCTGTGGGTTCAGTTTTACTTTTTAAAGTTATGTTATACTTGTATCTGGTGTTATTAAGCTGAAATGTGTGTGTTGGCTTAAATGGGGTAGTCTCAGGAACTACTTGGTCGAATTTTAAAATTTATACGACCTAAATATAACGTCCCTTAAATATTTAGGAACTGTTTAAATGCTTGAGCAGACTTTAAACAGATTTTTTTTTATTTTTTTATTTTTTTTTGTGCACAAACGTCACTTTTGAGTATCTGTATATTTAAGTGATGTTTTAATATTCGGCCGATAATCTGTTAAACCGCGCCAACTGCTTCTCAGTTTATCCATGTATTTAAAACAAGCCGTTTTGGTTAAGAGATTAATGAGTCGAAAACGGCTGGACCGATTTCGCTAATTCTTGTTTTGTTGTGTTTGTAATTATCACGAGAAGGATCTTTTGGAAGAAAAAAAAGAGATGTGGAGCACAGAAAAATTTATGCGGTACGAAGTTCGCCTGGACAGCTAGTATTTAAATAAAAAAAGGTAAGTTTTAAACTAAAGTTTTTACGTTGAATCACTGCAAATTCTGTAAGTACATTAAAATTTACCGTTATTCATTTATTTTAACAAGAAAATGATTGAATCCCAAAAATATTACGTTGGATCAAAATATTTTGATTTCTGAATGTCGTTCCTGTATATTGAATAACACTGGCTTACATTGGTATGCGTAATCTGTTACATATGTATCCTGGAACACCATATCCATCCCTGCAGGTTCCCAAAGAGGTAGCTGTAAAGGACAAGACTTCCGAGTCACGCTTAACCAACTAAGTACACGTTTCGACCCAGCTTATGCATACCAGTAACCCTTGCACTCTCTGATGGGTGGACTTGGAATTTCTTTATTTACTACAAAAATAAAGTGACATCTCACCGAAGCATTATTTAAATAACTTTTGTACAAAGAAAACCAAATAAAGAAGTCTGATATAAATTATCTAAGCTCAAAAAGGATTTCGACTGATATTCAAATTTTACAATACTTCGCAAGACAAAGAAATTCGAACATATCCAGTGAAAGTTAGAACGAAGACCAACTTTAGAATAATTATTAAATTTTTACAAGACACCCGTAGTTCTGCTTACATGATTCAAAATCCTCTTTTCGGGCTATCTGTGTAGCATACCAACTAAGGATGTTATTGGAAGCACAATTAAGAATCACTAAAATCTTAGAGGTCCAAGCCAACTTCACCTACAAGGAAATGTCCTGCAGATGAACAGACAGAAACATAGAAGTGCCCAATTCGCCACATATTACGTGCAACAAGCAGAATTACTGAAAAACCCCCTTGCCTACACCTGCGTGAAAACAGGCGTGAATGTATGTATATGGACGTTATTTCGTGTTTCCAAAAGATGCCAGGCAAAGAAATTGCATTTATTATTTTCTCCTTGTTACACTGGCATACAATTAAATTATTCCGAGTGAGATGACACAAAGGCAGAGGAATTGCATTTGTAGATGTTATTATTACACCGCTTTTATTTTATTTAAAGGAGAAACAATTCTCCATGGCTGTGCACGAGACTTTCAATGTTACTTTGTTGCACCAGACTTTTTATCGACGAAAAATATTGCCATGTTCTCGTCAGGACTTTACCACAACTTCATAAGTACTCTTTACTTACACGACAGCCAATTTTATTTATAAAAAAATATTAGTTACCGCAAATACCTAGTTGTAAACTAGTGACCACTAGGTTACAGTTAAAGTTCAAGATAGAAACATAATATCCTCAAGTTCTAAAAATATTACGTAGTAGGTCTTTAAAGGCAGATTTTAAACATAACCATTATAATTCAAATAGAAAACAAGACTAGTTAGTTAATTGAGAATTCAGAGGACGACGATATTAAATTTCCTCCAAATATTGCTTTTCGATTAATCTTTAAAAGAAAAAAATATTTGCTTTTGGCTTCCAAATGTTTAGCAACGCCCGGGACCGAACGTAATTACATTCCGTTTCAATCTGATCTCGTAACTGTAGTAGGTACTAAATGATCTATTTCGCTGAGTATTCCCAAAACCGCGCTCCACTTGTACATATACAGGATTTCCGATGAAAATGCCTCAGTAAATATTCGTTCCATAATCACTGATCAAATATTTTCATCAAACATATTTGTGGTATTCAGTCACATATTAGCTTTAATGTAGGTAAGTGCCTGCGGCTCTTTCACCGAGTTATGGATAACCAAAAAGCCTTTCAACAGCAATCTACGAACTGATTTACTACCTTCTCAATTCGCCCATCACTTCATATGTCCCTCGTAATAGCAAGCGGGCTTATTGCGGTTTCTGGGCCGTTTGCCTGCCTTTCTGCGATGTACCTCGTACAAGTAAGGATTACTTGGACAATTTATTCAAATCTTTCATTAAGTCCCTGTAAGTAAGTCGTATTTGTAGTGTATCGTAGTGTCGTATGTATCTAGTCGAATCTGTTTAATGAATTCATTGCCTGTTTAACACGGCTGTTAGATTTAAAATGACTAGGCTGTTTGATGAGCGTAGACAGTTTGTTTTCAACAGATCTGTACGAGTGACGTTCTATTGAACACTTGGTTTTAATCCCTGTTTACAACCTCGCTTGCAATCAAGTATTCGATGCTTAATTCAGAGTGTTCATTGGCATGTTACAAAATGAAATGTCTAAGCATCCTTGAAATTTTCATCACAGACCTATAAAGGCAGAAAATAATAACATTTTAGTTCAGTCCCCATCTTCCAGCTATTTCGTGCGACGCCTAAAAATAATAACATACACAATAAAACTTTTCGGGACATACAACCTACATAAAGGGCTGAACAAAAGGGCCGTTGCTTAATTAAATACAACGCCGGAACATTTTCACCGGCCATTTTAATGTTATTAAATTGTTCGACGGGTACTTAACCTGCTATTTTACGATGTGCTTGAATACCAACGAGATTTAATTATCCCGTATAATCAAACGGATGAATTTGATTTGTGACTGTGAATCGTTTCACTTTGTACTGTTGTTTAGAAAAGGTTATTGTACATTTTTATCTCGGCGTAGATTGTAGCTGTTAGAGTTGAACATACCTTCCTGGACTGCAGATATTGCAGGTATTCGTTGCATATGCAGGTTTGAGATATAGGGAAATAGGCTCTCAATCATTCAATAATTGCCATATGAATAGGTTTAAAACTCTTTACTAATAATATATACTATCTTTCGTAACGTGGCAATAGTTTTTGATTATACATCCTAAAACAATCGAACTCAACAACGATTTGCCATTTCATTTGCCGCAAAAGTGCATTATCATACAGTACCTATGTATTCTATACGTGAATACGTACACTCATTGGATTGTAACGATTACCTACGTAGATATAGATACATACATGGAAGGGAAGCGGTACAATATCCGTGCGCTGTTTCTGTACTTCGTGTCACTAGTGAATTTACTAGATGGACAGGGTAGTCTGGTAGACAATGAACCTGTAATTACTTTGAATATTCGCTTGGGCATAGCCTAGGTTTACACCTGTGCTCCGTTGATTACGTAAATAGAAAATCTACCGTAACTATTGTTCGATATATTGGTTCGTAGATAGAATATTATTTTATGTTTTGACGAAGATGGTACTTCGCTAGGAATATTATAGTTTTTAGATGAACAGGTTCTCAATTCGACTATATTTTTATGTTTGTTACCTCATATCTTTTCAAGATTCAAAAACGTTCCATTTAAGTTATAAAAACACTTATGAATGTCAAAATTTAAATGATGCTTCTAGATGTATATTTACTGCCAGATTCGCAAAGCAACAGGTACCTACTTAGAGCTTGTGAGTAAGAATCTGGCAAGAAATCTCACGGCCACTCTTTTACAATCATTGTCATTTACTTACCAATACAATGCAATTATACAGTAAAAGATTAACAATATTTCTTAACAATAAGAATTGAATGTTACTATGGCATCTAAATAATCACTTATGGTGTTGAAGCCCTTTCCTAATAAGTGAGTCTTAACAGCATTTTTAAATTCATTCAGTAGTAAAACCATAATAATCTTGGGAATTTTGTCGTAGAAGCGCACACCATGCAATACCAACGTAAGAGTTATGAACTTTTTCCAGGCGATGGTGTGCTTTCGACTGGGTGAACCGATTTTGAATTTTTTGTTAACCGGTAGCTACGCCATCCCATTCTGAACATTATTTGCTTCCATTCCGGTAATTTGAAGTTCATTGTTTTTAATGTTAAGAACTCTTTCTGCCGTGTTGTTTTTCTCCACTGTTTACATTTTATAAATGATAACTATTATTTTGTCACTATGTAAATATGACTAGTCCAAGACGCGCAGGACTTAAATTAGCTGTGTCATAGCGAGTGGCGGAAGATTGTGTTGCCTTTAATCAACATTCCATCGCAAGGCAAAAGGTTTCAAATTTAATTTATATTTTTCAAAATTACAATATAGCTGCTACTTTTTATTAAATTCATTCGGCCATTTTGGACATAACCCATTATATGTGTGACCGGTGACAACAATAGGCTTGCCCCCTATTACGTGGGACTAAAAATATTGGCTAATTGTGGGTGTGAAATGCACATCTGCCTTAGCGTGTGTGTGTGTGTGTGTGCGTGTGTGTGTGCGTGTGTGTGTGTGTGTGTGTGTTTGTGTGTGTGTGTTTGAGTGTGTGTGTGTAAATATGACTAGTTTTTACTTTTATCTTATACATGTTAGTATTTAATAAAAAATAATCCTACATATTGACAATATAAGTATACACATGGACCTGGATGTATGATTGATCAAAATATTTGATCGTCGGTTACAAAACAAATATTTACTCCGGCAATTCATCGGAAATCCTGCGTAGGGTCGTACAAGTCGATCATGGTCCCGTGAATACTTTGAAAAATGGATCGTTTAATACAGCACTAGGAGGCCAGATTGAAACGAAATGCCATTACCTCAGCGCCCGAGGCGTTCCTAAATATTTGGAAATCAGGAGTCTGATATCGTCAACTCTAAAAAGAGTAATCGAACGGCAATATGTAAGGGAAATCACTCAATCACTTGACTTTTCAATCTGCGATTCCCCTCACCTTTTTTCTTTATATATACTCGTATTTTAGGTTAATGATAATTTACTTTTTGCGACATATTTTCACTAGGTTCACTTCGACATAGGTTCACTTCCTATTAGATACCTAAGTAGCACAAATAAAAGTGACAGGCGAAACGTGGGAGTTATAAACACCTCTGTCAAACCCTTCGGAGGTACAGAGTGACTTTGTATGTACGACGGTCAAAAATAATTATTTAAATCCCATGTGCCGTTTTTGAGATTTTGGTGTGCCGTTTTTGAGATATATGTGTGGGTCGACGGACAGAGAGCACACTTCTGGTTACAAAAATCTGGCCTTGCCTATTCTTGTCAAGCAGGACATATTTTATTTGCAGGATATATTTTCTTGCTTGACAAGAAGAAGATAAAAATAATTATCTCAATCACATGTGCCTTTTTCGATATTTTAGTGTGTGGACGGACAGACAGCAAGAAATGATAGAACCTTTTGGAGAAAATAATATTATGTACGATTATATTTCAACTCAACATGGAATTTAACGTCATATTTGAACAAACATACAACAGTTTCCTTCTCATACATTACAATTGTTTATGCGGTCAGAAAAGGTGTCACGTGAAATTCCGTCGTAATTTTCACTCGGTCCCTTTTGTTTGCCGTGAAGATATTTGTTAGTATTTCAGTGTGGAAATGGGCTATAGGTACTCCTTTAACATAGAATATTGTTTCCCTAAATGAATAAACCTTTTAATCTTACTAATGTAGGTAATCTTATCTCGCAAACGCAAAAGTTTTTGTGGATTCAAATCAATTGAAGTTTGGTACTCATTCATACGAAAACTACGGAATTGACTTTAACGACAATTTGCAATAATAATATGCAGCAATGTGTCAGAACGAGAAACATTATTATTTTACATGAACGGAGTCATGGGCATGCTTAGGTAGGTAAGTAGAAAATATAAAGGAAAATACATTAGATATTACTGTGGTTGGAAAAAATATAGACTATCTTTGGCTTGCTATGTAATATAGTGCACTACAGACCAATAGTTATAAGATTTAACTAGAAAGTCGACCCCAAATGAGTTGGGAAAAGGTTCGGTGAATAATAATTTGGTACGGCCTATATTGATGGAAAAAAAAAATCGCCTATAAGCTGTTCCAGGGGGGTGTCAATTTACGTCACAGGAATGACCACTATAAATAAAAAAAATATTATGCAAAATCAGCAAATTTCATAATAAACCGTCATAAACTTTGATGACATGAACGGTCCTAGTTCGTTATACTTTACATAGATACTTTACGAGTCCTCGGCACGTATATCTGCATAGCAATAAGATACTAAGAGGAACCGCTTTGGGTACAGTGATATTGAGTAAAATGGTATTCCCAAGTGATCTGAGACAGTTCGCACAAAAGTTATCGCCAAAGGTACAATGTATGTAACTACGTACAGTCAGTGACAGTGTTCTTTCATAATATTACAGTTTTATGAGGTCAGAAATGGTGTCATGAGGAATTCGGCCGCAATTTGTAAGCTATCTCTTTTTATGCGGTTCTTAGGGTCTGTGAAAGAATTTGCAAACATTATAATATACTTTCAGGTATGTCTGTGAGAGTAACTTTGTTAAAGGTATTTGTGGGACAAATTGTTTTAGGTGCACGTTATAGTAGAACATTTTCAAGTTGGATTTTGTATACAATAGGTATTATATGTTGAAAAGAAAGACTAAGTATCTCCATTCTGCGTTTGGACATTGATTGCCTTGGAAGAATGACTAAAACCCGGGGATATACTAGGAATAGGCTTCGAGTTAAATCCAGTTAAATAATCAATGCTCTTACCAAAATCTTAGAGGCTCACTTTCATTATCACCAAACCTACTGCACTCCACTGCTGGACGTCGACCCAGCAAGTTACATCCAGCAAGAGCAAGTCTGTTATCCCACGTATATCGTTAATTTAGCGAGCCTCAGAAATAAATGGTTTCCACTCAAGAATGCGACACAATTTACTTTATATTTCACATCAAGTAAATATTCTGTTGCATCAAATATTTGATCAGCGGTTATAGAATATATTTACCGAGGTAACACATCTAAAAGCCTTCAGTACTTACAAGTCCATCATGCTCTCTAGAATACTTTGAGTAATGGATCGTAAAATACAGCTCTAGTACAGATTATATGCTTATATTGTATAGTGGTACGCTCTAGGAAGCTAGATTGAAATGAAACACAATTACGTTGAAACGAGGCGTGCCTATTTAGAAACTAATGGGCTGATCTTTTTAACTTACTAAAGAGGTACGTAATTTCATAATCAAAAATACCGCTTCGGTATGCTGTAACTTATTCTTTTTTACAATGAAATGAAATGAATATTTATTTGTATAGTTCACTAAATGGCTCTTACAAACGTCAGTAAGTACTTAAAATATTAAATGTCATTGTCATTGGTCTCGTGTCAAAATCAGAAAGCGGATATAATGCAACAAAAAAAAATCACCTAAGTACAAAATATGCTACAATTACGGCATTTTAGGAGGCGCCTGCACCATGCTCAAGCCAGACACTTTTATCGTTAAGGTAATCAACTGTCTTATAATATGCTTTTTGACATAAAGTGGTCTTTATAAAGATTTTAAATTTATTGTCGAGCATACAAAGAACCGATTCAGGCAATTTATTATAAAAGCGTATACCTTCCCCCTAGAAAGAATGACTAACCTTGCTAAGCCGATAACACGGAGGGAGTAATTTATTTTTATTACGTAGATTTCTGTCTGTAACGTCACTTACTGTAGTATACTTTAGTCAACATGAGCTTCTAAAATGTAATAAAAATTTTAGAAAAATATGGTGTAAAATTAATGAGTGGATAGTAAAAGATAAAAAAGGAGTGGATAATATAATTTTAAGATATTTAGGAAAAACAAATAGCACTATAGATATATGTAATAACTTCTCAACAATATTTACTAAAGAAATTGTCGATATAAAGCATGTATACACATAAATTTCATGGATAGATCGAGTTATGTCAATACTTTTTTTTTTTTTTTATTCCGCGGCACAAGGCCGCGGCCGCTCTAATGTCTGTTGTCGGGTGTCTCTGGTTACTATCAGAGGGTATGTCCAGTGGCGCCCGGCGGACTTTGACCACCTCTGTGGTCTCTGCGGGTGTTTGGTCGGGACGAGAATCCCGCGTCATTGGGGTCGGGTTTTATCCCGCGTCAGTGAGTGAATCTGGTTGCGTGCTATGGGGCAAAGGCCCCGCAGCACGCAACCCTTCTAGCCTGCTTCTGTAAGGACGGTGGGTGGCGATCCCGCCGTCCTCAGGCCCCGATCATGGAGGACGATAGTCTTGGGCGTAGTCGCGTAGTCTGGGGCGGCCTGGCCGCCGACTACGGAACTCGGCGGGGAGGGTACGCTCCCTCTCCCTCCCGGCCGCCTCCTTCGCGAGCATGACTTGCTCGCAGAAGGACACGGCCGCGTTCCACCTACTCCCGCTGGATACCATGGCTTGAAGCATGGTCCCCAGCGAGAGGGTATCCACGCCCAGACCCACTACGAGGTCCCGGCGCTGACTCGCCCACGCTGAGCACTCCACCAACGTGTGGAGTGCGGTGTCGTCGTCGGAAACCTCGCAGTGTTGACACCGGGGTGTGACCTCACGATGCATGCGAAACAGATAGCTACCGAAGCATTATGTCAATACTAGTCAAATGTCATTAAGGTTTCAGAAAGCTACTCCAGAGCTAATTATTAAATTAATTGATTCATTAAGTTCTGATAAGTCGGAAGGAATAGATAAAATTAGGGTAAGGGAAGTAAAATACTTAAAGATTAAATTAACTCATATATTAGCGTTATTTATTAATTTATGTGTTGAAAAAGGGTTATATCCAAACCATTTAAAGGTAGCTATAATAAGGCCCATTTTCAAAAATGGCTGTCATACCGATTACTCTAATTACAGACCGTTAGCTATACTTTCCGTTATTAATAAAATCGTAGAAAAATTCATTGTCAACCAGGTAACGTCGTTCTTAGAAAGTAACAGTATATTAACAAACGCACAGCACGGTTTCCGACGGGGACGAAGCACGGCCACGGCTTTGGCGCAGTTCGCCGTTGACATCAATGATTTCTTAGACCAGCGGAAGCAGGTGGTGGTGATCTATATTGATTTAAAAAAAGCATTTGACACTTTGGAACATCACCAGCTGCTTCAGGCCATGGAGGAGTGTGGCATAGCAGGGCCTCTTAACAGGTGGTTCCGCGCTTATCTCACCAATAGAACGTTGAGAACTATGGTTGATGGTGTCGTCGTCGACCCTAGACACGTCAGCTGTGGGGTGCCGACCGGATCTGTGTTCGGTCCCGTGGGATATATAATGCACGTTAACAGCATGTGCAATGTGGTACAAAACAGTCGTGTGTATATGTATGCGGATGACACTTGCCTAATGTATGCAGATAAAGACTTAACCATAATTGAGAGTGTTTACTCTCAATTATGGTTAAGTCTTTGCAGGCTGATTTAACGAATATTATAAAATGGTCACATGACAATGGAATACTCATTAACATAAGTAAAACTAAGTGTATGCATATACGCTCACCGTATCTAAAAAACGTGGAGTTCGATCGACCACCGTGCATCAACGAACATAGCTATGAGTGCCTCCACACAGCGAGCAGTGCGCTCGGACACAGATTAATAAATAGTTAGCTCGGAGCTGCGCCCGGGTGCGGGTGTGCGAGCATTGAGGTGGTGGGGCATTACAAGTACTTGGGCATGACTGTAGACACTAGTTTCTCATGGAAACTACATACAACAATTTTATGTGATAAACTACGTTCAGTGCTTGTGAAATTCCATCACCTCAGTTTTGTACTTGATAGGGGCAACTTTGTATGCTGTGTATTATGCGTTGGTAGACTCACTCTTCTCATATGGGCTGGCATGCTATGGAAGTACATTTACAACATACCTGAATAAATTAAAATTCATGCAAATCCGATTTCTAAAGCTAGTCGACAAACAAACGAAAATGCGTTGTAAAAATAGTCAGTATGAAGAGTTATTTTGTGAGTGTCATATACTGCCAGTGCATGAGAGGGCTGTGCTGCTAGCAGCGTTAGAATAATATGGTAGCGAGGATTATAAAAATCCTATTATATACAATAGGCCAAAACAATATTATGATATTTCAAACTGGTTTTCTACAAACAACAATAACCAACAATTACCATACCATACCACCATCTATCATGGAAATGCCAAAGCCTACATCACAAATAAAAAAAAATTACAGACGCACTTAATTGGTAAACAGACAGTTTCTGGTTAACAGCAATTATGGACTGGGCACCATTTACGTGTAACCAACGAAGTTACAAAATCTGGGAGTATCTAATATACTCGTACATCTACCTACCTCTTGTCTTGTCATGGGCGAAATAGGCGTGGTTAATTGATAAAGATGGTCGCTGTTTGGTGTATAGTTACATACATACATACATATATGGTCACGCCTCTTTCCCATGGGGGTAGGCAGAATCAAAGAAGAATCAATTTCGTTTATTCAGTTTAGGCACATAAAGAGTACATATGAATGTCAAAATTTTACAATTGTGTGTCAAGCAATATTATAAAAATACTAAAAAGTACATAAATAACCATTTGAAAATGATTCTTTCGCTGGTTCGGTAATTTGCTTCTCCTGAGAAGATACCAGCAAGAAACTCAGGTAGATTTCATTCCATTTTCTTTTTTAATATTGTTTTGTTTAGATTTTTATTGTATTGTACGAGTGGCTAACAACAGAAGATTAGGGTGACGAGGGTTTATCATTAAAATATTCGTTTACATTATAGTAGCCTTTCTTCATCTAACATTTTTTCATCACTATTTTAAACTTATTAAGAGGCATTTCAACCAAATCCTGAGAAATTTTATTGAATAATTTTTATACATTTGCCTACAAACGAATTACCAACTTTATGAAGTCTAATTTTTTTCATTGCCAGTTTATTTTTATTTCTTGTATTAAAATTATGGTTATCGGATTTTTTTTGAAGAGGTCTATGTTCTTCCGTACATATAAGATGTTGTCGTAAACATTTTTTTTTTATATTGGGTTCGCCAAAATGACGCCGCCCGCCTGGTGGTAAGTCGTGACGACGTCTAGCGATTGTGGGCCACTCTCACAGCATACAATACTATAGAGAGTGGCCCTCAACTTGACGACCTACTGATGATATTGAGAAGCAACTGTTAAAATATTAATTTCTTTAAATAGTTCTTTCAGCGAGTCACGGGGTCTGAGTCTATAGATTGCTCGTATAGCTCGGCAGCTAATATCGGCAGCTGAGCCCCACAGCAGCAGACCAAATGACATAACGCTATGAAAGTAGCTAAAATAAACTAATCGTGCGGTTTTTTCGTCAGTCAGTGACCTTATCTTTCTAACCGCATAGGCAGCTGAGCTAAGTCTTCCTGCCAAGGCTGTGATATGAGAACCCCATTGCAGTTTACTATCTAGAGTTATCCCAAGAAAAACCGTGGTATTGACTATTTGAACTAATTCATTATTTATAGGGGGGTGTAGCTGTTCGCGTCCGCAGGCTTGACCTTATTTGCCCTGCACGTGCTCCCCGGGTGGTGCTAAACGAACAGCAACGCCGAGTCACGGGCGGCGGTTAATTAACCTGTCTACGGGCTGCCACAAGCCCTGAGGGACTAAATCCCTTCAAGAATAGTGGTCATGGTGCCTTGGCAAAGTAACATGTGTAATGTGTTAGGTTAGGTGGGCAGCTGCGCCTAACGTAGACTAACACCTAAGATCTATATAACCAATACCCTACCCACTCTTCAGAATGCAATATTACCAATGAAGGACAATCTAGACATCCTTGGCATAGACGTTCGTCGAGAGCTCAATAACACAAAATACATTGAGAGATGTATTGGGCTAGCTTCGCGGAAACTAGGAATACTGAACAAGGTAAAGCGATTCTTTACACCGCACCAGAGGTGTCTGCTGTACAAAACGCAGATTAGACCCTGCGTTGAATACTGCTCTCACCTCTGGGACGGCTCCGCGAAGTATTTGCTGGACGCACTCGACGCTATGCAGCGACGCGCTGTTCGCATTATAGACTGTCCGGAGGTAACGGGAAGCCTTGAGCCGCTAGCCCAGCGCCGAACAATTGCTTCCTTGGCCGCGTTCTACCGTATTTACCACGGTGAGTGTTCTGAAGAGCTCTTCAACCTGATCCCACCCTCTCCCTTCCGATCCCGAACAACGCGTGCCGGGCAGAGATGTCACCCTCATACCGTGGAAACCGTCTTCGCGAGAACCGAGCGTTTTAAACGATCGTTTCTCTGCCGAACGATGGTGGCTTGGAACGCCCTGCCTGCGCACGTGTTTCCTCCAACATATAACCCTGGGCTCTTTAAGCGAAGCGTGAAGAGGCACATTACAGGGTCGTCAAGTTGAGGGCCACTCTCTATAGTATTCCTGTGTACTGTGAGAGTCGCCCTCAATTGCCAGACGTCGCCTCAGCTTACCATCAGGCGAGTGGCGTCAATTTGTCGACCAAAATAAAAAAAAAAAAAAAAAAAAAAAAAAAAAATAGTGCCCCGGCATACAGCGATGCGGAAGGCAAAGGGAAGACCACCGCATTATCATTCCCAGGAAAATATTTATGGCTGACAAACAAAAAACCACGGCCCTCAGTTCCCGGCAGACCTTCAATGGTCAGAGGGTGCTAAGAATCTCCGGGTCGGCCATTAAGATAGCGACATGGAATGTGCAAAGTATGTATACTGAGCAGAAGGCGATTAACATCGAGCGAGAGATGCAAAGATTGCATATTGACATACTCAGCATTAGTGAGGCCCGTTTGGTGGGCGCGGGAGTACAGAACAATAGAGATTCTGTATTGTTCTACAGTGGAAATGACACCAAGGATCACTGTAATGGTACAGCTATTATGTTGCGGAAAGATCTTGGGAATTCAGTGATAAACTTTAGACCCATTTCAGATAGGGTGATGCTGCTTCAGTTTCAGGCCAAACCGGTACGCTTAAATATTGTGCAAGTATATGCGCCCACTGGCGGGGGCACTGATGAAGATGTTGAAAAGTTCTATGCTGATATTAAGAGCCATTTCACGTTTTCGCACGAATTTCTAATATTTTGAGCTCCTAAATTACCATAGTCTGTAATAACTAAGTAGTAAGTTCTATGCGGACGCCTTATCGAGTGTGAAAAAACACGAAATCAATATAATCATGTAATTTATGCTTTCGATTGTCGGCACTTGGTGGAACTTATAGTAATACATTTTTGAAAAAAAAAAAAACTCACTTGTACACCATTCCACAAATATTTTATTTTCTGACCGGTTTCGCCTTATGGCATCATAGGCGTAGTAGGAGTGAACACCTCTGATGATGCCATAAGGCGAAACCGGTCAGAAAATAAAATATTTGTGGAATGGTGTACAAGTGAGTTTTTTTCAAAAATGTAACATAATCATGGGTGACTTTAATGCTAAGGTGGGCGAATGCGCTTTCGAAAGTATAGTTGGAAAGTTTGGCTTGGGAAATCGCAATGACCGAGGCGATCGATTGGTCCAGTTTTGCCAAGAGGAGGATTTGATCGTCACAAACACATTTTTCAAATTGCCACCAAGAAGACTGTATACCTGGACATCACCAGCCCATACTCCAAAAAACATTGTCAGGAACCAAATCGACTACCTTCTGGTGAACAAAAGGTTTAAAAATATCTTTAAGAGTGCGAAGACTTATCCTGGCGCAGATATCGGATCCGACCACAACCCAGTTGTTGCAGACATCATTTTAAGACTAAAGATACTAAAGAAAAGTCACTATCGATGTGGCTAGCCTGAGGGACCCCGAAGTCCGATTAGCAGTGCATGCGAAACTCAACAGCTTGGTTCACGAAATCCCTGAATGTCAACTGATAGATGGGATGGTCGAGGGTAGCTGGGAGGTTTTTAAAGCAAAGGTAGTCGCCTTGGCCAAAGATGCACTTAGGCCTGAAAAACCTGCCATTCGCCAGGAGTGGATCACATCAGATATTCTGGACAAAATGGAGGAGAGACGACTTACCAAGAGTAGGGATCCAGATAAGTATAGACAGATCCATAAACAGATACAAAGAATGTGCACTGATGCCAAAGACAGGTATATAAACGAAAAGTGTGTAGAAATTGAACAACTTCAGGCACGGTATGATCACTTTAATATGTACAAAAAGATAAAAGATCTAGTTGGTGTAAAGAAGAGCTACAACCCCAATAGCTTAGTGGACAAACATGGAAAGAGTTCGGAGACCATTGACGACAGGTTACGTATTTGGACAGACTACATTGAAGAGCTTTTTCATGACTCTAGACCAGACATAGACCGCAATTTGTAGCCTTGGATAAAGCTGGTCCCAGCATCACAAAAGACGAAGTTTATGCGGCAATCAGGAACATGAAACCTGGAAAAGCGATTGGGCCTGATGAGATACCCTGCGACATCCTAAAACTTCTGGAGTATGATGCTGTTGACTATTTGTTGAGGCTCTTCAATGTAGTGTATGATCATGGTAAACTGCCACAAGATTGGCTTCACTCCACTTTTGTCACTCTGCCGAAGGTCAGTAATGCCAGGCAATGCAGCGAGTACAGGACCATATCCCTGATGAGCCACGTGTTGAAGATCTTCCTTAGAATTATTCACAATCGAATCTACCAAAAAATTGAGGATAGACTTTCGGACACTCAATTTGGGTTCCGCAGTGGACTTGGTACCCGCGATGCGTTGTTCGGATTGCAAGTTCTTCTTCAACGTTGCTGGGACATGAACAGACCTGTACATATATGTTTTATCGACTACGAAAAGGCTTTTGACCGAGAAGCTTATTCAAGTTCTGCAAAAGATCGGCCTGGATAGTCGAGACGTGGCGATCATTGAAGGTTTGTATTGGCAGCAAATGG
This sequence comes from Nudaria mundana, assembly GCA_963556515.1. Taxonomy (NCBI): domain Eukaryota; kingdom Metazoa; phylum Arthropoda; class Insecta; order Lepidoptera; family Erebidae; genus Nudaria; species Nudaria mundana. The sequence continues at coordinate 6,702,319 of OY748288.1, read as the reverse complement.
CAAATGTGCGTGTTGAGAACCGCCTAACACAAGATGTCCGGATTTTACGTGGAGTCAGACAGGGCTGTGTACTGTCGCCACTTCTCTTTAACATCTACGCAGAAGAAATCTTTAGTGAGGCCTTAGAGGATACGACCCAGGGCATAGTCGTGAATGGGCGGCCTATAAATAACCTGCGATATGCAGATGATACGATACTCATAGCCGACACGGCTGAAGGCCTTCAACATCTTCTGACCCAAGTGGAATCTGTGAGCGCTAAATACGGTCTCAACATAAACGCCAAAAAGACTAAATACTTGGTGATCGATCGCAAAAGTCACACGACTGCTGCACTGTATGCCAACCAACAACGGCAGGAACAAGTTATATCGTACCGATACCTAGGTTGTATTGTGAATGCTTAAAATGAAAACAGTGTAGGACCTCTACACTGTTTTCATTTTGAGCATAGCGACATTTGACCTAAATGTCGGATCGAGCAGGCACGCCAGGCCTTTTTGAAGATGAAACAGCTATTTTTCAACCGAGCTCTAAAAATCCCTACAAAGACTCGACTTCTGCGCTGCTATGTCTTCTCAATTCTTATTTACGGAGTATAAGCTTGGACATTAAATAAAGATATGTGCAAACGTCTGGAAGCTTTCGAAACGTGGTGCTATAGAAGAATTTTGAGAATATCGTGCAGATATAGGGTAAAGAATGAGACGGTCTTGCAATTGATGGGCAAGAAACTGGAAATTCTCAATGAGGTTAAGCGGTGGAAATTGCAGTACCTTGGCCACCTAATGAGACATGATAGGTACCGGATCCTACAGTTGATCGTGCAGGGCAAGATCCGGGGTAAACGTGCGCCAGGTAGAAGACGCACGTCGTGGTTAAAGAACTTGAGGGAGTGGTTCGGTCTCAGCACTCGTTCCCTGTTCCGAGCTGCTGCCTCAAAAATGCAGATAGCCATAATGATAGCCAACCTCCGCTGAGGAGACGGCACCCCAAGAAGAAGAAGAAGATTATTTATAGTAATATGAGTATCCACCTGTCTAACATTGGGCATAGTAAATTTTACACATTTTGTTTTCTTCTCATTGAGCAGCAAGTTGTTACTTGTGAACCAATGCAATATTTCCGAAAGGGTATTATTTACATCGTCAAGTACTACTTTTTGTCTATTACTTTTAAAAATTAATGATGTGTCATCAGCAAATAATACTATTTCACAAAGATTTTAGTGAAGTAAGGAAGATCGTTTACGTATATTAAGAATAAAAGGGGTCCTAATATCGAGCCCTGGGGTACTCCCATGACTAATGAGGCGCCAGGAGAGTCGGTGCCATTAAAGTTTACTTTTTGTACTCTACCAGTGAGGTAAGACTCCATTACAGAGACTATCGAATTCTACTTGCTACGATCCTGGCATACTTCTGTCGCTTCTTCCACTTTCATAACTATCTTCATGCACGCTCTCCGGTTCTGGATACTCTTGACCTGGCCTTTGGTCAAAACATCTCCGATTTGGTCGAAGTACGTTCGCCTAGGTCAACCCTTACCTGCCTGTCCATTCACGCCCGTCTTATGTATCTGTTTCGTCAATCTTCTTTCATCCATCCTTTCTACGTTTCTATCTTTTCTACAGTATAGTTAACACGTTAACTGCCACCCCGGTCGCACAATCAGATAGCAGTCACTCCACCGAAAATATTGAAATTTAGCCGCATCGCAGTTAGGAAAAGTTGGGTAAGGGCTCAGCGGATGATGATTCCATCATGGTACAAACCATTATATCATATCAAATGCCAAACATTAAATCTATTGTTCTGTGTTGAAAAATACAACTATTCTAAATTCTAAATTAAAACGATTCCTAAATGCTGTGACCCTAATGATTACATAGCATTAAGCACCGCGAAAACAAGTCAGTCGCAAGACAATTAATTGTCGACAGATCGTTATTGTATGTGACATTCATTAATAACAAACTTGTAGTTGAGTTAAACCAAGATGGCTTTTTGTATTTCTTGTCTGAATTCTATACAAAATTAATAAAAGCTCTCAACAAATACCTACTTCCTTTTGTTATTATTGTTATTTTTGTGTATTAATGAGGCATATTTCCGAGGCCTGCTACATCTTATGCTTACTATACGTAGGTCACACTATAAGTTTTGCGTAAGATAAAAAAACAACATATTAAAACAAAAATATTATCTTTATTGCTTTTCAAGATACTCTCCTTTACATTTTAAACATTCTTTCATGCGATCGAACCATTTTTTAAAACAGGAGGACCACAGATCTATCACTGCTATCACTGCCTCTTCGGAGTTGGTAAAAGTGAAACCTCTCATTAAATCTTTGATTTTGGGGAAAATACAGAAATTACAGGGTGCTAGGTCGGGGCTATACGCAGTATGGGTGACGAGCTGTACTTTTTCGGAACCTAAAAATGACTTTGTTTTGTTGGCCGTGTGTGAAGAAGCGTTGTCATGATGTAGGAGAACGCGGCTTTTGGGTCGTCTTTCGCGAACTTTTTCTAACACCCTGGGTACACAAATGGTAGAATACCACTCGGCATTAACACTCTTTTGATCTTCAAGTGGAATTGTACAGATGGGACCCGTAGCTGAGAAAAAAAACGCGATCAATTTTTTACCAACGTTTCTCGCCTGTCTCACTTTTATTGGCTTGTTCTCATTTTCAAACACCCATTCACAAGATTGCTGTTTTTTTTCGGGTTCAAAACAATAAATCCACGTTTCGTCTCCTGTGACAATGTCATAAACAGCATTAGAATGTCCGTGGTCGTACTTCAGTAGCATCTGTGAGCACCATTCCACGCGAGCCCGCTTCTGCTCCGCTGTCAGTTCATGAGGGATCCAACGACAACAAAGTTTCCGAACGTTCAATTCTTCGTGTAAAATTTTCTGGATTTGACTCATACCAATCCCCAATAGTCCTCGAATTGTCTCATAGGTAATCCGCGGGTTTTCTTTAATTAACCGCTTAACAGTAGCCACATTATTTTCGTTGACGGCAGTTGAAGGCCGCCCTTCACGAAATTCGTCATGTAAATAAACTCGACCTCTCGAATTTGAGAGAGGTCGAGTGAGAGAGGTCGAGATGCACCTTGTTTGAGCACCGTTAGGCAATTCTAACGGTGCTCATACAAGGTGCTTCTCTCCCAAAAGCATTTTGAAGACGAGCGGCATAGTCTTACGGAGAGAGAGAACTTTTAAAATCATAAAAAATCATCGCTCTAAAATCTTTTCGACTTAATTCCATTTTAGTTGCATACGTAAAACTTTGATGTGTGATAAAAAACAATTGACAAATGATTTAACGCCAATTGTTTTTTTTTGTTACTAAGAAGGTTGCAACGTTTAGAAAAATATAACATTCGAAATTCAAATAGTTCCGATTAGCTAGAAGTGTAAAACTTTTAGTGTGTCCCATGTACTATGTTGCCCTGTGATGCTCTAGTGTACAATATCTAGCTATCAAATTATGTACAATTAGGTGTGTAGATCCTGCACACTTAATAATTTTGTGTTTGAGTATCATAACATGACAGTGTAGTCTACTACGATTATTTTAAAGAAAACTGCATCAAGGTAGAAAAAATATCTTGCAATATGACACGTGCAATATCATCGTAATAATAACTACCTCATAAAAATATTATTGCCAATATCAGCAAATTTAAGATTAAAGCGTCATAAACTTCGAGATCATGAATGGAGAAATACGACCTCTAGGCATGTCTATCAGAATGGTAATAAAATGCAAAGTGCGACCCGTGTCAGGGACAGTAATATCAAAAATTGTAATACTATCATATCGTACTGAAGTGACTCGACACAAAATGTAACTTTTATATTTGTACGAAGGTACGAGTAGGTAGATATGTAGCAGAAATTTACATTCTACAGGTTTTGTCTGTACATTTTCTTGATTACAGATACATTTATAATAGACGAATTGTTTTGTAATGTTACGAGTCCCAACAAGATCTCAGGGTTCCAAGACAACGTCATTATCTTCACAATATGAATCACAAAAACTATAGTCTATAGATTGCGTCGTTGAGGTAGAGTTTTATTCCGCGTCGGTGAGTGAATTTGGTCGCGTGTCTCAAACCTACTGGCGTAAAGTAAAAGTAGGCGTATAACCTAACCTAACACCGTTAGCGGGCACCATATACAATAGAAAATGTATAATTATTCGGAAATACAACCAACATTAGTATATAATACCCAGGTCCGATGTTACATAGGTATTACTATGTACCAAGTACCGAGTGGGAGACGAGACTGGTGACTGTGAGACAGTTCATACCACTACAGTCGCTGAAGATTAAAAAAAAAAAAAAAATATATTTTTTTTTTTTATTTATATACACTTTATGGTACGCCATTACATTATTAATATATCTACATACACAGAGCATAGGTACATATATGAGCAGTACAATGGGCGGCCTTATCGCATAAAGCAATTTCTACCAGGCAACCTTTAAATATATATATTTTAATAAATAATAAATAAATAAATATGTTAGGACAATTCACACAACGCCATCTAGTCTCAAACTAAGCAGAGCCTGTAATATGAGTACTAGATCAACTGATATAAATACTAATATACATTTTTTTTGTAAATACATACATATTATACATAGGAAACACCCAGACTTCGGTACAAACGTATGTGTCATCACACAAAGTTTGTCCCGACCTGGAATCGAACCCGAGACTTCGGCGTCGAAAGCGGATGCACTACCGAACCGAAACAATATGCCACCGAAGCAGTCAATAAATTTTTTAAGTTAATGTTTCATGCAAATATATGTAAATTGAAAAACACGACGGACGGACAGACAGACAGACAAATTGTCGTATTAAATATGTAGATTATATTATTTAATATTATATTATCTACCATCTGATGTAGTAGATATTTCTTAATTACTTTGAACGGCTAGTTGGCTGCTGCAAGAAAACGAATGGAGAAATATTGGTTGTAAACATTAAACTCATCTAACTCCTTTATCAATACCTTCGTGGAGACAGACGTAACATTTTTATGTTATCAGCGACTAGACTAAATTATTACCGATAATACTCTCAGACTGGCTAAGCCATGTATTCCTTTGTTCAGGTTTTATTTGATTCGATTTATAACAGTTATCTACTTTAAAAAAGTATGCGCTTCCCTATGTTGTTTGCAAAGTGCATTCATGTGTATTGTCACCGACACATCATGATCAATTTGAAAGGTTTCGGGACTTCTATTAATATTTCCCCAACTTCATACTGCAGTTTATGAATTGCAACCGTTATTTGTACCTTTTAATTGCTTAGTTAGCTGTACCAAAATAAACTGGCTATTTAATGTACACCACGTTCATAAAATAACATCTTATTAGATTTTAAATGTTGCTATCCTACAAATAATAAATGTGATACTTAGGGTTGAGAAGCAATTTTTAATGATACTTTACGTAGTCTAACATTATTTTTCTATAATCAATTGTATATGTGTACTCCTTCAACTGCAATACTTCTTCGAATACCTACTTAGTATTTATTCTTGATTGGTACAAATTCAAATAAACGGAAACTTTGTACATATTTGTATGTACACAGCACAAATACGAGTATGTGTGCAGTCTTGCATACTACAGGTCTGCATACGTAATACCTTTGAGTTGTTTACAAATAGCAACAATACAAATAGCACTAGAGTGATTTTTCGTATTATTCCGTGGTAAAACGTAGATTTTGTGATAACATTTTTGATGCATTACAGTTCAGTTCGCCTAATACTTCTCACTGATTCAAGCTACGAATGTAAACACGACGATTGTTCGAACAGTTTTATTCTATTACTCGACTAAAAGTTTAAAGAGTTCTCCCTCCCGACTGGGACAGCTATAAGCACTAAATCAAAACTTTCCCGTTAGAGGAGGATCCATAACTACTTCGAGTGAATACGTTCGGAGATGGGTGGGCTTACCGAATTGTCCCTTTTCCATACAAAGTCTTCGAAGAGAACAAACGTCGGGGATGAGAATTGGTTTCAGGCAAACTTTCAGTCATATTTTACTCTCATAATAATAGACGTTCGTAGGTTTAATATTACTTTCGTTATTACTATGAAGATGAATTAACCTAAGTAACTAATAAAATTACTTTGAAAACTTATCTATCTCAAGCTTACCCTTTTTTTATTCCGTGGCCTAAGACCGCGGCCGCTCCCACGTCCGTTGCCGGGCGTCTCTGGTACGCACGCAGAGTACCCTACCTTACTCTGGCGTTGGTCATGCGTTTTGACAACGTGAGTTCGATATCCGGCCACTACATTACTTAGTGGCGTGAATCATAATACAACTTACAAACACTTTTACCTTAGCTAGAGGGGTTGAATTTGAAATTATTTCAATAAAAGAAACAAGAATAAAGGAAACAAGACACAATATGTATCGCACAAATTTAAGTAATTTATTGAGCAGTTCATAGTCTAACAACTAAGTACCCGCACCCGCCAAGTTAGTGATCTGAAGAGTGCATTATCGGATACTGGACTTCACTAACACCCTAATCTCGGTAAACTAAGTTTGCGTTTGAGTTGTAGACAGTGGTCATTTGTCAGACCTAACTCCATTACTTCACCTCAATTTCAATAGTAAAACAAAGAGCTTTAAGGGCTAAAGCTTTGATTAATATGATATAGAATACTGGCAAGAAATAGCAACAAATTTTTGGTCCACCGTACACAAGTTGGCTATTAATTAATGTCACACACAATAACGATCTGTCGTCAGTTAATACTTATGTCTGAGACAGGATTTGCTTCGTAGTCACGTAGTAAGACGACCAAAACCTACGATCATTATTTGTCTAACTGACCGAAAATATTTGTAATATTATAATCTGGATGGATTAAGCAATTTCAACTAATTCTAATCCGTTAGATTTCATTCATTGGATCATTTCATTTTCTGGATACTAAATGATCCAACTTAAAGTTTCGGGATCTCTATCTTTTTCATTTCAAAATTATGCACAACCAACTTAAAAAGACCGGCCAAGTGCGAGTCGGACTCGCGCACAAAGGGTTCCGTACCAAAACGGCAAAAAAAAAAAATCACGTTTGTTGTATGGGAGCCCATTTATATTATTATTTTTTCTGTTTTTTAGTATTTATTGTTAAAGAGGCAACTGTATCATCATCATCATCTGTGAAAATTTCAACTTTCTAACTATCACCATTCATGAGATACAACCCAAGACAGACAGACGGACGGATGGACAGCGAAGTCTCGGTAAGTAATAGGATTACGGAACCCTAAAAATAGGACAAAACAAAGACAAATAAAGCCATTGTTCCCATACAGTATAAAGATAAAGTATGTAGCACATCTTTTATCTCTCTATATGACGTATGAAGAGAGAAGATGAAAGGAACCCTTATCAAAGCATATTATTTTCGTCTGATTACCTCTGAGGTGGTAGGCAAAGGGTCCCACATACTTCTCGTTAACCACGCAACATTGTATTAGTGACACGTAATTAGATGTTAACTGCACAGAAGATAGGTATTTGTAAACACACAGATCGACATATATGTCTAAGTACAATAATGGTTTGTTGTTAAAGGAAAGTAATAATTTAATGAACTATTTCTTAGAGGAATCCACCAAGAACTCCGGGGTCCAATGCTCATGCTGAAAGACGAGAGAGGCCCTGACAACTATAATTTTGGTATTGTGTTATGTATAAGTACCAACAATGTAACTGACGCAACGTCTGATAAAATTCTTTTCTACTCGTGATCTTCTTTTAGAAACTAAAACAACCTATTGAAATGTTCAGCATTTTTTGTTATTTCATCTATGTGTATCTGACTCGTTATAATGTATTGACTAGGGATGATATAAATCAGTCCGTCACTCCATTAAAAGCTACCATAACGCCATAACTGCCTTTGCGCACGCACATTAAGTGCTGCTTATTAGGCAGTTGTAGGTCTAACAATGTTATATTTATAGCTTTTTAGTACTTTTTTTTATAAGCGAGTAAAATTTTTTGAAAACGCACATTTAAGACTTCCTCTGATAAACGCCTTATAATATTGAAAACCACAAAATAATGAAAAAAAGACAGACTACGAATAATATTTGGTTTCTGAAAAAAACCAAGTTTTCAAAGAATGTTTCTTTGTACAGTATGTAAAATAAATTTCTTTGGTCTAGAAAGTTGGGAATATAGATCTGTTGAACACAACAAACGTCTGTACAAGTTTTACACCGATTCTGCTCAACACGCGATAGTTACTTAGCTACTTTTCTACTGCTTATATTATTTTTTTGGGGTTTTGGTACTCAACATTTCTTATTTTTCAGAGGTGATTTTGCCACGCTGGAAAAAACTCCCTAAAGTTTAGATACATAATTTTATTATAAAATTAAAAAGTTTGTTTCTGCAGACATTATTTGGCTGAACCGATTGTGTAATATGTTCGAAATTGAATTTTGGCAATCATCGCAGCAAACTTCAGGCAGCCTTTTCATGTATACATTTTCATGCACCAGCAATAACTTACGAACAATACTTTAAGCATTATTTTCATTGTTATTTCTGTGATATTGACAACCTTGGCCTGAAATGGTATTTTAGTTCATAGACAAATATACATGCCAACTTATTTTTGGCAGTAGCTTCTGTACCATTTGTAAAATGACCTAAAATATATGTGCAGTAACTATTTTATTGTAACCTGAGTTTTTGGGGAATGATCTGGGGGATGCCTGCAATGCTGTGCTCGAGGGGTAACTTTCTCCTACCCAATGGAATGCATTATAAACGCAAACGCAGATACTTTTACAACTGCACATTCGACCACACGGTTGGGCACAATTAAAAAAAACTGCAATTGAATTGAAAATTCTTAATTTCATTAACGACTCCTTAAATTGAACTACGTATTTTCTTTTGTAAATTTTCACGATTTTCACTTACAACTGATAATAGCTAAACGGGACTTTATCGTATTAAAATCAAAGGTACAATATCGTTATAAAGTAGGTACCTACTATAGAATTAAATTTTACTGCTTTTGTAAATAACGAAAGTTCCATTAGCAAACATAGATTTCATTCGCAATATTAAATAGGTACATTAATGTTCTACCGATGTCAGTAATGGATTTTACGTCTCTGGCTTATTGGAATCCGACCTCAGATTTGAATATTTTTCAGAATCCTAACGGATTATTAACAATATTTTCAAATCTACATTAGACTCGCAGTCATACATTCTGAGTCAAATTCAACTACGATGTTTATGCCTTAAAATAAATAGGGTGTGACAAAAATGTCATAAAATATTATATTCCTCACATCTTTGTTTTTGTGAAAAAAATAGCATCCTTATTTGTACAAATCAATATCTAAGCAAGCTTAATTGGCATTGAAATAAAAACTTTAGAAGTAGAATAAAAAAGTTCAAAAGATAATTATGTTTTAAGAATTTCTATTCAAAGTTTTAGTACAAGGGCGTCGTTCTAAAATTATTTATAAAACAAAACAAGAACCTGTTACTGATGACTATTCTCAGTCCAAAGTTTCCAGAGTATTCCATTTGTGTCGCAGAAAACTTTTGATTCATTATCGTCAGCTCGGCGCGTCGGCGTCGGTTCGCGTTGCGTCAACCCTGCGATGCTTGCCTAATGGTCCGATGTCACCTTCAAGTTTTGCCATTTTGTTATTGTTAAACATTTTTCAAGTTGATCCCATTTGTTTCCATTCTCTCTGCAGCTTTCCCGTGAATAAAACTTGAAGATAAACTTACGACTAGTATACATTTTTGTTGTGTAGTGCCTGGTTTCTGAACGAATTCGTCTTTTTGCGGCATCGCAGAGCTAAAACATGCCTTTTCTGTAAAAGTGCGATCGATTAATTTCCTATTGAATTCTGGTAAGAAATCAACTACAACAAAAGTCTGTTAATAGATAATTAGGTAGGTACTTTGATTCACCATTAGGAACAAAACGTCAACTATTGTATTCTCGTGAAAATTGGCAATGAGAAATTTATACCACACGGATAGTGCCACATGACCAGGTACTAGTAGGTACTAAATATTATTTTAATTTAATACGTATTGTTTGAATTCGTGTTTATCATTAAATTTATTATATTCGAAAAGGTTTCAAGTTACAGTTGAACTAAGTTTAAAATAACCAAGTCTATTTTGTGTCGATTTTGTTAGTCAGACGTTAAATAGGTCGAGACTGAAAACATTTTAACAAAGAAATAACCTTGTTATTTCTTCAAACTCCTGCTGACGTCATCGAGAACCGACTTATTGTGGTCTTGGCCTGGGTGTATATAAATCAGCCAGGCACTCAATTAATAGCCACTGTAACTGCCTCTGAACACGCACGTAAGTGCCGCTGATTGGGTAATTTTCCTTAATTTAATAGAATTCTTTTTTTATATATATATTTAGGTCGACAAATTGACGCCACCCGCCTGATGGTAAGCTGTGGCGACGTCTGGCGATTGTGGGCGACTCTCACAGTATACAGGAATACTATGGAGAGTGGCCCTCAACTTGACGACCCAGTGATGTGCCTCTTCACGCTTCGCTTATAGAAACCAGGGTTATATGTTGGAGGAAACATGTGCGCAGGCAGGGCATTCCAAGCCACTATCGTTCGGCAGAGAAACGAACGTTTAAAACTTTCGGTTCTCGCGAAGACGGTTTCCATGGTATAAGAGTGACATCTCTGCCCGGCACGCGTTGTTCGGGATCGGAAGGGAGAGGGTGGGATCAGGTTGAAGTGCTCTTCAGAACACTCACCGTGGTAAATACGGTAGAAAGCGGCCAAGGAAGCGATTGTTCGGCGCTGAGCTAGCGGCTCAAGGCTTCCCGTTACCTCCGGACAGTCTATAATGTGACAAGCGCATCGCTGTGTTATTGAGCTCTCGACGAACGTCTATGCCAAGGATGTCTAGATTGTCCTTCATTGGTAATATTGCATTCTGAAGAGTGGGTAGGGGAAGAAAAGGGGATTTTTTCGGAGTAAATGCACATGCCTGTGTTTTGTGGGCATTGAACTCGACCAAGTTCTCGGCACCCCATTGGGAGATACTGTCGCGGTTACGGTCGAGATCAACCACGAGTCGTCGTCTCTCCTCCTCAATCTCGGATCGCCCCGCCGTCGGACGAACCGAGTAACTGCCGTGCAGTGTGCTGTCATCTGCATAGCAATGAATGTTCCCGAGGGATAGCATATCAATGATATACAGAAGAAAGAGAGTTGGTGATAGTACGGACCCCTGCGGTACCCCGGCATTCACTTGCAAGAAGCGAGAAGCCTGGCCATCACAGAGGACCCGCACTCGGCGCTCATTTAAAAAGCTGGCAATCCAATTCCACAGTTGAGGAGGTAGACCATATGCCGGAAGCTTGGAAAGGAGCGAAGCATGCCAGACCCTATCGAAAGCTTTGGCGATGTCCAGGCTAATAGCCAAGGACTCGCTGTACCTTTCCATAGTCTCACCCCATACATGCGTGACGAATGCCAGGAGGTCACCCGTTGATCGTTTTGGCCTGCAGCCATATTGCCGATCATTGATTAGCGAGTGATCCTCTAGGAATCGCATGAGTTGCTTTTTGATAATAAGCTCAAGCACCTTGCAAAGGTCTGAGCTATGGGTCGATAGTTGCCTGGATCGGATCGATCCCCCTTCTTGGGGATCGGTTGTACGTTCGCCTCTTTCCAGACCTCCGGCACGAGCCCTGAAGAGTATGACAGGCGATACAGACGCGTTAATGCTGGAGACAACTCAGCAGCACATTTTCGAAGCACCACAGCCGGAATGACGTCAGGGCCACTGGCTTATTACGTCGAGTGACCGCAGCACTGCCCGTACATCACATTGCCTGATAACAATATCAGGCATAGTGTGGCCACAGTTGGCGATGGCGGGGGGTTGCAGGCCACGGTCGTCGACCCGGGAATTAGCCGCAAAGAGGTCTGCGAGCATGTCCGCCTACTCTTGGGCTTTGTGAGCCAGTGATCCATCAGGATGACGCAGTGGTGACAGCGAGGGTTGGCAAAAATTGGACTTCACGGCTTTGGCCAGTTGCCAGTATCCACGGCTGCCCGTGGGATGGGATGTGAGCTCCTGAGCAAGCCGCGGGACGCGCTGGGCATCCGCTCTCTTGAAGGCCCTCTTTCTGAACCTAGCGGCCCTATTGTACGCTGCTTTGAGGCGGCCCACGTTCGGGTCACGTGCGGCCCGAGCCCTGACCCAGGCGCGATATGCTGACTGTTTTTTCTGGACAGCTTCGGCACATTCACGCTCGAACCAGGGGCGGGCTTTGCGGATGCTGGCGACATCAGTGTATGGGATATAATATTCTATCACTAGACTGATCTCGCCGGCAACGGCAGCAGCGCTATCCGAAGGCGCCTTCCATGCAAAGCAGCGCTGGCTCCGCGAGACGGACGCAAAGTAATCGCGGAGACCGTCTCAGTCTGCTGACGAGTAGTGCCATAATCGTCGAGTCATTTCCTCAGCACGAGCAGGAAGTGGCACTTTCAAGCTGGCATGCACCACACAGTGGTCGGAAGTACCCAGTGGGGCGCGTACCAATACACTGTACTGGGTTGGGCGACTCGTCAGCAGTAGATCCAGCAAGGCGGGCGTGTGGTCTGACCTGTCAGGTATCCGGGTGATCCCCTGTACCATCTGGGTCAGCCCGTGGGAGAGAGCGAATGCATGGGCGGTTCGTCCAGCATGATCTGTCCTAAGCGACCCCAGCCACTCAACGTGATGACCGTTAAAGTCTTCCAGGAAAACAAGGTCAGCATTCGGGAACCGCACCAGCGCGTCGTCAGCCATCTCGCTGAGGTATTCGAAAAGTCTTATTGTCCCTGTGTCTCCTGTGTGGGATCGGTAGACGCACACGTAGATCTGGCTAATGGAGCCATGATCCACGTGTGGCACCATGTGGGGCAGCCTCTTGGGGTGGTTGGTCCCAGGCGGGCCCCCTGACTATGTTGCGGGCGGCCGCGGCAACGCCGTTGCTAAGGGTCTCCCTGGCCGGCGAATCGACCCACACCACCCACACTAGACTCCGCTTCGCCCCCACTGGACCCCTACCTGCCGCACCTTACATCGCCCCGGGCCCGGCAGTGCAGCTGCTGAACCCCTAACGCAACCCAGCCTGGGCTGGGTTACTTGGGGGGCTTTAGCACAGCTGCACGGTCGTACCCTCCGGACCAACACTGTTGTACTATCTGGTATCCACGTAGGGGCCGAAGCCACCACATGGGTACCGTAATATACGAACCTCGTCCGTTAATCAGCAGGTGCGCCACTAGCAGGTGAGGTCGCTGGGGCCTGATAGATGTAAGAAGGGCCTTTTTGCACCCTTGGGCCCCTTTGCACCCTTGGGCCCCTTTGCACCATTCTATTTTTACATTTAATGATATTTTGGATTTATGCTGAGGAATCTAAAAGAACTTTTGCAAAGAAAATATAAACAGTATGTACCTAGTTACGTACATACCTACTGTTTATATTTTCTTAGCAAAAAGTTTTTTTGTACAAAAATCTAATTGTCAGTCTAAAGCATTGAGACTCTTTGTGGCATTGTATTTTATTGCAAATAATCCAATTATGTAATAAAATTAAATATCGCAGTTGGAAATATGGGTCCTTTGTAAACTAGGTTTTTTATAGTAAAGGCTAGTCCTCCACAAAAAGTGATCGCTACAAACATTTAGCAAGCTGTGCTCGCGGTTTTTTACCGCGTTTGACACATATTAGTCGTAGCGTGATGTTATAATAGCCTGTAGTTATAACCTTTCACGATTAATGGACTATTTATGGCGAATAGTTCATTCACCATAAAAAAATATTTTAATTGAAACGAGTAGTTCCTGAGATTAGTGCATTAAATTAAGCAAATTTTATAGCAATTAGGATTTATAATACAAAGCCAAAGAGCTTGTGATAGGTATGAGAACTAAAAACCAAGTAAATAACTTTGTAATTATTTTTCGTACATACAATCATATTATATCGGGGTCCGAGTGCTCGCCGCCTTTATAGAGACATTGCTAAACGCTTAATCTTGCTTCTCAGGACCAGAAGGCTGGCCATTTAGTGGCCCAAAGAATAAGTATCCATTCATTGTGACAACACAACCAGCATTCTAGGAACCTACCCAGTCGGCAATGACGCGGTGGATTTTTTAAACGATATTTTGTATTGTAAATATTTTAGCACATAATTATTAATATTGTAATTCTTATTGTAAATAAACTATTATACCTAAATAGAATATACACAAACATTCAACACTATAAGTGTCCAAATAGGTATTTATTTATTATAATAATTACAATATACATAATAGTAGATGAAAATACTATTTACACTTACTAAAAACTATACTATACACATTAAAATGTCGTTTCATCTCTCTGCGGTTGGTGGGGATGACGTCCAAAAATCTCTTTTAGCCATCACTTCCTCTGCTGTTGGGAACGATCAGCTGTGTTCTAAAATGTTTTCTCCTATTCTCCCGTCCGTAATCCCCATTTTAACTCATATCTTTAATTTCTCCCTTTCCTCCGGCTGTTTTCCTAGTGCTTGGAAACAGGCACAAGTTATTCCACTACCTAAAACATCAAACGCTTCTCTCCCGTCCCAATTTCGTCCTATATCCATTCTACCATTCCTATCCAAAGTCCTTGAACATGTAGTACATCGCCAGTTGACTAGTTACCTGACACGGAATAATCTCCTTAGTCCCTTTCAATCAGGGTTTAAGACAGGTCACAGCACTGTGACGGCACTTCTTAAGGTGACCGACGACATACGTTGGGCCATGGAGAGTAGATCTTTTACGGTATTGATGCTACTGGACTTCAGTAGTGCCTTTAACTCGGTAGACTTTGACATTCTCCTTGGTATCCTTAAGTCGTTGAATTGTTCCATGGAGGCTGTGACCTGGTTTAAATCCTATCTTCAGGGCCGCTCACAGTGTGTTCGCTACAATGACGCTCAGTCTGACTGGTGCAATCTCACTGCGGGCGTGCCCCAAGGTGGCGTACTCTCTCCTCTTTTGTTCTCCATTTTTATCAACTCCGCAGTTAGAGTCATTTCTTCCAACTTCCATCTGTATGCAGACGACCTACAGCTGTATAGGCACTTTACCCTCAACGAGTATCGGACTGCCATCGCTGTCATGAATCATGACTTGAGTGCCATCAGCCTATGGGCAAGGTCATACGGCCTCCACATAAATCCCACTAAATCTCAGGCCATGGTAATTGGCAGTCGGCAGATGTTGGCAGGGCTGGATATGGCATCTCTTCCAGCTATCGTGCTGGATGATATCCCTATCAAATACACCAATGCCGCTAAGAACTTGGGAGTTATTATCGACAACAACTTGTCCTGGGGCTCTCATATTAACGAGGTCAGCAAGAAGGTCCACTTCACCTTTCATACACTTAAATGTCTCCAGAGTTTCTTGCCCCACGATACTAAAATCTCGCTGGCCCAAACACTAATCGTGCCGATCTTGGACTACGCGGACGCTTGCTGCCTGGATGCTACAGAGGAGCTCTTAAACAAACTTGAGCGGTTGCAAAACTTAGGTATCCGATTTATTTTTAACTTACGTAAGTATGATCACGTCTCAAAATTTCGCAAGGAACTCAAGTGGCTCCCAATCCGTCTTCGTAGAAATACTCGGTTATTATGTCTCCTCTTCAATGTCCTACACAATCCCTCATATCCTTCCTACCTGCGGGAGCGGTTCACACTGATGCGTGCATCAGATGAATCGTGCCGGCCTCACCTCTCCTACCGCCTCAATTGTCCTTCCCACAAATCTGACTTCTTCTCCTACTCTTTCTCCGTTCATGCCGTCAGACTGTGGAACGCTCTTCCAACCGATATAAGGAACTGCAGAACTGTGTCTGGCTTCAAGAAGAGAGTCAAGGAACACTATCTCGCTTCCTTACCTTAATTATTGTACGTCTATGTATGTTTATATATCTTTTTATGTATATATTTGTGTATTTATGTAGATATAGTTTATGTAAGTTTATTAACCTGCACACACATCAGGACCTGTTTGCATCACGATCTCCTCTCTTAGGCCCACTGGAAGAGATCTCTTTAGAGATAAGTGGCGCCATTGTATACATGTTTAGTTTGTATCCATTTACTGTTTTATTTACTGTGTGTGTACAAAAATAAATAAATAAAAAATAAATAAAAATAAATAAAATCTACACTAGGTATATACAGGCCTCAAAGAACTCCTCCGCCTTGTCGCCGACTGGCAATGTTCCCAGAAGGCTAGCAACATTGCCACGTTCTATGGCAACGCTTATATACGTTACATTCAACATATATTTTTATCAGTAGTCACAGCGAGTGCCTGTAATTTTGATTATTTTCTCTCTTGACTTATCTAGCGGTGCTGGATAGTCCGGTCAGGATAGCCTACGTGATCTGAATGTCAATATTGCCCAACACCTACGCATATATTTTATACAAATCGAAGAAGTACCTACATCACAAATTCGTATCTTGAATAAACTTATTTATGCAAACCTACACTCATTTTAATCAATATTTCGAAATTCTTTGAAAAATGTTTGTTACTCATCTTGTTTAGTTTGTATTGTACCTATCAATACATATAATAAAATTGTAAGTGGTCGATGTCTGTACATCGAATATATAATATAGAAACTTTATTTTATATAGAGGCCTTATGAACGCAATAGAACCCAAAACAATTTTTAAGATTTTTTTTATTTTATCTTTTTTTTTAACTTTCGCGTTCTGAATTCATTATATTAAATTAACGATTTCGGGACTTAAACGCGTAATTTACCTTGTTTGGCCTGAATGACGTTTCGACCGAGTTACATCAGGCCGTGGACACAGGCTGACTGGAGCTGGCGGCGTCGATAGCGTGAGGGCAGGCCTCTGTCACTCGCTAAGGCCGCGCGCTATATACAAACTTACCGCTTGGCGATCGTCGACGATACAAACTGGCAGAGGGCTGCCGAACGCCCGCCTGAGCGCTCGCATCGCACCGCACTGCACGTTTCCCGCGCTTACGCTTCGAAATGCAGAAACCACGTAATTATTGTGCGGATTAATCAGCCAAGTTAGAATTGTTATTTAAAGTAAAATGTTGTTTAAAGTAGACGATTTCGCAAAAGGATTCTTAAATAAAAAAATTGTCCTAGCAACCTTTCGAGACAATTTTTTTATTTATGTAAACACGTTTATGACGTTTATGTTCGGTCATTTTGTATGGGAGTGATGTATCTGTTACGTAGTAACTATTTATTAATCTGTGATGACGGGCAGATTCTCCATCTACCCTCACCGGTAGTGTGTGTGTGGCGCAAGACACCGTAGTAGTTTTTTAAGAAAAGGGTAAAGGAGCATTATCTCTCCCAACTATTTTCCATAATTATTCTTTTGACTTTTATTTGTTTCATATTATCTCCTTCTTATTTAGTATATTCACATCTTTATGTAGCATGTAGGTATTTAGCTTTAGTCTTATATTATTAAGTTCTTATGTGTATGTATTTAATGTCTGTTATATGTATTACATTTATTTGTTTAATTTATTTCATTTTATTCTTCTATTATTTAATATTATATGTAATGTTGTATGTAATATATTTATACGTAAGTATATACCTACTGTTCCAATTAAAGAATAGTTATGCGTTTACACTTTCCTCTTCTCTCTTTAGTAGTATCAATCTCCTCTATACCTCTAAGGTCTGCTGGAAGAAAAGCCATTACTGGTTTAAGCACGCCTTTGTACATATTGTTATTGTTTGTTATGTATTTTGTAAATCTGTACAATAAGAAAAAAATAAAAAAAGTGTGTGTGTCAGCTCCGACGCACGACTGGAGTTTACTCCTTAAGTACGAGTATCTAACCATAACAAATTAGAAAGTTGCGCACTAGAGGTGCGCACCAAAAACGTGACACGATTTTCGTTACTTGTTAGTAGGTTTTACCCCTCGGATTTTTCTCATACCGGGCGCCTTATATATGAAAATCGATTCTTAAGGAGTAAACTCCAAAAAGGAAAATATGATTACTTTACAATCTGGGCTACTCAACTCATGATCTTCTGAATTAGTCTTTTTCTTCTCTCTTCTTAATTTACAAAAATACTGTTTTGTATGTTTGATAGAGACGCGTCCATTGAACGGCAGGTGCATCACTTACAAGTGAGGTTGGCTTAGTACTTTATTAGATTCTACTCATCGCCTGATTATCAATAAATTGTCTATAGAGCACATTAAACAGATATGTACCTACATAAAAGTCCGTAAAAATCACCCCTAAGAGAATATAAAAACAAAGAGTATATATCAGAGCACTAGATTCGAAACAGATTACGTCACGTCATATGACAAATAGATTCAATATAAAAGAGTGACGGGGAAAAGGAACTGTTTAATAAGAGGCAAATAGTGGTGCGCAAAGCCAGAGGAAGACAGATCATATCACATGTTGCGCGACGATATGTCTCCGAGCGAACCAGATATACCTAAACCGTCAACCAGTGATTGATCGACAGTATATTAAATAAACCACAACGATATTACATTTCAAACACATCGTATCCTACAACAGCTAAGATTGATCGCAAGTTGTTTATGAACAACAAACCAAAATGTTATCTTAATTGACTTTATTATAGGAAATTTGTTAAAAATCATTTATTAGCTCCTATAATTGTTTGACAGTTATTAAAATACTGTATGTAATATTCGTTAAATTAATATGACAAATGTGTTAAGAGTGTTTTTATGGGAGAATTTTGATTATGAAGAGGTGTATCGTTAATGTGAAACTTCTGATCTAAAAGGTCGCGTCTACCCACAGTGAAGTCGGAAAACAAAGAAATATTTCACTCGTGTAATGGATTGAAGTGAGCTTCAAACTTTTCACATTCAGCAAGTTTTCGAACAAATTTATCTCTAGAGGAGCGGGCGCAAATACATCAAACTTGAAGCAATTTGAAACACTTGTTTCATGAGAACGTTTACAAGCATTTGAAATTAATCCTCTTTGTGTTAAGTAAAGTTGTCACTTAATATTCTACTACTGATGTATCTTGTGTAAATTGACAAAACAATATTTCATCATGAACATCTAACATAAGTATAAGTTAGCACGTAGCTACTGCTACAGTTAATTAGACTCGCTCAATACAACAAAACTATCTTCAATCATACCTGCTTGTGTTTCTCGTATAGGGTTCTTGATTTAATTTTACACTGTAAATTACTTAATTTATTATTTTAGCACTGAATTGAATAGTAATACTCTATTCATGTCATGTAACATCAGTTCATGATACTCCCCATCCGAATGGCTGTGTTTGAAAAGTGGCTGTAAAGTTGCCCACCGCCTATCATAGTTAGTATAAACTGAGATAGATGACACCTCTGTAAAATCGATACCCTTTTTTTTTTAATCCGCAGCCGTCCTGCATACTTCCTATAACGTCCGAAAAACGATACCCTGAGTCGCGCATTATCAGTTTATATACCTAAATGAATGCAAATTTCGATATTTACTGTGGTGCCTTGTTATGTTGGTTGAGCATTCCCCCTGGAAAGGCTACAGTTGGTGGTTCAAGTCCATCCCAAAGACCATCATCTTTGCGATTCATATGAAATTATTTGCAAAATTTTGCAAACTTCCATTTAATTAAAAATACACATAGAGTTTAGGTTTATGAAAAAGAACCGTAGTTACGTACGTCAGCCATTTTTTGATCAACAACAACATCACGCTGCTATAATGTAATTTTGAGGTTATTTAAGGCGGCTGAATTCAGGGTAGTTATCATCATTAAACAATAACCTGTGGGCGTAAGTATCAGCATCGGTTCGTTTTATACAATCAAAGTAAAGTTACTTATACAAAGCAATTAACTTACTTTCAAAACAAGTCGTTTTGTTAACCCAATACATAGTCATTTGAACCAAAATTCAAAACGTGACCTATTACAAATACACAAAGTTAAGTATAGTGAGGTCAACCAAGGATCGAGTTACTCTAGAAAGGGATGGGTTAAAGTCATAAAACTTTCAGAACAATAAAGTTGAAGAAGTAAAGTTGGAATAGTTGATCTCGATGTGTCGCAGTGGCACGTTTGTTTTAATGGCGTAGTTGTGATTTATCGTCGACTGGTCGGATCGCACCATCTCGTTGGCGAGCGAGTGAACCATTGTCGTGGTAGTAATCGAATTAATGTAGATAGCTGCAGTTGATATAAGATCATTACCGTTTGATATTAGCACTTAATAATAGTAGTTCATGAAACAGACACAAAAAAAGGGATAGTAGAACACGAGTAATATGTTATGAGTGTTCTAGTACCTAATTATGTGCAGTTTCAAACACTACTTTATCTAATTTCATACGTTGAGGCTATTTTAGAACAACCAGTATGACAAAACGAAATTAAGTTCCTAACAAAATTAATAGTTTGCACTATGACCGATAGATGGCGTTGCTCGATTCTAATACGAGATATAGAAAATGCCCACAGTAGTTATATAACAACTGGGGTGTTTTTTTAAGTTCTAACGGGATGGAGTAAATCAATACTTAACTATTTTGCCTTTTCAAAAAGGTTTTTGGAAGTTTTTTTTTGTGGCGCTATTGGAAGTAGACTAACATAATACAAGAAGTATATGGTAAATGGTATGGTCGAAAGTTTTTAGCTATTTTTATATTTTGTTTTGTGTACTGTATTTTAGTGATAAAAAAAGTTACTTTTTGGAGAAAATCTCATAGAAAATCTTTATCATAACATAACGTTTTAATTTTTATCGTAGGTACCGGTGCCATTAGCATAGGTATTATATTATGTCAACTTTTGGAATCATAATGAATTTTATGAGATGAGAGTAGATAAAGTTCATTAATAGCCACTTTAAAAAGGTCCATAATATAATATCTTATTCGTTTTCAATAAAATAAATGGTCGTATTTTGTTTTTCAGATATAAAACGCTTCTATTTTCTATTCGAAACAAATAAAAATCAATGCCGCAAACGTATCAAGCCAAACAGCACATTTCAGAGTTGGGTACTTGTTAAAAAAATCACCTCAGGGCTATTGCAAGGGACATGGGTTGTGTTTATTCGGTGCTTACACTGGTCTTCATCAATCACGAGCGGGCTTAGTTTTTTGGAGCCATCGGTCCCGTAGGAAACGAATTGCAGCGACATTCCTCCAGTCTTGACAAAAAAACTTACGTGAATCTGTCCGCTACGAACATAATTAATGTTGATACTTCTTTAGTTTGTATATAATTAATGTTGATACTTGATACTTCTTTAGTTTGTTTTCAGCTGTTATTTGGAAATACTTTCTATTAATGGTAATTCTACCGAAGTCACAATAGGATTCTTATAGTTTTATTTTGGTTATATATGTTTGTGTAACTGATATATTTTAATAAGCTGATGGACTTTTGTTTCGTAAGGTACGAGTATGTTTAAACTTTAAAATTAATAGTAGGTACTCGTAATATGAAGGCTATATCTGGAGGCAGAGACCTAAACAGTCTGTGATAATGTAAATATTTGTACTTAATTTTAATTAATACTTACTGATTACCGCGGCTCGAACTGCGTTATGTAGTTTCCTAGTGCCAAATTCCCACGAGAACCCATCAACGGTACCCATAAAAAGTGGCCTATGTCACTTACGGATCATGTAGCTACATATTAATACTAGTCGTCGTCCTATGGTCGAACAGTAATGCCTCGCGAGCACTAAAAACATTATTCGAGCTTTTTCCCCCAATCCAATAAAGCTCACCGGGAATAAATTGTATTAAATCAAGGAACAGTTGTGCCAAGTTTCGTGAAGATCGGATAAAAACTGTTTCTGCTAGCCCGTAACACACATACCGACAGACAGACGAACTAAAGCAAAATTGTCCAATCTCGAAATGTAGACGCTACGCTCGCTCGGTCGAAAATAATGTTCCAATTTGCGTGTCCAAAACTTATATTTCGACACGCAAATTGCTTGAAAAAATACTGAACCGTCTACTATTACACTTATCGTCGGATCGATGTCCTACTACTATTGTACCGTGTGAATCCAATACACTATATCTAGAGTTAAAGTGTTTTGAATTAACAACGCTCTTTCGATTCCTTAAAGCCTGTTTGTATGAAAAGTTCTGAGATCTGTTCTGATTACTTTATATGAGAAGTTATGAGATTCCATTGATTTATTTAGAAACAACTAAACTTCACAATGTCAGTCAGAATAACGTAAAAAAAGATAGAAAATGTTGACTTTATCACGCCCTACTTCCTCTCAAAAGGTGAGGCGCAAGAATCAATTAAGTATAAGACTCACTGAACCAGTAAACTTATTACCTGCTGAGTTTTTAATTTTAATTGAAATTTGGCTTCGTAGTTTCAATAATGCCAATTACCATTATTCCTTTAATCATTACTTTACTCGCGATTACGCGAAATATATGAATCTCTTCAGGGATATAAATACGAAAAGACACAAATTCAGTTACAGGCTTCCAGTCACACACTGTTCTCAAAATTAGAGAATTGTACCCACTTTGAAGGCAGTTATGTGTACCTATATATGGTCTATCGCTCTTTCTCTACTTTGATTATTACTTTATATTTTTTATTTATTTATTTATGTAGATTACTATACAACGTGTTTCATATTAGTGTGGTCATATTTGACCCTCGTTACACATGCGCGTTGAGTTAACTATACGCACGGACAAAATTGCAAATACAAGTTTAGTTAAAACTTTTAAGGTGTCATGTAAATTTAATTGATTTGTTCATTTAATCGATATTTTATAAACCCAACACTACCTAGGGTCAAATTTATTCGTAAGGTTCAGTCCTCTTCGATGAATCGTCAACAACTCTTATTTCATATGCTCCTGGTACAGAATACTATTTTGTAGTAATGATAGGTTGTGGACTTTAAAACAACAAAAACTAACCGATTTCATTGTGCATGTCATCCTGGTAGATAGGTAGGTACCGTGTTCCACAATAAACACAACTAACTCACTAATATCACGATACTTAGATAAACATTATTGAATTTAATAAAAAATACACTTCCTACCTCCAATAAACACAAAACTAAAAAGTAGGTACTAAAGTAACGGCTCGAAATGTTCGCCGCCTTGATCAATGCACAGTTGGGTCCGTCGCATCATGCTGGCAGTTACATTACACAGCATGTCTGGAGTTACACTGCTAAATGCATCAAATATTTTAGACTCCATATCTTCACGCGTGAGACATACCGCACTGTACACTTTGTTTTTGACATAGCCCCACAAAAAAAAGTCAAGTGGTGTGAGATCCGGTGACCTCGGAGGCCAAGGTATGGGACCACCACGTCCGATCCACTGGTTAAACCGCTCATCTAAATACGCCCGTACATCTCTCGCATAATGTGCTGGCGCCCCGTCTTGCTGGTACATCATATTTGTGTACAATGTTACAGGCAAGTTTTCAAGGTCCATAAAATACGGTTCGCGAAACTAGGGGATCGTTGTGCTTCCTCGCGGTACCACTGGCAAAAGTTGAGACGTGGTACGAAATCAGCCGGTGTCAGTTCTTGGGTGTGCCTGAAGTGGTACGGATGTTGACCATCTGCTTTTAGCACGCGCCATACTCTCAAATGATTCATTCCCAGAACAATTCCAGCGCGGCGAGTACTTGTTCTGGGATTGGATTGAAAATGCTCGAGAATACTTTCTTCTTGCTCTGGTGGTACAACAGATGGTCTGCCTTCTGAGCGGGAACCACGGAAAGAACCAGTGTCATGTAAACGGTTCACCATTTTTCGGAAGCACTCCACAGATGGTAACCGCCGCCGTTCACCTTCGAGTCTATTGTCCACAAATCTTTCTCGATAAAGGCGACGAGCTTCACGCAGACTGCCATCGGCTGCCCCGACGCAAAGTATCATTTCATAATATTCACTATTACTTAAATACGCCATGATCGATTAACACAGATTACTACGTACGCCTAATATCAAAGTTTACTTGCAACTGAAAAGAAATTAGATAGTTGTAAGTGTTGCCCAAGTGCAATGTCTTATTTCCTTGAATTACGTCGTAATTTTGGTAAAAATCTAATAAAGTACCAAGTAGGTACTTAGTTTTATTTATGAAAAAAAGCTAGTAGGTACCTAGTATAAAATAATTTAAGAGATAAATAATAACATAATTATTATTTACCATAAACACAGGATATTTCCCTAAGACCTATGAAATAAAATAAAATTGTTGAATGCCAGCGCGGCGTCGCTCGCATGATAGTATGCATGTAAATACATTTCGAAACCTACTTAAACCCATTTAAAAAAAAAACCGCTTCAAGATCCGTTGCGTAGTTTTCAAGAACTAAACATACATTCAGAACAGACAGACGGAAAAAGCGACTTTCTTTATCCATGTAGTCTAAGATTAGTAATTTATTACCAATTGCTAAAATGAACAAATATCCAGCATAAAAAAAGCTAATAAAGTCCCCGTTTATGAAGAACATTGCGTTAACTTGCAACACCGGAATAATATGGGTTTTGCGGTAAAATTTACGTGTTGTGACGTGTACGTCTTTGATATATGCCGACATCGCTACTGATACCTAGTTTCTTCAAAGCGGCTCCAATCAAAAAAGTGGGCGGTTCTCTTTGTAATTTTTAGGGGTCCTTAAGATACATATTAGTGAAACTGACACCAACACCTCCTACTTTTTCTGATATCCTCGTTCAACCATACAAGTTGCCACTTTTAGCGATAATGTTTTATGAACTTTTATGCATCACATTATCATGACGAATCGAGAACCTAAGTACCTACTCTTTTTTAAAGTCGGTCAAAAATAACCAAACACCTTGCAGATCATTTACTTCATGGTAAATGAGTCGAAAGAGAGTTCACGATATGGTAGTGCAGTGACTGGCATCCACGATCTCTCTATCCCGAAACTGAATACCTACATACTACTATACCCACCAGCGTTCTCAACAGCTACAACATAAACTTCTACACAAACAGCAGTTGTATTTTAAATATCTGTGCGGAACCAATTTATAAAAAGTGTAAATTTAAGGAAGACAAGAACATAAATGTTTCTTCTCTTTTCTTCGACAGCAAATGCGTTGCTCCTGGTATTTGAGTAGGTTGACAACAAATTACGTGTGAGTTGTGACATTCACGACAATCACGTGATACATAAATTCATAGAAAAACTTCAAAAATAACTTTGAGTAGGCACTCTTTATTTTGACCCCAAGTTGTGATTCGGAAACTATTTTGTATGATAACTATTGATAAAGTAACTTTATCTGTTGGTTAAAATTTTGAGTAACAACGAGACTGTCCGAATCTATTTCACTGTTTGGCAAACCTACTTGAGGTCAAATCTAGAGTTCATTCTAATCATATGTTTATTTTGTAGTGCAGTCTTAGAGCTTCATTTCAATGAGCTATCGATAAAAAGGAAAATTTATCGACTACGTCATTATAAGTCAATATTTTATTAAATTAATTAAAGACCCCGCGCAATATATTATTTAGGACCTACCCAATGCAACCTTGAGATATGACCACACTAATATGAAACACGTTGTATACTACTATTTCTATTTGTATAAATAGTATGAATAATTATTTATTGTTACAATAATTGTATCAATAAAGTAATTATTGGAGTTTACTCCTTAAGAATCGATTTTCATATATAAGGCGCCCGGTATGAGAAAAATCCGAGGGGTAAAACCTACTAACAAGTAACGAAAATCGTGTCACGTTTTTGGTGCGCACCTCTAGTGCGCAACTTTCTAATTTGTTATGATGATGATGATAGATGAATGAATGAATGATGATAGATACTCGTACTTAAGGAGTAAACTCCAGTCGTGCGTCGGAGCTGACACACACACTTTTTTTTACTTCTTTGAAGTACGAAGGGATATTTTGAGGCGGTTTGTACGTCCACATTTCGCCAATCACTTTCTTAGCCCCACGTAGGTAATAAGGCGGAGACTATGGCTGTTTTGAGACATTAGGTATGTTTTTCAGCACCCACATGAAGGTGAGGATGACTTAGGTCCTGAAGATGCCTTAAGCATACAGACTGATGGACATCAACAACTTACAAATGCTCTTTCAAAGAGTAGAGACAGTTTTACAAGATTTAGCCCTAATAAAGAACGAGTTTCAGTCAAATTAACAACAATCTCCAAATTCAACTGTTTGGCCCCCAACATAAAAGTTTTGGACAAAACTTCTTTACGCCTCCTAGGGCCTTTTAGAAGATGGCTTTTCCACTTTTATCGAGGAAAAAATTCAAAATTCAATCAGGTTATTGATAGTCTATGTAATATCAGTATTCATTCAGCTTTCACTATTCTTCGTTTTTGTCTTTTCGTACCCAAATTTACGAACGCCCTCCGTTCAGGACAATTTTGGAAAAATTTAGAAATTTTGGCCAGACTAGACAACTTAATACAAAATTCTTTGTGTAAAATTTAATCCTCAATTGGATCCAGGCGCTCCCATCGCCCAACATCGGTACAATGTTGGACGACACAACCTTCCGCATTGCCACTTGCCTTCGGTTGGGTACACCTTGTGTATCCCCGCATCATTGCACCTGTGGAGCAGCAGTCGATAATCTGGGACACAATGGCCTTTCTTGTAGCAGAAGCGCAGGTCATATACCTCGGCACGCTATTCTAAACGACATAATTCGTAGGCCTCCATTCGTAAACGCCTAATCGATGCTTCTTAGGACCAGAAGGCTGGCTATTTTCTGGCCCAAAGAATAAGTATCGCCATCCAACGTGGCAACACAGCCAGCATTCTGGGAACCTTCCCAGTCGACAATGACGCGGAGGATTTTTTAAACGATATTTGTAAAGTAAATATTTTAGTCTATATATTTAGTCTGTATATTTTGTATATTGTAAGTCTTATTGACTATGGTATAAATAAAATTCTTTCGAATTATTAAACGGATGCTTAAAAGTTAAAAGTACAAATACTGATAAAATAATGTGTCTATGTAATAACTCTGGTAGACTTATTTAGGCGAAGGTCTCGACAGCAACATGACATTAACAAAACATTAACCCTTAAAATTTAACCTCTTTTAAAAGACAAACATTAATTGCGTACCCTTGTCGAGCACACCTTTGTAATATTGGAGCGCACCCCATTATTATTTCGTTATCTAATTATAACATAACAATTTTCATTGTGGAAACGATTTGTAAACAACCTACTTTGTACAAATGGACTCGGAGTTAATTTTTATTTTTATTTTGAAGTTATTAGGTTCTTTTTCATTCGGTAAATACATAATTATAATGTTATGTATAAGCCGCGCACGATGTGAGTGGGATAGAACATTTTCACAATAATCGCTCTGTGACGTCATCAATCGCTGAAACTATGTACTGATAACAAGACAGTATTGTAGGTTAATCTACGTCACTATGACGACACCAACATGGCCGCCAATCCGATTGTCATCTTGCGCGGCTTATAGTTACTACTAAGTCAGTTCTTTCTTTATAAGGTAAACTGAGGGTTAATGACATACAGACATAATCACACTTGTTTGGTAGAGGGGGAAGGCAGAGATTTACTGCTGAATACTGAAACGTCACTCAAATAAGCTGAACCGAAGCGTGAGATTCAACACTCAAATATTCAGATACTCAAAAGTGACGTTTTTGTATGAAAAAAATAAGTTTAACTTAAACTTTCCATGCAATATCGTCACTTTAGAGTATCTGAGTATTTGAGTGTTGAATCTCACGCTTCGGTTTTGTCCCAAGTAATATTCTTTGGATATAACGTGTATCTATAACATTACATTTTAGCCAAAGCTTATGTATAATGCTTTAAATTTGATAAAGCTTGTTCATCAGTAAGTGTAACTTATGCAAGTTGTTTGATTGCCTTTTCCAGTCCACATTTTTAGAAAGTAAGGGATTTTGATCTGCAATGTGTATGTATGTATGTGATGTGTGTATTCATCCGTTCTGGGTATGTAACCTCTCGTAAGAATAACCCCCGGGCACTGGCGGACTTCACCTATGCCGCTGTGTGCTGCGGAGTCGCAGCCCCACAGCACTCAACCAGATTCACTCACCGACGCGGGATAAAATCTGACCACGCCCCAGTGCAGAGGCCACAGAAGTGGCCAAAGTCCGCCGGGCGCCACTGGAAATCCCTTCTGGTGCGTACCGGAGAGACGCTCGCGGCAATGGACATACGAGCGGCCGCCGTCTCGCGGAATGTAAAAAAAAGAAAACCTATTCCGCCTCTGTCAAGGGTTAGGTTGGGTGTTATTCCACATCTTTAGGGTCGGGTTTTATCTCCTGTAGGTGAGTGACGGCATGCGTGGGTTAAAACCCCACAGCAAATCTGGAACTTATTTATATTCATATCTGATTGGACTGATTCAATGAATGGTACTATGATAGATAGGTTCTCAAACTTTTTTACAAACGTATAACATTGACACCCAACAGTAAATTACAATATCTACTTTATGTAATTAAAATTATAGACACAATAAACACATTCTGAAACCAGAATAACGTTGTTGGCAACACAACGTGAACAGCTATTGAACCTAAACACTTTCATTTAATTTTATAGGGTCGGGTTTTGTCGCAAATTGCTAGTGTAATTACAGACAGATGCCTTAAGAGAATATATTTGTTTGTGTTTCAGATTAAGCATTTGAGAAGCGACTTAACTAATTTAGGTACAATCATTGTAACGAAATCTTCCTACAAAAACTCATCGGCATTACCAACACATGTTGTGTCAGTCACTTTGGTAGTAGGTTTTTTGCTCAGTCGTCGTTACAAATAAGTTGTCGTTTGTGGTACAAAACGACGTCTTATTTGTATACTATACTACATTTACTATATGGTATACTAATTTAGTCAGTAAACTCCGTTATTAAACAGACAATGCTTTCTTCACGTCTGAAATGAGAATGGGTTGCCAAGAATTTCGAAAAGTTTACATGGATAACGTGCAATTGATTCCGTGTAGTACACTCATACATAAACGAACGTACCTCGGCTGTCTCTCGCATTTTCATACCTTACCTAATAGTTTTGTCCCTTGCCACAACCGGAGCTGATTCACCATAAGAATTTGTTACACATTGGGAGACGTGTATTAAAGTGTACCAAATAGTTCCAGAAAGAACTCTCCTACACAGTGGATACCATGTTCGCGAGAACCGAACGTTTTAAACGTTCGTTTTTCTGCCGAACGATAGTGGCCTGGAACGCCCTGCCTGTGCACGTGTGTCCTTCCACATATAATCCTGTGTTCTTTAAGCGGAGCGTGAAGAGGCACATTAGTTTGCGTCAGCTATCTTGATCCCACGGAGGAGCAGCTTGATAAGATTGAGCGCCTTCAAAATGTCTGTATTAGATTCATATTTGGCCTACGCAAATATGATCACGTGTCTGAATTCCGTAAATCGCTCAAGTGGCTCCCAATTCGCCTTCGCCGTAATACTCATATTCTTACATTACTATACAATATACTGTTTAACCCTCGTACTCCCCAATATCTCAAAGAACGGTTCCGGTTTCTACATGACACACATTCAAAGTCTCTAAGGTCGTCGGCAAATTTGACGCTGGAAGTGCCAGCACACTCGTCTAATTTCACGGACAAATCCTTCGCGGTTCAGGCGGTTCGCCTGTGGAATGCTTTGCCGCTTCAGATCAGGCGTGCGCAGTCTATATCGTCTTTCAAAACTAAGTTAAAAGATTACTACCTATCTACAACCTATATGTAGTCTATAAATACGTTTATGTACCTATGTTATGTATGGTATGTCTGTGTATTTTTACTTATATAAATTATGTGTATGGTCTGTATGTATGTATAATTGTATCAGCACTTTTATTATCTTCTTTTTGATTCATTATTAATATATTGGATAGAAACAGGCGTTACTTGGCGAAAATCCATGACAAAACAATGGTAAGTAAAAATTTTTTTAAGAAAAAACTTTTTAGCATTAATTAATAGCATTAATTTTTCGCAGAATCAAAAGGACAACAAAACGTCGACAATTGTTTCGCCTCTAAACGAGGCATTATCAAGACTGTCTCAGAGAGAACAGCCCTCTCTGAGACAGTCTTGATAATGCCTCGTTTAGAGGCGAAACAATTGTCGACGTTTTGTTGTCCTTTTGATTCTGCGAAAAATTAATGCTATTAATTAATGCTAAAAAGTTTTTTCTTAAAAAAATTTTTACTTACCATTGTTTTGTCATTATTAATAAACATTAACTATATTAGTTTATTTTCTGATACTATTTAGTCTTATCTTTATTTCTTTCTTTACTAACCTTTATTCTTCTCTCTCCTTAGAGTGATAGTTG
This sequence comes from Nudaria mundana, assembly GCA_963556515.1. Lineage (NCBI taxonomy): Eukaryota > Metazoa > Arthropoda > Insecta > Lepidoptera > Erebidae > Nudaria > Nudaria mundana. Next base: position 6,671,757 of record OY748288.1, on the reverse strand, counting down.
TACACTACCCCTTTTAATTTCTTAAACTCGCTATCCATCCAAAGGTTGTCTGGAAGAGATCGCTTTTAGCGATAAGGCCGCCATTTGTACTCTCCTTGAAGTGAAATATCCTTTTTGTATGTTCTACATGTTGTGTACAATAAAGTGTATTGAATTGAATTGAATTGAATTAGTAGGTCGTCAAGTTGAGGGCCACTGTCTATAGTATTTTGTGCTATGAGAGTGTCCCAGAATCGTTAGACGTCGTCACGACTTACCACGAGGCGGGTGGCGTCAATTTGGCGAACCCAATATAAAAAAAGAACTATCGGAGTTTTGCTTAGTCGAGTTCAGTTGCAAACTTTAAATTACCTAAAATCATGCACCTGGAGAAACAGCTACAACAAGGAGGCTGGTTCTTAAATACTCGTTCGATTACCTGCAGAAAATGGGTACCTATGTGAAAAGTCTACTCCTCGGGGAGAAAAAGTCATTTTCTATTTACAAACCTCTTTGAAATCATGCAAGAAAATGAACACTGTTACATTATTTTACACCATAATGACCTGTCAAGTACAAAAGGCTACGTGTACTGTAGTAATTTCTAGCACAGTAAAGGACTTCAAAACACTATTTCTAATTGTTTCAGTAAATTTTTCTAAAATATTTTTATCACTAACTTTTCAGTCGGTATAGAGTCATTGTACTTACCAAGATCAACTACAACCGTACACATACAAACATACCTATTTCTCCAAAGAGGTAGGTAGAAACATATTCGACCTCATTTCGATAGAAATGTTAGAGCGAATATTCTATGATCTTCAATTATTAATTAGGATTTTTTACCATACCTACAGTAGAAATTTTCACACGAAAACAACCACAAATCAGAAAGAAAAACATATTTCTCAAAATACCCATTATATAAAACGGAACGCCAGCACAGCCGTAACTCATACCTTTTAAAAGTTGCCAGTCGTAACCAACATAATTCATCCTCAAAATCCACTTTAAATTTCAGCTTTCTTGTGGCCGTCCACCGCCATACCTAGTTAAGTTTTACCCAAATCTTAACGCAAGTCTCCCATTCCTTCAAAGTTCACTAAACTCATCACAGTCAACGAGTTCTGATCCACTCCAACACTCTTTCAAATTCGTATTCATTTTCCGTTGTACGCATTGAAGTAGCCATTTAATCTCGTCGCGAGGTTACTTAACAATTTGTAAACCTCCTTCAACAATACCTGTATAGAAAAGTTGTACGCCCTTATAGACTTCCCTTCGTAAATGCCTCTAAGAAAATAATTAACAAGATTGAATGAAACTTCTTAGCGGCGGGAATTGCACAAAGGCCCAAAAGGTCCGATGAATCGTTACTGTAATTGAAAAAGATTCAAGTTAGGGGACATTGTTCGATATAACAGCTGTTTTAACAACACGTTATAAGTCAGTATTCAATAAATGTAAGTAACTGAGAGGTATAAGAGGATTTCTGTTATATTACAAGAGAATTTCGCTATATTTGTATTTAGGTACCTACTGACTTCTTTATAAAATTCATTCTTGATGAGGACAGTTCATTAATTCATGTCGGCTCTGTACGAAGGTATAGTAACCATTTTAACCATACTATTACCTCTTCCATTTTATAGTGTAAAATATTTATTTAAACCAATTTCAAAAAGCATTAGTAAAGTTTTGTATAATCTGTATAAACAGATTTCATGGGCAAAACTACGTTATAGGATTGCTGTAAGACCATTGCCCGAATGAAAAATGTGTGCGAATTGAAAGCACCTCTATCGGCGCCGTCGAGTTAAGTCTATTAAAATGCATGTGGATATCCTTTAAGTGAATTAAGGTTAATGAATGTTGAAGTGTAGTTGTACAATAGTATGTCGCCATATGCACATTGCATGTGATTGGATGTGATAGTGGTTTAACTGCACTGTCGCTTTGTCTAAGTTTATGAGGCAGCTTACACGGAAGGCCCCTTTGTTCAGTAAGCACTAAAATTTTATGTACAATCTCGGCTATTAGGCTCACGAGTTTTATGGTGTGGTGTTTTTTACGCTCATACAATAAGTGAATATGAAAGACGAGACTTTTCTTGAAATGGGAAATTACGAGCTTCGACTAAATTGATTAAAATAATAATACTTGGTTCATATTGTATGTTTGTCCCCTCGGTTCTGGCTGTTGGAACTTAGGTTCGGATTACAGAGTGGGAACGGCAATAGGTTTGTCCCCTATTACTCGGAAATAAAAAAAACTACCAACAAAAACATGTTTGCATACCTGAGACGGCGACAGATATATGATTTAATTAGGTTACATATCTATTTAATTTATTATCCACTAAATGACAAACATACCTACGATGTTAAAGTAAAACTAAAGAATTTTTTACCAGACTGCGTCAGCGAGGGTTGTGTTTCGCGCGTTTGTATGTGTGTTTCTTTGTTCCTCTCTACAGGCCTAACGGCTTGATGGATTTTGACGAGTGGACATAAAATGTATACCTTGGCCTTTTGGCGCAAAAATATTCCTTTTCGAAAAAAATTCCGGCCAGGTGCGAATCGAACTCGCGCACGAAGGGTTTCGTACCATTATCTATTAAAACCAGCGAAGTGCGTGTTGGGCCACAAATAGTATAGGGTTCCGTAGTCAAACATAATAACCTCTTTAACTCCTGAACTAACAGAGTCATCGGATCCGTTATAGTTTTCCTTTAAAGTTCATTACATGGACTACCATCACAAATATTTTCCGATTTTTCGAGCCAGCCGTTTAGATTATAGAGGGCAGGGAGGGAATCTCTGTTTTACCGAAACGCAAACGAATACTTAAATCAAAAAGTCGTTTTAGCAACCTCTCTATGTTTTAAAAAGACCTATCTAATGATAGCCCACACTCCGGGGATGACGCAAGAAAAAAATACCAATTCTGTTTTGTGTACGGGAGGGTGTAAAGTTGAATATTTTTAGCACTCACGATCGATGACACTATAAGGGTTTAACTTGACGGAACCCTAAAAATGGCAAAACAAATTACGTTTGTTGTATGGGAGCCCCCCTAAATATTGATTTTATTATGTTTTTTAGTATTTGTGGTTATAGCATCAACAGAAAATTTCAACTTTCTAACTGTCACGGTTCGTGAGATACAGCCTGGAGACGACGGACGGATGGACAGCGAAGTCTTAGTAATTAATAGGGTTCTACGGAATCCTAAAAAAACTGAATCGTTACGTGAGTCCTTTTGTCACGTATCCAACATCGGAGCAAGAATGTAAACAAATAAATAATAACTTAGCGCGCTATAAATATCTAGCGGAATAAAGGATCGGTCAAACTGACGGTCGTAAAATACTTTTGTGACGTCATAAACTTGACCCTGTCGACAAAATTTGAAACACTTGAGGTTAAATTAACAACACCTGAACTAATATGAAACGGTTCTTATTTCATTTCATTTCATTTATTCCTTCTCTGCGAAATACAGGCATAGAGAGATGTTACATTAATAAATTATAGTTTCACTATATTTCCGCCAATTGTCATGCAAAATGTGCAGGCATCATAACTGAACTGTACAAATTATACTCAAATTACTATCTTAAATTAGGGAACTCATACATATTTTATTTCAGATGATAATATTGTTCTATAATTATTCACGAACAAGTATTCTGAGAAACACTTTTACTTTATTTAATACTAGCTGTTGCCTGCAGCTCCGCCTGCGTGTTATAGTTTTCTTGATCACCAGTTACTGATTTATTATGTATTAGCTGTTGCCCGCAGCTCCGCCTGCGTTTTACTTTAGATCTACCTACATAACTTTTTTATTTATGAACCGATTGAAAACCAAACCTTAAATGTTAAGTTGAATACACCACAACGCATTACTGAAAACCGCAAATTCAAATAAAAAATTGAAATTGGTTAAGCCATTTCTGAGATTAGCGTGTTCAAACATTCAGACAAACAGACAAAAGTTCTAAAAACCATTGTTTTGGGTTTTATCGCGTTCATAAAGGACCCCTACAAAAGTTTCTCTATTATATCTTCTATTATATTCTCTATTATACCATACAAATTCATCTTAAGATACGAAAATATGAAATATTATTTATTATGTTCGTCGTGTATGATAGTCCATTGAATTGTATGGCGAGCGATATTGTATCTTAAGATAAAATATTATAGCATCTTAGCCGTGTGCAGCGCCCCTTAGTGAACTCCACTGCGGGTGACGTAACCTACGACAAACTTATAATTTGCGGTTGGTACAGTAATCGGGTCTAGGGATCGAACCGCAATATTAAGTTTGTTTTTATTGTATATACTTTTCCGTGATAAAAAGTAAACCAGTAGGTGCCCAGGATATTAAAGAATAATTATATCAAGTTTCATCGTAATCGAATCGGTAGTTATTGCGTGATGCCTAAACAAACAGACAGATAGACAAACAAAGACATTTTTAATCACATTTTTGGTTCGGTGTCGGTCTAGTAACACCCCCTGCCATTTATTTTTTGATATTTTCAATGTACAGAATTTTCACTTCTACAGATTTATTATAAGTATAGATACCTAGTTGTTTAGATCGACATAACTTTTTTATTTATGAACCGATTGAAATAAAACCTTAAATGTTAATTCGAATAAACCACAACGCATTACTGAAAACCGCATTAAAATCGGTTAAGCCGTTTCTAAGATTAGCGTGTTCAAACATTCAGATAAACAGACAAAAATTCTAAAAACCATTTTTTTGGGTTCTATTGCGTTTATAAAGTTACGACAGTTTCTATATTATATCTTCGATGTACAGACATCGACCACTTACAATTTTATTATATGTATTGATGAGTGAAAAGTCAAAACTGGGTTCAAGTAGTTATTGTGTGGATCTAATGACCGCAATGCATCATTACCTGCGTCAATACGAGTCAGTCAAGTACAATCTACGAGTATTCACTACGAGTATATCACTAAGTCGTTGTATCACTGTAATCAGTGATGTTACCATCACAGATTACCAGCTTTGTTACTCAAATGGCAGGACTAATTTTGATCAAATTTACTATGAAGGTAGATGAAGGTACCTACCTACTTTTTATCCCGATAATGGCTCCCTATGCATTGGAATGGGGATTTGTTACATTTTTCGATTTTTTATGAATTTTTGATACGAGGATTAAGTCCCCGTATAGATAATAGGGTACTTTGTGTGCTAGCTATAGATTCCCGCGGGAATTGAAAATGTAAAAACTAAAGTAAGCAGGCGGAGCCGTGGGATCTGCTTGTGTATAAGATTATAGACGGTTGTCAATGGGCGTTTTCGCATTGCACGACAACGACACATATCGTGACGATATCGTAAGTAGCAGCAGTAACTTTAAGGTAACAATGTAAATTATCGTGACGATATCGTAACGATATCGTGCAATGTAAAGCCGTGGTATAACTAGAATGCCGTTATCTACCGAAACCACTTTTTTTAAATAAGCGCGAAAAACGTGAGAAAATCTTTAAATTGATGTAACTCATTAATGACAAATCACAACTAAAAATTAAAAATATCAAAAGATAGGTAAATTGGAGTACTTTTAAATGCCATCTATGAATTTTAGTACTTAGAATATATTTTTATATAAAAAACGTTTTATGCGTTTTAGTTTAACATCTCTAATACAAAGAGGTCAGAGGGTATAAGCTAAAACGCCGCTATGCATAGCGTAACGGCATTTTAGTGTAAAACTAATAAGAAATAACAATGTCCAATTCTTTAAAAAACTACAATAATAATTGACTAAAACGCCGTTACAACACATTGAGTCGTTTTAGCTAAATAAAAAGAGCTGTGAACTTGCTATATGTTAGACTTAAATGCAGCTAATGTCATTTTACCGCTTTTATGTATATTATACTAGGCATATTAAAGAAACTTGAAGCATTGTTAAACTTAAACGCAGTTAAGTAAAAGAACCGTGTGTGTTCTTATCTAAAATATTCTGTGACAAAATTTGAATTATTCGTTTAATTATTACTAGTACGGTGTCTTGCGCGGTGCTTCGCGCTGCACCACGCCATAAGTTTTTGCCTATAACTTTTGACCCCTTAGGGCTAGGTCAAATTTTCGATTATTTGGCTTGCTTCCAGATCGAGGGCTATCCATAGAGGGGTCAACCATCATTGGAGCATAAGCAGTTCTCGAAAGCTAAGGGGGGGTACATTCCCCATTTCTACATATAGAAGATCGGTACCAAAACAGTAACAACAGATGAAAAAAAATTACTTATTCGACTTCGTGCTTCCCTTTTGGCAATGTTTTTATAATGATTGCTCCAAACCTACGCAGAGAGTTTTTCTGCTTACAATATTAAATCGGTTCATTGATTTATGGCCAAAATATTCCATTCCGTTTTTACGAAAATCATGGCGATATTGCCTAACTTTACTCTTAAAATACGAGGGCCTGTGACATGAAAATACTTTTATTTATTAACACAGTTCACCATTTCGTACAGTTTATTCAGTATTAGGTACTCAGTATGAAAATAGGTGAAATGTTTTTGATTTCACGAACATTTGAATACAATCCTTCAAAAGTTAGACACGGAAAATAAAAGGGGAAAAAAAAAATAATGTAGGTATTGCCAGTTGCAAATTTATAACAGGATAAAATGAGATTAAAAAATTCAAAACGTTCGATCTTCTAGTACTCAAAATTTCGATTTCAGAAATGGGTAATAGAGTAGCGCGTATCCCGATCGCTGAGCGCTCTTATCTCGGGCTCCCGAACCCGACCAAATGTCGTCATCAACATACTCCAACCCCTCCCGCCACGCTACCTCTGGAGTCTGGAGCATGCGCTCATAATACCTTTGGGTAATCAAATAGCGATAATAATATGCAACTATTTAAATTTTCTTCACTTCACCCTATAAATCACAATGCCATAAAATGTACGAGTATAGACCAAAAACCCAGAGTCGATTAAAATAATTCATGTACAGTGAGTTAGGCCAAATATAGTAGGTATGTTACAAATATCGTATTTCATTTCCCATAAACAATCCCTAAAAAATATTTTTAAGGTAACTACTTTCCCTATAGGGTGGGGATAATTTTTTTACAACCCCATCGTGTATAAACATTAATATTAATATTTTTAAAAGATCTATCTAATGATAACCCATTAAATAGATCTTTTAAAAATATTGAGAGGTTCGTAAGAGTATATTTTGATTTAAGTATTTGTTTGCTTTATATTTAAGTTTTATGCGTAAGTATATTTTATTATCAAAACAAGCCAAGTGAGTGCCACACTTAGCTGGTTTTTTAATACTTGGGGATTGTTTTGGGCCAATCGAATATGATAATAAAATTGTAACATACTTACTATATTTGGCCAATCTCACAGTAAATGAATTATTTTAATCAACTCTGGTTTTTTTAGCAATGTCATTTATGATAAGTAGGTAGGTAGGTATGTGTTACAAAGTGACTTTTATTTCAAATTTAGAAGTAGGTTCGATGTAAGTGTAGGACAAAATTACCATTTACTTTACATGAAATAATTAAGTACATTTACATCGAATGGAAATAATACTGTACTAACTTACCCAAGTAGAATTTGTATTTTCATCGCTTTATGAATTGTATTAAGTAAGATAAATGACTAGGTATAGAATGAGGCCTCAATAAAAAAAATATCCAAGTGTTTTGCCGCCAGCCTGTCACAAGAGGGCGCATGCGCCGTTTCAAAACGACCCGCAGTAAAAACGACGGGTCACGTGACTTGACGCGGCATTCGCTCGTCGCTCTTCGGTAGTTGTCGGCGAATCAGCCTAGCGAGCGGGTGTGACCGCGCGCGTCCGTACGGAACTATCACATAAATGTCAAAGTAATAATTTCGAAAAAACACAGTGACATGTGCTTTGTTTTAACCTAAACATCAATGACAACGTTGAGCTTTTTATTTTAGGTAGTGCTAGTAAAGATTCTAGGCGTTTTAATCTCAGATTTCGTGTTATTGCTCCGGCTGTATTCGTGATTGTGTTTTCGCTCAGTACTAAACATCCTAGCGGTTTTGGTTATTTTTCTCATGTAACATTACTAGAACCTATTTATTAAAGTAGTGTTTCGTGTTGTCTAGAGTTGAATAGTTCTCAGATGTGTAAATGATGGACCGCGTAAGTGGCGTGTGTAGATTTGGAGGAGTGATGTCTGCAGTAAGAACTAGAACTGGTCGTAGTAAAAGACGCCTGCCGGGTCAATGTCAGATGCCGGAGGATCTGCCGGAGCCACCTCGTCGCGGTCTAGGTGCTATCCTGGTTCTCGCTTGTATACTTGTCTATCACAACTGTTTGTATTGCGGTTTCGTCTTCGACGACATAAGTGCCATAAAGGAGAACAGAGACCTAAGGCCACAAACACCGATCTCAAATATATTCCAGAACGACTTTTGGGGAACTCCTATACATAAGGTGAGTACTATTCATGTTAGGAAACTAACAAAATTTTGACGAATCTCGATCATAATATTTTAAAGTTTAGATACTAGCTATAAATAATCCCCGGAACTTCACCCAAACTAATAGTTGACAAATTTCAGCAAAATACATTCAGTAGTTATGGAGAATCAAACAAATAAATTAACATGGAATGTTTTCCTGCCTTCAATGATCAGATCTTTCAGATCATCTACATATTAAATAAAAATTTCAATATAAAATAAACATTTCAAACAACAAATCCATTGAAATCAACACTACTCCATAGTGGGTACAGATTATATCACATTTTACTAAAACAATACAGGTAGGCCACAGAATAGGGAATAGTATTTACACAAGGCACCGAATATAATCGCAGGTTAATATTATGTGGCACATAAATTTTCGCCACCGTGATTAACAAATTAAAAAACATCAATTCATTGCATTGACAGTTCAACACAACAATTTTACCGCCCTATTGGCCATTCGAGTGACAAGAGCCGCACTTCATCAAAAAGTTTACCCCTTGAATTACAATATAGGTGATAAATAAAAGACCAGCTGTTGTGGTTTTATTTTATTGCTTTTATACACCAAAAAAGAAAAGAAAAATCCTAACTCATTTTTAGATTTGTGGTTACTCAAACTTAAAAACTAATGCGGCAAATATTTACTTTTATCTTTTACACAAAAGTTTTGAGGACTAGGTAAGTTTTATGAACTAGAAAGGACCCGAAATTACTTTAATTTTTTTTTATAGAGCTGTCGCAAATTCGTATTACAGGCAATTCCCGCTAAACCATACAACTAAGTTAAACGAGGAGTGGGTTCACGTCAGTAGTGTGGTGACAGGGGAGCGAACTCATGTTGTCGAAATGCAAGATTAGGTAACGCCTTAGCCACCGGCCTATAATTATATTGCTATAGTAGAGCTGTTCTTTATTTAGTTACACAGTGACATTCAAAGGACGTAAATAAAAAATATACATGACGACTTCAACTTTCTGTATTTTAAGCAATCTCGCTTTAAATTCTGTTCTTTTAAAATTATGAAATGTGGTTTATTAAACAACATCGGATTTCTGCGTTAGAATCTACATAAGCCTCTAATTCATTTATGTGATGTTAGCAGCTTATTCGCAAAGAATTTATTTATTTATTTAATCTTTATGCACAAGTATATACAAAGGCGGACTTAATGACAAAGACATTCTCTACCAGCCAACGTTAGGGTGATGCAGAGAATCGACTGAGTAGGTAGGTAGTACTATACAAACTAAAAGAAATCTAATATGAATACCGCAGTTGACCCAGATTCTGCTAAGAACGAAATCTTGATTTTCCCAGGACAACATCAAGTTTTAATTAAGTAAGTACCTATGTAAAATCGCTTCGTTCAAAATTTCATATCGGTATTGTGTACGTAATATATACAGATATATACGATACTCCTCAGGACCAGAAAGGTGGTTATTTTATGGCTCAGAGAATTAGAATCTCTATTCAACGTCGCAATATTTCCAGTCAGCAATAACGCGGAGGATTTTTTACACAAATCTCGATACTTCATTTCGATTCTTGACATAATAATCCGCCACTAATTTTCACGTGTTTCTACCGAACGCATAAAATTATAATTGTTGGACGTAGAACGGCAGTAAATTAACATCTGCACGAGTGATATAAATCAACCATTTACACGCAGGTAACTGGACAATTTATGGATGTAATCATCATGAATGTTTCAGCCCAGTGCATTATTCACTGTTCCGATTTATATTATCTGTGCATATTGAACTATGAAAATATTATCTGTGCAAAATAGGAATTGATTTTGCTGCCCATTACCTACATTGAAATCCTACTAACGTACTAATATTATGAACGTAAAATATTTTATAGATGGAAAAGCTGATGATGTTCGTTACTCTTTCGCGGAAAAACTACTGAATATTTTGTAACGGAAATATAGAAATAAATAATGCATTTCGATATAGAAAAGACTGTTTACTTTTAATGATGTTCCAATGAATAAAGTGATCAGTAAAACTTATAGCGGCGGGCATCACCTAGTATTGTATAATTTTAGAGTAGCTTCAATAAGATACTATTGACATCACTGAGGCCCCGGTCATCCTCAACTGCACGCGGTGTACCTACTGACGTGGCTCTCACAAATTCATAATATATTTACCTATATCCAAAGTCAAATATTGGATAGAAACAGGCGTTACTTGGCGAAAATCCATGACAAAGCGATGGTAAGTAAAATGTTTTAAGAAAAAACTTTTTCTCTCAACTTCGTCTCAGAGAGAACGTTCTCTCTGAGACAGTCTTGATAATGCCTCGTTTAGAGGCGAAACAATTGTCGACGTTTTGTTGTCTTTTTAATTCTGCGAAAAATTAATGCTATTATAAATTTAAAAAGTTTTTTCTTAAAACATTTTACTTACCATCGCTATATCCAAAGTGCCCAAACATAAAATTTAAATAATAAATGCCTCTCGTGAATCCTTTTTGATTTGGTGGGCTTGAGTAACTATGAAATAAGATTACATTTTGTAAATGCATTGCAATTCTTATTCAGATTTATTACGACGAGTTAGAATAACGCTACATGTAATGTGTTGTAATCCAAATTAGATACGAATACCTTATGTCTTGAAATGTGCTAATGTTTGTGAGAACAATACAGACGTGGTTCGGTAGGGATATTGTAGACGGAAAACGTAATCAAAGTAAATGCTCTTTCTTCCGACTGAATATATTCCGTGTAAAGCGTTGAATGGAATGCCAGGGGAAGAGATGAAGAGTGTACAAATGACGGGGGATTCGCATTACAGGAGGTGTGATTTGTAAATAAAGTTTTTTAAAAAGTTTAAAATTTTGTGTCTTTAATTATTTCTCAATATCTTATACCTACACATTATCAATCGCTTGTTTTCCTGATGAGATCCCTGATATAGGGATAAGTAAACATTTCGCCAGTTGACTTTGTTGGTTGCATGGCAATTTCATCAGGCAGCTTTCCTAGGCAGGCTCGTCACTTGTAGATGAAGTTAGATAGGACCTGCAACAGAACATCTAGGTGACATCGTAATAAATTATGCACATAATCTATTTATGATTCTAAATAATGATGTGATAATACTTACCGCATCCACAATATATTTACAAAATCAAGCACTATATAGAGGGGTGCTACTAAATGAGAAATAAAATTGATATTATAATCGAACTCTATATTGAATACCTTATTCAGATAATGTAATGCATCAAACCGGCTTTAGAGGTGAATGAAACGATTTCGTGATTCTGCTTTGAAGGACAAGATTAAAAAAAACTTTAATATGTTAATAGTTCAATCTTTTTGCAGCGTGAAGAAAGATCAGACGTTCCGCATTTAATAGCTCTTTTGACTTGCATGTTCCAATCATCTTTGGTGTTAGTCCGATAAAAAATAAAAAATTCGACCTGTAATTGAAATATGTTTCAAGACAAAACGTAATATGAGTGCGGGTGTGGCGATGTAGCTCCAACATTGGCTTGAAGAAGTGAGCAAGCAGGCCCAATTATGTCATCACCTAAACTAAAATATGCTTATGATATATTTTGTTACCCATGAGCAATTGTTACTTTTGTCATAAATAACAATTTACAACAAGAATTACAATATACAAAATAAACATAATTATAGACTAAAAATATTTACATTACAAAATATCGTTTAAAAAATCCTCCGCGTCATTGCCGACTGGGAAGGTTCCCAGAATGCTGGCTGTGTTGCCACGTTGGATGGCGATACTTATTCTTTCGGCCAGAAAATAGCCAGCCTTCTGGTCCTCAGAAGCATCGATTAGGCGTTTAGCAATGTCTCTATAAAGGCGGCGAGCACTCGGACCCCATGACCCCAGTGTCTCAACCCCAAACGGCTCAAATATGTAATCACCTGCTAGGTTAGCATATTTACGCCGTTTAAGGCCTTCAGCCGATGCAGCAGCAGCGCCGGCACATTTGTCATTGATTATAATTATCTGCATTATAATCATGTAGTATTGTGATAGTCAAATCAAATCAAATATCTTTATTGTACACAAAAACATAAACAAATATATACACATATTTTTAAAAAGAATGTACAACAGGCGGCCTTATTGCTAAAGAGCAATTTCTTCCAGACAACCTCAGGATGGAAAGAAAATTGTTGAAATTGATAAGGGTTGTGCACAATGTAATATAAATATTATACATAAAAATAAAGGATAGTCGTCATGGACACAGAATTTTATCTTCCATTTATATGCTTGAATTATTTCTTCTGTGTCAATAAGTTCAAATTAAATCTACTAAGAAACAAAACAAAACTCAATGAAGTTCTAGAAAATTCTACAGTAAATCCACCCTACAATTTATTCTGAAAGTCTAAACTAAAAAGGTTTTAGCAAATGAATAAAATAAAAAGGATTCGTTTCATGAATCCGTAAGAATAAAATTAGAATAGACGAAATTTAGGTACTTTTTTTTCTAAGAAAATCCTTAAGAATCACAGCAAGAAATTCATTATCAGATGGAGAATACTGTAGTGTTTTATTGATTGTAATTTATATAATGATTATACATACTTAGTTCGAATTCAGTCTATCTCATTTTATCAGTCCTATTGATAAGCCTATCGGGACTCACACAGAATACATTCCATTACAGATAGACCGCCCTAAGTAATTATGCTTCCAACGTGATGTGTTGCTGTTTTGTATTTCTTCCTAAATGGATACGGCTCTTCAGACTTCGACCAGAGAAGATCTATTGGCACGCAGCCAAACCTTATAGCCAGAACTAAATTTTTAGCACGGCAGCACTGCACACGTTCCAGCCTTGACCTTTACACGAGATTTCTGCAAAGCTATTTGAAGTGACATGAAATTATAGTACAATTACATTTTTTTAAAGTGGGTATAAACATTGATATAGAATACCCTAATAATCTAAGGATACCAAGGTATTTCTAGGAATTGAAAAACGTATTAGTAACAGTTTTGTAAGTACTTAAGTAAGTACGTTAAACTAGAGAACACTAGCACAGATGAGATAATATTATGTACCAAAGTAGATGTGAGTGCATTTCATATAATTTACATTAACATCCCTTGCAAGGGAACCGACAGTAAAAAAGGGGTAACAGTAAGTATTTAAGTAAGAGATCAATGTCATTTTATCTGTCAGATTATCAAAATCCCCATCTAAACAGATGATCTCCTATGCAAATGAACTAATAATGAATAATGGGTGAATAATGTCAATCATTGAACTTTGCAAGAGCAAAACATAGTAATTGGATTTGTCCAATAACCCTCAACTAAACAATTATTAGTCAATCAATTCATTTATTCACTTTACCGCGTGTAGAACAAAGCGAGTTGTCAAAAGTGGTCCTGTTGTTTATTCACGTGTGAGTGACAAACGTCACCCGCGATAATATTACGTACCAGGGTTACATTAGTGTGCGAGTGGCCAAGAAGGCCACCACAATTTTTTTTTCCCAAATATATGGGAATCAAATTCTCGGGGTTTAGGTAATGTAGTATTGTTGTATGGGAGGTAGGTAGTAATAAAAATCATCAACCATCATCATACAAGTGCTCTTTATATTTATTTAAAAGGAATTTTAACAGTTAAAATAATACAAGTATAGATACAAAAAATGGGTCAGCTGAAATCGCGCCTGACGGGTTCCGTTCCGTTAGACAACGTTCAAAGAATCAAAATATTTATACAAACGAAAAGAAAGGACGCTGATGCAATTCATTACAATATTGTTAAGGAAGAAATACCTACAACGTAATTTCCGGGTTATCCCAGCACCAAAAATTGTGTGGCATCGATGAAATCGGTAGGTACTAAAAATCATAGTTACAATGCTCAAATATTTTTTCCACGATGGTTCCTTCCTACTCTGCCTTACTACGTGTATTTCAATCCATTTACTGGCTAATATCGGATCTCCGGGGAACCTAAATAAAATTAACCAAAATTTAGTTACCGTGCATGACTTCAGTCCAATATATTGGTAAATCGTAAGACATCTACTTTTAATAACAAAAAATATTAGCACAAATGAATAAATAAAAAGAAAAAGTCTTTCATTACTTTCAGAACCAAAACGTTATCAACAATTTAAATCTGGTAAAAACTATGTGAAAATGTTAGATAAGGATTAGGTTTGCACAAACTCATATTATATTAAACTTAATATACATCCATAATACACAATTGCCGTCAATTGGGAAATCTTATTCTTTCAAGTGGCAACACTTTTGACAAGATCTCTTCGAAGTAAAATTATTTATACAATAATGATTTAGTTGACATGCAATCAATAAAACAATACTTACATGTGGAATGTAACCTACCTCGGTTTATCTATCTTTCTAAGATAGTTTTTACACTATTTTATTGCACAAGAAGTCATTATTAATGTAAAATGTCAAGAGCACAATTGGCATTTGAAACTTCAACTGTACTAACGAGGAGCGCGCAGCTTAGTTGAAGTTTTGCATCTTTTGAATCTATCCTCTTTTGACGGCCGGACTAGGTATCTTATCTTACATATATATAACCAAAGCTTAGATCATTAAATGACGCTTATGAACGTCAGCAAGTTACAAAAATAAAAACATAATTGCTTCTATATTTACATCTATTGCCAGATTCGCAAAGCAAAGGTTGAGCCTGTGAGAAAGAACCTGGCAATAAAACTCACGGCCAGTGATGTGGATATTATATTATTATCATTCTCACCTGTCTATAAAATTGTTCATGTAAGTAATAAAATGATAAGTCTGTTAGAATATCTGTTATTGAATTCGAAATGAGAGTAAATGTCTGCTACCTTTTACAAAATGGTCGCCAACGTCAGCGCGTTCGTCGGTTCATCCATCACTGTCAACAGAACAAGTTTTTCGTTTGGTTTCGTCCAGCGTCTGCGAAATGTTTTTGTTTTGAAACTTTCAGCCTCTATCACTTTAAATATTACATTTCTTTAAGGTTTGATTAATACAGCCAGTTTCCTCGAATTACTGTGCAAAAAATATGACGAGTTATTTATTATCGTCTTTGATATTAAACTGTCCTTTTTCATGGCAACACGGTTTGTTTCTTTTTTCTTTTAGCCAATTGTCTCTCTTATTGAATTATATATTTTTGCATCTTCCTTGCTTCTCATAGGTTCTACAAATTTACTAATAAGGAAAACCAGAACAAAAGCTTTCTATTTTCAAGGATCCTTTGTTATTTTAAAAATGTTTAAACAAGGGTACGTTAAGGTGTAGCATTATCGACAATTAATAGCTCAGTGCACAGTTTTTTTTTAAATTAGTGAATGAGAAGGCTTTAATTTAAAAAATAGATTGACTCTTTTAGCTTTTTGCCATCCATTAGCTGCGATGCCTATGGGAGTCAGAAAATGCCGGTATGAAATTTGGGTATTTATAATGAAATACTGTACCGACTAATGTGTAAAAAAGGTAAACAATGTGATAGATCACGTGAAACATGTGTAATTGTTTGATCGAACACCTGACAAACAAAGTTCGCATACGAGAGCGACAAGGGCGACAATGGCGAATAAATTATTCACCAGAACAGAATAACATTTTATATTGCTTATGCATGGGTATGAAGCGTTCAGAGCGAAAGCTCTGTCACTCGATTATTTTATTTCCGACCATCGTTGCCTATTTAAGCGAGCTCCAGTATTGAAAGCTCCAAATTATATTGTAGTTTTATGTCATTCGATTAGTGTCCATAGTTTTGCAGTTACTGAACCTTTGGCTTGAAATTTCCACGTATTGTTTACAAGCTGAGTTAAACACTTTTTTTCTCTCTGTTTTGCGAGTTAACGCTATAAGCTCTTCTTCCTTTTACAGGTTAAATCTCCTTGTTTTAAAGCTGATACTACAAATTGTAAGCTCGATACTACCAGCGTTACTTTGGTAAAGAGTATTTTAATAAGGTTACGTTGCAGTGTTGACAAATAATTATGATCAAGACGAGAGAGATGTTTTGTTTTGTAAGAGTACGATAATATGGGGTACCTACTCGTATATAATATACATTTATAAAACACTTTGGCTGAATACCATCACAACGTTATAGGTAAAGTACCTACTTACCTAATAATGGATTGAAGCCTTAGGTCATTAGTGAGTGAAGGATATATACACAATACACACCATTTATATTCAATTACTGGATTAAATGTACTTAATTCTGGACATCAGAAATTTTTTTTTTTGTTTCGGACCTTTTTTTTTTTCATTTAAGTAGAAGTAAAAACATTTGATTCACACAAATGAATAATGCAATTTTACGCATTGCCTGGTAAATACTCGTATTAGAATGTTTATAGGTAGATTATTTATTGGTAGTAAAGAGTTTTAAGGTAAATAATTATTGTTAATACTTATGGATAACTCAAGGTCAAGACACTGAAAATTCCCAGTGGCTCCCGGCGGATCTTGGCCACCTGTGTGTCGGGTTTTATCCCGCGTCAGTGAGTGAAGGCGTGTGTGGGGTGAAACTCCACAGCCCGCAGCCTTTCTAGCCTGCTTCTGTAAGGACGGTGGGTTGCTAATCCATCGTCCTCAGGCCCCGATCATGGAGGTCGATGGTCCTGGGCGTAGTCACGTCCCGGTTAAAGGGTGGGTTGGGTTTAAGATATATTTAAGAATATCCTTGAGTACTATAAATGTATATCTAATCACACTATCTTTAGCTGCCCTAGTTCATTAAAGTACTCGATTCGTAAGGCCACAGTCGGTAGGTAGAAGTTCCTGCAGAAGTTCGTGACCTACAAAATAATGCCATTATTTTTCTTCGAGTGGGTGAAACTGTGCGTAGGTATATTTGTGAATGACGTATATGTATTCATGTTTGGTGACATTTAAATGGGCGTATCCGTAACATAGGCAGCTATTATTTTTCGGTTTCGGAATTGAATGGTGAATTACAATTCAGGTATAACCTTAAATAATATAACAGGTAAATATGTAAGTACAAAGAGTTAGGGGTATCGCGTGACCGGACACTGACGTGAACTTCTAATTTCTACGACCTTTTGAAGAAATTCATTTGTATGTAAGGTACAAGTGTAATTTATGAGATCGCGTGGACATCGTACTAGCGATAAAACATTTGAAATTGTTTATTATAATAAATAACACTAGCTGACCCGGCAAACGTTGTTTTGCTTTAGGGGTGGACTACCCTTAACATTTAGGGGGATGAAAAATAGATGTTGTCCGATTCTCAGACCTACTTAATGTGCACACAAAATTTCATGAGAATCGGTCAAGCCGTTTCGGAGGAGTTTAACTACAAACACCGCGACACGAGAATTTTATATATTAGACTAGCTGACCCGGCAAACGTTGCTGTGCTTTAGGGGTGGACTACCCTTAAAATTTAGGGGGATGAAAAATAGATGTTGTCCGATTCTCAGACCTATCCAATATGCACACAAAATTTCATGAGAATCGGTCAAGCCGTTTCGGAGGAGTTTAACTATATACAAACACCGCGACACGAGACTTTTATTATTAGACTAGCTGACCCGGCAAACGTTGCTTTGCTTTAGGGGTGGACTACCCTTAACATTTAGGGGGATGAAAAATAGATGTTGTCCGATTCTCAGACCTACCCAATATGCACACAAAATTTCATGAGAATCGGTCAAGCCGTTTCGGAGGAGTTTAACTACAAATACCGCGACACGAGACTTTTATATTAGATATCACAGTGTTGTCAAGTTGTTTAAGTAAATCTATGGATATTTTTGTGAGTTGTACGAAAAGGTTTAAAATTTTGAAATTAAATAATTTGAAGGGTTCCGTGCCCAAATGGTAAAATTTGCCCTATTATTAAGGCTCCGTTGTCCGTCCGTCTGTCACCAGGCTCGTTTTTCAATTATAATTAATAATACATACATTTGTATGAAATATTAAAATATTCTTTTTTTTTCTTTTTTTTATATTTGATGCGATACAAAGTTCGCCGGGATAACTAGTCTTGTTTATAAAAATGGTGATGCATTGATTTGAATATAATATTAATATTATTATTATTATATATAATATTGATTGAACTATACTATCTAAAACACTAAAATAAATAAGTAAGGCAGGGAGACTTAGGCAGAGTGCCCATAACACAGTTCCTTGTATATATTTAAGTAATATACATAATTATATTCTAAAAATAATAATAATTATAATTTTTGATGCATTGTTCCTATCTATTTTCTTGTAAACAGAAAATCTTAAGTGAAACTAAACTTACTCTTACCCCTTCGTTAATTAACAGTTATTGATTTGCGAAGTCTCACTACTTCTTGCCACGGCATAGTAAACGTAATAGTAGATAACCAAATAAATACACGTTAGAACGCATAACATTTATATATACTAACTAGTGGATGCCAGCGGCTTCGCCCGCTTGACAAATTATGTACACAAAAACCTTCCTCGTAAACCACTATTGGTGAAAACATCCAATCAAAATCCGTTGCTTAGTTTTAAAGATTTAAGCATACATAGGGAACGGAAGCGTTATGTTAGTATTATAAACATGGTATACGTGGCGTCTGCTCACGTCTTCGTTCGAGCTCGATTCTACTCCTCTCTCAGCACTTCGTAGAGGAACTTTCAATAGTAACTTGGACCTGAGAAAAATTTATCAGGAAATTGCATTTTCCCTAGGGAGAGCTTATAAAGACGGATTCCTTCAAGGTAAACAGTTGTGGAACTTTGTCAACTTTAATGGAGAATTTCGCTGTGAACGGGAAATCTGAATTTTTAATTGGTCTTGTAACGGATTTGGTATTTTAAAATGAGTGTGTATTTATTATTAATGTTAAACAACAAAAAATAAATCTAAATAATACTGGTAAGTGTTTCTAAACTTCTAACTATTTATTACAATGTTTATTATATCATTTTTGGACAGACACATATCACGCCTATATCCCCGAAAAGTTAGGCAGGTGCATTACACATAATTTTCCAGAATTTTTAGTCTCACGTATAATGGGTTATGTCCAAAATGGCCGAATGAATTTAATAAAAAGTAACAGCAATTTGTAGCTTTGAAAAAATTTTGAAACCCGTTGCCTTGCAATGAAATGTTGATGAAAGGCAACAAACAAAATCTTACGTGCCAACCGCTGTGGCCGTCTCGGACTTAACTTCATCTCAACTTAATAGCATTTTCGATCCACTTTAAACGACCCGTTCATTATTAATTGTGGATAATTAAGTTACTTATTTGTTTCTTTCTGAAGAATCATTTTTCTGGTTTTATACCATGTCATAGGTACAACCACTCCTGTTTTCTCAAAGGAGTAAAAAGAGGAATGTTATACGCCCATAATTTGTCAGTAATTTTCTTATGCTCATATAATAGGATGTACCTATTACCTCTAACAGGGAACAACTACGTTTGCCAGATCCTGGATGGTCGGGTCACTTGCAGATGAGGTTAACTTGAGCTCGAAGATCTCAATTTCTTCTTGCTTCTATAAATTTAGTCTGGTTACTTTAATTATTTATTTTAATACCAGTTTGATAAACAAATAAAGCCACAGAATACACAATATGTCATGTTAAACTATCGTCAACACCTAATAGCGGACAACACGACAATAATTTTATCCACAGCAAATATTTGACTTCAGCTTTTAAAATGCTCACCATTGTTTAACGTATACTCTCAATGTGACCGCAATTTATGGGGCTTAACAAGACTATCTACCAATTTAAGCTGGGTATACCCTCGCGGCGGTTCACATACATTTTTATTTGTTCAGTTTCGTTCAAATAAATTTACGGCTATTGGAGTACACATTGTAAATTCATGTCGTTGTTTTGGTATCTGCCGTTTAAAAACCGAGCAACTACACTACTTAGACTTCTAGGTACCTATTTATTTACTATCTGATATCTGCGGCTCCACGTATGAATTATTATTATTATATATTTTTTTTCAAAATTACAATATAGCTGCTCCTTTTAATTAAACTCATTCGGCCGTTTTAGACATAATCCATTATAATGTGTGACGGTTTGCCCCTATTACGTGGGACTAACATACTGGCAAATTGTGGGTGTGTAATGCACCTCTAACTACCCCTTCGATACCCTAATATAGGCGTGAATTAGTTTTCTCGTTCGTAATTCCATGTTAACATATTACCGGAATTAAAAGTAGCGTGGTTCAGCAACAGTTCCAATCATTAGAGCGTCAAGAAGACTTCCAGTTCTGAATTCAAGCCAGTCTTTCCAAAGTGGTTGGCAGAAGCTTAGTATACATGGGGCACACTAAAAGTTTTGCACTTCTAGCTAATCGGAACTATTTGAATTTCGTATGTTATATTTTTTTAAACGTTGCAACCTTCTTAGTAATAAAAAAAAACAATTGGCGGGAAATCATTTGTCAATTGTTTTTTATCACACATCAAAGTTCTACGTATGCAACGAAAATGGAATTAAGTCGAAAAGATTTTAGAGCGATGATTTTTTATGATTTTAAAAGTTCTCTCTTTCCGCAAGACTGTGCCGCTCGTCTTCAAAATGCTTTTGGGAGAGAAGCACCTTGTTTGCGCACTGTGAGGCGATGGTTTGCTGAATTTGAGAGAGGTCGAGTTTCTTTACATGACGAATTTCGTGAAGGGTGGCCTTCAACTGCCGTCAACGAAAATAATGTGGCTACTGTTAAGCGGTTAATTGAAGAAAACCCGCGGATTACCTATGAGACAATTCGAGGACTATTGGGGATTGGTATGAGTCAAATCCAGAAAATTTTACACGAAGAATTGAAAGTTCGGAAACATTGTTGTCGTTGGATCCCTCATGAACTGACAGCGGAGCAGAAGCGGGCTCGCGTGGAATGGTGCTCACATATGCTACTGAAGTACGATCACGGACATTCTAATGCTGTTTATGACATTGTCACAGGAGACGAAACGTGGATTTATTGTTATGAACCCGAAAAAAAACAGCGATCTTGTGAATGGGTGTTAGAACATGAGAACAAGCCAACAAAAGTGAGCAGTCGAAAAACGTTGGTAAAAAAATGATCGCGTTATTTTTCTCAGCTACGGGTCCCATCTGTACAATTCCACTTGAAGATCAAAAGAGTGTTAATGCCGAGTGGTATTCTACCATTTGTTTACCCAGGGTATTAGAAAAAGTTCGCGAAAGACGACCCAAAAGCCGCGTTCTCCTACATCAAGACAACGCTTCTTCACACACGGCCAACAAAACAAAGCCATTTTTAGCTTCAAAAAAAGTACAATTCGTCACCCATCCTGCGCATAGCCCCGACCTAGCACCCTGTGATTTCTTTATTTTCCCCAAAATCAAAGACTTGATGCTCTCATCACTTTTACCAACTCCGAAGAGGCAGTGATAGCGTTCAATCAGCACGCAGAAAACATGCCTTCAGATCTGGTCCTCCTGTTTTAAAAAAGGGTTCGATCGCATGAAAAAATGTTTAAAATGTAAAGGAGAGTATTTTGAAAAGCAATAAACATAATATTTTGGTTTCAACATGTTGTTTTTTTAAGTTACGTAAAACTTATAGTGTGACCTACGTATACCGACTAATAAGTTTGTCGGTACTACGTATTGGGGTCGAGTCTACATTATTCATTCATGTCTAGGTCATATGATCGCATCCACAGATCAAGTGAACAAATCGATAGGTACAGATTTGTAGAACTCTGAAACGAACTGGAGCAATTCCTAAACACTATTTAGGTGGTTCTTTTAGCGCCTGATGTTTATCGTCTATTAAACAGAGGAACCTTCTGCAGAAGTGAATCTTATTGATATTGGTCACAAAATCTACTCGTGTAATTTCGTCTTTGGTGTAACTGGTACCTACTATGTTATAAATGACAGATGTGTCTTCAGCGAAACTGGTCTCTTTTAAGTAGTTTCTCAATCGAGAACTTTGATAAAAAAACTGGATCTATAATACAACTTGTTTTATTGTATTGTGCAAACTTGAAAGTACTTTGTTCAAAATCAGTAGCACTATTCTAATCAGTTTTCAACACACGTTAAATTTTATCCCAAAATTCACCATAAACAAAAAATAACGTTGTATCGTATATTTACTATCATTATCAACATCCACAGCGTATGTTGTCTTTATGTCAGTAATGAACCAACGATAGAAAGTAAAGCTTTTCTGTTCTCTGACTGTTTTTAACCCACGGAGATAGATTGACACCTGCATTTTTTAGTTCTTTTAATTCATGTTACTGCAAAAATATACGTGTACTCAAACTGCGCGCAGCCATTAAACTTCACGTAGAAAAGCGCAATACATTTTTCAAGTGGTTTGTATTTCTGTTGAAGATGTAGGTGCAGCGAGTAATGTCGTTCGGCATTGTACGCGAAATAAATTACTGTCGCTAAAAAAAGGTAGAGATATAATGAAAGTCATTTTACCAGTATGATAATACTTACTAACATTAAATATTTTTTAGTATTTTTAATGAGTGAGAGACAAACATCTGCAGCTTTTGCAAACATTTCAAAAAGTGCTGAAGAGCTTTTACTACGTATACACTGATCCAGTTGCGAAGTCTGTTGAACGTAGGACATAATTATTGTCATATAATCATCATAATTATATCCATACATCCATAAATGCTGAGCGCAAAACTCGAGAATGACCGAAGGTAATTAAAGGTTTTCATAAAATAAAAAAATAAACAAAATAAAATTCGTGAAAAAAAAATTTTTTTTTCGCCTTTACTTACATAATTGTCATGATAAATAATAAAATGACATAAATAAACATACATTTTTAAGCTTTCGCGTTTTGTACACATTATAAACTTAACACAAACGGGTTGTCAGCGAGGACATAAGACAATGAGAACGACTCTGTACAGATAACTTATATTAAAAATATACAACAAAGTAAAAGTTACACTGTGGCCCGTTACAAATAAGGCCTGAAGGTCGAATCCCGCGTCTTGCTTGTGGTGGTGGACGGACGGCGGCCAGCCTGGGCCCTGCGTTGGGACACGTTTGCTTTGATTTGAAATATCTTTGCAAATTTTTTAATGAACTTTTTTTTGTCTTCTCTGGCGGTCGCCACATATCGAAACGGGTTCTGGTCGACCAGCTGATGGGGCTGGCTTCGGGTTGATATAACCCTTACGTAACACCCGGTATACATACCTCTTTTTCGTTAATAAATAAACATTACATAACAGACTTAAATAGACATAAATAAACATTTAACTGTCTGGGCATAAACAGAACAATTAACATTGATTAAAATAGTCTTTTTCTTATAACTTTTTTCACAAATGCTTTTTCATACTCTTTGAACATTATTTGTTCCATAATAAAATAATAAGTCCCTTTCAAATGACACTAGTTTCATTGACGGCCGCCATGGGCCAGGAATGCCCATTGTCATTTGCTTCAGTATCGATATTACCTAAATTTAAGCTCCCTAGTCTAGCTAGTAGAACCAATGACTTTATCGAAATGTTTTTGCTCGAATTTCATTTTACCCAAAACTATTGACCGAATGCGTATTAGTTTTTGTTATTGCATTATTTGATATATTTTTAGATCATCGAAGTATCATGTGTCATACATATAACATAACTTGTAAGCATTATTTTACCAAACAATTTTTCGCCGATTTACAAAATAAGTTTTGCTCTTTTTTAAATTTTTCTTTTGCTTCACTTGTTTTACTTCACATTTTTTCACCACAAATTTTAGAGCAATGGATTTTAATTATCTGAAATAAATAAATTGAAAAATCTGACTCAGTTCAATTAGAAGATTCAAACGTCACTCAAAATGATAAGTAGTTGAAAGATTAAGGTAAAATAAAATTTGGGCATGGTCTAGCCTCTGGTAATATATTCATATATTAACTTCCTCGAAAAAGTAATCTTAACTAGATTATGACTAGTCAACGCTGTCACTTGATACTCATATTTATGTAAATTTTATACTCACAAGGGAAATAAAACACACTACGTAATTACTTAGCTAGTAATTACTGAGTCAGCGTTAGGAATCCGTTTATCCCTAAAATATATGTTATTTCAGAGAAGATTAGAAAAAATATTGCTCTATATAAATCACGGAAATATTATTAGGACATTGAACGGGACATTCTTTATTTTGATGTATGTTGTGAACATGTGTAATGTCCGGTCCAGTCCGGTCATTGTACAGATTGGACAACTGATTTAAATCCAGATCAGGATGTACAATTGAAGGAAGTAGGGCACAACGGGATTTCCTATGTGTATTGTTTAAACTTCAAACAAAATATTTTAGAGATTTAAACAATGTGTTTTGCTGTTTTTACTTCAACTGATTTCTCCATTATAAATCAAAACCAAAATCAATCGGTTGACCTCATGTTTCTCGGTAGCGACATATTAGGTATACCTATTTGCATATTTGCCCATATTATGTATGTCATTTGGTAAGTCCCACATATTAAAATATTAAAGGGTGTTGCCGCTTTCAAAAAAAAATTCTACATTAGTAAAATAGATGACACTCTTAAAATGTATAAATATGCTTGTTATTAAGTCGTGTTAAAGATTTACTGAGTATAAGGTGTTATTCCATAGTTTAACATAAAAGTATGTTGTGGCCGTTTGCACCTAATGGCTTCCCATCACATTGATATATGGACAGTACCCTATTAAAGGTTTTTCTATTTTTCTTTTTTATAACCACCATGAAGATTATAATATTACCCAAATCCTCGTAGTTGTATAGCTAGTACGAATATTGTGGTTCTGACTTTCAAGCTAACACTCTGGTCGTATGCATGTTACGTGAATATTTAATTAACTATGAAAAAAATATGTAATGTGTTAGATTTTTCTTTAATTATTAATAAAAGCTTCTGTCACAATAACTTGTTTCCTGTTGTAAGATTTTGATGAAACACAGTCAATACTGTCCCAAACTTAGCTTAGTTTATCTATTAATACCGTAATACCGAATGTCAAATTCCAGCGGCAAAAGAAAAGTGCGACAATATCTATCGGGAGATAAGTAGAACGCTTTTTGCCAATATTTTGATCACCGTTGCAACTTTATGTGCCTAAAGCGACCAATTTGTCACATCAGCAATATAAATTGCCTAAGTATAAAAATATTACCACCCCAACATGTTTCATTGTACCAACAAACTTCAAGTCATCTGTTGGCAGCAAATTTTACTTCCCTCTTTCCATTAAGCAGGAATATTGCATTACTTACTTTACGACGTCCACCCAAAGATGAATATGCCATTTCAGATAGACGGTAAAATTTACTTACTGGGCATATAAGGTAAGATGGTCCCCAAGACGTACTATATGCGTAAACAGCAATTTCGTCCAGTAATTTGTAGTATATATTAGAGATGTCTTATCTTAACCGGTATTCCGGGATGAACCGGGACTTGGGTGCTGGCTGTCCCTGGTACAAACAAACGGAGACATAAATCAACGTCAGCGTAACTTTATCGCGCCTTCGAGGCTCGCTGTGAGACGTGGACGCGATCCTTTAATGTGTTTGTTCTGCTTTGGAAAAAGTTCCCCTTCCAACTTCCTATGCTGATAACAGCGGAACTTCGTTATTTAAAAGCTAATAAAGTTCACAGTGACTGCTCTAGTTGGGTATCTAATAAAGTTATTATAACTGGGATAGTGGTTAATGTTGTCAACGGTTAATAACTTAGCAGACCAAATTATGTCATTTACGAAAGTTAACTACTTTCTGTTATTTTACTGTTGTCTCATGGCTGTTATAATATTTTCAGCTCACGACAAGCGTTACATTTTATATTCCTATATATAGGAATGTTGTAAGTCCATAGTAGATACTCCCACGCTATATTTGTGTTTATTTATACCTTCCTTCAATTCAAGATATTGTGATTTTTATAAGATCGCTCTTTGTAGTTATCATTGTAAAAGTATTTTCTTTTTGAGAAAAAAATATGTTATCTCTCGTCGGTTCCATCTAAAATAATTTCCATCCGAGAGACAACTTTTCGTCTTAATATAATTATACGATTTCGGGACTTAGGTAAACACGTAAAATTACCTTATTTAGGGCCTGACGTTTCGACCGAGTTACATCGAACCGTGGTCACAGGCTCTCAGGTGTAACTCGGTCGAAACGTCAGGCGCGTAATTTTACGCGTTTAAGTCAATTATGTCAATAACGCGTAATTTTACGCGTTTAAGTCCCGAAATCGTAGATATTAAATGAATTCAGGACGCGATAGTTTAAAAACAACTTCTCTTCTTCTTTTTACCCGCGACGGAATGGAGACGGTATATGCGTTTGTCACGCATATTATTTTCTATGAAATTAAATCAAAATATATTATTATACCTAATTATATCAAATTTCTTTAGTTTTCTGGCTGTACCTCTGCTGTAAGAGTTAGGATACTACTTTAGTCCTAACTTTTGGTTACGATGTCCTAGATCAAAGTAAAATGAGATGGATTACTTGCAAAGTTCGACAAAACCGTCGAATATTTATAATATACTCATTCTGTTTTGGAATAGAAATAGATTGTTTTTAACTATCAGATAGCTAATGAAAAAATCATCTTATTGTGTGTTGGTACGACTTTGTTCTGTTGTTGATTCAATTTATTCCCCTGAATCCACATCTCTGGGTTGATTAATAATTTAATACTGCAAGAATGCCTTTGTTCTCATACTCGAACTAACCTATTTTGAGATCTGCACGAATGGTACGTGCCTGTCTGAAAATTACGTGTCTAACACATATAGATACTCTTACGTGATCAAATTTTCTTGTCATATTAAAGTTAGAACTATCATAACAATATTATTGAAATAATGGACGCATGGATTCTCGGGAATTCGTATTCGTCAAAAATCTTTAGCTAGAAACTTGTTGCGTAACTTTATATTATTATATACGTAGCGGTAGTACTTCAGACTTTTTTTCCCATTTATGGAACATTTCAGACGGAAAATACCCCTGAAACAACATATCTAAACGAATCGAAGAAATAACTTACTTTCGTCCAAACAAAACCAGTAGGGAGATAAAAGAGCATGAGCAAAATAAAATTAATGAAGGTTGTAATAAAATTTCATAGAAACTGTGGCCGTAGTAAACAAATTTAAAGAGCATATTTTTGCGAAAACAGCGTTTTTTCAGGTTCTTCACGCCTGTCGTTTAGATTTTAGAGCGATTGTTAATTAGCAGGGCCTAATTAGAGTCTGTCTGTAACAACTTGGAAGCTACGTTTCAAATCAATATATTTTCCTGTTGTATAAAATTGTGTGTTGTGATACAGACAAAAAGTAAAATGTCATGAAAATCAATAATATAATCTTTTTCTTCGAAGTCGTTGACAGAACCTTCTTTTCACTCGTAATTTTGAGGCATGTTGGGAGTATTTTTCGACGCCTCGTTAGTCTCAGTACTAGCGTGTTTTACGTTAACCTTTATGAACAACCCATATTTTTTTCTCTTTCGTTATGTAATGTCTGGACTACAATTATTGTACTACAATTTTTACTAGACTTATCTAGTAAAAATTGTTATATACACAGATACACATACGCCAGTAATTTTTCACCAATTTTTGGATGTGTGGACTAAGGGTATATTACAAGTAAGTAAAATGTTTTTCATATTTTGTATCTGGTTCAATCGACCAACCATTTTCTTACAAATGTACTAGATTTTAAAACCGATTTTCTAGAAGATAGAAGAATCTGAATACAACAGAAGCATCGACTTAATACAATCTATCGAACTGCTAAGTAGGTTTACGTAAGACAGGCCTGGTGAAGCGAGCATTGTGTAAAAACCTTCCAAGATACTTTGTTTACACAGAACTTGTGAAGTTTCGTTCGAGTTGAAACATTTTTATCGTATAAGTTAGTAGAAAGTTAATTCACTATTCCATGTTCTTGCTACTAACGTTGTAGTTTAAATTTTATTAAAAGAAAAGAACTTAGGCTTAAATCTATTGTGAACAAATGTTATCAGACGCCAATTGATCAAAGTAACATATACCAACATACAGAAATGGGGAATGTCATTTTTGTCCCCCCTATAGCTCTCGAGAACTTCTTATGCTCCATTGATGGTTGACCGATGGGTCAACCATCTTGCCTCCAGATCGAGGGCTATCCATAGATGTATGGATAGCCCTCGATCTGGAGGCAAGTCAAAAAATCGAAAATTTGACCTAGCCCTAAGGGGTCAAAAGTTAAAGGCCAAAACCTATGGCGTGGTGCGGCGCGAAGCACCGCGCAAGACACCGTACTACTACCAACAAAAAACCGTAAGTTATGGCATCTAATTTCCTTCAGTTTGGGAGGAGCGTTCCATTTCAGCAAGTGTCCTGGACCCGAGATTTTTGTAGTTTTTTATTTCAAATCAATTACCAATAGTTATAAAAAAAACCGGCTAAGTGCGTGTATGACTCATGAACTAAAAAAGTCCTTGAAAGTTCATTACATGGACTACCATCACAAATATTTTCAGATTTTACGAGCCGCCAAGATTTAAAAGGGGGGGTGTCTAAAATCTAGACGGCGGGGATTTTAGCGGGAAATAGAAAAATATTTGCATAATCTTCTTTTAGGACTTTGTCAACGACAAAAGTGCTAGTAAATACACATATCAATGCAAAGTTTCATATTTCTAGCAATCACAAGCCTAGGACAGACTTGACAAAACTATAAGGGTTCCGAAACTTAAAATACGGAACACTAAAAAGTACTAACGTATGTACAACAGATAATTTTATCTACGTTCAAATAGTAGTGTGTAGGAATTTCAATCATGTTGCTGACTTAATAGAATTCAAGTGTGGTTGTTATGATGTCCTTTATGTGTGATTCACGAAGTTGCAGTTAGTTATCCGATGATCTCGGAGCAACCATTAACGCCAACTGAGAACGAACTATAATTTCGTGTGTTTGACCATTATTACAAATTCGAAACAGCTTTTGCTTTAACTTTATGCATATTCGGTAGGTAGCTATGTTACGGAATCGCCTTTGCTTTAATGATCTGTGACTTCTGGTGATTACGTCAAAATTCAGCACCTGAAATCTACGTCTAATTCACTGATGTGAAACCTAAGATACGAACCGGTCGCACTTTTAAGTATTTTTAAATCAAAATAAAGCAATTGAATTTAAATATTAAAAGCTGTGGTGTCAAATAATACAGTTCATACTAAAACTTAACATCGAAATCACAATGCAAATCAATAAAATTAAAAGACTGTAGGGTCCCGTCTGTACCTACATAGTACAAGCTTGTGTCGACCTTTTGATCTCGAGTTGAAGCTTTTAGCCTCAGGGCTATTGTCGGTTCAGTGATGATGATGAGTTTCCTACCAGTCCCCTTCGACTATTGAACTCGTTTTACGCAAATGGGATTTCGTATCTCGAAGCAATATTCGTTTGAGAACATAAATATGCGAAAGCACAACCCTCGTTTACTGACAGCTTTCAGCCAATAGGTATTGATTCGTTTGTTATGGACTGTGTGAATGTCACTTGCAAAATTTTTATTAGCTTTACATAAACTGTTTATTTATTTTCTGTTTAATGCGTCCGTAGGTACTCAAGGTTAATTTCTTCGATCCTTGTCGAGGAACCCATTCACGGGAATTCGTCTAAACCCTGCTTAAATTACTGCAAAAGACAGTAATAAATCGGTACAAAGGGTAATACGACGTGATTTAAACACTAAACACTTAATCTGGAAGTTTCCTGGACAGATTTAGAAAATTGACTCTATATAACTCCACCACGATAGTCATCGCGATTGGACTCGCTAAGTACTACGACAAATGAGTAAAAGACGAGTATACACGAATATGAACACAACTTTGCTTTTGACGATAAAAAAATAAATTAGCTGTCTGTTACAATACCTATTAACAAAGTTGCACGGACGTGTTCGATAATGATCGGTAAACCAACTTAATCTCTGATAAATTTCCCATTGAATCCAAAATGTCGCTTGGTTTTAGGTAAATTACTGCAAGCCTGCTCAAGTGCGGGCTCTCGAACCGCTATCAATTCATCAGCCGAAGTGACAAGAGGGACTAAAAGATATTGATCTTTCGAATCACAAAGGCTAAATGCAAATGAAAGCGTTTTAATTTCGGTTTTGATAGATGTATTTCAAATTTACCAAATATTTAACCATATTTGAAATTATTTACAATACTCGCTAGTTGTGCGCTGACCTATGAAATATTTATTTTCTTTTTTTAAATATGATACTTATCTAATTACAATAGATTGCTCCGAAGCTTGGTCGTAAATTATGTTCGATTGATTATCGAAAATGTTAATGTACACAATATCTATAGCTATTAATAAACGAAGCGTGTTTTTACAGATGGGGGTAAATCTCCCTGTTGTTGGCGCGGTCTCACAATAATACAGGCAGCTGTGCCAAGGCGCCCTGCCAAGCAACTTTAGCGGACTTCTACTAGCTAGATATCCGACCCGAGCATTCACGAATGTCATTACACGAGTTTTACTTACGCCAAGTACTCACGTTATTATAGTCTGTGTTTATTAAAACAGGAACATTATTAAAGTTTTGTAACATTACGAAACGGAAAAGTTTTATGTTATTGACTTGGTGTTTCACTCTCTAGAGCTGAAACTGTGAAACGGGGTCGATACTTTGGATTGGAGATGCATTATTTACTTAGATAAATAAAATTTCATTTGTACATAGTGAAAATTATACTTTGTGTAAGTAAGTAATACGGTGCAAAAGACGACATTATAAATTGTGAAACTACTTTCGTGTCTTGTTGTAAAGCATATTGAAAATTTTACTGACTTATGGAAGTGCAAGAATATTCTTACCTTTCAAAGCAGGCACTATTGTTAGGTACTTTAGTTCGGTTTCAACTGAACTGAACAGTTTTGTAAACATCCATCTTAAAAAAGAAGACTCCGAGCCCACTTAGTGGAAAACCATAGGACTCTTCTGGTCAAATTATTTGATCAGAATGCCTTAGTGGCATATTACTTGTACTCGTTTCTTTCTGGACTCTAACTCTGTAATAGGCATAGAAATTAGAATCCGATAATTTTATCTGAGTCGACTATTATAAATTATTCTTATTTCAAACATGTGGATGATAGAAATTACTACCTGCTTGTTATGTGATGTTCCCTGGAACTTCTCTCAACTTCAGATAGTTGTAGACAGTAACTTATAAGACACAATTTCGAGATTTCAACGACGACGTTATAAACTTCGTCACTTGTCACAATGTAGTTTCCAAAGTGACATAGATTATCAAATTCAGTAACTTCTTAAGAGCTGTGTCACTCTGTCATGAAAGTTACGTGGTACCTATGTCTTCTTTAATCTGTTTCACTAAAAGGATATAGTTAGCTCCACCTCTAAAACTTCAAATATCCTCCTTAATAACATATGCCAGACCACACTTTTACGATATTTCACATGTTTTCCTTTTCAACCGTAAATTGGATTAGACTAAAAGCACTATACCGAAGATCCAAGTTTATGTTGTCCTTTGTTTTACTATTTGTTTTGGCAAAGTAAGTCCCTATCAGAACAACTTAGATAGATCATTCTCTTGATAAGTATTGAGGGCTTTGTTTTTGTCTGTTTAAAAACTATTGTACATGTTGGCGACATCACGTTGTGTATTGTCGGTGTTGTAGGTAGCTGAGGATGATATCCCATCTTAAACTTTATTACTAACTTTTAGGCTGTTTAGCTTTAAAAATTTAGGTATAGGTTTCAAAAGAGACATAAAACCAAATTAACACAACATAAACATTGACATCTTTGAATCTGTTTTGCTATTGCTGTCTTTAAAACATAAACGCTATCAACAGCATTTATATTTCCTCTATAGAAGTGTTTATGATAGTAAGTGCCTGAGGTCGCCTAATGAGTTGTGAAACTCCTCTAAACGTAGGAAGTACCCACATTAGATTTAAGTTTAAGATCTCAATCATTCTTAAGCACTAGTTCGAACGAGCTTGGCTTAACGACTTGATAGTAGTTTTTATTGTGATCGAGCTAACTTTAATTATTACGTAATTGTGTTTTTAAGCTTTTTCGTTTTCTATGTTGTACACTCATTTAAAAATAACAGACCTGAATCGTAGTCATAACGAGATATGTACTACGTGTAACTAGATTTGAATTCAACAATAAACGCCGGAGCATAATGTAGGATATAATATTAATGATTACGTCCCTGGCACTGTTATATATTATCGAAAAATATCAATGTACAATATTTACATCACAAAGGCACTGTACTTTTATAGGCAGTAATTTAATAGGTCACCACACATAAAACTAATACTTATGTACTCTTTCACTTGAAACAGCTCCCTTAATAAGTAGTTATTGAGATTACAAAAAGTAACTACAGTGGTGTAAATTATATTAAAAAGTTTCGAGGCACCGCAGTAAAGGATCGTTGAAGTTAGTAACTTATATCAAAACAAGTCGGCCAAGTTAAAGTGGGTCGCCTGCAGCATTGTGTCACTGTCTCGGAATTGTGTTACAATACTTGGAAAGAGGAAACTTTAGTCCTTTTCAATGGCATGTTTGAAAATTGCACATTTGGAGCGGACATAGAGAATAGGGCCGAATCGGGCACTCGCAGCATCAGTCATTGTCAACAAAGTTTATCGTTTCGCGTCGAGTCGCAGCGAACGGAATCACCCAAATGTGTTTGTTGTGGTCTCAAAACGAGCTCTTGCTCCGTGTCGCTGCTGTTGCTGTCGTTACGAGCGAAGTACAAATAAATTGCATTTTCAAACTTAAGTTGTGCATTTCTTGTTAAATGCTAGCAATGCTCGGTCAATTCCCTTGAATTTCAACTTTATGAATGTTTCAACGCAAAATTTTCATGTGTATATTGTTGATAACTTACAACGAAACCTACTGTTTACATTAACTATGTACCTACTATGTGAATAAATAGGTTTACTTAGCGGTTACTCAATAAAGGTTTGTTTACTTATCTCCTGCTCCCAGTTTGTGTTTCTTTTATAAACTGAAATTAATTGAGTTAATTTCTAATATTAATATAAGTTTCTAAAACAACCTCTGGTTTTGTTAACACAGCTTGTGTTGGAAAATTTATAATTCACCTACCTAAAATGCAGACATAGATTAATATAGAACCCTCGAATTCTAGGGAGACTTCATTAAGTTGAGCTCAGACTGACACGGATCAACGCTGCCTTATTGATTGCGACGCGAACCACCACAGCATTCCCGAGTTGCGTAATCTTCGGATTACAGAAGGACAAATCCACTGTCTTATTGTGTAATACAAAAATTAATAGAATATCCTGTAGAAAAATAGTTTTATATAAATAACTAGCTGTACCCGCAATTGCTTTTATTTTTACTGCTTGTAAATATTATATATTTACCTTCCCCGCCTCAAAAGCTATAGAAACGACGTCCCTGAAATATAGGAGCGTCAGACGCCTTGATAACATGGATATGACTATATGAGTTAACAACTTTATCGTCCTTGGGTTTGTGCTATATTTAATATTAATATGTAGAATTAATTGCAAGTGTCCTAGGCAAGTTATATAATTACATTAGTAACAGCCAATTAACTTTAATACCCCAACAGCATGCAAGTAGCTGTAAATATTGGTGGAGCGCCATTTAAATCATAAGTTTTAATTGATATTCATGAACTCATAATGGGAAATGTAGCTGAAAACGTTGTCGAAACTTCCACACCGTAGACGGTCTTACTAGGCTTGAAACGAGTACCTGTGTTAGCTACTAAAATGCTTAATCACTAAGCTATATCATAGTCAACTTATCACTCAACTGTTAATTTGAAGATTTTTAATTAGAGAGTACACGTGTATAAAGTACCTAAGTACTAATAATAGACCTCGTTTAGGTCCCTACTTGATATTGTCAAAGTAAATATAGGTATCTAATATAGAAATGGGGAATGGACCCCCCTTAGCTCTCGAGAACTGCTTATGCTCCAATGATGGTTGACCCCGCTATGGATAGCCCTCGATCTGGAGGCAAGCCAAAATGTCGAAAATTTTACCTAGCCCTAAGGGGTCAAAAGTTATAGGCCAAAACCTATGACATGGTGCGGCGCGAAGCACCGCGCAAGACACCGTACTAGTATTTTATAAGCAGTGAAGTATGCAAACTTTTTTTTCTTTAATTTTACAATATGAATCACAAAAAAAGTCTTGATCAGTTGGTAGAACGTTCCTCCTGGAAAGGGATCAGTGGCTGGTTCAAGTCCAGGCCAAGGCTATAGTTTTTGTGATTCATATTTTAAAATTAGATAAATATAGGTATATTGTTTTTATATCATAAAGGCCTTGGCTCTATCCAATTTGATATCGGCTACCAAAAGAAATTTTTCGCCAGGATATTATCTTTTTTCTTGGTAAATGTTTTTACGATCCGTCCAACTGTTGAACCGTCAAACATACCAACATACATACCTACAATAGTTCCCTTAACAGTCACAATATTTTATAGAACATTATAGATAATTATAAAACTATTATTCATTTGTTGCAGGTAAATACAAGAACTACTTCTAGTACAACTACGGTTATAGTTAGATAATGGAAGTTTGAAACAATGAAAAATACTGTGTCGCAAATTCTATGAAAAACTTTCGAGGAACTGCAATGAAGGATAGTTTGATTTAGAGACTCATATCAAAACGAGTTGCACAAGTTTAAGTGGGTCGCCTGCAGCATTGTGTCACTGTCTAGAAATTGTGTTACATCACTTGGAAACGGGAAACTTGAGTCCTTTTCAAATGCAGGTTCGTAAATTGTACATTTGGTGCGGACGTAGCGAACAGGGCCGAATCAGACACTCGTCGTACAGCGAAAGGAGTTCATATTAATGTGTTTGTTGTGATATCGATACATACTCTTGATTTATTTCTTATTTACAAAAATGACATCTACACATATTCAGTGAGTAGTACCTAATACTCGGTTAACCAAGTTTTTTTAGTTGTATTACTGCAAAGGTACATTTATCTTACCATTGAAGTGATCTCTTATTCTTCTCTTTTATAAAACATACCAGCCATATGTCTTGGCTCCTCCTAGCTATTATTAACTACTCAGTTGAAGCGTTATCCTTTTCATGACTCAGATTATATTTTCCATTGGCTGTTCGCCGTGACTCCACCCGCGTGATTTCTCGTTCCCCGTTCCCGTGGGAACACATCAACGGGATAAAAAGTAGCCTATGTTACTCAGGGATAATGTAGCTGTATATTTTTTAACAAAATTTTTAGCTTTATTTTTAATAACCTAAAATAATAAGTATAATGTACGGAGGCTCGATCCCACAGACAAACCGACAACACGGTTTTGTGGGGCAATGTGTAAGTAAAAAATTGTAATATGTCTAATAATAATAAATAAATAAATCAGTAAAATAATTATTTAAATCGGATTATTAGTAAGTACCTATATATAAATCACGATATCTCGCAGTGAAATATAACTTTACTAGTGGTCGCCCGCGACTTCGTCCGCGAGATTATTGTTCCCGTCGCCGTAGCTTTATAAATTGTAGCCTGTGTTATTTTGATGTATAAGCTATATTATTGTAAAGTTTCATCAAAATCCGTTCAGTAGTTTTTACGTGAAAGAGTAACAAACATCCATACATCCTTACAAACTTTCGCATTTATAATATTAGTAGGATATCACAGCATATCAAATCAGTCTACCATCTTCATTCACACTAGTGCTGGCATAGGTAAACATTTTCATGGCTGTATCTAAAATAGCTCCACAAACTTTTTGAGGAACTCCGAAAGATATTGGACGGGGAGGCCTTGTGAAGGCTTCATTATGTTGGGCTCAGGCAGACATCGGATCAGCAATGCCTTATTGATTGCGAGGGGACCTACCACGGGGCTTATCCTAGCAATCCGGAGCCACGTTATCTACGGATTACTGTAGGACAGAGTACATTGTTCTCGTTGTATCGTAACAAGACGTAATAAACTCAATACGACACTATAATTAGATGGGAACAGGGAGGGAAGTCAGATAAAGTTGTATTGTGCACTACTGCGTAGGTACTCGTATTACCCAGAATTTCATACCATATAAAGACATGTCTTTACCTGTATAATAGATTGTGCTGTTAAATAATGATAATGTTTAAAACCTTAACTTCTTATTGGTTCAGAAGCTTAAAGCCTTATTAAACTCGTAAACTTTCCGTTAAGTCCCATAATTACTATTGTGTGGAGTTTTCAGAAACAGGTAATGTAGGTAGATGTTATTTTTAATAATTAACTAAATCCACTTTAATCAAAGACGTATTCTCTTTAGAGTTAAGTGCTACAGAGGCATACCAACTCCATAGAATCTGAATTCACCTCACCTAGCTGTAAGTGTCGATCAACGGACAAGGTCAATCGAACATAAAAGTCTCATTGGAACAAGTGTATTATATTAGTAAGTACTGTCAGAGACACGCTGCGTATAGTGATGTATTTCTTTCCTTAAATACACATTGGTACGTCATTAGCGTGTAAAATGGACGATGATTAGAAGGTTCATCAGGATTCCTTAGGGAAATCATCGGTACGTGCGTGACCGTCTTTACTTGGCATGCTTCCTTCCTTGCCTCAACTTTCATAAGTATTTTCATTTATATTATGTATTACAGTATATATACAACTCGTGTATAAAAATCCGCCGTCTTACTCGTTATACAGTTGACAGGCGAAAGCCCAATTTCTGAGTTTCCCATCCCACTGTCTGTCTAGGTGCTTTGTTAGATGATGAAAGTAAACCAACATCAAATGTGTTCGTAAAATATCAGTTACGTCTTGTGATATTACAATATATAAATATGACCTTAAAACTAAGAATACATATTCATAAAATATTACAATTGTGTCATTTTTCGTATATGGTTTTAAAGAAAATTTGCAACCATAAATACGAGTTACTATAGTGAACCTATGACAATGATTAAGAAAATATTACATCTAACTTTTTTTTTTTAATTCCCCGAGACCGCGGCCGCTCCCATGTCCATTTGATGCGGGCTTCTCTGTACACACCAGAAGGTATTTCCAGGGACACCCGGCGGACTTTGGCCACCTGCGTGGCCTTTTTGGGGGTTTGAAAATCCCGCGTCGTTGGGGTTGGGTTTTATCCCGCGTCGGTGAGTGAATCTTACATCTACCTAACATTGTCACGCCTGTAACAGTTATTTTACATATATTCAGACATTTTACTGCACAGGGTTGTCATTTTGTCAACGACATGCAAAATCAATGCTGTAACCAGGTTAAACATTATATAAACGAATGTAAGATCAGACTCCTAATCTGATAATTACGTAACTGGATACAGAATAATGAAACTTAAGCTAGAAACATTACTGACCTGATAATGCTAAAACCACTAAGCTGAGAAGCATTTCGTAGCGTCAATATTATTCCCAGAAACCACTATAAATGTTCCGCAACCGATTTTATTAAAGATCGGCATCTAAATTTATACACCGCAAGAATCCTTGCCTTGCTATAATCCCGAAGATGGAACGTTTGGCGGTGAGACGGCTTGCTCTCGCCAGGGAAGGCTTTATTGATAGCGAGAGGCTCCGATGCAAGAAACCCTCTCCTAGAACTAATAATTATTCACGTCTAAACCCAGCTTTAACGTCCTAAAACCTCTGTTTCACATACTGAATTAGGCTCTCTATTTTTATGCTTGATTTTATTTGTGTGATGTTAAGCCAGTGGACGTTTGAGGTTGACTGTACATTCCGAACCGGTATTCTCGCAATACGTCATCTAGTCCAAATTAAGCTTGTGCTATGGGAGCTAGACGACTGATAAACATACTTATATATTTCTGAATAACATATTAGGTATATCTACATAGAAAACACCCAAACTCGAAACAAACATTAGTGGATCACACAAATATGACGGCAGTCCACTGAGCCACTGAAGCAGTCAAAGTATAAAAACGTGTTCGTATAAGAGATGTAAAAAAATATTACCACTTCAGTTATAGCATTTAGGTATATAAATACACAATACAATCTATTATAATATTTTAATAGAATACAAGAAGAAATATAATATAAAGAGAATGAATTAAATTCAGATCTTGAAATGAAACGAAATGTCGAGTTTCATTCAGTTCACAGACACTGAGTGTTTTCAAAATGTTTTGCCGTCCTTGAGTAGACGACAAACGTTAATACATTTTCAATTATAAGTACTATCTATAGTTCTATTTCTAGTCGTATCTAAATAGTCGATAGGGACTATTCAGATAGAATATAATGAAGAACTGACCTTTCATTGGAAGGAATGCAGTAGAATTACCACGATCATCATTGGTCAAATTGACATGATTTTCATCAATGAAAAATCTGATAGACAAGTACACAAATCGTGTGTTTATCTCGGAAGGATGTAGATCTAAGAAGGATTTTTAACTCACATTTTGCCAGCTTGCGACTTGCGGCCTATGTTCGTTTACGGTTTTAAGATATTTTCCAGAGCCTAAAAAGATGATAGGTTTGTATAAAAATAATGGCCGGTTTCCAATAAACAAGCGATATATTGATAACTACTACAAGTTAACTACTACTAAAATGATACGACACCATAATGAAGTTAAATTGACTTAATTTTGTTGCGAACTTCAATTAGCGTGGCTGGATGGTTATTTACAGCGAACTCGCCCGTTGGCTTATTTAATGCACAATCATTTTTAAATGAGTAAACAGCCCCTCATATATTCACATTATTCAGCTGCAAAATGCAAGAGAAAATGTGGCATCTCTGTTAGTAATAATTAATGAGCTGTCGTGAACAATTTGAACAATTAGAAAATACCGATATGGGACCAAATAATTGTCGGAATGGGACCAAATTGCAATGGTACCACTTGGGAAGTAGTAGCTCTCAATAAAAAATAATTCAAAATCCAGTCCAAAGATGTAACCAACATAAAAATACCTACAGTTGTATTCAGAACCTCCTGCATTATTTAAAGTCGGTTGAGAATCATGTTAAGTTCTACGGATATAAACTACCCAATTTCTTATCTATATATTTAATAAGACAATTTGTCTGTCTGTCCGTCTGTCGCGTTTTTCAATTATCTATACTTATAATAAATCTGTAGAAGTGAAAATTCTGTACATTGAAGATATCAAAAAAATAAATGGCAAAAATAAGTGTTACTAGACCGACACCGAACCCAAAAATGTGATTAAAAAATTTTTTGTCTGTCTGTCTGTCTGTCTGTTCAGGCATCACGCAAAAACTACTGGTTCGATTACGATGAAACTTGGTATAATTATTCTTTAATATCCTGGGCACCACACTGGGTACTTTTTATCCCGGAAAAGTATATACAATAAAAAACAAACTTAATTTTGCGGTTCGATCCCTTGACCCGAGTACTGTGCCAACCGCAAATAATAAGTTTGTCGTAGGTTTTTTATATTTTTTTATATTCGGTTCGCCAAATTGACGCCGCCCGCCTGGTGGTAAGTCGTGACGACGTCTAGCGATTGTGGGCCACTCTCACAGCACATACGATAGAGAGTGGCCCTCAACTTGACGACCTACTGATGTGCCTCTTCACGCTCCGCTTAAAGAACCCAGGGTTATATGTGGGAGGAAACACGTGCAGAGGCAGGGCGTTCCAGGCCACTATCGTTCGGCAGAAAAACGAACGGTTAAAACGTTCGGTTCTCGCGAACATGCTATCCACTGTGTGGGAGTGGCATGTCTGTCCGGCACGCGTTGTTCGGGATCGGAAGGAAGAGGGTGGGATCAGATTGAAGAGCTCTTCAGAACAGGTTACGTCACCCGCAGTGGAGTTCACTATTAATGGTTTTTAGAACTTTTGTCTGTTTGTCTGAATGTTTGAACACGCTAATCTCAGAAATTATTAGATTTTTTGATTTGAACTTGCGGTTCGGTTTTCAATCGCTTCATAAATAAAAAAAGTTATGTAGATCTAAAGTAACACGCAGGCGGAGCTGCGGGCAACAGCTAGTAATTAATAACACATACTTTATTACATTTGCATGAAATTTTTTATTTTTATTTGAGGCGATACAAAGTTCTCTGGGATAACTAGTAGTATTTATTTTTTTAGGTTTGAAGTTATATAAATCCTGTGCCGACATGACGTATATATATAATATAAAGGGTCCGTATATATGGGGGTCCGTCCGAAATTTTAACTACGCAACCCTAAAAATGACTACAAATTGTCACTATTTAGCGAAATTAGTGCAATTATATATTTTTTAAAAATCCAACATCATATACTCCATTGTTTTATCATGGCCTTTCGCCAGGTAACGCCTGAATCTATTCAGTCCTCCTCCTTTTTTTGAAGACAGTTAAAAAGGATGGTAACCGTCCATAAATTATGACATTACGACGTACGTGAGCCATATCCCCTCCGAATAAGTACTTCAATACGAAAAAGCTTTTTTATGTGTTCAAAAAAACCGCACACTGCAAAGGATACAGTTACATTTGTAATAGACTATTAACCTAATGCTCCGAGAACATGCAAATTGCAGTAAATATCGGTGTAGCACCAATTTAAGTCGTAACTTTTAATTGATATTCATGAACTCGTAATAGCAAGTGTAGAACTGAAAACGCCAAACTCGATATTATAGTTTACGTTTGTTGCTATATAACTACTATTAGTTCATTAGTTCAGAGTACACACTAATCGAAACTACGAACCAAATAGTTCATTTAATGGTTTGTGTGTTGGATACTTAAAAGGGTAATTGGGACAGAAGAGTTTTTGTTACAGACATATCATTGCGCCTAATTTAGATAAGTGAAGCTTCTGTTAAAAAAAACTACGACATTCCAAAATTGTATGTAACTCATGTGACAAAATTCATTTTACGTGTTCCGGTGAACCTTAAATAAAGAAAAGAGTATACTTAATTATTTAGTATTTCCATTATTGCAATCCAATTTCCTCTCTAGGTTTTGATTTACCCCAGAAAATAAAATACCGTCATAGCATTAGCAAATCGACCTGATACCGTTTTCTGTGTATCCATAATTTAAATA
Organism: Nudaria mundana; assembly: GCA_963556515.1. Taxonomy (NCBI): domain Eukaryota; kingdom Metazoa; phylum Arthropoda; class Insecta; order Lepidoptera; family Erebidae; genus Nudaria; species Nudaria mundana. The sequence goes on along the minus strand of OY748288.1, from coordinate 6,630,038 downwards.
AAAGGTAAAAGAACAATTTACACAGTGCGTGTCATCCGCTCTCATTAAAAAGAATCCCTAAAAAAACGAAATGAATTATAAATTGGCGAATTCATTGTTAATAAGGAATCATAAGGGATTCTGCTATTTTGGTAACAGACTGTTAGAAATCGTTGAAAACTGTCTTTGTTTTTACTTTATTTTCATACAAATCTTAACGAAGTATTGTTTATATAATTAGATGCTTGCGGACTCCCGCGGCTTCGCCTGCTTGATAACTTATAAACAAATCCTTCCTCAAGAACCACTGTCCATTTGTGAAAACCGCATCAACACCCGTTGCGTAGTTTTAAAGATCTAAGCATACATAGGGACGGACAGACTTTGTTGTATACTATGTTATGTTTTATATACGAGTATAACTAACGGACGCCCGTGACTTCGACTACTTGACAAATAATATACGTAGCGCAGTTTAAAACATCTAAGCAGACACAAGGACGGACAGACAGCGGAAGCGACTTTGTTTTATATTATGTTAAGATTATGTACTACGATACCCCTCGATATAGAATTATCGAGAGATTAAAAAAAAATTCTGAGTTTCACATGGCTTACGGTCCAATTACCCACTGTCTCCCTATTGTTGACCTAAATTCCCTTGGATTGTTCTTAAATCAAAATTTTGTCAAAACAATTTATCAATCACTTCAATTTAACTCTTATTGTTCTGACGGTAGAGGAATTATTACTTGGGCATAAAATACGGTGAAAACGATTATATACCTTTTTTTCTGTTTATACCTATCAATTTGTATAATAAATGATGCTTCGCTTCTCTGTTATCTTGTAAGTTTTCACAATCTGAACCGTATGTCAACGCCAATACCTTTTATTTTGTACATCAGAAAAAAGGGTGTGTCTGTTGGTGCTTTGGTCAGAATAAGTTTTAAAATTACATGACCTACGCCTTAACTTTCAAGTCTAATAATCTCTACCGTTCTATAACCACAGTTTTCTCGAAGAAATTGCCTTATGCGATAAGTATGTGTGTCAATTGTAATACAATAGTTCTTGTTCTTGTAACCGACAACGTTAACACATTGCAAAAGTTAAGCTACATCTAGTCAGGCCGGTCTTAGGATGGGTGACCATTTCTGAAGACACTGAGATCCCTCCATGCCTCGGAGAGCACGTTAAGCCGTCGGTCCTGGTTGTCATACGAACATCTATGGCAGTCGTTAGGGGTAGTTGGAGCCCTAAATCAAAAATCCTACCGGTCTAACTACAGAACTTCGATATCGCTCATGGGTTGTGGAAGAACGTCGGGTTGTGAAAGAACGTCTGGTCGCTCAGTCGCTCCGCGGAAAATATCGAAGTTCAGCCAAATCGCAGTTAGACTGTAAAGCCGACCCCAACTGAGTTGGGAAAAGGCTCGGTGAATGATGAGTTCTTATTCTATATTTCTGTAATACTTCCTGATGTACTGTAAATTGTGTAAATACAGAACTCTTAATATCACATCAGGAGGTACAATTACCTATATTTATAGTACGTACTAGATAATTGTAGGAAGTCCCTCTGAAACTGTAGAAGTGAATCTGGGCCAAATATTCAAAGGGCAATCAAAATCTGGATTACCTAATTGGATTTCTCTTTACCTATTTAATGGGATTCTTCTTACAAAACATGTATGATATGTGCAACGCATGTAGCGTCCCACACCAAAGGCTTTCCCATCTTCCACGGTAGCAACGACATAACGTCCGGTCTCTTTCCATAGTTTCGTGCTAACCCATTTGGCTCACGTACGGCCGGAAGATCTGCGTTGGAAAGAGCCCAACGAATTATGTCGTTTAGAATAGCGTGCCGTGGTATACGACCTGCGCTTCTGCTACAAGAAAGGCCATGGTGCCCAGATTATCGACGGCTACTCCACCGGTGCAATGATGCGGAGATAAATCCTATCAAATTAAATCTTTCGGGGACATGGTACCTTTAAACAGCAGTCTCTTTTCATACCCGTTTTATGTCGGCAAGTATCCGTATACATTAGCGGTAGATCAATAATATTAGGTACTCGTAAACGGCTCGTTAAGTCATCGCCTGTCATTAACAAAACATCGTTAGCAGTAAATTTATTTAAATTTATATGCAAAGGCTTCTATTATAAAATATACACGAGTTTATTGCTCTTATTAAATGCTCTTATTAAATCTTATGGAGATGGTTACTAACATTTCGTTTTACCAGATTGAAGCTCGGATTTAGAGTAAGAAGGCACTGTACAATTTATAACCGTTTGTATATTGGTGTACAAGCCAAATAACTTCAATGGTCTTCAATGTATATTGTCAATATGTTTGAGTGAAGGCTATAGACTAAAATGGTATCACTATCAGAAGGAGATAAAAGCTTTTTATCTGGAACGGACTTAACGATGACTTTTCAGGCTTGGAAACTGAAATGAATATTTATGAGCCCTGTGTACTCTTAACACTTCAGAGACGGCACTTTTAAGAATTTGAAATTACTTTCGGTATTGGTGTTAGTATTACTGTACAGTTTATAAAGGCATATTAACAACGTAAATGTCGGCTTGTTTGGATTTTAGGTGATTTAGGTTTTAATAACAACAATTCAGTTTATAAATTCGTTCAGAGTATTTAATTTTTAAATGGGAAGTAACACAATCATGGAGTAAATTATTATGTCGTTACCTTTTATTTATTACCTGACGATGCAAGCAGGTTATTTCTGCCGCGTGCAGTTATGACGTGACATAATTTCAGTTTTTTTTTTCGTTTTTGTATAGAATGTTGGATATAATTCAATTTATTTTGCTTCTCGTTATAGTTCTTACTAAAGTTCTTTTGTTAAAACTTATCTGGTACTTATTCAATATAGTTGTGCTATCGCCATCAATTTCTTGTTAGTAGATCATCAGTTTCAACAATTATCTATCTAATTTAGTAAATGAAAACATTCATAAATGCACGAAGCCCTAAAATGCAGGTCACAAAAAAACAGTAGTCAAGATTCCGAGTCGATGCAGTTCATTCGAGTTAGAAAATATATGGTTGCACCAACCACACCCAGGTGCTTAAACTTGGTGAACTAACTTAACTGTAGCTTAACAGAGACCAACACTTTTTGCAGTTGCGCTGAGTCATGAGCCTTTAAATTGACTATTCTAGTAAATTCTCCAACGGGCGACCGAACTAGCTTAACTACGAAAATCGAAAGTTCGTAGCGCACCCTAATCTACGACCCCTCACATATTGGTCGAACATTTAGATAACAAACAAAGGGAGGTTTTCCAGCTCTGCAGTTTGCCCTTTGTCTAAAAAGCTTTTGAACGAGTTTGATAATATGTTAGATCCCGTTAGTAGGGGTACTATTGTATATATGGCTAAGAGTTGTTTATGATTATTGTCTTCATAACTTCATAACCATAGTAATTATTCGGAGATTTAGAGAGGAGTAATTACTAACTTGGTTGAATAGGTATTTAAACTTGAGTTTTCATGCAAAAAACCAAGTCTCTTATCATGTGGTAGTATATAATATATTTTCAAATACTATCAACAAAAAGAACCTTTGAAGCGATCCCTTACTGATATTATTTTCACGAGTTTGTCTAAAGTATATTCGGTGGGTCGATAGTGATTAGTGAATAGACTAGGAGCTGCGGTCGCTGCCGTGGTACTGCGCTGCAGCATGCAATTGAGCGAAGCGACTATTTCTATTAAGGTGTTTATCAATCTACAAGGAGCAGGTTTTCAAAAAAGTTATTGACCAAAAATATGTCAATAACTTTTTTTGAGGGTCCTAAATTAAAATTCGGTCTCGAACAAAACCTGCTTCTGAGAATGCTTGATTTTTGAGTGAAAAAATCATGATAATCAGTTGGGTAGTTGTCGAGAAACAATTTCACATCGAGTTGCATTTGAGTCACCTGCATGATAAGGAGCTCCGCTCGCTAAGCTCGCTTCGATCAACGAGATGTTATTATTATGCTGTCATCTGCAGACCAAACCCACACGTTTCCAGCCGTGTTCGTCTGAAACAATGGTGAGATGGAAACAAGGATTGATTTGGCAAACAAATGTTTAGTACACTGCGGCGAACACATCTGTTGTTGATAACGTATTATGGAATTATTTTTGGATTTATTTTCTGTTTTGCATATTGTTGGCAACATTGCCACCAATTTATAGGGAATTCAACGTTTCATTATGGCCACCAGGGGTCAACTTAAACTCCCTCTCTTTCTCCTCAACCGTCGCTGTCAATATACGAGTATCTGTATTTTTATATTACAACTAGTTGTCCTGGCGAACTTCGTACCGCATATTTTTTTCTAATATTCCGGACTTTTTTTTCTTCCATAAGAACCTTCTCCTGATAATAACGAACACAACAAAATAAGAATCAGCGAAATTGGCCCAGCCGTTCACACGTGATGTCGTGACTAAGGGAAATAGGGATTCATTTTTATATATAGAGATAAACGATTGTGCTTCACTAAAAAATGGGCTATTTATTGTGCTACGACCTTGACCGACCTCTATCATTGTTCCTTCGAGCCGGAACTGAACCAGCGACCTGTGGATTAAAGTCTGTTTATGGCTTTTAGAATTTATCTTAAAAATATATATTTCTTACGGATAAAATGTTTTGATAAAATATTGACAAAATTGCTGAAACTGATACTCACTTACCATGCCATCCAACAACATTGATTTTTTTTTAAATTATATTAGTAACCGAAACCTCCCTGGCTACGTGTGGAGTCATCGGTGAGCTCTTGCGAATTATTAACTAGATGACACCCACAGTTCCCGCCACTGTGGTTTAGATTTCCTGTTCCTATTTTCCACATAAAGTTTATTCGCGGGATAAAAGGAGACTTCAATCTCTTTCCAAATTATAAGGTACCTACTAGTATAAATTTTAAGCGGTATACTGTTATAAAATTGTTATAATTTATAGAAACGGGATTCTCTTAATTCTTTACAGATAATGAAATGGAAAATTCTGTGCTCTTTTCAATAGTCCAAATATGTTCCTAGTTGCCATAAATATATGAAACTGTTGGACATGCTCACACAACGTTATCTAGCCCATACTAAGCTATAAGCTTGTGCTATGGGATCTAGACAACTGATAAACATACTTATATATTTCTAGATACATACATAACATACATAGAAAACACAAACATTTGTGAATCACACAAATATTGGATTCGACCCGGAATCGAAACCGAGACTCCAGAATCGAAAGCCGATGCACTACTGACCGAAGCAGTCAATACTAAATGGATTCAGGCCAGAACGTGATGGGGAAGGAAACATCTGTGGTAATATGGGCGAAATCTATTGCAGTCACTGGACATTATCAAAACATAACGTTAGAAACTATGCAACGGATTTTAATGTGGTTTTCATCGTTGGATCGAGTTGTTCTCGAGGAAGGTTTTAGTATATAATTTGTCAACAGGGCGAAGCCGCGGGCGTCCTCTTGTCTAAAATAAAAATCAATATCCATGCTGTATTCCTAACCTAAATTCCAACTGATAATTACTAAAGTAAGAGATTGTTGTTCACTAAGTATTGAGTAGTTGTTGTCCAACTTCGTAAGCCGAGATAATCACTTTACAGAAGCCAGGTTATCCGCTTATTTTACTAGATCTATAAGTCATATCGCCACAACTACAGATTTTCATATAAGACTATAGATGCAAAATGCGGCATTTTGTTCTTGAACTATCTAATTTTTAAATTATTCTAAGTTCAACTTAAAGTTTGGGCAAAAATACTCACAGTATTGTTTACAGATTGTGTAATTTGTAATCTAATTATTTGTTGAGACACAATAAAGAATTACATAATAAAAAAGACACGTCAAAATTTGACACAACAACCGACTTCAAATTACCGAAATGGGACTAATTAATTTTCGTAATGGGACCAAATTGAAATGGGTCCACTTCGGAAGTAGTCGCTTTCATTTTAAATCAAAACCAAAATCCATTCACCCAGTCCTAAGATATGAGGTAACAAACATAAAAAAACATACAGTTGAATTGCGCTTTTTTTGAAAAGAGAAACCTGTCTGATAAGCGCAAGAGGATTATCTGAAATAGCTCCCAAAAACAAAGGAGAAGCAGTTAATTGGAAAAGATTAAACACTTATGTAAGGTAACGCGGTGCTGTTTTTGTCTCAAACCATTTTAATACTCACTGAATCGTACATAAAGGGTCTTTATTAATGACTAACGTAATTAAAGTAGCAAGAGGACAACCTGAAATCAAAAGACAAACGTAAGTGAAGTAATATATTATGAACCGCGAATGCACAAAAAAGACAAACGTTGAGAAATTAGCTGGGTGTTTCAGAATTCGCGGTAAGTAATCCAACAGGGCATATCTCCCTGCCATTAACCTCAAACAGTTTTTGTTATACGCAGCGAGCGGTTTGTTTCCCTGAATAAATTTACATCTTAATAAATGCCCGCTCGGATGCAAGGCCTTTTTGCTACAGCACGGACCATAATAAGTTCTTAATGGGAAAATGGAACTAAAACAATCACATTTCCTCTAACACGGCCTTCGTCAGTAGACACCCATTTAATATGCGGTAAATTGCCTATGGTCTAACTTTAACATTTCTATGAACATTAATCCTATTATGAAATGGCAATATCATAACAAAATGAAATTTCTTACGGAGGTTTAGAAAATGAAAATGCCACCATATTTTCCAAACGAACCACTACAGGTCTAAAAGCTGGAATAAGAATTTATCTGAGCCTTCACACTTCTTCCACATTTTTATGAGTTAGATATGACAACAAGAGGAGGAGATACAAATTTGCTTTCTTACCTAAAAATTATACCCCGAAACTTAAAGGGAAAATTTACAAGACTGTAGTCAGACCTGCCGTCCTATATGGCCTGTCATGTTTGGCCTTAAAAGCGACGGATGAAAGACAATTGCATGTAGCGGAGATGCGAATGTTAAGATGGATGTGTGGTGTGACAAGAATGGATAGAAAATTGAGAAGGGAGTGGCTGTCATGGTATGGACATGTTATGAGAAGAGAGGAAAGCAATGTCGTTAGAAAGGTGCAAAGTATGACTGTAGAGGGTTTAAGAATTAGAGGTAGGCCAAAGAAAAGATGGATGGAATGTGTGAAAGAGGATATGACAAGGAGAGGAGTGACTGAAGAGATGACGTCTGACAGGGATGTGTGGAGGTGAAAGAATTGTCGCGCTGACCCCAAATAACTGGGATAAGGGCAAGTAGATGATGACTTAAAGATGATACCGGTAGACCATTACAAGTGGATTCGATGAGAAAAGTGGACTTAGGCTCCAAAGCCACAGGTTTACATCACAGCAGTGGATAAAAAGCAATTCTTTTAAAATGTTGTTAAACATAGGTGTTTAGTTAAAATCTCATAAACCGAAATAAATATCTAGTTGATGACAGTGTAGGTAAATTCTGAAATTAACGTATCTTCCTTCACACATACGTTGTGTTCGAATTTATATTTGCTTCTCACAATATAGAACATGAAGATGTCAACCCGATATTGTAGCAAATTAGCTTCGCCAAACATATCTGAAGTGCTCCTATGTACTCAAGGTGAAAGGGTGAATTCAAAGACTGAAACGAGACATATTTACATAGCAAACAAAGGGAGTCTCAGTCTAAGCAAAACGCCTTCCTAAATAATATAATATGAAAATGGAGCACAGATTTTGTCAATAACTGGCTCAACTTCTGAATTGATTTATTTATGTGTTAGTTAAAAATACTTATAATAATAATTGGTTCACATTTTTCTATTTCACTTGAACATATCAAACAAACACCTAATTTATAAAGTACAGTTATAAATAAATAATAATAAATATTTTTGGACATTCTCACTCAATGTCATCTAGAACAAATTAAGCTAATATAAGCTTGTGTTATGAGATCTAGACGACTGATAAACATACTTATATATTTCTAAATACATATATATTATACATGGAAAACACCCAAACTTCGAAACAAACATTTGTGGATCACACAAATAATTCGATTTGACCCGGAATCAAACCTGGGACCTCAGCGACGGCAGTCGCATACTCATACCACTGCGCCACCGAGGCAGTCAAGTCAGTTAGTTCCCAAAACTCTACGGATGATGCACTGAGCCAGTATCTACTGTGATGGTCTATTTTAGTGCATCTTAGTGTTTCCTGCACTGTTTTGTCTTGTGAGGAGGAGATTGCCTTTGTCTAAACCAGACCGTTTGTGGCATATGCAAATATTTATGCAGCAAGGTTTCTACTCTGACGGTAGTTAATAATTTTCAGGCACTGCAACCCTGGCGGTGGCGTCCAAATTTATTTGCTAAAATCTACCGTATTTCATTAAATGCAGCTTAGGTGCGGTGCTTTAAAGTTTTTATATATTTACCATGTTGGTTGATTAATTTTCTCGTTTTAGGGTTCCGTACCCAAAGGGTAACACGTGACCCTTTTCCTCCGTCTGTCGCCAGGTTGTATCTCATGAACAGCGATAGGTAGACTTTTAATTTTTTTACGGATGATGTATTTCTGTTGCTGTTATTTATAGACAAAGCAAATAATATTTGTAAAGTAATTGTATGGGGGGTACTATACAACAGACTCCCAAAACAAGTCCTTTTGTAGATCCCATGTGCCCGGTTTATTTTTTAATCAGAAAGTTACTAATAAACTTGGAACAGATGTTTACGTTAACGGTGTCTAAAACAGTCACTAAAGTTTACTAAAAATGATATATCTTAACAAAGAAACTTGGCCACATACCCAGTTATACGCAAATTCTCGTAGGTTATAAATAATATATACATTTTAATAGAAAATAGGGTGAACCCATTCTTATAACACCTTCGTACTCATAAATATTGAAATCCAATTACATTTATAAGAAGAATAAAATTTCCCAGTCATTCAGTAAATAATTCATTCCTCAAACATTATGTCCACCTGACGCCTTGGTATTTACCAATCACATTTTATGGACAATAGGCGGTTCAGACGTGAAAATATGCGCCTCCACTTTGTGAGTGTATTCTGGCGATGCGCTGTTAGAAAAACTTGAAATCTGTTTTATAACGCAGTATTCTGTATTAGTTATTTTTAATCAGCATTATATTTATTTGAGTGTTTCCTGTTTCATACCAGTAAAGTTCGGACCAATGGTATGAATCGCGGTGGATGATTTTTGAAGTGGGTGATTCACCCCATGGGGTGAAACACCCAGTCTTTTTTTGGACTTCCGCATTCGAACCACTGGTATGAATGCGGAAGTACTGCTTTTGAGTTCCAGATTCGGATCATTATTACTTTTTTATTATTTTATATACTTTGGAAATACTGTCTTGAAGAAAAGGTTTAATGAAACTATGAGTTGTAAAAATATTTAAAGTCTAAGTTTTTTAAAGATTTTAATCTCGTATAATTTATTAAAGTGTAAATATATGTAAATATAAAATATTTAAAATAAAATATCAATATTAAACTAACAAATTCACTTACAGCTAATAAAAAATCACAGATTGAGTTGCAATAGTTAACATCTTAACTATAAATAAAATCAAAGACTAAGGTTTAATAATACTCTTAAAAAATAACTAAATGATTTATAGATTGCAGATTAGTCTAACTCAACAGCTAATAAAAATCATAGATTGAGTGAAATATTTATATATATTTTTTTAACTATTAATCAGGGGTTGATTATCCTTATAACAAACCAAATAAATAACTAAATCATTTGTATATCCCAGATCAGTCTTAATCACTTAAATTAAATATATATTAATAATAATGATCACAGATTAGGCTATTTGTTAACTAAGTATTTCGAATGGGGACAAATGCATCTTTAGTATTGAATAACACTTGTAAGAGCCTTTTGAGAGCACCTCCATATCTCAGAACCGTCGATATTGTTACGTTTCCAAGTATAATCGTATCCACCTTGACACAACATACGTCGACCTCTCTTGGTTATTTCAAATTCTGTGTAGTAGTAGTAGTAGACGGACCACGTAAAGTAGACGGTTCTTGGAACATTTTAAAGGTAGAAATCCTGTAATACAATTTACTAAGTCTTAAATTTAATAATTATTAATCTATTATTCTACTAATGTTATAAAGTTTAAAGTTTGTATGGATGGAAATTTGATGGATCTCTCTTGCTCTTTCACGCGAAAACAACTGAAGGGATCTTAGTTAAATTCAAAAACAGTGTAGTTTAATATATTTGATTATTGTATTACATTGTTGTCGAATAACTAAGAGCCGTTCAGTTTCTTTTTGTATCGGACTTTGATTATTTTATATGTATAATATGTACATATTTATATATATTATATATATTTCAAATTTAATAAAACAAAAGTATGTAATAGACATAATATCTTAAAGAAACTAATAAAAATTTAAATCAAAATAAAATATTAAAATCTACTTACTAAAAAACAGAATTCACGCGCACAACTCTCGTCTTGGAACTAAAATCAACTGCATAGAAACGACGACGTCATTGTAATCGTCTACCAATCACACTAGCAAGCACGTAAAAAGACAAGCTATACGCCTATTGGCTTATTTTAAGAAACAAACTAGCGTTTACCTGAGCGTTTTGGATCGGTTTAAGGGTAACGTGGTTTAAATATTGATTATTATATACTTCATGTTATAGCGGAACTAAGTTTTAACTCCGGAGTTTTGTAGTTTTATATATAAATTAAACATAGACATTAGATGGCGTTGAATTCGAGTGTTCTAACATATTTATTTATTTATATCTTACTCAATATAATAAAGTAACCAATCATAGGCCCTGCTTAGTGTCAGAATGGATGGAGTTGAGTTTATTACATTATTTATATAATTATGTATTACCTAATATATAGTACCCACACAATTATTATTTTAATATTGCATTGAAGTAAAAAACATAGTTTGAATCCCCATAGCGATAGCACGGTGATCTACTATTAAGCTCTTGCTTACATCTAAGTAAATAAAAATGAATTTATGTAATAACACTTTCGTGTATGACTGTTCAGTAGTGGTAAAATAACACTGGTTCGAATCCGGAACCCAAAAACAGTAATTCCTCATTCATACCAGAGTAGTTCGAATGCAGAAGTCTAAAAAAGGACTGGGTCTTTCACCCCATGGGGTGAAACACCCACTTCAAAAAACGTCCACCGCGATTCATACCAATGGATCTCAGTAGGTGGGTCTTTGCTTCTTAATCTCTTGACATTTCAAAGCCTCTGGCGTTCTTAAAAGTCAAAGTCGTGAAGTAGGTACCTATTTAAAAACCCATCCATGTTACCATGTTACTATTTTATATGCGAAAGTGACTGAATAAGTATGTATTATTGTGTACCACGTTTTGACCCCTCAACTGCTAAAGAACGTAATGAAATGCGATGGGGAAGGACATAAGTTATCTTTTGCCGACATCTACGCACGTGAAGTCGCGGTCATCAGCTAGAGGAATATTGTCAAGTTCAAATAAGTAATAAGCTAGACATTATTCATAAATCCACACAGTTTATGAAGCTTTACTTGCTCATTTGTGTTCGTAACTAAGTTAGAAGTAATAAACGTTGGGATATTGCCTGTTTCAATAATAATATTGTTAGAATACACAACCAATTAATCTTTGTTGAAGGTGAAATATCAATTACATTGAAATTGTTCGAGAAACTTCTGTTACGTGACTTGCTATTGTGTTGGTTTAGGGAAGCAGTTGGTTTGAGCCTACAGTATTTTCTTTAAGTATACAAAATTAAATTCTTATATACCTACCTCTTCTATGAACAGTCTTCAGTAAATACAGATCGAACTAGTCGACCTAAAATAATCAGTTTACCCTATTTTTATCTTTCTACGTACCTACCTTACTGTAAAGTTCGTCGTTTGCAGGTAATAACGAACCCATAGTTCTCATTTCACAATTTCGAGAGATGTCTGGATCCAACATCAAAGTTATCTTTTCCGGGCCACCGCCGTGTCGCTTAGCAGTTTCTGCCTATCCGGGGGCCCGGTTAAGGCGACGGAAAAATCAACGTGAATAGGTTTTAGTGGGTAGTCCGTTTAACATCGAAGTAACGGGAGTCCCATTCGAAGCCCCTCGCAGCGGGGAGGCGAAGTACGCAAAAGTATCACCGACTACGTTAAAAAAACATCAAAGAGATCATCTGCAGGCCAAATGTCGGACTAATGAATACTGGTTGGTATCTGTCAGATACAGCTAAATTAGTTTAGGTACACCTTGTATCTAGAATATATAGTTACTTAATATTGTACAGAAATGACTATGATGGAGCCGTAATCGGGATCCTAGGTCTGTGGATGGAGCGACAAAGTCATAACTGTGATCAAGCTCATTAAATAAGTTTAAAAAAAATACAAGGGGGCGGATTCACTTCGCTGAGATAATTATTGCGCTGAAAATCATCTCACTCCTCTATTGACATATATTTTCAACACCTAAATCCTTCGACGTAACTGTCGCCATGTAGTCTACGCATACAAGTATCATTTCCATATTTCTTTTACAGTTTTGTAACAAATAAAACCTCTGAATGTGTTTTCATGACAACCCTTAGTTATAAATCATTTTGTACTTCCATAACACAATCATATATCATTCACAACTCCTTGCATTTCTCACAAGCACTCCAACTCAATATCTCAATCATAAGAAATCGAACAAACTAAAAATAAATGACGCATAGTTGGAACCTCTCACAGAGATGAAATTCCGGGTCATCTCATCGCCTTGAGTCAATATGTTCGCGAGGGCATCCCTCTGCCTGGATAGCACTGATCAATATCACGTCCAATTCTTTATATTTCTCTAAAAATACCACAATAGATGCTGAGAGGCTCTCCTGTGATAAGTACAAAAGCGGTGTCCGTTTCTTCAAATCAAATGTTCAAGCAAAAGTTTATACTGGAAGTAATACAGTATTCATACTATTATACCCAAATTGTAGGAGTTATTCATGAATAAGCAAGCTTTCGGCCTGTTAATTAACTATTAAATTAAGTGACCTGTATATTATTATTTCCCAAGGGTAGAAAATAACGTAGGTACTCTGTAACTAATAACTCTTTTCAAACAGAAACTAGTTACTCATTTAAATGGCTTGGCTATGTTTGTTCATTGTATATAAACGTTCATGGTTAAATTAACATAGACCGCTCGGGTTAATTACGGAGGTAGCGCTGTAATCATGAATGCTGATCCAATCATATGGAATAATCACTATGTAAATACATTTAGAGATCGGTTGGCGACCTCACTTTATAGTAGATAATTATGTTATTTTAACAAAGTCAGTAGTTTATAGGTAGGTACAGTTCGCAAGGGATAAGCGGAGCTTTGCATTTGTGTGAGTGACCACGAAAAGTAGAGTAAAAACTCTTTTTGTTGTGTCACACAACATGTGACCTCTTTGTCACATGTTGTGTCAAAGAGGTCACAATATACGTTTACGTACACTGCACTCACACAAATGCAAAGCTTTGCTTATCCCTTGCGAACTGTACAGCTTTTCAGTAAACACCACAGAAAAATCTCATATCTTGTACTTTTCTTGTATTGAAAATTCTACGTGATTGCCATGTGAAAAATATTTTTGTATTTTAAAGCAATGACTTTGCTTAAACTATTCTTAAAATATTAACAAAGAAATTATAAATAGATCACAAAAACTGATGTCATCGGCAAGACTCAAACCCACGGCCTTTCCCTAACAGGGAGAATGCTCTGACGTTAGTTCGGCGGAACTCCGGTAGGTGGATCCAACGCTAACCTTAATAGCGCGATCTAGAAATTATGAATATGACATGAAGCGAAAATTCGATGTTGTCGGTATTGGTCATCGTAGCTCAGTGGTCAGATCTTACTATTTATAATTTCTTTCTTAATATTTTAATGTGAAAAATGTTAGGAGTTTTTTGAAAGTTAACGATTACCTACTTAATTATTACTATAACTTAGCTATTAACGTTACTATGAAGAAATAACTTTTCAACACAATAGAGTAAAGGATCTATCTATTAGGTTACTAAAACATTCACAGCTTGCTAACCTACTATTTTATCAGATATATTTATCAAATAAATGGAAACTAGATGTCGTAATAACAGTTAATGCAACGAAAATGTAGTCTGGACTATCTTCAAAGTTTAACCAAGCTGTCCACAGCGCGGTTGTGTCAAAGCCATTCGGATTTCTTTGACGTCAAGAACTTGTGGATTATCTACATTTAAGTGGGTTAGTTAGCAATATCATTACTTACTAGTTTAAGACGTTTATTTAATTATATAGGTACGTTATTAATATAATTTCAGTTACTTATATGAGAGGAGGTTAAAAAAAAATATTACCTGTTGTTTTAATATTTGCTTCAACGGTATCAACATTGAGCATAAAATCTGCTGCAGAAAAGTACACAAAGTAATAAATACATTTCAGGACATTAACAAAACAGTGTAGAGGTCAGAAGATAGATAGTAAGTAGATAATTGATGAAAACATTATACATAATACCTATAATATCTACTGACTCTACTATAAATATTACAAGGGACTAAAGAGAATAACATGATATAACACAAGCTTAAAAGGCTCCGTAATGGGTGTCAACAGTACACAGTATGACAAAGTGAAGCTGCGAGCGTCGTGCCCTATCGACACTAAATGATCGTTGTTGCTTCTCCTATGACAGCGTTGACGTGACGTGAGATTCTTCATCCAAGAAAATGATGCTGAAAATAGAAAATATTGCCTTGTCATTGCATAGAAAGGAATGAATTAGATAGGTACTTAGAATAATAATATGACTGAAATTTAATATGGCGAATGTTGTGCAGCGTACGTTGCAGTTGTACTAGAGTTTCTTGTTCCCTGTAGACTATAAAATACATACTTAGTATTTTGGTAAATAGCTTTATTTAGCTAATAATCCCCGTCGTGTGTTCATAATATAATATCGAGCTCTAGTGAAAATTAATGCTTGTACATTCTGTGATCGTAATGAAAATTAGTCACGCAGATATTGTTAGGAGGAAGTTGGTTTTCCCAGTAGAGGCCGATCCGAGACTGCGCGGCGACGACATCTTGTTTACCGCTCGCTTCTCTCCTAATTGGAGGGGGGCGCCTCCCGACGGCAATGGTAGGTAAATGGCATGTTGTTCCACGGACTAGAAGATTTTCTGGGCTCAGTCTCATTTCTCGTTTATGTTACAATTATTTTTATATTATAAAGGACTAGGCAGATTCAACAATATAGATTGACATCATATCGTGCGAGACTAACAGATCATCATATTGTGCTTCAGAAAAGCCATTGATTTCAAATCTGGTAAGTATAATTACTTTCAGAACATGGTAACTTTGCACGGGCGAACGTTCCAAAGCCTCAATAAGAAATGATAGTTAATGATGATTAAATGATTATCATAATATACACATATCACGCATAAATCCCCGAGGGGGTAGGCAGAGGTGCATTACCGATCCATAATTTGCCAGTATTTTTAGTCCCACATAATAGGGAGGCAAGCCTATTGCCGTCACACACCGGGCACACATATCATGGGTTATATGCAAAATGGCCCAATGAATTTAATAAAAGTAGCAGCTATACTCGTATTTTACTTTTGAAAAAAAATTTGAAACCCGTTGCCTTGCGATGAAATGTTGATGAAAGCAACAAAATCTTACGTGCCTATGATGGCACAGCCAATTACAGTCCTGGGCGTCTCGGACTCTAATAATTATATAGTACAAAATAAATTTTAAACCTTCACGGATTACACTACAATATTCCGTATTCATCATTTGTCATCAATATAATAAGTAGGTACATAGTTTATTTTGAATGTACTTGCGTCGTCATCTACTTAATGGCTGCTTGGTAGATTAGATTAGATGCTTCAAAGTAATTTTGATTTAGAAGTTAGATAAAATATTTAATTTATTATTTATTTATTTAAAACTTTGCAGTGTATCAGAAGATGTAGTGATAGAAAAATGGATGCTTAGATGGTTCGGGCACGTAGAAAGGATGGATGAAAGAAGATTGACGAAACAGATACATAAGGCGGGCGTGAATGGACAGGCAGGTAAGGGTCGACCTAGGCGAACGTACTTCGACCACATCGGAGATGTTTTGACCAAAGGCCAGGTCAAAAGTACCCAGAACCGGAAAGCGTGCATGAAGATAGTTATGAAAGTGGAAGAAGCGAAAGAAGTATGCCAGGATCGTAGCAAGTGGAATTCCATAGTCTCTGCCTACCCCTATGGGAAAGAGGCGTGACCATATGTATGTATGTATAAAATATTTAAATACTATATATACATAATTTACATTATTTATGTTTTGTATACCAGTTTCCCTTACCTAATAAATAACACCAAGTCCCACTACTGTCTAAACAAAAACTACCGAAATTTGCTTCAAAATTATAATGATTTACAACATCTAGTATATTCATGAAGAACAAAGTACTAAACTTCTGTTTAGTCATGAGAAAGGGTCTGGAGCATAGCAGTCAGTTGAGGGCGTCCTTTATGACCCGAATTCGTGTATCTGACAGTGAAATATTGAGGGCTATAATACAAAGTAAACTTCTGGGTACATGCTCATCAATAGTATCGATAAATGTTGTATTCAAATATATGTCTCGAATGTTCTCTATAGAAAACGTACCTAAACGAACTAAATAATAGTTTATATATATGTGCTTATACTTTAAACATGTTTCGTACCGTAACCTGGCTGAAAGGTGATGGAATTGTAGTAGGTACATTTCCATCACCATGTACATTCCAAGTATAAGTACATATATAAACTATTATTTAGTTCGTTTTTGAAGTGTTCTTATTGATATGGCAATAATAAGTCTGTGGAACGTTATGTTAGTCTATGACATCCTTCTATCGTTCTCTATGGTTGCTTGCTTCCGAGTTGAGTTGTGTATCTTGAGTGTATGTGAATAAATCGTTAATAATTAAATGAATCCGGTAATATTTATTTCGATCCACAAATAAAACCTATTAGGTTATGGTCCCAGGCCGCCTATTATTGAAAAATTACGATTATATTCACGAGAAATTAAGAGACGTTATTTACGGCTACGAGACAACGAGAAAATACACATGGAGACCAATGTTGCAATTCCATCAATAAAGCTGCGAGGTGAGTCGAACTGGCCTGTGTGGCGCTTTCAAATTCAAGTTATATTAAAAGGCCGAGGGCTGTGGGATGTCGTCACCGGCGCTAAACCATGCCATCATGAAAACAACAACCGCCGAGGAGGTAAAATTGTACGACGAATGGGTAAAACAAGAGGCCAAGGCACAGGATATTTCAGTTACGAGAATGGAGTAGGAACCCCTCACCTATTTGTTTACGTGTACTACTGCCCATGAAAGGTTTGAGAAGTTAAAAAGTATATACGAAAAGGAGTCTGCCGTGAGTGTGCACCTTCTTCAGCAGAGGTTCTTTTCCATGGTGGTGGAGAACGGTGAACCCATGTCTTAATATATCGCCAAGTTAGAGGAGTTAAAGTTGAAACTTAAGCTGGTTGGTGAACCCATTACTGACAATATGTTAATCACTAAAATATTGATGACACTTCCTGAGCCATTCAAGCATTTCAGGTCTGCTTGGGAGTCGGTACCAGTGGAAAATCAAACATTTAAAGAGTTAACATCTAGGCTATTATTGGAAGAAGAAAGAGTGTCACACAGTGAAGAAGTGGTGGCACTGGCTGTGTCACGAAGCGCACAGAATAAACAGTCAACATCAGAGGTTATCCAATGCTATAACTGTGGTGGTAAGGGTCACTTTGCGAGAAGTTGCAGTAATAATACTAGGCAATGTTTCAAATGTAAGAAGAAAGGGCACATTTCAGCGCAATGCCGAGGGAGAGACTATAAACCCAATAAGAATAGTACTAACTCCAACGCTTTTATGACCACTGGCGGGGAGTTGGAATTTGAAGACAAAGACATGGTATATGGACACAGGAGCAACTGAACATATGTGTGGTAGCAAGGGGCTTTTTAAGACATTATGTTTGACTGGAAACGGCTCCCACGTCAAAGTTGGTAACGGTAACTTACTGCAAGTAAAAGGAGTTGGGTCTATAGAACTGAATGCCTGGAATGGAGTCAGGTTCATAGACACAGTGCTGACAAATGTGTTGTTTGTGCCTGAGCTCCGGTTTAAGCTATCTCTGCAGGTTATGTGTTGGACAAGGGACTCAGCCTATCTTCAAACAGTGACGAGTGTGTATTAACAGTGGCGGGGAGGTTAGATCACTGGGCAGGAGGAGCAATAAACTCTACAGAAAGATCTTTGTCATGAATGAACAAAAGTGCAAAGACCCTACCGTATCCAAGAAGTGGGACCCTAAGAATCGTTATGGAGTATTTGTTGGATATGGCGAGGACACCAAAGAATATATTTTGAAGAGAGTAACAGAGTTGAGATCCTTTGTGATGTCATTTTTCTAACAAAGAAAGTGTTGAACGATGAGAATGTTGAAATGAAATGAAATGAAATGAAATGATTTATTTATTTGTATAGGTCACTAAATGGCTCTTACAAATGTCAGTAAGTACTTAAAATAAAAAATGTCATTGCTTCTATATTTACATGTAATGCCAGATTCGCAAAGCAATAAGTAGAACCGAGAGAAAGAACCTGGCAATAAAACTCTCGGTCACTCTTTTTCAATAATTTACTCACAATTGAACAATTGAGTATTTCCTATGTGGATCAGTTATCAGAGTCTGAGAGTGAGAGTGATAATAAAGAGACTGTAATGACAAATGAGGAGGAAGAGTTTCATGAGACATTGGAGGAGCAAGAAATAAGCGAGATAGTCACAAGATATTATGGAGCAATCAGAGGGGACAAATTCACAAGATGAGTATATTTCAAGATTGAGACCTAGATCAATGTTGAGAGTACCAACAAGATTTATTGACTGTGAGACTGAGACGAGTTTATTAAGTGTTTATGAAGAAAATCCCACATATGGGAGTGTAACTGTCAGTGAGGAGAAGTTGCATTGGAGAGAGGCCATGGGTAAGGAGCTGCAAGCTTTGGTAGATGGGAGATAGTCACAAAACCGGGGAAGTATAAGCCCATCAGCTGCAAGTGGGTGTTCAAATGCAAGATCTCTGAGAATTATGTAATTTACAAAGCAAGGTTAGTAGCTAGAGGTTTTTTACAAAGTAGTTTATCAGATGTATACAGCCCTGTGGCTAGGTTAACATCAGTTAGAGTTTTTCTTGCATATTGTAATGAGTATAGTTTAACTGTATATCAATTAGATGTATGTAGTGCATTTCTAGATGTTACTAGATGTATTTATATCAGTTTACCTGAGAGTTGTGAGTCTATAAAAATAGGTGAAAATCAATGTTTAAAGTTGAGAAAGTCTTTATATGGTTTAAAGGAATCTCCAAAGAATTGGGATATTAAATTTACAAGTCCTATGAGAAAACTAGGTTTCATAAAGTCACAGTTTGAGTATTGTTTGTTTTACAAATTTGATAATAATCATAATAAATCATTTATTTTACTCTATGTAGACGACTTGCTTTTGGCGTCTACCAGTGAGAAATGTCTTACTGATGTTAAAGAGCAACTTAAAGGTCATTTTAAAATGAAGGATTTAGGCTGTATACATGACGAACGACGGTGGAACGATTTTAGACATTTTACATCAACCGCCATTACTCCAGTTCTTCCGCGCTCATGGCGCTTGCAACAGCGTCGAAATATCGGAGACTCGATAAAATAATGTTACATGGTAAATATCCCAAACATTCTAATCGTAGTGTTAATGACCATGATAGTTTAAATACCTATATTGTATACATGAGTTCTTAGGTATGCATAATACACAGGATATAAAGAAAAATACTATAATTTTAAATCAAAAGGTTTATTTAGAAAAGTTGTTGCAAAAATGTAATATGTCACAATGTAATGCAGTAACATCTCCAATGCCAGATAATTATGATCACAGTATATTAAAGATAGAAAAATGTGAATCCCAAGACATAGAACATAGACGCAGAGCTGTTATTGGTTCATTAATGTATGCAATGTTATGTACTCGACCAGATTTGTGCTTGTCAATTAATATTTTGAGTCGCTATCAATCTTGTGCTAGTGTAGAATTATGGAATGCATTAAAACGTGTTTTGAGATATGTTAAGGGTAATGGGAAATGTCATTGACCTTTATCAAGAGTAAGAATTTAAATAGTATTGTCGGTTTTATGGATTCAGACTGGGCTGGAGATAAAGGTGACCGTAAATCAACAGGAGGTTACATTTTTAAAGTATTTAATTGTAGTGTGTCCTGGTGTTCACGAAAGCAGGCCACCGTTGCCTTGTCCTCCGGAGTCTGAGTTCATTGCACTTAGCTTAGCTTCAAGTGAAGCCTGTTGGTTGAGAAATCTATTGAGAGATTTTACTAGCGAAGATCACAGTGTAACAGTATATGAGGATAATCAGAGTGTTCTAAAGTTGTGCTGTAATCCACAGTTTCATCATAATCTAAAAAATGTTGACATTAAAGTACACTTTATAAGAGAAGGTTAGAGAGAAAGTAATAAATCTATTGTATGTTTGTACTGAGAACCAAATTGCTGATGTATTTACAAAGCCACTTGGTAAAATCAAGTTTTGTAAATTTCAAAGTGACGTTGGTGTTTTATAATTTTGTCTGTATTTTCTAGTATTATATAGCTGAAGTTAGTATATTGTAAATTTGGAAGTGATGTAGGTGTTTTATAATTTGTCTGTATTTTCTAGTACTGTATAACTTGAGCGAGTATATGTACAGCCATATGCTGGACTGTAAACTCTTAGTATTGAGGAGGAGTATTGTGTAATTTCTGTAGACAGGCATTTGTTTGTTTGTAAAGTCTTATTATTGAAGAGGAGTATTGATATGGCAATAATAAGTTTGTGGAACGTTATGTTAGTCTATGACATCCTTCTATCGTTCTCTATGGTTGCTTGCTTCCGAGTTGAGTTGTGTATCTTGAGTGAGTGTGAATAAATCGTTAATTATTAAAGTAATCCGGTAATATTTCGATCCATGAATAAAACCTATTAGTTCTTTATTGTGTACAAATAGTGTACAAACGCGCACGCACGCTCACCTATTATAGCCTATACCAATTTAATTAAGTAAAATTTGTAAAAGAACAATTAAAAAAAGTGTTAATTTAAAAAAAACATCAAATGTAAGAAGCCCCCTAAAACAAGCATCGTTTGCTTAAAAGGAACTTCTAGATACAAAAATTGTAAACTTTATTCACACAATAAATTTATTCTTCTTCTTATTCTTGCTGTATATGAACTATCTACATTGTATTGATTGATCTTGCTCTACAGTCGTGGGTCAAAACGCCGTTGAGGTCATGTCAGTGGTCATATCAGTTAGCTTAATCAGTAACGTAATTGATATCATTGCACCTGACTTGGCACAAATTTGTAATGAATGTGTAGATGAAAGCATATTCCCTAACCTAATGAAAAATAGTAGACTAATACCATTATTTAAGAAGGGATTTAGGTCAGAACTTGGTAACTACCGCCCCATTTCTATTTTGCCAGCTCTGAGTAAGGTGTTTGAGAGAGTGATGCTAAATCAAATGCAAGTCCATTTCACTACCAACATTATTTTCCACAGCCAACAATTTGGCTTTACTCGCGGAGAATCTACCACCGATGCGGGAGTAACCCTTGGTAGCTTGATTTACGACGCATGGGAGGGATCGCATGATGCCATTGGGGTATTCTGCGATCTGTCTAAAGCATTTGATTGTGTTGACCATCAGACACTTTTGCTAAAGTTACGTCGGTATGGTTTAAACAAAAAATCCTTAGAACTATTTGGATCTTACCTGACAGATAGGCTGCAGACTGTTCATGTGAACAACGTTAAGTCAAACGGAACTAACGTCAAAATAGGCGTACCTCAGAGATCAATTCTGGGACCTTTTCTCTTCTTGGTTTATGTTAATGACTTGCCTTGCATGATCGAGGCACAAGCTGGCATAGTAATGTTCGCGGATGATACATCACTTATATTCAAAGTAAATCGGCATAGTACAGATGCAAATAATGTTAATAATATTTTAAATGATATTTCAAATTGGTTTTCTACAAACAACCTATTGTTGAATGCAGAAAAGACCAAATGCGTTAAATTTACAATGCCCAATGTCAGACAAGCAAACGTCCATGTCGTGCTGGGTAGCCAAAGGTTAGAATTTGTAAATAACAATACCTTTTTAGGAATAACAATAGATTCTAAATTACAATGGGGTGACCATATCACCATTTTAGATAATAAACTTAGCTCTGCTGCATATGCTGTGAGACGGATTAGGCAGTTGACAGATGTAGTTACTGCTACGCTAGTTTACTTTGGTTACTTCCATAGCTTGATGTCCTATGGAATACTACTTTGGGGAAATGCAGCAGATATAGAAACAATTTTTATATTACAAAAGAGGGCAGTCCGCGCCATTTATTGTTTAGGTAAGAGAGATTCTCTTAGGGAGCGATTTAAAGATAGTAATGTTTTAACTTTAGCTTCCCAATATATATTGGATACTGTATGTCAGGAAAAATATATCTAGCTATACTAAAGTAAGTGACGTTACAGACAGAAATCTACGTAATAAAAATAAACTACTCCCTCCGTGTTATCGGCTTAGCAAGGTTAGTCATTCTTTCAAGGGGGAAGGTATACGTTTTTATAAAGACCACTTTATGTCAAAAAGCATATTATAAGACAGTGTATTACCTTAACGATAAAAGTGTCTAGCTTGAGCATGGTGCAGGGGCCTCCTAAAATGCCGTAATTGTAGCATATTTTGTACTTATGTGACAATTTTTTAATTTTTTTGTTGCCTTATACACGCTTATTGATTTTGACACGAGACCAATGTACATTCGTCCACATTTTAGTCTTAAGAAAATTTGTAAATGAGTCAATTATTGAAAAAGAGTGACCGAGAGTTTTATTGCCAGGCTCTTTCTCTCGGTTCTACTTATTGCTTTGCGAATCTGGCAGTACATGTAAATATAGAAGCAATGATATTTTTTTATTTTAAATACTTACTGACGTTTGTAAGAGCCATTTAGTGACCTATATAAATAAAAATAAATAAATCATTAAAAAAGGTTAAGTTGAACCCTGTTTATAATATTCGGGTTGGTTACATATTTTTAAAATATATATATATGATAAATTATACAATGTTGTTAGTTCTTAAATATTGCAATACCTTTGACATTATTTTCGTAATAATTCAGTCAATTCAATTCAATTCAATTTAATTTTGTTCGACAAAAATATACAAATAGTGAATATTTCCTGTATTTACGCAACAGTAAATGATTTATATAATGTTGTTAATTTCGTCTAATCAAAGGTAAAGGCTACACGTGTAGAAATGTTACTTCTCGAAATGTTTGCTCCTTGGAATGAAATTACTCATAAATTTACTCCGAGCTTATCTATCATATATATTTGTTGAGTATTCTGAAGCAGAAGCAAATAAGATTCGGTGAGTTTGTAAACAAGAAATACAAATATTAATACTATATCAAGGAGACTCAAGAAATAGGGAGTGGTGCACCTGTTGACCAGATTTGGCTCTGGTATTGGTGTCGAAAGTACATTAAAAAAGTTAAAAAGTTAGAAGAAGTGATGCCGAGCTTTAGAGTAACAACCTTCGATTTTTCACAAAACGCAGAAGCTGAAATTTTCAGTTCTGAAACTGTTCAAAGTGATCCAATTGATACATTCAACCGAATTTGAATAAAATATAACTCTATACATAACAACACATACGCAACAATTGTTCCACACCACATTACAATATACAAGATTAAAAACGTTTACATAAGTATATACTAAACATAAGACGTACATAATATTTAGAGAGGCCGCGGCCTTGGGCCGCGGAATTAAAAAAAAAAAAAAAAAAAGACGTACATAATACATAATGCATTGAAATCCACTGTATTTCCGATATGAAATCTGCCTGTCACTCAGCTGTCACTATCCATTACACTAAGGAGGTATTTGTAGTCTATACAGCTTTTATATATACCGCTACCCTCCTATGTAGGCGACCTCCATTTGATCGATGTCTTTGTCTTTCTCCCTTTCTTATCTCACAATAGCCCTTTCTGGCGAACTTTGTTATTTATCTTAAAACAAAAGTATCGCCAATTGGACATTCTTGATTCGTTTCATCGTTTTCAAATTTACTGACAAGACAAAATTGTTAAAATTTTCTACAACAATAGATGTCTGACGTTTTGGCAGACCAGGAGCTCGGACGTGCCAAACTACCAATGTGCTTTGTGTAGCAGGAAATAGACCACACGCCGCATGTGCCGACTTCGGCTTGCAAATGAAATCACACAGAATATACGAACGGATTTCATTTTCCCTGCAGCTTTACAAAAGGGTTAACTCTTTTAAAGTCGCTAGTTTATAGTTTATTTTGAGACCAATAGCGCAAGTTGTAATAAAAATAAAACAATTTATCTTTGAAGGTAAGCCTTTTTTTATCGCTTTCAAGCGCCAAATTATCTCAACCATATCTAAAAAAGGTAAAATTGTCCAAATTTAGTAGTCCATAAACAATTTATGCTGTTTTCAAATGACAGAATAAATAATTTTATTTGAGTTCAAGCTGTAGAGAACAGCACTATGTAGGAACTTTTCCTATTAACGATCTGTAAGCACAACTATACACAAGTGCATCATGCGTGCATTATTGCCCCATTTCATGTTTATTGCCGATGTGCCGTAAATACGTATAATACTTATTACGTACTTAGTTGCTGACATTACAGTGCAAATATGACTGGTCTTATACTTGATATCTGATTGAATATATATAAGGGATCCGCTTATAGTTGTTGGAACTGGTTCAGCTCTCGAACTAAAGAATGAGGCTAATAATAAATGTAGAAACTTCCCGCTTACCGGCAATATGCTCTGGACGTTTATTAAAAAAATCTGACGAAGTGATAGTAAAACGCGGTTGGGGTCGGCTTTTCAGTTTAACTGCGATTCGGCTGAACTTCGATATTTTCCGTGAAGCGTCTGCCATCTGACTTCCGTAACCCATGGGCTATATCGAAGTTCTGTAGTTAGACCGGTCGGATTTTTGGTTTAGGGCTCCAACTAACCCTAACGACTGCCATAGATGTTCGTGACAACCGGGACCGACGGCTTAACGTGCTCGCCGAGGCACGGAGGGATCTTGGTGTCTTAAGAAATGGTCACCCATCCTAAGACCAGCCTGACTAGATGTTGCTTAACCTTTGCAATGTGTTAACATTGTTGGTTACCACTAGATCACGAACCCTCGTAATCGTAAATCAATATTAATGGTACAAAATCTTCCCCATTATTCAAGTTTGCAACTAAGAACCGAACCGTACTGAATACATCGTATTTACAAAAGCCTTTACCTAAGTATAATATTTCGAAAGTCCTATATGGACATAGCGCCGTAATCGAAGCTCAGCCATACTCTATTATAGTGCAGACGTAGCATAAACAAGGGACGACTTGGCAAGAGGTCTGGAAAACTTTTTCTATCAACGCCAAGAAAATTTACTAGGATAGCGTAATAGCGTAAAGGTCTACATAGAAATAATATTACGCGAAATGTGTTTATTATTTGTGGAAAACCATTACGTACTGAGATATTGCACCGCGCTTGGTTTTCCAATAATGATTGCTGGCCGGTGTTATATAAAATGGATATTTCCTATGAGTTAATGGCATCGATAAACCAACATTATAACATATTCTATTGACCGCTATATGGTTTGTGCAAACAGAGACAATATGGCGTGGCCGCATCGCGAACAAAGCGCCATTTTGGATACATAATTCAACCCGAATAATTGTGTATTTTATTTCCTGGGTTATGACAATCGCTTATCATTAAATAACATTTTATAACATTTTCAAAAGCACAAAATGACAAGTTTACTTACCAACTATTTTTACTATTATACTATATAATATTATTATATTTTATATTATACTAATTAAAAAGCTGATAAGTTAATAATGATTTACCATTTTCGTTATAAGGCAGCCATTTGTGCCTTTAAGGGATGTATTTTGTCGGAATAACTCTCAGACTATCTACTACGTATATATAGAGCGCTGATAACCGGTCTGAACCACTAACAACCACTCTGCACGCCAGAACAGTCAAACAGTCAAGGATGACGTGACGTCACTACAGCTGGCAAAAAAATAAATCTAATTATTGTTTGTAGTTATTGCTCTGAGATCTTGTTTCTGGCGTGTTTCAATGTAATGTGGTGCCACTAGTGGAACGCAAACATATACTGGGCAACCTATATCAGAGCTACTTAGAAACCCACGAAGAAAACGGGCGACACTCGCCATCTATCTATACATATATGGTTGATCTGAGGAAAAACTTGTGTAAATTGTATACAATAAAATAAAGAGTGTTTAATTTGATTAATGAGGTTTGTTACGCAACAATATAACGTCAAATCTATCAGATGTAGGTAATGATGACATGGGTCTAGGTGTGGTCTGGATCACAATCGTATGAAGAAATCGGTAACGTTATGAATAGACAATCGTCCCAAATCTCCTTGGAGTTTTCCCCGACGAACAATCGAACTAAGCATTTAGTTTAACTGTCTCATCTTGTTGTCTCTATGTGGCCTGAATTACCTGGGTAATTCCAGGACTCCTGATGTGTAAGTACTAAGATGATTAAGTCAACATCATCATACAAAACTATTATATTGATAAATAAACAACGAAAAACAGTAGTATACAATTTAAATTAATTTGACGGGGTTTAAGGCTCTAGTCCCTGAATAACCCCAATTCCATTGTTTCTACTTATAACAGTTTAGTTTATACAACTCCGTTACTTACTTCAGATGTTGGGACAGTTTAATATACATTATACAGGGGTTTGGGTGTTATGACGCGATTCTACGGCACAGAAGGCACAAATGAAATACTCTCGCTCCCGTGACGTGGGCAATTATTTGGTGCCCTCACTTTGTACTTCTCCCTTACTTTGGGGTATTTTTGACTTTGACCGATATTTTGTGTTGAGGTTTTCAAATTTGGAACTGTCAGTGTCAGCTGTTTTGGGTTGAAAATCAGTTCATTATTCAAACATTTTCAATCTTAAATATAATGGTGAGTGTTGGTTGGTGAAAAGAGAATACGACGTCTATGAAAGTGTTACCAGTAATTATTAAAAAACTATTTAAAACATAACTACGTTCTTTCTTTTTTTGTTCCAGGTAAAGCACTTAAAAATCAGTAATGAGTCGAAATTATAAGTAAGTAAAATAAATCATTGACCGAACGTGCAACGTAGCCTATACTACTACGGTACTACGGACACGTCTAGCTCTCTATGTCTGTTACTTAATTCTATATGGAAATGAGAATACGAACATAACACTCTCCACAGTGATGTGGATGATAATTAACAAGTTGAAGTATTATTTAATAAAATTAAAATATTAGGTATTTTGCGAAATTATGTGTGGCAACACTGTGTTAGTTCGTTAGTACGTAGTTCAATATTCTAACACGGGTTTGAGAGAAACATAGCACAAGGACCCTATAAGATTTTATATCGCCGTCCCTATTACATAACTACTTCGAGGAGGTCCCTCACCTTCATTAAGGTTAGTGTGGAGTTCGTGCCCTTTATTCATTATGCTCAAGCATGTCATTATTACGGAATAATGCTCTTCAGTTAAGATGATTGCTACGTTTCATATAAATACGGTAAACTAGTAGACGTCCTTGTCATTGCTCGCGTTGTTTTATTGAGTTTTGTTTCTGTTGCGCGCAGGAACCCCTTTTCCAGTTATGATTCTCGCTAGTCTATCAGCTACTTGTAAAACTAATGTCAACCGAATGCGTTTCACTAATGGACCAACAAACAAACAACCACATTATCAAATTTAATATAGGAGAAGAAAAGTAACAGCTCATTTCGATATATTTTTTTTATAATTCTGGGTGATTCAGAAATTTTTTTCTATACAAGTGTTTACCAAGTCGCGAAATGTTTTACTTGGATACCCAAATTATTTTCCTTTGGCCACCAGCCTTTGACTTCGCAGAATTTGTACTTTGAGAAAGATTTATTTACTGTTAGCTGTAATCCTACACAAGTAGGTACTTACATTGAATAAGATGAAAAACAATGAATGGTGAAGGCATTGCCACACATCCTTAGACCTTATCTGATGTTTACGTGGTCTGAATATATATACTTCGGCAAGTAGCTATATTACCTCTTCAAACGTACTTTTACGTCCGTATAGATTATCTAGCTACTTTACGGTTTATGGTTTCCTTTCGAACCGTCTCGGAGTTTGATAGCATTGAGTAACGACGATGCATTAGATGATGACCAACCAGGTGATCAGAAATTCGTCTTTATTAAAACTATATACCTACACTTAATCACGGTTTTCTCCCTGAGGAGATAGAGTAGGAGAAGAAGCATTGTGTAGACCATTAATTAGCTGACATAATGTTAATATTGATGGTGTCTAAAATGTAATGGCAACATTACGCACAGCCTACCATAGTAGTTAGTTCCTCAACTACCGGTAGATGGCGCTCTGGCGACGCCGTAAGTCGCGATATTAACACAATGTGATCATAAAATTAGATGTCTTGGGCTAGTGGTGTCTTGGTCAGTTGGTAGAACGTTCCTCCTGGAAAGGGATCAGTCGCTGGTTCGAGTCCAGCCCAAGACTATATAGTTTTTGTGATTCATATTGTAAAATTATATAAGACAAAGTTAGCATATTTCACTGCTTATAAAATATATTAATGTTGATCAATTTTCTATAAGAGATCACTGCAGTCAGTACCTTAATATCTTGAAAATTACTTTCTTTTGACTTTGAACTTTCTTTTGTGGGACTCTAACTTAACGTAGATGACAGAAAACTGACTAAGATAGTGGCTCTTTCGATATTTGTACTTAGTGTCTCAGGTAGACCAATGAAATAGATCACTATTCTAGTTCCTCGTTATGTACTACATATATTTAGTACATATTCTAGGTAAACAATCACTTTCTTATCTGAAATAAAATACCCGAAAATTGGGTATAAGTTGTCAATAACAATTTATCACGATTCGCCGAATGTTGGAGCGGAATTGACGTGCGCGAACAGCTCATCACAGTATTGACGATGCGGGTCGCTCAGGACAGTGACGAACTGATACGAAACGGGTATACCCTGTCGTCTCTAAAGCAAAAACATCTTATAAGTCCTTACTGTCTTTGATATGGAGTTTTATTTTGCGTGAGAGACTTTTTGTTTCGGAACACATAACTTGTATCGTCGAAATTATGTAATTACAATTTTCGTTCATAAATAGTATCTGTATAAACTATAAACACCTACATTAAAATTTATTGTGAAAAAAATGTGCAATCAATCAGAAACACATAGATTAATTCGTAAGTAGCCTTTAATTTTTTTTTTATGAATACTTTTTGTACATCAAAGAAAACAAACATCACATTAATATATTTACAACATGCACAAATGTGTACTTAAGTCAAAAATTAATTCTCTTGCAGCAGACCTTACAATTTTACACATAGGAGAGAAGAGGAGTTACACAAAGGTGGAGTAACAGCCTTTATTATCTATGTTTATTTTTATTCATAATACCTATTTTGGCTCGTGGTCTAGAGGTAACCGACAATGTTAACACATTGCAAAGGTTAAGCAACATCTAGTTAAGCCGGTCTTACGATGGGTGAACGTTTCTTCATTGAAACCGCTCTGTGCCTCGGAGAGCACGTTAAGCCGTCTGGTTATAATACAAACATCTATGGCAGTCGTTAGGGGTAGTTGGAGCCCTAAATCAAATATTCCGACTGGTCTAAATACAGAACTTCGATATCGCCCATGTGTTTTGGAGGTCAGATGGCAGTTGCTCCACGCAGAATATCGAAGTTTTAAGCCGAATCGCAGTTAGACTGGAAAGCCAACTCCAACTGCGTTGGTAAATACCTAGTTTGAAACAGTATTCTATAGCTTGTTTAGAACACTCTAATTGCAACATATATATTCTCTTTTCGTTGTAATATTTTAATTAGTAGTGGCAGATAGAACGCCTTCTGGTATTTACAGAGCATAGCAATTAATTTCTCGATCAGTAATTAAACCATGTTTATTTAAGCCTTAATAGAAAGGAACACACTAATGAATAACTAAGTTAAAACATTTAAGTATGAAAAATAATATAATATAAAATAAGATTGGTAGTAGATACCTATTAGGCAAATAACATACAGTCAAAATTAGGAATAGTACCTACCGGTGACGCTCGTTCTGGGTCATTCGTGGTAAAAGGTTGTTCATTGCCATTCAGTGGGGCAATGCGACTAGCATCACGGGCACTTTTGCGGCAGGAATGATGCGGGACAAATACAATGATTATGTTTCGTCTGATTGTGCTATTTTACCTGTGAAAACATATCATTATTACACACGTATATATCACGCCTATATCCCCGAAGGGGTAGGCAGAGGTGCATTATACACCCACAATTTGTAAGTACTTTTAGTCCCACGTAATAGGGGGCAAGCCTATTGCCGTCACCGGGCACACACATAATGAGATATGTCCAAAATGGCCGAATCAATTTAATAAAAAGTAGCAGCTATTTTGTAATTTTGAAAAAAAATTGAAACCCGTTGCCTTGCGATGAAATGTTGATTAAAGGCAACAAAATCTTACGTGCCAGCCGATATGGCACAGCAAATTAAAGTCCAGGCATCTCGGACTATTACATCATTATTACATTTAAAAAATATGAGAGAATTAGTACCTATCGCATTTAACGTGGCGAACGGTGACGCAACCAGCATTTTGGATACACGTATTTCTATAAATATATCAAATAATTATTTTTACGTTTGTGTAAGTAAAAAGCAAATAAATTGTATGTGTGTATGTTCTTTCTGAAAGAAAATACATGTTCTGAAAGAAGATACCTACAATATATATTAATAAGTATTGCGATCAAAATATAACATTACTTTTACCAAATTCCTCGATTTTCTTTTAAATGTTTTGAATAATAACTTTTTGTATAAAAAAACTATCAGTTATATCAACAACTAAGCAAAGCTGAGAGTGAGGTCTCGTCTCACAATAAAATAACTTCACATTGGTATAATATCAATAACGATTTACCAACAATGATTTCCGCCACATCACGATATCCCAATAGCAACCGAAATATTATTACTACTACAAAGCGAGCGATCGGTACATTTCACATTACTTATTGATATTTCAACTAAAGGACAATTTCCTCTATACAATTTTTGGTAAATCAGTAAAATAACACTCGAGGAACAAGCGACTGTACTAACAGAAACGAGTCTGGGAAATGTGAGAAAGGAAAAGGAAATTACTTAAAGCCAGCCGTTTCGGTAAACAATCTTTTTTTGCTTCAGAAACGTTCGTAGTTGATTCTACAAATACATTTGCAGTAAGTGGTCGAAAATTGTAATTTACCACCTTCAAACTCGAATTTTTGAAACAGTCATCCAGCTTCAGATTTAATTACATAATGATATTTTTTCTGAGTTATTACTACGAGTATTAAGGTAAGGTAAAGTTATAAAACCAATTACTTGTAAGTATCTTGTACCTTAATCACCATCATCTACTAGTATATACCTACTAGCTGATCACCCCGGTTCCGTCTGCACCCAATTCCCGATTATTAGAAGAAACTTTATTCGAATGTACAATACATTGCCAACCGTAATAGCAAATTTATCTGTCAATAAATTTAAAAAACTAATAATACGTAAATTGTGCCATAAAGCTTATTATAGTATTAATGATTTCTTAGATGACAAGGCTGCCTGGTTGTAACACGAATTGCTCCTTTCTAAATAACTCTGTATTAGATTTAAGATGAAATATTTTGAAAAAAGCCGAACTGAGTTTCTTGAGGGCTCTTCTCAGTCTCGTTGCATTTTGGAACCCTCGGTAGAGTCACACCAACTTTTGACGAATCTAAATAATTTTCCTAAAATTTCAAAGATAATAAACGTTATTTTATTTTATTTTATTTAGGATAAAAAGTAGTCATTCAGTGAAACAATTTTTAAAATCGGTTCAGTAGTTACGTTTATTCTATTCGAACAAACAATCAAATCTTTCCTCTTTATAACAGTACATAAAGAAATTTTCGTGAACTTACAAAATCAGCGAAGGCTAAAGGATATCAAAAGAAACCGACGGAATCCAATTTATTTAGTCATGTAGCAGCACTGAATAGCGCTGACATACTAAATAAGTTCCAATTATTCTGGAACCTATCCCCACATAAGTGTACCTAACGCTTCTAATGCTAACAATAGCAAATGGTGGCAACAACCGTCTCCGAAGATCCCAGAGGTTGTCGGATGCAACGGGTTTTACTTGGCGTTTCGCTTAATTGACCAGGGCCCGGCTCTGTTTGTTCTGGCGCCGCGCCTCGTTTGTTTGCTTACTACAACCTGTCGCACACATTGTTCACAGTTTAAATACATTTCATGTAATACATAGATACATAAGTTCCCGAGGGGATAGCTAGAGTGTATTACACATCTAAATTTTGCTAGTGTTGTTGTTGGTCCCACATAACAGCGTATTCTACTTAAAGTATGGTTCGTAGCCAACATGCTATCAGAGTTGCTCCAGGCCAGCCAAATGGGTACCCATTTGACTTGATATAACGACGGCACAACACCTAGACCCAACGCTAAAGCAATTAAATTTAGGATTTAGAAAAAAGAAACATGTAGATGCTACTCGTAGTTTTTAATTCTAAACAAATGTTAGGTACTTCTTTAAACTTTCGCGTTTTGTATACATTATAAACTTAAAAGACTAACGGGTCTTTTACGCGATTATTGAGATATATACATACCTCTTTATTACCCGACGTTTCGGCCCTGTTACAAGAGCCGTGGTCACGGGTGGACTGTCCACCCGTGACCACGGCTCTTGTAACACGTAACAACGTAAAAGACCCGTTAGTCTTTTAAGTTTATAAAATGTTAGGTATACTTATTTGTGTGCCACTATTTTATGGCGAAACATTTTAATTCAAATATTATTGTTGCAATGTGTAACAGTTTGATTATGATGCCTCCCTATTTTGCACGCCAGTTGGGCGGAAATATGGTGAAACTCTTTTTATAAGTCTTGAAACACCTCAAATAAACGAATTAAATTTAATTGAAACCAATGTGGCAACACAGCCAGCATTCTGGGAACCTTCCCAGTCGGCAATGACGCGGAGGATTTTTTAAACGATATTTTGTAATGTAAATATTTTTAGTCTATAATTATGTATATTTTGCATATTGTAATTCTTATTGTAATGTAAATATATTATTGTTAATTGAAGTAATTTAAATGCCATTCAAAATAACTCTAGTAATCCAGCTGAAGAATGACGAGAAAATATCCGTTTTAATTTCAGTAGTAAGTTATCATTTATAGATACTCGTAATACGTGTATAGTAAATAAAATATTCATTATCAAAATGATGAGTTCAATACATTATTTTTTCCATCGTTATAATAAGTGACGTGCTATTTTGAGTATAAATTCTAAATACGGCGTGCTATAAATACTTTGAAATTCCATTTTAAAACAGCTGAATATGTCACAATTTAGAGGGGTAAAAGCGAAATTCCCCCAAACACATTAAAGCAAGTATAACTCTCGAGCGTGTTAGGTAATGTAGATAAAGCATTAATATGGATGAGCCTTGTTTGTGGTAACAGCTTAGATTTTCAGACGTTCTCAATGAATAAAGAACGCAGTGAGGGCGCGGCGTGCCCATTGCGTGACTCAAACGCGATATTATCAACCAGACCTTCTTATCAGTGGCCGGTTCGTAGGGAAATAAAACGTTTACTGTTGTGCTGGAAACTGAAATTAAAAAAGAAACTAGCTACTGTAACTAATGTAATGAAAAATCCGTAGTCGCCCATAATAGGTAACAGCGGTAGATATATAAACATCAATAAATACACATATATTAACTGTAAAAAGAAATCGGACAACAAAAATATCTACAGTGATACTGAGTAAAAATCTGGGTTTTTTTCTTTGGGTTTGTCGAAGATGAAAATACATTAGAATCGTAAATGTATCTGTAAATTGAATTCGAATTGCCGAAATTGTCGTGAGGACTTGGTAAATAGTGCCTTGCAAATATGTAAGGTTGTGGAAAACATTTAGGGACCTATGCCACCCTTTTGCCTTTTCTACAAATTAAATGAGCACCTACACAAGTTCGTACCATGGCATTTAGTTCATTCGCCAATTCAGCAGTAACCTTCAAATTCGGTTAATGGTTTTGGGGGCTTTGTGATAAAATAAAGTACAGACTCAATGGAATTCGAACCTAATTTGATATTAACTTATTTGTGTAGTCTCTGGCATTAGCAAGTGCTACTATCACTTTCAATGTATTTCATTTACTTTGTACTTATAATATTCTTTCATCCGACGCGGCGTAGGATATTGATGCAATCATTATACTCACGGGTTGTATTGTATGTTTTATGCAATTTTGAATTAACGTGATTACATATTTTGAATTGAGGGTGCTAAGAAGACCTATAAACATCTCGAGGACCTAAGTGATCCTCATCTACCCGCGGGGCATCTGCTGACGATTGAGCCTATACCTACTAGGTACTCACAGCTTAGGAGTACCTGAAATCGGCATTAGGCTCACCCTCTATTACGTGGTACCAACATTGTTTGGTGATATGGGTGTAACAGATGCCTTTGTATACCCACTGGGGATAAAGATTTGTTTTTATATTAAATTAAATAACCTATTCTTTCGGAAACTCTCCAACAAAGTCTCATTTAACTTTTACGTCATGGTATTGCAGTGAAATATCAGTAACAATCTGTGTCAACTAGATCCTCGTTCTCATTGTTATACCGTTGGTTTAACGGCTACTCATTCTGTCACTGTCGCGTTCGAATTAGTTTTTCAGTATGCCAAAGCCTGTATATTGGATACACCAATCAATTTATTTATATACTATTTCCTTGATTTTGGACGTCAATCTATCTCTATACTTATCTATCTTTTCCTGTCTTTTTCCCTGAGACAATCAGGTCTGAAGTGCATTCACCACAAAGTAAGTTGTGATATTAGATTGATCCACAGAAATGTTTGTTTCGGAGTTTGGGTAAGTACCTATGTATGTATTGGGACATTTCCAATACATACATAGATACTCGTACTTATCCAAACACCGAAACAAACATTTTTGTGGATCACAAAAACGTCAATACGAATAATATACGTACGTATTTACAATACGTATGTATTTATAACTACATAAGTATGTTTGTCAGCAGTATATATAGATCCCATAGCACAAGCTTAAATAACATACTAACTACATAGTAGATACAAAGAGGGTACATAGAATGAAAACGTTAATATTCAGACTACCTCTCGGAGTTACCCAAGGTTAATTTAACACAGCGAATTCAAACTTTTACTATTGCCATGGATGCAATAAATTGTATGCTCTGAATCCTGTGTCAACTTAAATTCTATTCGGTGCATTTGCAAGCCGAGCTCCAGGGCGCCGAAGTCTCTAGAAGTAAATAGAATTGTTTCAATAGGAAATAGCAAAGTACTGTTCGCAGTAGTAAGTATAGTCAAGCTCGTTTGCATCGCCAAAATTTATTGCCGACGTGAATCAAGTCATTATTGTTTCGGTACAATTTGGATACTTAGAAGTGATTTATATTATTGTTTTCTGTTATAAGTATGGCTAGGTTTGACTTATAACTAAACTTATGTACTTGCTAACAAAATTGAATAGTGTTTTGATATATGTATTGTGCTTGCGTTGTATATGCAAAGCTATTGGATTCCATAGTTTCAAGTGATTTTTGCCTCGACATCGCAATAGTTAATTGTAGCACAGAATAGGGAATAGTATTACTGTAGGAAGATGTTATACTAAAATGCTTAGGAGTACGTTTTAATTAAATATATATAATGTTTGGACATTCTCACACAACGTCATCTAGCCCAAATTAAGCTAATAAAAGCTTGTGATGTGGGATTTAGACGACTGATAAACGCATATATTTCTAAATACATACATAATTATTATAAAACAATGGTAAGTAAAATGTTTTAAGAAAAAACTTTTTAAATTATATAATAGCATTAATTTTTCGCAGAATCAAAAAGACAAGAAAACGTCTACAATTGTTTCGCCTCTAAACGAGGCATTATCAAGACTGTCTCAGAGAGAACAGCTATATAATTATTATAGATAGAAAATACCCAATATCTGAAAAAAACATCTGTGGATCACACAAATATTTTATTTGACCCGGAATCGAAGCTGGGACCTTAGGCACGGCAGTCGCATTCTCATACCACTGTGCCACCGAGGCATTTTATTTTTTGATTTCCTACTTCTACGCATATACCGGATTCAATACAGATATCGTTTTTTTTTTTTTGTTTCATAAATAGCACTTCCGATTTATTTATAAGGGGGGCTTTACTTTTATTTTATATTTTTTTTTTAATCTGCGGCCCAAAGTAAAAACATTAAACTAAAACGATTAGATAGGTACATCATTTTGACGGGCCTGCTTTTATTTTTGCACGTAACTTAGTATACACTTGGGGTTTCTACATAAAAACTATTACAAGCCGAAACCCTGTTTATAATCTGCCGACAATAACATGCACTTATAGCGAAACAAAGTCTCTCCAAGCCTTGTGATTAACTTACCATAGGTTAAACCAAAATAGGTACGATCAAAGTATAATTTCTGCTTAAAATAAACCACATTGTTCACGTTATATTAGAAAACATAAAACTCTTTCGATAGTCACATAAAATGAGAAATCTAATAATCTGTAAGGATATTGGAATACCGACCCATCAATTGTTCAACGCCTATTGTTCCGATGAAAGCCTTTTGAAAATATTAGTTCACAGAGCTTCCCTTTTATCGACGGGTAAATCGAGGCCCTCAATGTCGTCCTGTTTCCAACCCAATGTTTCTGTTCATTACCAACGAAAATTAAAAGGTATCAACGCACTCAACAAGCCCATCCCTCTAGCTTTAAATTAGTTTTTGAAGTATTTGTGTATAATTCGACGATTTATCTGTAGACAATTATTTCAAATCCGAACTTTAATTACTTTTTGAATGTTAAATGAATTTTAGAACGAAAAAAAAAAATTCTCCCTTGCGTATAAAATAGAAACCTAAATTATTTTATACCATGTTCATGTACGACACTGAAACATTGGACAAAAGCGAACAATATGCCAACTAGGCTGCACTGCAAACATACTGCAACATCAACTTTTATAATATAGCACATTCAACAAAGTCGTTTTATATTTCATCCGAAGCAAGTTGTTCGCAAGCTGCACAAATACGTTAGTCATTTTGCACACAAGCTGAACAATTTAGAATCCCCATTGACTTGAAACCGACTTGAAGTGCAGAAAGGCGATCGACAACAAAAGCGTCTATACAAGAAAGAAACGAACTCGAAGTCATAGAAATTAAATTTTGTATCTCGGAAGAACTTCGCCTGTAGATAGCTCGCATCCGCTTTGTTCCAACAACAATACCCAACGAATAGAACTCATATTTCATTCGAATAACAATGACCGGTCTTTTGCTGTATCCAATTTTCAATATGAAATTGAAAAATAACACGTTTTCCATTAACATACAGACTAAATTGGTATAGTTAAAATAAATAGCCTTTAATTTAAGACATTTACATTTGTATACTGCCAATTTAGGTGAAAGTTCGTGCGGTTTTCATATACGAGCTCGCAAATTT
This sequence comes from Nudaria mundana, assembly GCA_963556515.1. Classification (NCBI taxonomy): domain Eukaryota; kingdom Metazoa; phylum Arthropoda; class Insecta; order Lepidoptera; family Erebidae; genus Nudaria; species Nudaria mundana. Next base: position 6,591,941 of record OY748288.1, on the reverse strand, counting down.
ATTGCTCGAATTATACGACACAGTAAAGCTTTCCGTGGGACGACATTTATAACGTCTAATTTACAATAATCTAACAACAGGATGACAACGCACATCTACTGATAAAACATCATTATAACCTTCTTTATCAACACAGAGTCTACAGAGTCCAGTTTATCAGTGTACAAATTAAATCAGAACATCCAAACGATGCTGTTTATGTATCCTCTCAAATGTGAAATTTTAAGAGGATGCTTAATTCATGAATCTTCGCTGAGTTTGACCAAACAATTTACATTTTCAAACCTGTTTAAACACACACAGCCCAGATTTCCATTTTCACGCCATTGCATATTCTGGTACCATGTTTTCATGTTCTGCAATATTATGCAGTTTATCGAGACTAATAACAACCAATAGAGAAATAGTGTTATTTATTGGTCTGAACTCGATCCGGTGGTGTTTACTAGCGGCGCCCACAGCCCCTCGTAAATCGTTTAAAGGTTGGGCGTTCTCTATTCTAAGATGGATGACCTTGTCAGGCTGATATATTTACTGTCCGCCACATTGCCGCTCGCCCCCTATCCTCTGTTTAACATGTAACTGCTGTAGCTTTGATAAATATCCCTCATGAATATGTTTTTAAAAAGGCAAAGCAGCAAATTTTCGCTGTGTTTAACGAACCATTTCAGCACGGTAAGGGTTAATTTGTTACAGACATTTAAATCAGTATCTTGTGCAAAATAAATGAAGCATCATCCGAGTATTAGAGTCCTTCAGATGCTGTTGAGAACACTCTGTTGTTTTTTTACTCATGTAAAACTCTCATAGTAAGAATTTTGTGAGAGTACAATGAGACCGATGGCTCGCCCATGTCACACTCGACGTTTTAACGTGTTATTTTGCAATAAACTACCTATAACTATGAAGTACATTTCTTTTTATGTACCTAGTGCAAATGTTTGCAGAACAAACCTCCACACCTTCTACTAACACCCGTAGGTACCTAAAGTGGGATAGCATATTGCCCATTTCTCATATAAATCGTATGACGTTTACCCGTTACTCACGGGTAATGTTGCGCATATTGTTGGTAACCCCACCATCATCATCGTTCTTTGCTTTCGAAAGAAGGATACTACTGTAAATGTTTTGATGAAAGTAAAATTTGCGAAATGTGTAAAAAATAAAAAGATAAATACAAAACCATAATCAGAACTTGTTTTTATTTATTTAAAAATATTTAATTTACAAATTCATAATTATGTTACAGTATACAAGTTCCCGCAGCAATGGACATGGAAGCGGCCGTGATCTCGCGGAAAAAAAAAATACAGTATACAAGTTGCCAAAAATCATTTCCAGGTTTGTCCTGACAAACCTTCTACATAAACATAACGAAATGAAGCCATAAAACAACGTTGTGTTTATATAATAGTATCTACGTACAGCGTTTGCAAAAGTCCTCGTCACGTAAACAGTTTTATTAGTTGAAAGGTTAGTAAATTTCCTACCCTTTTAGTATTCGATAAACACGACAGGTGCACGGTCGATTTGAGAAATCGCTTCGAAATTCCGTCTCCTCAAAGACAGACCCGCGCTTGCTCGTATCCCATTTATGCGAATGGACTGAACGGAAATTCTGAAGATGTTTGCGAATTTAACCATAATATTTTGTTGAAAAAAGTATGATAATAGGTTACGTAAATTTGCAAAGGATTCATAATCGAATGTCTTTGTCTTTACATATTAGTAAGTAATTTTTTCATAATTATTTGAGAATATCGCTCCTGATATCCTGGTGGTTGGAATTTTGCTTTGACTTATAGAGTGATTATGGAATTTGTAAGTGCCTGGTAACGGCAATAGCCTTGCCCCTATTATGTGGGACCAATAAAACCTCTGGCTACCCCTTGCGGGGCTATAGGCATGATGTATGTCGTCTGTCTATTTGAGAAACAAATATTCGGTTTTATTTTTTGTTTCAAATTTCAAAACTTACAATATTTTCGTTGTAAAGTCATAATTAAATTTAAATTTTGTCCTGTACACAATGTATGCATATGGGTATTGTACTTATAGGGTCTTTGAAATGTAAGGTCGGAGAAGTTGGGCGAGACAGTATCTACGATCCCGTAGCCCGAATCGACCCTTGTCACCTTGACGCATATCTGTCAGACTTAATTTTAACACCCACCCTTCAAGGGGAGTCTTCAGCTTGATGTCATAAGAGATATAGTTGGTAGTATTCATCAGTTGATCATCCAATATAATTCAAAATCTTTTCTTTTAAAATAAATTAGGTATCAAATTTTTCAATAACTGGCATAATTTTATTTTTCCCCCTGTTATATTTATAACTTGCTGATGCTCGTGGTAAAATAGTTTTCTGCGTGCTCCCATGGAAATCCATTACCAATATAAAAGTCAGCTGTGTGTTATCCGCCGTGCGCCACAGGAAATACCTTCTGGTGCGTACCAGAGACGCCCAGCAACTGTTTATAATTAGCGTTTGTAATATAGGTATATAATTATAATTAACGCGTTTATAATTAGTAAGATTCTAATATACATACTTGACAACCATCAAAGTATCTATTTCAGTCAGTCCTTCATTCGAATATACGTATTGCGAATTACAATTCTCCGCCGAATTGGACATATTTCAATCAATGTTGAAGATTTATTTGCTCTACCCGAAATATGTCACTGCCTGCCGCTGTCAAATAAACTATATTCAGTACAGACAGGAACCTCCAAACTAGAAGTGATTGGACGCCCTCTGTACTCATTCCAATCTTGACTACTTTAGTTACTGCGCACTATATCAATCGTTTTAGCTTTAGGATTCTGTACAATTCCATGACAAATGTGGGGAGTCTCGATAGTAAAACATTTTAAGTTTAATATTTTTTGCGCAGTAACACTGCACATTATCGGTTTCTACATTTTCCTTTTGGTAACGATGATCCACCATGGAATCTTCACATTTATTGGAACTCGAAACCTTCATCAATCAAAAATCTATCGTTTTTTTCTATGACGGAGTTATTTTCAAACATAATATCAATCTTAAAAACCTGTACCCTATAATTAAGCCTACCTTGACTTATAATTTATTATAATTGACGCTTATAATTGACTAATATTGGCTATTAATTCGCAGTCGTGTCCAAATCGAACTGGACAAAATGTGGGCGAACTCATCTGTGTACCCCTTAAGGATAAAAAGCCTCAAGGATAATGTGTGTGTGTGTGTGATCTCAATTTCGATGTCTTCGGCTGTGTTCTTAACTTTATAGTTGGTGAGAGCATTTCTCCTACTAAAAGAACTCACAGTCTGATTAATTCAGCCTAAAACTTCAGTTTTTGCACGTCATATTATTGTATATGTATAGTTATTAGTATATGCTATGAGTATAATATATGTTGTTTTCAACCCCCCATATTCTTTTCTTGTCGGTTTTAAAATAATCGTACTCATTCGAAGAGATGGATACTCTATGCAAATATACCTAAATAAAAATAGAACGAATGAAAAATTAAAAATTCCTCCTTCTTTGGCGGAGGTCTATGCAGTGGGCGTCTAATGGGCTGAGATTCATCTCAGGTACATAGGTAGATTTTAGATTTTGGATTACATTCTGAAGAATGTATCTAAAATTGTTTAATCTTCTATGTACCTATATAGAATTATACCCACCTATCTTAAGGAACGCTTTAACTTCCTTTGTGTCCTTGCGGTCATCCGAGAATTTGACTTTGGAGATGCCAAGCCACAGTACCATCTTTACTGAGAAATCATTCACTATTATAAGCCATACGACTGTGGAATGCACTCCCAGTGGAAATTAGACGAGCTCAAACCATAAATTCGTTTAAGACTAAGGTAAAGGACCACTATTTGTCATCTTCAGTTCCATAAGTTTATTTTGTTTACTGTATTATGTGTATATATTTTCTTTTTGTTATGTATCTATTTTAACTGCTGTATTGCACCATCACCCACAAGTGAACATCATTCCAGTCCATCCAAGGTTGCCTGGAAGAGATCGCTGTATGCGATATGCCCATTGTACATAACAATTTCTGGGATCTATTATTTATTTTTATTTTTGTTCAATAATTTTGGTGTACAATAAAGAGTTTTCTATCTATTCTATCTATCTATCTATAACCTCAAACCTTACCTTCATCAGAACATACATAACTAAATGAAAAAATACGGCGAAACTTCATAAATTCACAACAAATCGGTGATTTCTTGCGGGAGGTCAGAGGTGCTAGCTAGCGGCAAGCGGCAATTTATTTTTCGGTCGGCATCCAATTATTTTTCGGCACGTTAGTGGAGCATAAATCTGTGAGGTAGTCGGTGGCCCTGGCCCTTGTGCACGCACCACGCACCTTCCATCTTGTAATAGTTCGGACGTGAGGGAACTAATGCGATAAGCTTCAAGATTAATTATTTACCGACAAGCCGTCACCCTTGTATATATAAGTAAGGGGAACTAAAACTGCCCAAGAGGGTGAAAACAAAAATGAATACCGAACATTTCTTAACCGACTTCAAAAAAAGAGGTCTCTCAATTCGACTGTATATACATATTTCCAAGGTCTTCTAATGATCAGATCACGGAGTAATCGAGGGGAACCTTCAAAACTTGTAAACGAGATTAGTGTGTTTGTTAATTTTTTTATAACGTATTATAAAGGACTAACATTTAATGAAAGTTTGGAGTTGATCTGACGAGGGATCCGAAAGCCAGTCTAGGGTACTCATCAACTATTAACATTGCAATTTATCTTGCCATGTTTTCCAATCAGTCCAATACAATCTATCACTAAAAAACGTCAGATACGTCAAAGGATACACCAGGCCTTCAGTCACTACACTGCCTCTTCTCACCGGTATAGTCCATCACATCAATAAAATGTAGTTTAGCATCGACCCAATATATCAAGTTTTTGACATAATCTATTGTAATTCCGTTTGGCCAGAAAATTTTCTCTTTAACTATTATTTTCCGTGTCGTAGGATCTCCGTTCATTCCAGCTCTTTCTATTTTAGGCACTTCACCCCAGTGTGTCCAAAACATTAAACTGAAAGAGAACTTAGATTTTATTGAGTACAGAAGAGGTTTTTTCGAAAATCGGCCGGTTTCTGAATTGAGAATTTGAAGTTGAGCATCCACTAAGTACGCCAAATGTCAAAATTCAGGAACAAATTTCTATATTTGACGTGCTCAACGGATACTTCAAATAAAGAGAGTGATCCATTATGTTATGTAAATTTTCTAATTTGCCCTAATTTGTATAAACAAATTACCCCAATTTGTGTGTTTTTTTATTTAGTTGCATCCCTTTCGTGAATTTGGCAACCCTGACTGACTTTAGCTTTGAATTTTGACTTAACAGATATAAAATATTGTATGAGGGTAGTTAAATATTTTTTCTATTTTACAATATCGAAAATACTGTTTTATGGTTACTATCAGTGATATCATTTCACAATTAACAGTTTTACCTTAGTTCAGGGTGTTAAATTTGTATGGTTCGAAAATGTGATTGCCCCTATACAAAATTGTACTTTTTGTAAACATTGGACCAAAAGGCGTCGATTGGTAAGAAAACAAAATTTGTGCGGTTGGGCTATTAATTGTTATAAACAAATTAATTTGTTAACTGATAAAAAGTTGGTTTTTATATTGGAAAATGATTTCTAAGGGTAAAACGGGCAAAATAGAACACTTTTTACTCTGAGATTTTTTAGAAAAAATGCGTTTTAAAGAAGTTACAACCATTTTAAAGCGCAAAAATGGTCACATTCGACATTTTTTATCTCGTCAAGTTTTGACCGAATTAAAAAAAATCCTGCGGCAAAATACTTATCCGATCTTCAGCTTCAACTGACTATTTTTCAAAATGAGAAAATATACTCATACATTTTTCACATCGTAAAATCTATTTATACACATAGCGTTTTTTTAACGTTCCACAATCCGGAGGCATTGAGAAATCAGATCCGGCCAAAGCAAAAAGTTCTTAGATAATTTTTCAATGATTTCCTATTCAAAAAAAAGAGGAGTTCCTTATTGATTGCCCGTTTGAATCCTGTCAAATTGCACGCGCTTTATTCCAGTTGACGCGACTTTACATGCGTATAATATAATATATATATATATAATAATAATAATAGTGTATCTTAACTCTGAAAAACGCTTCATGACTAAGAGACAGACAAGAAATATGAATGTTATGAAAATTCTAAGTTTTCCTTAAATTTGCCGTATATCATTACTTCTCAGAATTTGATCCTTAACAGCAACACTATCGTATGGTGTAATAATAAAGGGTGTGATTTTTTTTCTAAATCAATGGGTTCTATTCCCAGCTAGGATTATAGGTTTTTCAAAAATCTAATGATGAGGTTTTAAGTTTCATCAAAATCGAGCTCGTGGCTCCTTTGAAAGTTTTTCGCTATTCCTTATAGTTCCGGATTTGGCCATCCAAGCCCACTTGAAAAATTCATTCTGTATCACCCTTTATTGTAGTAAGGGTGTGCCGTACGTCTAAGTAAAAGAGCAAGATATAGACATTAGGTAGTTCTAATTTCAAAGTTTACTTGGAAAATATCCAGTCATTGGAGATATTTTGACATCACATGGGAAAACTGTCCAACCGTATAAATAGACAATTATTTAGGTTACTTTTTATTTATGGAACATAATCTATGTAAGTATTTATTTATATAACGCCCTAGTGGGTTCATATTAATACGTCATGATGAAAGACACACTTGTGTACTATTCCACTACTTTATTATAATAATTTTATTTTTATCGACCGGTTTCGCTTTTCAGCATTATCAAAGGTGTTTATTTATTAGTCATATCAAATTATTGACCACAAACACTCTAATAAATTAAAACTAAACATGGACACAGACACAGTAATCTTGAAAACTGGCAGTCAACATAATTAACACCGTATAAGTAACAAATTCTATCTCGTGACTGCATATTTCACAATAATAATGATTCTTTCTGCCCATAATATATAGTCTCTCTGTCACAGAGAGATCACACATTTTATATGATCATCAATGGCGCGATGATCATATAAAATCTGTCATTCTTCAAAATTCAAGTTGCATTCTAATGTATGGTGTGGTGGCTGATAGTAAAAATCTAATCAGAATTATTAGCCTTACAAACCCTTTTGGAAAATGCTTATTCCTTGCATAACCTGAACTAATTCCCAAAGCGATGCAATCGGCTTTATAGATATAATTTATTTAAGTGGCCTGGGACACACTACGTATGCAATATGTTAAAAGTATTGACAAAAAGGAAATATGCTTTCATACTCGTATTACTTTACCTCCTCGTTTCGTTTTATCGCAAACATTTATTTGCATTATATCTATTTGTAAATTGGTTTATCTGTTAGTACAGTTCTGAAGTAAATATAACTTTACGATTAGAATATTTGGGATATTTACCATGTAACATTTTATCGAGACTCCGATATTTCGGCACTGTTGCAAGCGCCATGATCGCGGAAGAACTGAAATATCGGAGACTCGATAAAATGTTACATGGTAAATATCCCGAACATTCTAATCGTAATGTCCATGTGACCATGTGACCATGATAGTTTAAATACCTAAATATAACTTGTACTTAAGTTTGTGTTTGTATTGTTTCAGGTATCGCATCAAAGATTCTCTCATACATAACCCTTTAGCTACATACTCGACGAGCGGCGAGGGAAATGACGAGGGACGTATCCCTATCGCTATTTCCCTCGCCTTGTCTGGCTATGTTAGGTACTCGTCATGCTGCTCTTCCTGCCGCTCGTCCTGACCGGTCAGTGAAGTACTAATAGGTAGGTACTCGTATCTAATACTAAAAAGATTAATATAAAATCCGCCCGCGTGCCAGACCGCCCCAGAACAGTTTATTTGACACGTTATATCAATGTATTTGGAATAAGCAGTAGCGCGAATAATCGCGGCAACGCGAGCGGCAGTGCGATGACCATAATCTGGCTGCAACATAAGATGCAAGATTCAAGACAAAATATGGTGCTATTGAACTTATTTGAAACCTCATAACAATATTTATCACAGCAGCAGATAGGCACTATATCTGGGAGTTCAGACAAACATGAGACCCAAATCAATCTCACCTGAAAGTGGTAAACCTCCCGATCAACAGATGAGGCTCTAGACGTAAGGTTGACCCCTGGTGACATTCTATCAACAAACTGGCTAAACGTGAGCTGTAATGTGCCTCTACATACCCCTTTGAGTAGCAGGTGTTATTATATCATGTATGATAACAAAATAAGGCAGACAGCAAAGTCGTTTACAACTTTTATAGATTACGATAAGAACCTTTATAGCCACTTTGAACGAAAATAACTTTATGATATTATCTTGATACTACCTGACACTTAATCTCTGAAAAGTAAAGATTGGGTCCGACCAGGCCATAATCTAAAAGGGTCGCAACTCAGACATTTTCCTCATAAAAGGTTTTAGTTCAAAAATTAATTATTAAGTCCTACCCTTGGGCAGACTTTATCCATTTAATTACAGAATAGGTTAAATTATTTATGGTGCAATTATAATATTATGAAATGTGTTTGTTGTTCTATTGTGGTCTAACCCAGAGACTTGGGATGCCGCTCGCTTCGCTCCTACTATATCTATAGACCATAGATATATAACCACTGAATTGATTTGACTAGAATTCGTTAGACAAAAATACGCGGCTAATACAAGGAAGATTTAGGTATGTACACGACATAGAACTCGTGCAAAACCGGGACGGGTCGATAGTAACAATAAAAATTGCAAAAATAAAATATGAGATGTGTTAATCTTCAACTGAGCTGATAATTCAGCTCAGTTGATCAGATTCTGTCTGTAAGGAATTGTTCGAGTCTCTTCTAGAATTAGAAAGAAAAGCAGACTATGAAATTATAAATAAGGGATTATTATGAATTAAGTGGCTGTTAGCGGCCGCATGCGGTGGCAAGAGATTTCTGAAACGCGTGCCCATGAGTGCAACCATTTAGAGTGCTTTTCCTGTCAAGCGTTTTTCCACCAGTGCAGCAGTGCGCGGATCTCTCCCGCAATGCGTGTCTTTGTCAATGGGAAATTTTATACAATAATGAAATGCGCAAAAATTAATTTGTGGCGTGCCAGCCACCAGCACGCCGGTTGATATGGTAATGGGGCTAGTCGCGAACGAATTTAACGTTGACATTGACACGCATTGCTGGCGAGATCCGCACGCTTGTAAAAAACGCATAACAGGAAAAGTGCCCTTATAGACTGGTCGTTAGCGCCCGCATGAAGGGTTGCGGGCTATCGAACAACTTAATTTCAGTATAGTCGTTACCAAGCAATAGCGCTATGCCCCGCATACGGGCTATCGACTAAGTTACATTAATCGCCTTAAATGAACCCTTATGATTTTGCTTAGCAATGTTATTGAGTATGTTTTTGTACCTACAGAAAATGTTGCTATTACATTATCGCTAAGAACGACATAATTAACATAACAATGCATAACGAAAAAACTCATCGTCATCGCGTTTACTGAGAAAATCTTAGTTTCAACTAAGCCAAAATGTTGACCTTTTATATAAAAGTAAATAGATAAGTAAAGGCTCTTTTAAAGGCCTCGTTAACTTTGATGAGATATGGGTCATTAAGGGCACACATAAAATACAAGACGGAACACGACAGTGGCCATCACAGTCTCCTATATTGAGACGAATTTCCGGCCCGAAAAAGAGATACTGTTTTGTTTGTCTCTTTTGATATGAAGAGACTACTGTTATAATATGGGTCATTTATATGTTACTAAATAAAAATATCGGGTACTGCCGTTTTGCCGAAAAGATTTTGACAAAATTTAATTACCCAAACAAATTTTAGCAACCTTTTTTTATACCATTGCAATATTTCGAATGATTTTAGTACGCATATTTTTATTTGGTCAAATTTTTACTTGGCAAAATATTACCAAGTATACTGTCATTATGGCATTTGGTCTTTAATCAAATGATTTATTGAAGCAAACAATCTTCAGACAATAAACGTTTGGTGAAATGATTTGTTAAGACAAAAAATATTAAGGCAAAAATAAGATTTTTTGGGAATTACGTAATTAAATGCAATTTTATTTTAATATAATCATTTGTCATGCAAAATATTTTTGCAAAATATCTTTTTAAGTTTTTGTGCTTGAATTTGTCTGAAACAAATCAAATTTATGATTACTTGATATTAGTTTATTTATGGAAGTAGAGTAGGTTAATTATTAAAAAAATGGGTAGGTTAGGTTAGGTTAACTGTGGCGGTGTCGTGGCAGCGGCCGGCGAGTGCCAGAAACGACTTGCATTAATAGAAAATAGAGATTGTTTTTAGTACGTTACTAACAACCCACATTGAGCGACATTTATGATTTACCTCCTACCCACCTAAAAGTTCACATTTTTGTCATTGAAGCATTTGACTGAATAGGAAAGGGTGAATTGAAAACTGACGATAATAAATATTTGGCTTATTTGATTATGCGTAAAAACTGTTATTTCAACTGAAATATTTGACTAAATAATAAATGTTAAAAGTACTAGTTGGTAAACAAGTTATATTTAAAACGTTCATTTCCCAAACATTAAGTTTGCGTTACAATTTTTTGTGAATAGATTTTTTGCTAAGTAATAATTTGGCAAATGAAATTATGCGAAATTTTTTTTGGGAAGTGAACATTTGTCAAATTCCTTTTGGTCAAACAAGGGAGACCCAAAAATATCAACTTAATGTTATGTAAGAGAAAAAATACACGTCAATAATTAACACAGCAAGCGACTTCAAACTACCGAAATGGGACCAAATAGTTGTCGGAATGGGGCCAAATTGAAATGGAACCATTTGGAAACTAGTAGCTTCTAATTAAAAAAAAATCAAAATCGGTTCACCCAGTCCGAAGATATGAGGTAACAAACATAAAAAAAAAACAGTTGAGTTGAGAACCTCCTTCTTTTTTGGAAGTCGGTTGAAAACAATCGAACCGCTTCTAATTTATATTTTTAAAGACATCACCTAATAGGTAAAGGTAAACATTCTGAGGTGTTTTTTAAGCTTAAGGTTAAGGCAGTCCGTACGTCCATCGCCGGGCGCCCCGAGAGAATTCCCTGTGGCGCCCTGCTGTGTTCCCAACTCTCATGGGTTCACTTATAGAATCGAAAAACTGCAACCCGCGTCGTACACATGTAAAGGAAACATGCAAAACACAAATTACAGACACGACCTTCTTGTTTTATTATAAGTATGGGGAGAGACAGAGAAAGAGTTTAACGAAGTACTAGTGTTGAGGATGTTGAAGCCCGTCCTTATTTTCCAACATTTCAAACTCCGTCTGTGGCCCAAGCTTACTACAATTTTTATGAGCCGGTCGTGCTACATTCGTTTTTATTCCTTTTCCTTTTTCAAAAACACTGCGGGAAGCGTGGAGATCCCATTTTCAACCAGCCGTCATTTTATAAAATTCGGTTCGCGGCGAGTTAGAAAAATAAAGATTTCACACGTACCTTTCGACGAGTTGTTCTTTGCTTTTATTTTTACTGTATAATCCTGTAAAAGCTTTTTGCTTTATTTCTTCAATTTAAAACCAGTTTGTTGTAGTGCTGTTGCCATGGATATTTTAATTCGTAATAGACTTTGTGTCAAAAGTACGCAACGACTTAATCGGGGTAATATCAAAGGTGCAGTACCGTATGGCTCGCCGATGATTGGTGTAATCACAGCACAGTAACACGATTAGAGTAAATGGGGTCGTGACAAACAAATTTCATCCCCCACTTTACGTGTATGTACCCCAAAAAAAAATATTTTAAAAAATTTTATTCCAGCACTGTCGGCTTAGTAAATAAACATATACATGGAAAGTTTCATGTTTCTATATGTTGGCACTAACCGTTTGAGAGGAAAGTCGAGGACAGACGGACGGGCGGGCGGACATGACGAAACTATAACTTTACTAATTAAGTCTTGATCAGTTTAGAAATAACTTAATTTAATATCTGTGCCTTCTTGTGAAGCCCTTCTTGTAATAACCTGTTACCCAACACTAAAAACGATATGGAAATCCTATAATCCAAAGTAATAGCAGCCATAAATAGTTCACATTAAGCGTAATGCCATACAATAAGGATCATAATCACACAACATTCGTGTGGCTTATCCTACAGCGCAACGGAAGCCCTTGTTATGCATTCTGTGATTGGTGTGCGTCCCTGACTACGGCTTTGTCAGCCCTTTGAACCGCGTTAAAATGTGCTACACAGCAGGGATTATGCGATAACATTCTTTAACTTCCTCGACTTCTATTTTAGAAATAAAATGTTGTCACTATTCTTTTGTTAATGTAATTATGTTCTATGAAAAGTATACGCAAGGTATAACTTAGGTTGAGACTCGTTATCATTGTGTGTAAATGTATTTATATTATTTATACCATGGCAATGCTGTACGATTCATTAGCTAACAACCCAAATTTCAATTATACAACCAATATTGTTGGAATTTAGGTGCAGGTTACAGAATGCATTGGTGTCCAGTAACGGCAAAGACACCAACAAAACTAACGGCAGTACCGGTAAAATATGGGTGAATAATTCACCTCTGAGTACTCCCTCTGGGATATAGGCGTGATTATATTGTTGTTTCTAGAAGATGTTACATAGGTATTGTATTGATTATTTATATTCAACTAGGGGGTGCCCGCGGCATCGCTCGATTGACAAATTATATACACAAAAACCTTCTTCAAAAACCACTCTAACGGTGAAAACGTAAAATCAAGACTGTCTCAGAGAGAACAGCAGCTGTTCTCTCTGAGACAGTCTTGATAATGCCTCGTTTAGAGGCGAAACAATTGTCGACGTTTTGTTGTCCTTTTGATTCTGCGAAAAATTAATGCTATTATATAATTTTAAAAAGTTTTTTCTTAAAAACATTTTACTTACCATTGTTTTGTCATGGATTTTCGCCAAGTAACGCCTGTTTCTATCCAATAGGTGAAAACGTATTAAAATCCATCCGTTTGCGTAGTTTCAAAGATCTCAGCATACATACCTGCTGTATGTATAATAAAATCTTTAAAACTACGCCTAAGTGACATTTTCTATACTATGTAATGATAATGTATATAATTTTGTGTGTATAAATAGAGTTATTCGCGATAAAAAAAATATAGTAACGCAGAACTATGCCCAAAAAACCACAGAAGTATTAATGATTTGAGAAAGCTACCTAAAATAATGAGGACGCTGAGGCACTCTCCAATTCCACATCATACACATGGAAACTGAATCCTCGTTCAACCTCATTAGGACGGTTTCATCTGTTCCAATTTATCGCACAATAAAAGTGTTGGATTCCGTTGTTTTCAGAAAATGAGATGTGGCGACCATTGTGCATCGAGAACCACACCGTTGATATAGTCCATTGTACCTTCAGCCTCTCTTTCATCCACAATCACAATGGCAACAATGGTGTCTTATCTAAGTTTTATATCTCTACAATGGTTTCAATGCAGACTATATTATGCACTTACTGTATGTGTAATTCATTATGAGAGCCTCTGTTAACATACAAGTGCATCGCACCTATAACGTGGGACCAGCAAAGTTCCGGGTAACAGTGCATTAGTTGGTTCCACGTAACAAGGAGAAAGCCCCTCTAAATGGGACTTTTATTTTCGCCGAAACCTCGTCCGTTCATCGATCGTGAAAGTAAGGTAGTCAATGCACTCTACATGCCTCAAAATCAATCAGTAAATAATGTTCTTAATACTCGTATTAACGAGGTATGAACACATGTATCTAACTTACAGGTTTAAAAAAATGGACTATAATCGGCGAATTTTATACGTAAATAACCTCCTTAGGAAACAATGAGTTCCCCAGAAATCTGCTCTTTCAAAAATAAGTGGCTGTCAAGTAATCTGGTTACAAAACCAGCCTTTTCATCGCAACCAAGTTCATGTAATTCAATCGTTTGAATATGCCTCTTGTAGTTCAAGCTTTTGAATATATTGTAAATGTTGGTGAATGCCCTCGTCTTCTGAACAACGTGATTAAATGCAAATAAAAGTGGGATATACCTTAATATTTTTAACAAGTTGAAGACAAATGTTATTTAATATTTTATAAATTTTTAATTATGTACTAAAAGTATTTAACCTACAAAAATCGTTAAAAAAATCCTCCGCGTCATTGCCGACTGGGAAGGTTCCCAGATTGGATGGCGATACTTATTCTTGGGGCCAAAAAATAGCCAGTATATAATAGTACCTTATTATGACTAGGTATATAATAATCAGTCAATGTAGATTATGTAACAGTAACAAATACATTCGAACGAATCTATAAATCAATTTCAGTACCAACGCTAATAATATGAAATGCTATGAATCAAATACATAATGAACCTTACATAGGTATTTGAAAAAGTTCGTTTCTACTTAAATTTTCCATTATGTACGCTTCTGGACACAATATCTTTACAAATGAAAATATAAAAAGTAATGGTAAGATATTACGGTCTTTAACCAGAAGCATCCCTTAATTAGGAGCTCTTTATTTGCTTCGTAATGTACAAATATAATGGTGAACATTTTGATTTGGCAGTTGTTTAGCAAAAAAAAACATAATATTTTATTTTAACATTAACAAGAATCGTAATTAAGGTAAATCTTTGAAGTTCAGATGGCCTAGAGGCGGAATATGTTATCATGAATTTGAAACGGTAACTAGATGATACAAGGGGCTTAGAGTACCCCAAGGCACGGAACAAAGATTCCTTCGTAACCAAGAGACGTTTGAACTGTCGGAAGCCTTTGATTTCTTTGTTCATATTTCACGAGTGTCTTGAGTTTTGACTTGTACACATTTCAATTGTGATACAATTGCCAGGTTACCGAATACTTTTTAATTGTGTGAGTAATCGAGTTTACCCGACAATCATATTGCTTCAGTGGCGTGGTCGGTAGTGTATCGGCTTTCGACTCTGATATTTGTGTGATTCACAAATGTTTATGTATAGGTAATATGTGTGTATTTAGAAACATATAAGTATTTTTATCATTAGTCTAGATCCCATAGCACAAACAATTAGCCTAATTTGGGCTAGATGACGTTGTATGAGATAATGTCCAAAAATATTTATTATTTAATTTTATGCAATTTTAGACAAAAATATATGAAATAATAAGCTAAGGCCGGAGAACGGTTTTCTGCCGTTCACACTCTTGTCTCCGGTGGGTAGTTTTTTGGACATCTTCAATTTCGGTACCATTTTCAACGGTACAATATTTTGGTCTGAGTATTTTCGTTTTACCGAATGAGCTAAATGCGATTTACATCCACTTCCGGTCACAAAATATACCATATTGACCATAATGAAAAAAATTACATTGTATTTTCCCGATTATTTTTTCTTCATATTTTATAAAAAAAAAATTTTGTTCAATACGTAGGCACAGAATAGGGAATAGTACTTACATACAGAACTTGTGCAGTCCGACGTTAATTAAAGCACATTCTTTTGTTTACAGAGAACATCATTCGAACGTTAGGGTTGACCAGTAAAGTAAAATATATACCAGCATAATTTGGCGAATAATTATGACGTTATTGCCTCAATATCAACTCTATGGTCAATGCCGTGTCACAAACAAGAGACAACCCTTACTAACTTACAACTTCAAGTTGTAGCTGACGTACCGTATTTTTTGCGATTGTTAGGCGAGTGACATAGCCCTGACATAGGTAAACCTACACTATAATGCTAGAGTGACACTTCACACCTTATACACAAAGTTTAAAATACTGGCCGCATGGAAAGCAATTGCTCAGAGCTTCATATTCGCAATAATGAAAAAAAAACATCGTTTTTACTTGATTATTTATTCTTCTTACTTAATTTATAAAAAAAAAAATCCAGTTCAATCTAGTATACTCTGAATGTTAGAGTGACACTGCACGCCTTCTAAACAAATTTTAAAATTCCGACTACATTTCATTTGGGTGTGAACTTACTCTTATACCAGGAGTCAATGCCCCGACTTCAGGATTATGTCGACTTATTCGTGAACTAATACTAATGTTAGTTGTCAGACATAAGCGTGTAACGAGAGTGTAGGTTGGTACATATCTACAATATGTGAAACTGTTTACTTAACCGCATTTAGGAATAAACTGCATAGAAACTCATGTATGTTTATCTTTAACTAGTTTTGTAATTGTTGTAATTGTTGTTTTGTTCAGTTCTGTTAACATTTTTATCATTCTAAAGTAAACAAGTAAATTTAAGTAAACAAGCGTATAGTTTTATAGTAAATGGTAACGTTGACATATAGGGCTTATATCACCAGTGAAACGAGCAAAAAAACCGGCCAAGTGTGTGTCGGGCCACGCATAATATAGGGTTTAGGCTCTATAACTCCTAAACTAAAAAATAATCATCTGGTCCGTTATAGATTTCCTTCAAAGTTCATTCAAAATTGATTCATCATGATTTTCATTTTAGAGGGAGGGGACACTCTGTTTTAACAAAAAAAATACACTTTAAAGTTTAATATCTCGCAAACGGACCCCTAAATAAAAAATGGACGGACGGACGAACATGAGATGAGATTTTTACTACGGAACCCTAAAAAGAAAAATTTACCTCACGTACCCTGCGAACTTAAAGAATAGGAATGTCTCCTATTCTTTAAGTTCGCTCTTGAACTTCAACTATTAATTAAAGTTCAGTGTCACACAAAACTGCTCTCGCTCAGTCTACTCTGAGATCTTTTAAAGTAGGTACGTAACCAATAATAGTGCAGTTTTGAGCAATAGATAGACGGATTCAAGAGAACGGCTTTTATGAGCTTATCTGGATAATATGGGTTTATATGCGATTCAACAAAAGATCAATGCAATATAGATATTTATAACATGGTCTTTATTTACAATAGGAATTACAATATACAAAATAAACATAATTATGGACTAAAAATATTTACATTACAAAACATCGCTTAAAAAATCCTCCGCGTCATTGCCGACTGGGAAGGTTCCCAGAATGCTGGCTGTGTTGCCACGTTGGATGGCGATACTTATTCTTTGGGCCAGAAAATAGCCAGCCTTCTGGTCCTGAGAAGCATCGATTAGGCGTTTAGCAATGTCTCTATAAAGGCGGCGAGCACTCGGACCCCATGACCCCAGTGTCTCAACCCCAAAAGGCTCAAATATGTAATCACCTGCTAGGTTAGCATATTTACGCCGTTTCAGGCCTTCAGCCGATGCAGCAGCAGCGCCGGCACATCCGGATGTGCTTGGAAGGTGTGAAGGTGCTAAGGTGTTAACGCATGTAGCGTCCCACACCAAAGGCCTTCCCATCTTCCACGGTAGCAACGACATACCATCCGGTCTCTTTCCATCGCTTCGTGCTAAACCATTTGGTTCACGTACGGCCGGAAGACCTGCGGTGGAAAGAGCCCTACGACGACGAATTATGTCGTTTAGAATAGCGTGCCGAGGTATACGACCTGCGCTTCTGCTACAAGAAAGGCCATGGTGTCCCAGATTATCGACGGCTACTCCACAGGTGCAATGATGCGGGGATACACAAGGTGTACCCAGCCGAAGGCAAGTGGCAATGCGGAAGGTTGTGTCGTCCAACATTGTACCGATGTTGGGCGATGGGAGCGCCTGGATCCATAACCCTGACTCCCATTCTCCAACAGCTAGTAGGCGTGCACGCTCTGAAATATTGACAGAAGTGTCAATTAGTGTATTAATTCTCTTATTATATAGATATTTGTAGACGAGAACCACCATCCATCATTAAGAAGCGTTCTTTACCTACTTAGTTGTGACATCACTAGTGTGAATGAATGTATATTGTAAAAGAAGAAAAAGAAAAGAAGAAAGAAATAATAAATTAGATCCAGTTGTTTCATATTATCTCCTTATGTACAAAGTTCCCCGCCACGTCCGTCTGTCTTTTCGCGATAAACTCAAAAACGACCGCAAGTATATTCACATATGTATGTAGCATGTAGGTATTTAGCTTTAGTCTTATATTATTAAGTTCTTATGTGTATGTATTTAATGTCTGTTATATGTATTACATTTATTTGTTTAATTTATTTCATTTTCTTCTATTATTTAATATTATATGTAATGTTGTATGTAATATATTTATACGTAAGTATATACCTACTGTTCCAATTAAAGAATAGTTATGCGTTTACACTTTCCTCTTCTCTCTTTATTAGTATCAATCTCCTCTATACCTCTAAGGTCTGCTGGAAGAAAAGCCATTACTGGTTTAAGCACGCCTTTGTACATATTGTTATTGTTTGTTATGTATTTTGTAAATCTGTACAATACGAAAAAAAATATATATATTGTGTACTGAAATAAATAGTCATAAATATAACTAGTTAAACCTGGCTTAAAGTTAAAAACTAACTGCTGCACCTCTATTTTTCCAAAAAAAAAACATAATTTGATGAGATGTTTTGAACAACAAACACCATAATGACACAAATGAAATTAGATACGCTAAATCGCTAATTAATCTACATATTTCAGCAAGAAACAGTAAAAAATTTAAATTAAATTAAAATCACGGTAGTTATCTAGGAATCTAGTCATTTGACCTGTTATAGGTACCTACTAATACAGATTAAAGACCCCGAAAGGAGCGAAGGCTGGGCCACCATAACGCCTTTAGGCTATACTCGTACTAGCATACCGGACTTGTTTTAAGAAATAGATACTTCACAAAATTTAAAATAGCTTTGGTTTACCTTTTAATATACAAAGCCAAAATTTAATAAAAATATTCTTCTACTACTATCTTGATAAATTAAATAAAAAAACGTATTATTTCCTTTAACATTTTAGAGCGTTATAGTTATTCTAGTAACATACCTACTTTCTTTGAATTTCAGGTACATAATCTGACAGCAACTTTACGATCACACTATATGGGGATCAACAACTACGGTTTGTTATTTATGTCGATGAATCTGCAGACTTCATATACCTAATATGCAGTCTGCAGATTAAATCATAGATAAACTAATTCAGTATGTACATAATAATCACCCGTTTTCATATAATATACCCGCTTTTCGCCATTAACTTCACTGGTCCTACATAATAAAGGGTTAACCTAATAAGGTAACACATTCAGTTCAGTCCAGTAGGTATCTAAACGTGTAATATATGTTAGTTATTAATACATACCTAAATATGAGTCTTGGAGGGTCCCGGCTGACATACGAACATCTATGGCAGTCGATACAGGTATTTGCAGTCCTAAAACAAAATCGAACTGGTCAAACTACAAAATTTCGATAACGTCCGGTGGTTGTGGAAGTCAGATGGCAGTTGCTTCTCGGAAAATATAAAGTTCAGCCGTATTGCAGTTAGACTGGAAAGCGAACCCCAGTTGAGTTCGGAAAAGGCTCGGTGGATGATGATGACATAAATAGGACACTGTTCTATTCCGAACATAATACATACACTCTGTTGGGAAATATAACGCAATCTTGTTTGCGTCCTAAAGTTGACGCTCGTAGCAACTACGAGGTAAGGGTAAGTATACTGTATTGTAATGTAAATTATTGCGTGCTGTATTCTCCAAGGACCTAGACGATATTAAGCTCAGGAAACTCCATTGTTCCCCAAGTCAGGGTAGATTACCGGATTTAATCAATCAAAACAAAAGACTCAAAGTGCAAAAATCAATTCTGTATTAGCATTTCTACAACCTAACAGAGGCTTAAGAATTCCAACTTAAACGAAAAATGAAGCAATTACCGAACCTCGTCGAGAAATATACTTTGTTTTACTTGAAAGGAATTAATATTCATTAAAAAATCTTTCTTGGCATCATGCTGCTGAAACTTTGTAATCAGGCAGATGGGGTAGGGTCGGAATCGGAATGGCGGAGCACACCACCGCTTGTGTCAGCGAATTTGAAAGCTTAACTCGAAAATACAAGTAAATTTTTATGATCTGTTCTTCCAACGCCGCATTGAATGGAATAAAATTTGTATAAAATACTGAAATTCTGCAATTTGTAATGAGCTACGTAGAATTTACCTTTGAATTTCTTGAAACAGGGCCACTGTCGTAATACTACCACTTGTAGGTTGTTCAAGTTTTGACTACTAAAAATATAAAAAAACAATGGTAAGTAAAAATTTTTTTAAGAAAAAGCTTTTTAGCATTAATTAATAGCATTAATTTTTCGCAGAATCAAAAGGACAACAAAACGTCGACAATTGTTTCGCCTCTAAACGAGGCATTATCAAGACTGTCTCAGAGGCTGTTCTCTCTGAGACAGTCTTGATAATGCCTCGTTTAGAGGCGAAACAATTGTCGACGTTTTGTTGTCCTTTTGATTCTGCGAAAAATTAATGCTATTAATTAATGCTAAAAAGCTTTTTCTTAAAAAAATTTTTACTTACCATTGTTTTGTCATGGATTTTCGCCAAGTAACGCCTGTTTCTATCCAATATTTACTAAAAATATGTTTTGGTACGTAATGACGACACCGTACCTATAAGACAACGTTTTGTTACATTAACTTTAATCAACATTCCGAGTGGTTATGGGATTTTATAGTGTCCGATAACGGCAATAGGCTTGCCCCTATCACGTAGGACCAACAAATACTGCCAAAGTGTGGATGTGTAATTGACTTATGCCTACTCCTTCGGGCATATAGGCATGATATATATCTGTCTTCGAATTCGAATCGACACTGTTAACTTTGGGTTGGAAGTCTAGCATAGAAGATAAGAACAACCACTAGTTTTCAACTACAGTCAGAAAAATAGGTCACCTAATTCTAATAGAATATATAGCATTCGTCGTCAAGATTCAAAAAATTATTGTTCAAATATAAATATATGTATAAGCCGCGTGCATGTGACGCCGACCAAATATAATTGGGATAAGGGCAAACTATGATGATAAAAAAAATAATGTGTAAAAGTTAAAGAAATACTACAATAATTTACCTAGAATTTAGACCGAATAATTTCGTATAATATTTCGTCAACTAAAAGCAGACCATTAGGAGCCAACCGTAATTTAAAACTTTTCGAGCAAGACCGATCATTTGTCGGAAAATTCCTGAACCTCACTAGACCTTACGTTCATCCGTATTCGTAGAAATACACTAGTTCTGAAGCGGTTTATGAAGTATTTCATATCTTGTATGGAGTCAGGCATTACCTGGCGAAAGTCCATGATAAAACAATGGTAAATATTATGTTTAATTTTTAAATAATAGCATAATTTCGCTCAAAAAAAGACATTACAAACAAAATTAAACATCATATTTACCATTGTTTTATTTCATATCTTATCAATACCTTTCTTGTCAATTTAAATTTTCAGTCTGTCAAATCGTATCATCGATCGCCTCAAAAATGACGTGAAAATAAATTCGGACAAAAATAATCATGAAGCATATAAATACACCTTCATACTACATACAACAAGGTTTTGAATATTCTGTAGTTCCCGGTAACAGCAATAGCATTGCCCCCTATTACGTGGAACCGACAAAATTACTGGCGTGGATATGTAATGCATTTCTGCCTTCGGGGATATAGGCGTGATATATGTCTGTTACTACATACATACTCATAATCATTCACAGGCTCGCCGCCTTTATAGAGACATTGCTAAACACTTAATTGATGCTTCTCAGGACCAGAAGGCTGGCTATTTTCTGGCCCAAAGAATAAGTATCGCAATCCAACGTGGCAATACAGCCAGCATTCTGGGAACCTTCCCAGTCGGCAATGACGCGGAGGATTTCTTAAACGATATTTTGTAATGTACCTAAATATTTTTAGTCTATAATTATGTATATTTTGTAATTTTTGTAAATAAATGTACGAGTAGTATACAATGTAAAGAATTGTATACTACATTTATTTACAATAAGAATTACAATATACATAATTATAGACTAAATATATTTACACATTGCAATTCACAGGGGCATTATATGTATAATAAATTTATTTAAAAATGTAATAAATATGATAAGAATGTGAATAAACGAAATATAATAATAATAATATGTTAGGACAATTCACACAAAGTCATCTAGTCTCATACTAAGCAGAGCTTGTGATATGAGTATATAAACTGATATAAATACTCGTATTATTACATTATTTTGGAAATACATAGGTACATAGGAAACATCCAGACTTCGGTACAAACGTATATGTCATGATCTTAGTGGGACCCCTTTACACTAATATGGTGGATTGAAAAGTAGTCGGCCTATAACACTGATCCGTTTAGTTCTAAAAATCAAATCTAACCACATTATTTAGTTAAGTTCAGACCTGTTAATTGTGTGAAGTTTGAAACGTGTGCGATAATTAGTTTTAATTTTATAAATTTATTAACAAAGCAATCTGACATCATTTCCGCAAATGGAGCAAATCGAGCAGCGTGCCGTCATTAAGTACCTCCACAAGAAGAGGATTGCGCTCTTTCATATTCATCCGTCAAAAAATGGATAGCAGAATTCAAGCGTGTGAAAGACGAACCCCGCTCTGGAAGGCCTTCGACGTCCACTACTGATTAAAATGTTAAAAAAATACTCGACTTAATTATGGGTGACCGCAGATTGAAAATTAGAGAGATAGCCGAGATTATAGGCATCTCTTATGAACGTACTCAAAACATAATAGTCAACGTGTTGGTTTTCCACAAGGTGTCGGCTAGGTGGGTTCCGCGACTGCTTTCAGTTGAGCAAAAAAGGATGCGATTGACTATTGCACGCGACTGTTTGGAGTTATTTGAAGCTGATAAATGTGGTTTTTTGAATCGTTTTGTTACTATGGACGAAACATGGGTTCATTACTGTACACCGGAAACAAAACAACAATCAAAACAGTGGAAAAGACCTGGTTCACCACCCCCCAAAAAGGCTAAGTCGATTTTGTCGGCAAGTAAGGTGATGGCTTCAGTATTCTGGGACTCGAAGGGTGTGATTATGGTTGATCATCATGAAAGGGGTCAGACTATAAACTCTGATTATTACTGCACCTTACTACGTCGTTTACGAGAGGAAATAAAAGAAAAACGTCCAGGAATGATCAGAGGAAAAGTCCTGTTTCATCAAGAAAACGCTCGTGTTCACACGCCTGTCCAATCAATGGCAGAAATTCACAACTGTGCCTTTGAACTGTTACCGCATCTACCTTATTCACCTGATCTGGCACCGTCTGACTTTTTTCTGTTCCCTAACCTAAAGGGAAGATGGCAAAAGTGCATTGAACTTTATGGTGATAACGTTGAAAAATAAAAATATATTTCATTTATTATGTATTTTTTTTCTTGGTTAGGCCGATTACTTTTCAATCCACCCTCGTAAATCTACCACAAAGCCTGTGATTTTTGATATTAAAATGTGCTGTCCGTCTATTTTGAAATAAGCTCACAAAAGGGAAATGGTAATCGTATCAGACCGCGGGAGACAAAAGCAAAGCCTGCGTCATTTGAGAAATTAAATTGTCAATAGCGAACATACGAGTAAGTGACAACGTATCGGTTTACGCCCCGTTTGATACAAATTATTTTTTTAATCGAGCTAAAAGTGGATCGGTATTGTATTAAATTGTAATCGATTCCTGCGGTTGAGATGTATTTGATTTGTAGGAAATGTTGGTTTCATAAACAAAGTGTTTTACTCATACATTTTTACGTTTAAATGTATAGGAACCAGTTTTAAAACTTATTAAGATGAAATTATTGTAAAAGTAATATATAATAAAATAAGTAACCACAAACCAACAAAATGAACGGCGAAATTTAATGAATTATAAGTAAACCGTTTGTTTCTACCCTTTTCAATAAACTGACCCTATTTTAGAGGAGAATGGCAACGTTCTGTAACTATTGATATTTGTTTATTACGTCAACGAAAATTCCAAAACTACTAAATGTATGTTATGAAATATGTAGGTATGTACAGTTCGCGAGTCGTAAGCTGAGCTTTGCATTTGTGTGAGCGTACGTACGTGAACGTATAATGTGATTTGTTTTACACACACATGTGTTGTACACACAGCTGTACGCAGAGTTTTTACTCTACTCTCCGTGATCACTCACACAAATGCAAAGCTCAGCTTATGCCTCACGAACTGCACCCTCTCAAATGATTTCCATATTTGTTATATTTAGGCATTTCACAAGTAGTAATCCATATTTACATAGGGGAATCCCTATAGTTCCATTCGAGCGTAGTTATATAAATTTTCATTGCGCAAAGAATTTTCTTTTGAAACGAACTTGAAAGGAAGAACGTGCGCTGACTTTAATAAGAGTTATACTATTTTCCGACGGAATCGTGTAAAATAGCAATACAATACCAAGTGGCTGGTAAAGGCTAATACTTATTTTCCGCCGCCAACCCTAAGCATGAAAAATTGTCGGGACGGAACACGAAATAACTTTTTATATTATAGGTACTGACGCTTGAAGGGTTAAAACATCGACGGTCGGATTCGCAAACAGTACATAAAGATCCGGTGATTTCACATTTTTTTCTGAATTAAGCTGTGAAGGGACATCTCGACCCAACCCAACGGAATTTACTTACTTCCTCAGGCCCGGGCCTCTCACACCGCTTTAGCCACATTACTAAGTGATTCCGTTGAAACAAATCCACCCTGGAGCATTTTAAAATGTTACTGTTTTAATTATTTTTATCCATCTCATGGACAGTTTATTTGAAAGTTTGATTACGCCAAAAAAGTATGCTCCATGGGTTGGTTTCCTATTTGCCACTGAAAAACTTTTTTACAATATCTTTCCTTTCTCATTTTTACTGTCATCGCCAGCATTTTTAGTGAGTAATGATGTCTTTGTGTTATAACTCCACGATGAAAAATGCAAAAAAGGGAGTTGTGTAGTTATTTATCACGTTTTTGGATTATTATCTTATGGAATGCAGCTTGTATCATCGTCTGTAATCTCCAAAAATAGGTTTCGTTTGTTATCGCCGTAGTGCTATCAGACTAAATCTAATTACATACTACTTAATATGCAAAAATAATATCGCAGCCTTTGCAAATCACTTCCAGGCAAGTTGTAATTTACAAAACCGGTTTCAGCATTCTGCCTCACAAATGCATCTGAAAGGTTTTAAAGGATTTCCTCGGCACGGCCATGTGTAGCTGGTAACCGTTATGTATTCAACGTATAAGGCCAGCCTAGTGCTATCAAGCGAGCACTTAACGAACAATAGTTGAAATTATTGGTAGTGTGAGTCAATAGAACCGTTATAGTTGAACCAAAAGATATTATGTTTTATATAAATATTTCGGACACTCACATTCCATCTAGCCCAAACTAAGCTATAAGCTTGTGGTATGGGATCTAGACAACTGATAAACATACTTATATATTTCTAAATACATTCATAATATATAACTGCGAAACAAACATTGGTGGAGCACACAAATATTTGATTCGACCCGGGGATCGAACCCGAGACTCCGGAGTCGTAAGCCGATGGACTACCGACCACGCCACCGAAGCAGTTAAAATAAGCATAAATATTATTAAAACGAATATCCTACTAATATTATAAACGCGAAAGTTTGTGAGTATGTATGTATATATGGATGGATGTTTGTTACTCTTTCACGTAAAAACTACTGAACGGATTTTAATGAAACTTTACAATAATATAGCTAACTTTACAATATATGTTATTCTGATGTATAAGAATAACACATAGGCTACAATTTATAAAGATATTGTGTGAATTGTTCAAAATATGACACGGCGCGATGGGAACGGGAAAAAATCCAAATTACCACGCGGACGAAGTCGCGGGCGACCACTAGTTCTCGACAGCGTAATTGTTATTTCGTTATCAGGTATTTCGGTATTTTTATTCCAAAGTTTCTACATATGGATAATATATTTTTTTCCATTTGTATTTGTGTTGTACCTACCACGAAAATCATAAATTAACAATTCTAATGAAATTCGGCGGGCCTTCTGCTTATTAGTCCGTATTATACTCAAACAGTTTTCCACAAACTAAATTCTGTCTAGAAAATATAATAAATTGTTGTTTTAGGTAAGAGTATACTTAAAAATACAAACAGCCTAATATTTCTATTATAAAATTCCATAGCGGTCTACAGCGAATCGTACCCTTGAAATAAACCCTTATAACTTGCACGGGAATAAACATCTGGTTTCTTTCATCCGCAAAAATTTAATGTAAACACAATAACAAAACTCATTATTCATAATTTGTAAAACATTTATTCTAAAAATATTTTTCTTACCGACCCCCTTGCGGTTTGGTAACGTTTTATAATTCAAGATAAATTATGAGTGTAACAACAATCTTGAGTAAATTTAATTTGATAAGTTTGCGTCCAGTAACTTGTAACTCGATAATATAACTACTAGTATTTTGTATAGTATACCTAACTACAACGGCCTCAACGTGTGCTTTACGTCTTTAATGGACATAATAATTTGTTGATTATGTGCAGCAGATGGGATTTACTCATGCTTCAGGCATATTAAAGTAAACGTGTCCCAAAAAGCCTAAATTAGGTATCTGTTATTTTTTGCATGTGCTGACTTAAATCCCTAGCGAAAAATCTCTTGACAATAGGATTGCTTATAGGATTCATTTGATTTAATTTCCGGATTCTCTATGTTGTCATTCAGAGCTCTTTGTAAAGAGGTTTTCTAGTAGATTTCTTAAATGTATATTGAAGCATGTAGATATATTAAACTATAGAAGCAGTACAGGAAGCTCGTTATAAGAATACCACTATTACGTCCAACCAAGTCCCTGCCTCAGGCAAAATGTGCAAAAAACTAAGCAAGAACTCATATCTGACTCCTTTGCCGAAGGCAAATGGGAACTACATCTCTCAAGACGTTGTCAAGTCGCCGAGAATGCCTTTTATTGTACAATTCACTTACCCCGCTGTTGACGTTGAATAGAATATACTTTTCAGAAATCTTGATTACGTTGAAATAGTTTAGGTGCGTCCTTTTAAAGAGATATGTCAGGTTTAACGTAAAGGTTTTATGGGAAGGTTAACGACGAAGGCGTGCCTTGATATCGTCAGATGGGAAGTCTAATCTCTTCTTAAGGGCTTTTTACTCTGATGTCAACGTTATGGGTTGTGTTAATGTCATTAAACTTTAGGCAATCCTGTGCAGAATAACTTAAATTTATTGTCAAAACAAAACTTCCTACAATTTAATTAGAAGTCTTAAGTTTAATTAGGAAGATGCTTGTTTGTCACAAAACACGTACTACACCTGTAACAACGGAGCGTGTACTATTGCAATTGCCATCGGATTCATTCGTATTTAATTATGACTTAATTATCGTCTAACCTAATTAGGTTCTGAGTAGTCTTGACGAGAATCACTGATTAGAGGGTGGATGGGTACTATTTTCTGATTGGCTTCGAGGTATGTAATGTCTCTTTATGTAGAGGAAATGCAAACAGATAATGGCCTTTCAAAATCTTGATCGTCTATTTTTTTTAGTATGTCATTTCCATTTAATATATCTACATGCTTCAGTCATAAAACTCACAAGAAATTTTGAGAAATATATTTAGTTCGAAGTTTTTCTAAGATAGTTAAAGTTTAGAACCAGTTTTAATGTGAACATAAAATCCGGTTATAAAATGGAACACTACTCTCATCCCAACTCACAATGCCTTCGCTAGTCGAAGTACATGAGAATATGTTTATCCTTTGCTGCAGTTTTTCTAATTTGAGTTTTAATTGTAAATTTTTTTTCTGCTTGCTGAGTTAATTTAAGTTTTATTTGTGAAATACTTCCGTTGCATACTTGAATGGAATCTCTCTTTGAGACGTTAAATCCTCGGCCCAAACTGCTTTAGTGTGTTCTAATTATAGAATTTAGAGATGTGTCTTTTCTGGCTCCTTCTTGCCTTGCATCCGAGTATTATAGAACAACAAACTAATGGAGGCCCCAATAAAGCTTAGGGGTCAAACTGACCTTGTCTGCTTGTGGTTCAGTTATCGATCAATGGACAAGTTCACACTAAATTACTTACCCTTTACCATACCTACTGATGTATATAATATAGAACCTGTCTGGCATTATTATAGAACCATAGAAATTAAAACAATATGGTGGGTACCTATATAACATGGGTTCTGGCCTAATTTAGGTTCGTTAGCCTTAGTTCGTTGCCCGGCAAAGACAATAAAATTCTCCCTATTACGTTAGACCAATATAACAATTGACAAAACCTCACTCACTCAGTCATCAGTAACCTCCCCGGAGATCTCTGATAGAACAAGTAAACTAATGCACACATACTAACACCGAGACCTATGAAGGAAACTAATCTATCAACCAACAAATATCCAGGCGCATCAACTCAAAGGAAGGAGGCATTCAAGCATTATTCTTGAAGCAATAAAGCTCTTATAGACGGCGCTTCTGGATACCTGACACTAATAGGTGCCTTAACGGTCGAAGAATCAGATTGGAGGAGAACGTCGAACCGAGGAGAAAACAAAAGACATCCTTTGAAGAGCGAACAAACTTTAGGTTCAATTAAAGACGTCCAACTCCACATTCAAGTGTGCGCGGTACGGTGCGGTGCAAATTAGAATTAGATACGTAGAATGTTAGCAAGTTTGGTTAGTGCCGAATTAGACTACAGAACTTACAATCCCGGTTATATGATTTGACAATTGCGTTATATTGTCTTTGGAGAGATAAATTTAGCCTCCTTTGTTTTATGAGCGTGTGTGGATTCAGTACAAACTATCATAATATTATGAACGAATGGACATCTGAATCCCTATATATATATATATTTATCGGGATAGATACCTACCTAAAAACCTAATATCTGCCCACGATCTCAATCTATCTTTTTACGTGATGTCTTTCAATTGTGAAATGTGTAGAGAAAAGACGAAAAATAACTTTGCCTATCTTACAGCTTGATAGTAAAGCTAAACTTTTTTTAAGGGAACTTCAACATCTATTACTCTAAATAAAATCTTGGACGGTATTCAACTTGGATGAAGAATCACGGCCATTCAAATTTAACCCATAAACTGAAACAGTAATATTTTAACAAAAATGTGAATAGTTTAAACTACAATTGAAACATGGAGCGTGTGGATTTAATAAAGTTTATATACCAAACTAGATTTAAACACAAAATAGAATATTCGATGTGTCGGAAATAATAGTTGAGGTTTGTACTGGCGGCTATATTAAATTTTTTGTTGTAGTCTAGTGTATCTATCACTGTCAAAGTAAAACACGCTAAGCGGTTCATTGTCAGAGCAAATATTTATAACAACAATTTTATAAAGACAAACATAGTTTATACGTAGGTCACACTATAAGCTTTGCGTAACTTAAAAAAAACAACATGTTAAAGCCAAAATATAATGTGCTTTTCAAAATACTCTCCTTTACATTTTGAATTTTTTTTTATGCGATCGAACCATTTTTTAAAACAGGAGGACCACAGATCTGAAGGCATGTTTTCTACGTGCTGATTGAACGCTATCACTGCCTCTTCGGAATTGGTAAAAGTGAAACCTCTCATCAGATCTTTGATTTTGGGGAAAATACAGAAATCACAGGGTGCTAGGTCGGGGCTATGCACAGGATGGGTGACGAGTTGTACTTTTTCGGAAGCTAAAAATAACTTTGTTTTGTTGGCCGTGTGTGAAGAAGCGTTGTCATGATGTAGGAGAACGCGGCTTTTGGGTCGTCTTTCGCGAACTTTTTCTAACATCCTGGGTAAACAAATGGTAGAATACCACTCGGCATTAACACTCTTTTGATCTTCAAGTGGAATTGTACAGATGAGACCTGTAGCTGAGAAAAAAAACATGATCATTTTTTTACAAACGTTTCTCGCCTGCCTCACTTTTGTTGGCTTGTTCTCATTTTCAAACACCCATTCACAAGATTGCTGTTTTTTTTCGGGTTCAAAACAATAAATCCACGTTTCGTCTCCTGTGACAATGTCATAAATAGCATTAGAATGTCCGTGGTCGTACTTCAGTAGCATCTGTGAGCACTATTCCAGAGCCCGCTTCTGCTCCGCTGTCAGTTCATGAGGGATCCAACGACAACAAAGTTTCCGAACTTTCAATTCTTCGTGTAAAATTTTCTGGATTTAACTCAAACCAATCCCCAATAGTCCTCGAATTGTCTCATAGGTAATCCGCGGGTTTTCTTCAATTAACCGCTTAACAGTAGCCACATTATTTTAGTTGACGGCAGTTGAAGGCCGCCCTTCACGAAATTCGTCATGTAAAGAAATTCAACCTCTTTCAAATTCAGCAAACCATCGCCTCACGGTGCTCAAACAAGGTGCTTCTCTCCCAAAAGCATTTTGAAGACGAGCGGCACAGTCTTGCGGAGAGAGAGAACTTTTAAAAACATAAAAAATCATCGCTCTAAAATCTTTTCGACTTAATTCCATTTTGTTGCATACGTAGAACTTTGATGTGGGATAAAAAACAATTGACAAATGATTTCCCGCCAATTGGTTTTTTTTTATTACTAAGAAGGTTGCAACGTTTAAAAAAATATAACATTCGAAATTCAAATAGTTCCGATTAGCTAGAAGTGCAAAACTTTTAGTGTGCCACATGTATGTGGCATAGTATAAAGCAAAGTCGCGTCCGTTCCCTATGTATGCTTAGATCTTTAAAACTACGCTACGGATTTTGATGCGATTTTCACTAACTGATAGAGTGGTTCTTGAGGAAGGTACTCGTATTTGTGTATATAATTTGTCAAGCGGGCGAAGCCATGGACGTCCACTAGTTAATAAATAAATGAAGCCCAAATATATCGAAATAATGCAAATTTCACCACAAATGAATATTGGCGTGTTGATATTGTAAACGCCAGAACAACACTTTTGGTTGACACATTTGATTGATCGATGTCTGTGACATTTAATTTTAACTATATCTATGACCCAAAAGGCCTAACCGATTAAAAGTCGATCAATCACACAAAACTAGTATTTGGAAAGCACGTGTTTTGTTTGAGAGTCAAATTATGTTTCGTAAACAATGTAGGTAAGTACAACAGATTATTGCTATAGAATCATACCGATACTGAATGTATCTAATTGTATATTGTACTAGCGGACGCCTGCGGCTTCGCCCGTTTGACAAAATATATATACAGATAAACCCTCCTCGGGAACCACTCTTATCTATTGGTGAATACCGCATCAAAATCCGTTGCGTAGTTTTATAGATCTAAGCATACAGAGGGAACGGGAGCGTCTTTGTTTTGTATTATGTTATGATTATAAAAGCTCACAATAAACACAATCGTTACACGTCATTCAAATACAAGTAGAAATAGGTACTATTTCTAATTTTCTTGATTCTTGTAAACTTTAGAACTACCTCGGTGGTGCAGTGTTATTTACATGCGACTGCCGCCCCTGAGGTCCCGGGTTCGATTACCGAGTCGAATCATATATTTGTTGTTTATTTCACAATACATCTCTCAATGTATTTTGTGTTATTGAGCTCTCGACGAACGTCTATGCCAAGGATGTCTAGATTGTCCTTCATTGGTAATATTGCATTCTGAAGAGTGGGTAGGGGAAGGAAAGGGGATTTTTTCGCTGTAAATGCACACGCCTGTGTTTTGTGGGCATTGAACTCGACCAAGTTCTCGGCACCCCATTGGGAGATACTGTCGAGGTTTCGGTCGAGATCACCCACGAGATGTCGTCTCTCCTCCTCTATCACAGATCGCCCCGCCGTCGGACGAACCGAGTAACTCCCGTGTTTTTGCATACCAGTCCCCTGAATCAAATACAAGGCAATAAGTAGAACGCTTCTAAACTTGATCTGGACCAAAACGATGGGTACTGATTTTTTTCCGTTGCTATGGAAATGGAAAAAAGTTGATCTAACAATTTATACCTAGCAACTGTAAACGGTATTTATATAAAGTACAACATTGAGCACAATATCATCCAGGTGTTTGATTCGATTAAATATTGAATTCGAGTTGTAAATCGACTTGGATTCAAACTAGTTCAAAGATAACTTTTTGGTAATGGAAACAATTTCTAATTTAGTTCCAGTTTAACATCAGAAACAATCGTAACTACGATCTCGTATCTCATTCTAAGCCGGATAACTTCCTATCTAGCCATTTCATCAGCTTTGAACGTTTTGTTCTTGCTAAGCCGAAGTTTGAACTCGATCTGACATCGAACTGTTATTACTGCATGTCCGAACTCTGGGTGAAGTCGTGTTAGTACGTCAAAACAATAAAATGACTGTACTGACTGAAATTGCTTGTAGTATTTTACAAGAAGACAAAAATATCGATGCATGTATGTTTGTGCAAATGCGTTTAGAGATTTTATCTAAATAGGTAGGTAAGGATCATTTGTGATTCCAAACGAAAACCTGGGGTATTTAAAATATATTTGAAATACATTTTATCAGTGACATTATTAATATTTAATCCCGTTTATATAAGTTTGATTTATGTAGACCTTTTTTTTTAATTCCGCCTCCCAAGGCCGCGGCTGCTCTCACGTCCGTTGCCGGGCGTCTCTGCCTCGCACGCAGGAGGTATTTCCAGTGGCGCCCGGCTTATATAAATATTAATGTAGACTTATATAAATATTAATGATGAGTGAAAATCGTTATAAAGAAAATATAGATCATGTGACATTTCAATCAGATTATTGTCTGCTTTTTATGAAATCAAATTTCGTAACTATTCGTATTTATTTGTAGAAACGTCCACAAGAATAATGCAACAGCCGAATCGCTCCTCCTGGTGCCAAAACTGATACACGTCACTTCAGTGCCACAAAAGTAAAGGATATTGACAGGTCATTTTCCTGTTCTCTGCCGCTGACCGCTGTAGGCAGCTAGCGAACGGAATTAACTTTTTAATATTATTTTGTCGAATATTTTCGAAGTGGAAAATTTATTAAGTGTGTTTTTAAAATGATAAAGACTACTCGCATTCGTGGCTTAAATAATCTATATATAGAAATGGTGAATGTAATTTTTGTCCTCCCTTAGCTCTCGAGAACTGCTTTTGCGCCATTGATAGTTGACCCCTCTATGGATAGCCCTCGATCTGGAGGCAAGCCAAAAAATCGAAAATTTGACTTAGCCCTAAGGGGTCAAAAGTTATAGGCCAAAACCTATGGCGTGGTGCGGCGCGCAAGACACCGGACTATACTAATTAAATAGTATCAAAACCCAGTATGAGTTTCTGAATGGGTCAACTTTCGATATTACATATTATAATATACCGAAGTATTTGAATGTTTCGGTGGTATGGTCGGTAAAGTATCAACTTTCAACTCTGGCGTCTCGGGTTCGATTTCCGGGTCGAATAAAATATTTATGTGATCCACAAATGTTTGTTTCGGAGTTTGGGTGTTTTCTATGTATATTATGTATGTATTTAGAAATATATAAGTGTGTTTATCAGTTGTCTAGATACCATAGCTCAAGCTTATAGCTTTGTTTGGGCTAGATGACGTTGTGTGAGAATGTCCAAAATATTTATTATTATTTTATTTATTATATTCAATCAGTGTTATGTAACGACTATGTAATTTACATTGTAATAGCGACTCACCCTTGCATCGCTTCGATTTTACACTGCAATATAGCTAATAAAATCTTTCATGAATTATACACATATCCTCATGAAATCGTTTATTGGCAACAAATATAAAAAATACTGCTTGAGAAGATAAATATGTACTTGCATGTAGTAAGTATAGTAACATTTATCTAGTTACTTTTGCATCGCAACACAACACGCTTTAAGGACACAAGATACAATTTAAAGCAATCTAGGTAACTAAAGTTGCTACGTGAAATTTTCAATAGCGTAGTGTATCGATGGAAACTACTCCCAACTTATTACATACTTATAAGACGAATGCTAACAGTATGGTTACAAACCAAGAAGGTTGACTGAGAATTACTAATATGTACTTACTTTATCAGTTTAAGACAGCCTTATTACAAGTTTGTTTGCTAAAACGTTACACTAATAGCAACGACATAATAAGATATCATCGTAATGTCGCTAACATATTATCAGGGATTAATTAACAGTAGGTACGACGTCAAGTGTATTCCTAAGCGCTCGATTCACAGGAAATATAATCTGCTCGGATAGCGGATTAAATTAATTATACTAGTATCGCAGACGGATTGATAAAGGCGTTTATTAAGATACTTTTTACTTCAGATTAATAATTTATTTCTAATGAATTGCTCCCTAATTGTGTAGATAGGGTAACTATGTGTCTTTATTGGTTGTTATAACGACAACCTTTTTAGCTAGCTAGCTTTTAGCATTGTGGCACTGCAAAAGAGAAAATTCTTTCACTAACACACACACATATCACGCCTATATCCGAAGGGGTAGGCAGAGGTGCATTACACACCCACAATTTGCCAGTATTTTTAGTCCCACGTTTAGAAATAGGGGGCAAGCCTATTGCCGTCACCGGGCACATTTATAATGGGTTATGTCCGAATTGGTTATGTATTTTCATAACATATACATAATTGGCCGGCTACATCTAGCTCGGTATCCCGTGGGAATATGGAACGAGGAAACTAAGTCACGCGGAGCCGCGGTAATTAGCAAGTATTTCACATTTCTGTACATCGTAGGCAGAGTCCCTCCACTAGCTAAATGCAATGATGCCCGTTTATCCCAAAACTGTAGACATAGAGATATTTTACCTACCCATACACACACCTTCCACCAGATCATATTGATGGTCCCACGTAAGATACTGCTGCTTACTGAAAACTATTATGTTGGCAGTAGGACAACTGCAGATGAGGTTGGATCGGGCCCGCGCCCGGGGCGTTTTTGGACCCGCACGTGCGCCCGCATAACGGCCTTAAGATCTTGGTAACCCCTCATTGATTTGTTCAACTGCTTCGGTGGCGTGGTCGGTAGTGCATCGG
Source organism: Nudaria mundana (assembly GCA_963556515.1). Classification (NCBI taxonomy): domain Eukaryota; kingdom Metazoa; phylum Arthropoda; class Insecta; order Lepidoptera; family Erebidae; genus Nudaria; species Nudaria mundana. The sequence goes on along the minus strand of OY748288.1, from coordinate 6,556,820 downwards.
CTTTCGACTCCGGAGTCTCGGGTTCGATTTCCGGGTCGAATCAAATATTTGTGTGATCCACTAATGTTTGTTTCGGAGTTTGGATGTTTCCTATGTATATTATGTATGTAATTAGAAATATATAAGTATGGTTATCAGTTGTCTAGATCCCATAGCTCAAGCTTATAGCTTAGTTTGGGCTAGATGACGTTGTGTGAGAATGTAAAAAAAATGTGTTCTTTGAATTGTAATAGGTACGTTACGTAATAAGCTTTAACTAGAAATCTTTCAAGGTATTGGTTTCACAGTTGTGACCATACGAGCGACGCGTCTCCATTATGCTTTCGTCTGTCTGTCTGTACAAGTGTTCAAGGCCACATTATCTATCCGATCTCCATAAAACTTAAAACACTTAAAACTTCCATAAAACTACATCCATAAAACCTTTTTTTTAATATTCGCGATGTCTACTGCATCTGCTGTTCGAACATATGGGCGACAATACTAATAATTCCTCTTATACATGATACATTCATGGAATACCTACTGAAGCTTAAGCTATGCACCAGTTGCTTGTGCGTCGGTAGGACATTGAATTAACACTCAAACAATATAGAGATGTATGTGATTAGCCCGTTGGCATGTATGCTCGCATGCAGCCCAATGACTCTAATATCGGTATACTAAGTGACTGTATGGGATTGAAATTCAATAATATAGCACTATTTGTTCTCAGTAGTTCATGTTTCTCCCATTACGAGTAGAAGCAAGGAGATTGACGTAATGACACTATCGACGTTTATAAATAAATAAATATTTTAAATATTTTTGCACATTCTCACACAACTTTATTCACAAACTAAGCTATAAGTTTGTGCTATGGGATCTAGACAACTGATAAACATACCTATATATTTCTAAATACATACAAAATATACATAGAAAACACCCAAACTCCGAAACAAACATTTGTGGATTACACAAATATCTGATTCGACCCAGGATTCAAATCGAACCCGAGACTACGGAGTCCTAGATGTACCTTTCTATAAACTACTCTATGTTTTCCGACATCAATACCTCCTCCAAGTTTACATCAAGGATTATTATGCTACTCCACTGTACATTTCTATGAAAATATATGTCAAAAATTGACACAGCAACCGGCTTCAAACTACCAAAATGTGACCAAATAGCTGTCGGAATGGGACCAAATTGAAATGGGACCACTAGTAGCTTCCAATTAAAACATTAAAAAAAATACATACAGTCAAATTGAGAACCTCTTCCTTTTTTGGAAGTCGGTTGAAAATACAACTAAAACCTTTTTAATAAACATTCTTCCAGCGCTGAGTATACCTAGCCTATTATTATCCGTGGCTTCCAAACCTCTATTTACCTTTGATCCATTTACATGAAAAACAAACTACTTAATGATACGTTTGTAATTCAATAGAAAAGGTCGCATGTTGTTTTAACTGAGGGTCCTTTTCATTATATTGAGCACCTGCCTTGGGATTCCATCGAAAAATTCCTTTTTCCGATTAATTTCCAAGCATTATGTGTTTATCTTGGTAAACGAAAATATGGGACAGGAATCATACTACGTATATTCTATTTGTTTTGGTTCTAATAATATTTGGTTTCATATCACGATGGAACTGAGGGGGGGTACGAAACTGTCCTCATACGAAAATTATCCCATTTGTTAATTTATATATATTTAATGTATAAATTCAGGGTCTGTAGTTGCACTCCACCGAAATGGCTCGGTAAATTCATATTAGGTCGTTAAGAAGGCTGGCTGGCTATTTTCTGGCCCAAAGAATAAGTATCGCCATCCAACGTGGCAACACAGCCAGGGGCGAAGCTTCATAAGCTGAGGTCTGCATGCCCGATATATGAGGTAACAAACATAAAAAAATAAAGCAGTCGAATTGAGAACCTCCTCCATTTTTGAGGTCGGTTAAAATTCAAAATTAAAAGCAGTCGAAAAGAGAACCTCCTCCATTTTTGAGGTCGGTTAAAAATCAAAGTTAAAAGCAGTCGAATTGAGAACTTCCTCCACTTTTGAGGTCGGTTAAAAATCAAAGTTAATTTACAACTGTTTTTTTCTATTTTATTTCATGCGCTATTATATCGAGTGAATAATATCGTTTTGAATTGTAGATTATAAATAACTCGGCCAGGTTTTGTCGCTCTGTTGATGTTGCATATGCTTTTCCAAAACGCTATCACATTTCGATAACAATGAAACTAATTCTAAAAAGTTACCTCTATTTAATGAATCTTTGGACTCGTCATCTCCTCTAAAAGGCAATTCCTGTTGCGCTAAATTGCAATCTACATCTACAAGTCTTTGAAAAATACTACGGTTTTGGTCAACTTGCTGATTGTGTTTTGAAATTTCTTCAGCAAATTGGCGTGACAAGTGAGTTTTACTTACTTTAGAAATACACAAATCTGGCGTTGGTTTAGGATAAACAACTAACGACTTTCTCTGATCAAAACTTAATGATTTTACCCTTTGGTCTTTTAATAAAACGTTACAGCACCTCAAATCATCACAAGGCACAATTTGTTCCATATTTAACACTCAAATAAACTAATTCACAACTTTTAAACAATAAAAAACAATTTGAAAAAATCACCACTCTTAAAAGCAAATTACTACGCGAAACTGAAGTAAACAAACGCGAACATAGCATAGGTCGCCACGCAACCGATGTGCGACGAACTTCAGAGCAAAATCCAGGCTTATGTGCGAGTAGATTTTGCTATAACAACCTACTAAGTTTTGTGGTATGCTAGCGAAAATATCCATAGGTGTGAAAGAGAAAATACAAGCCCGATTATAACGGGTATGCATTGCGTCTACTTACAACTTGTGCGAGCGAGATGGCATCTGCGCGCTCAACACCGTACAGAGGACCAGTCAGTACAACGCATAGATAGAGGAACGGGTTGTGTCGGCGGGTGGTATAGGTGATTGACCCTAAGCGCGCGAAATTTAATTTTGAAATAATCGTTTTGGACGCATTCGACATTTTTTAGGGTCAATATTAATATTACAATACACAATATTATTTTAGGGTCAATGGTACAATATTATTATGGGAATTCCGGGCTTATGGGAATGTATGGAACATTCGCCACTGAACACAGCCATCATTCTGGGAACATTCCCAGTCGGCAATGACGCGGAGGATTTTTTAAACGATATTTTGTAATGTAAATATTTTTAGTTTATACTTATGTACATTGTAATTCTTATTGTAAATAAAGTATCCTTAACTATTAAAAAAAAACAGTCAACCTCCTTTTTTGGTACCCAAAGGGTAAAATGGGAACCCTATTACTGAGATTTCGCTGTCCGTCCGTCCGTCTGTCTCCACGAAATTTTCACAGCAACAAATACTAAAAAACAGAATATAATAAATATTTAAGGGGTCCGTTTTGGTACTCGCACTTGACCGGTTCTTTTTGAAACAACAATTTATTTTGAAAATTTTAATAGTCCTTTGTTTAATTTAATACCCCAAAATGTTGCTGTAATTCGAAGATCGTCTCTATCTTTACGTCTTAGTAAAATGAAACGAATTCTAGAAAAAAATGTGAAGAAAGTAAATTACTTTCGGTTAGCATTGTACCATTAATATGTTAAATACGAAACATTAGGCCGCAGTTAACAGAATTCGGTCTTACATTTATGTTTGTCGGTTTAACTTAACATTTTTCTGGCGCGTGTAGTTGGCGTTGATACTTAACAACATTAGCATATAAATTAAAGCGCCCACAATTTTCTCTACGTTAACGACCACAGGGACCTGAAGTTAAATTGTTAGAGGAAATTACTTGAATCAATTCATTGTATGGAACTCAAATTATATGTTTGTAAGTTATTTAATGTAGTTTTTATTCGGATAGGCACTGTATTGGGTGTTAAGAAGTAGGGATGCCCGATCTGCCCTGCTTATTGCTTATACTTGCATAAACGCGGTTTCGAGATAAGCGCGGAAAACATATATTTTGATATATGAACTACAAGTCGTTATTATATAACATTTGAAGTTGACCTAAAATTATCAAAAAAAATCTAGCTTTCTACTGATATAGTTTTTTATTTCCTTTGTTGTATAGTTTGGACATAATGCGTATTACTGCATTTTCATCTACAATTTTAGCTTAGGATCACCACAGTATTGCTATGGGCAAATGTAGTACTTGTGCTTATTACTGCATGATTGCCTACCACGTATTGAATACTACGTTTTTTGTTAGCAATCGTGTAATATTTTTATGCCGGGTGATAGTTAAAAGTGTTATAGTATAAAGTTATAGTACGTAATATAGGACAGTGCTACGTTTGACATTAGTATATGTTACGTTGTATTTGATACAGTCTAACGCAGAATAGAAGAGTACTACATTTGGCCTTAGCATGAGCGAACATCTTTTGTTGTACTTGCTACATCCAAAAGTAGTCAAGTAAAGTGCTTCGTTTGGCTTTAGTATGTATACGTAATAAATAATGATTTGCCAAATGAATTTGTAGTATACGAAGCAAGTACTGCATAAGCGTCTAGTATATGCTGGTTACTGCGTAACTTGCTATCAATTGAAGCATTTTGGTGCAAGTACGGTGTATTTCATTAAGTAAAACACGTTTACGGTAAAAAAAAAAATTTTTTTTCCTACAGAATAGTTGAGAGGCCGTTTTTGCAAAAAAATTAAAATCGCCAAAATGTCGATTACTGCAGACATGATAAGCAGGGCAGCGATCTGAATCGATATTTTTGAAGATGGAACATTTTGAATCGATTCACTTCGATGTGATTCTTTTCCGTGGATTTATTTATTTTTATTTTATTTATTTGGAACAATCACAGTTATACGCTAAAACATTGTTACAAAACACAATCATACAATATTACGAGTATTAAGCACATAACCCACACTGCTGTTCGCAGATTATATTTTTGATTGAAATTGATTGATTGATTCAATGTTTTCGATCCGTAGAGATTTAAAAAACTATTTTAATAAAATCATCGGACATCCGGATGCCCTATATACATCTCTAAGATCCAAGTCATTATCACTTACTTACAGATAAAATAGAGATGCCTGTTGACAGTCAGACGTTCTAGCCACAATACCTAAAATGCCTAAAATGTACCTACTAGTTAAGGTCAAAAATAACCCCAAACTGCCCAAACCCCAATTCAGGTCAACGGTGACTGATGAAACGTGAGCGTAATAAACGTATGTGTCTTCTTTGAAGAACAAACATGGTTTGTCTTTTGTGTGAGATTTTTTATGTGCTATTTGATTCTCGTTCTGAATACCCTCAAAAACGCGATTGACGTTACCGACATATAAAATAGTGTTAATCAAGAAGCTTTGTAAGCTTGTAAGCTGTATCTATACTATTTTATAAAAACTAATCAAGTCGTTTGAGCTTAAAGTAGAATCAAAGAAATAAACACACTCAAAGTGTGTTTCTTTTACAACGGATACTTAAGTGTGCGGTGTTTTAACTGTGTATAAAATTATTTTGTGTTATCGTTAGTACACCCGATTTAACCCGTTGAAGCTTACACGATAACAGTTAATGTAGAATTGATGTGCATATTCCATAGATAGGTACTAACACGTCGTATTTTATTCACTGACTCGTTCTGTCTCTGTACATTTTATCTCTATTTTTGTTAAGCTAGAAAACAAAATAAATCCGTGTTTTTTCTGCTATAGAACAAAAAAAGCCATGACCTTTGTTCGGTGTAAATAATTTTCTTTACTCGGAAAATAATTTATGCATGAAATGGGTTCTTTGTACCAAAGTAATATTTTTTTCACAAAGGCCGGGAGTTCTACGCAGACCCCCGTCAAACCGTTAAAATTTACTTCTTTAATAAATTTTCTTACTGCTTCATAGACGTAATTACGGCCTCATGGTTAATTTACCCAAATTATAAAATATTACCATAAATTCGGAACTAGAAATGGTCTGGAATTACAATTCGTTAAATCTTCTAGACCTTAATAATTGGATTTATTGAGGGTAAACATATATAAAAGCGCTTTTAAAATCATAGAAAATTCTCATCATAAAATAAAGAACCTTGTTATTAATTCAACCTACGTTTTGTTTTAATTGTGGCTTTATTTCCTTCTACTTAAGTATACGGTATACTTCAACTACAATCTCAATGACGTAGGTTTATACCAAAATATCTAAATTATTCAGTTTCCCTATTTTACGTTATGTTGTACTTCCTTAACCCTAGATTTACCGAAAGTACTATTTGGTTCATCCAAAATTGAAACGTAGGCTTCTTTAACTTCGTAGGAAGGGTTTGTTAGAGAAGATTTAAGGACAAAGTATGTTTATCTTTATTTGTATATTTATAATTTGTCTATTACAATGATAGTCCGAGACGCTCAGGACTTTAATTGGCTGTGCCACGTAAGATTTTGTTGCCTTACATAAACATTTCTACGCGAGCGTAATTTTTTTTCAAAATTACAATATAGCTGCTACTTTTTTTTAAATTCATTCGGCCATTTTGGACCTAACCTATTATAAATGTAACCCGGGGACGGCAATAGGCTTGCCCCCTATTACGTGGGACTAAAATACTGGCAAATTGTGGGTGTGTAATGCACCTCTGCCTACCCCTTTGGGGATAGATGCGTGATGTATGTGTGATAATTGATGCTAGGAAAAAATAGAGTAATGATTACCTATTAAGATGTGGTTCAGTAATATTTCTTTGATTAAAAATAAGTTAAACTTTGAGTTTCACTTTAGAGTAAATTATAATCCAAGGGTGACAATACTGTCGAGTCCACTTTTCTTCTTAAATAATAATGAGGGTAGGGTTGGGAGTCTGTAAACTTTGCTGCCAAATAGAAGCTGGTAAATTCCACCTTGCATAAAAGGTATAGTAAGTACATTAAATTATTAAGATGTTTGCTTCTCAATCTCTAGATAAAGCAACTATTATTTTGAAGCTGCGAACGTCTCGGCTATGTCAAATTATCGACATACAATATCATTAACATATCTCTGAATCAAATTTCATCAAAATTGGTTAATTGATACATGAGAAACGGAGACAAAATAAACTGGACCGCTCCGGTGAAACGGGTGTCTGCTTATACTATAAAAACAATCGTTATGATGCGACCTCTCGCCATTTAGTTCGGTCGTAAATTTTTAAGTGATTGCGAAGTAAGGGTTAATGATCGGATAGGACTGGACGATAAAATAGAACGAAGTGACTAAACATTTAAAAGACCTCTTCATCATCAAAGCTCACAATTAGCTATGTCAAACAGTATGAGGCCAAAGCTGAACTCATATGCAGATGTTATACCTACGTTTTCGGATGAGAACATGGCGTAGCAACTGGTGTATGTCTTTCTAATCTCCTAATAAATTAGTCTCAGTAAGAACTACATAGTCAAACAATGCTAGTCTTATACGATTTGGAGACCAGATTAGTCACGAACGGAAAAACGTTTGGATGAGGTCACTATAGTAAGTTTTATTACGCCAAAAAAGATCAATCCAAAAACGCAGAGCTATTGAGGGGTACGGCCAAAATTTGCATTGACCTTTGGGGTCTTATACGATTTCTGAGACCAATTTATTTTGTGTTATATTAGAGCCACACAAAATATATACCTACAAATTATTATTATATACTTATTAACGTCTCTGGCAGCTCTATACCAGTGAAGTCCACAAATTTCGACTTGCTCCGAAAATTTACTTCGTTCAGGAATCTCAGTTGTTCGGACTGCAAAGATTCTAGTTGTGTAATAACAACCGTAGGTAATGCTGAAATTTTATGATTTTATATTGCACTTGGTGCCCAGTAACGGCAAAAAGACCACACACGTGGACCATCAGGCCGTCTCTGAAAACCAGCGCTGTCTGCCTTGCACGTGGTGCAACGCTGAGAGACGACCGTTTACTCCACATATGTACGAGTATTATTATTATTTCATTTATTTTTCTTTTCCTTTTTTTTCTAAGCTGTAATTGTTTTCGTTGTTTTTGTTGTAATAAAAGTGGAGTAATAAATGGTTCTCTTTCTTTTTTTTTCTTTCTTAACGTGAGACCAACAGAACCATTGGCATCATTTTGATGGGTAATGTACCTCTGCCTACCCTCTCGGGCCTATAAGCGTGATTATGTGTCCATTTATTCCTTTAAACAGTTTGCCACTAGAGTATTTTTTGTGTCCATCTCTTCTACAGAACGTGGGTGTTTACTTTACCCCTGCTTACCCTATGTGCTTCAATGTATGTGTATTTCTTCTTCCAACACAAATTATTATTATCCTAATCATTACTATTGTGCAAATAATAAGATTATCTTTTACTTTTCAGGTAAATAATGGCTGGATCGCATTTGATAAGTATATATCTAATACTACTAGAAATAAATAATTCAATTCAACAATCCTTAAATATAAAATATAGATCGTAATTTCGAACTATTCCCAGTAGTCCTACTGAATAGTCTTACCTGTAGTATTATTGGGAATATTTGCCCCATTAGACTTAATTTTAAAAACCCAGTAGTACTACTGGGAATATTCATCCCTAATGGGATGAATATTCCCAGTTATTTTTCATATTATTAGGTCTACAGTTTGTTTTACCGGTAAGTCTAATGACTTACCGGTAAAACAAACTGTAGACCTAATAATGAACTAGACTAACCTTCTTATTGAACTTGAATTTTTTTCTTCCCATACTACTACCAAGCAGTCTAGTAGTATTATGGGAAGAAAAACAATCCCCGTGGTACTACTTCAATGTTTTGGTTTTATAACCCTTTAAAAAAATTTTATTTTATGACTTTATATTATGGTCAGTCTCTCTAATCTTGAAGGCTCTTATGTTGTTATGTATTCCTGGTACATTTGAGGTTTGTCTTTTATAATGGACAATCATTTTCATCTGTACTCGATGCACCTGTTGACACATTTAAATAAACTAACACCGGCAAGATAAAGTGCCCGTGGTCCACCCAGGTAAACTAAGCAGGTGGACCACGACCCATGACCGGAAATTACTAACATACCAACTATTAAAAGTAGTACACAAGATATTTTTTATGATTTTATAATCCAAGAAAACTATGGAATTTGCCACTTTCGATGAAATTGCATTTTAAATTGACAAGATACATCATCGAAAATGAAATATTTAATGTCCAATATAGTACCTAAGTTGTTTAAACCCTTATAACCTTATATCCTAGAAACGATCAGCGGGAAGCAAACCAATAGTCGTTTCCTTGCCGGCGCGGGCGGCGCGGCGGTCGGACCATATGAATACAGAATCTGACTGAAACCGAACATCCATTTTTGTTACATACAAACCCTTACAAACTTCTGATGTCCTAGTACAAATGAAATCAACAACCATGGAACTAGATCGTGTTACGTACACACGTTACATTCAGTTAATATTATATTTTCATTTAACGCAGTGTCCTGCGTGAGCGATCTGAAAGCGAATGCGAACACAACAAACGGTCAACACAACAGACGTATCTCAGACTTATCTTTGCTATACTAAATTAACGATTTCGGGACTTAAACGCGTAATTTACCTTGTTTGGCCTGACGTTTCGACCGAGTTACATCGAGCCGTAGTCAGAGGCTGACTGGAGCTGGCGGCGTCGATAGCGAGAGGCGCGGGCAGATTCTCCATCTACTCTGTGTTGATATTTCTGCGGTGCGTTGTTGTGCGGGCAGACTCCAGTTGCACTTTCCGGTTCTTTGTTTTATCAATTACAGGGTCCCACGGGCAGTCGGTATCCATCTTCCCGGTTGAAATTTTTGTGTTTTTTAATCTCAACAGCTTCACGTACTAACCTTGCGTAGTAATGACGTTCGGTTGATAGGACTTTCAGGCGACGGAACTCAATCCAGTGGTTAGGGTCTCCCTGTAACAGATGCTCGGCAAGCGCTGACTTTTGAGTCTGTAGGTTTTTGACGGCAGCTGTGTTCCTTGACTCGTTCTACGATAGGTCGCTTAGTCTGGCCAAAGTATGAACTACCACAGCTGCAATCAATTTTATAAACTCCTTGCGATTGAAAAGGTACTTTATCTTTTGGGGACCGCAAAATGTTGTTATTTTGTTAACTGGCTTGAGAACTGTTTTAATCGACAGTCTTTTCAATCTGTCAGCGATTTTGTCAGTTATACTCCTGATATACAGCAGGAAAGCTGGCTGTCTGCTTACGTCTGGCGTTTTTTCCCTGTTCTTTCGTCTTGGGCATGCACTCTTCGTTCCCGGTGAGGGTAGTTGGAGAATCTGCCCGCGCCTGACGTTATCGACGCTGCCAGCTCCAATCAGCCTGTGACCACGGCCCGATGTAACTCGGTCGAAACATCAGGCCAAACAATGTAAATTACGCGTTTAAGTCCCGAAAACGTTAATTTAGTATAGCAAAGATAAGTCTGAGATACGTCTGAAAATCTAACAGGCGGCCTATCATCAATATCATGATGAAAAAACTCTCCTGGCCTTCTGAATATGTCGTACAAATAGGAATAGTGTGAACAGTACCTGAATTACAGAAATAGCTAAAAGAAGAAACAATAGTACAGGATAAGAGATTATATTATTCTAGACAACATAAAATGTTTTATTAGCCACTATAATTTTCGTGACCAATGAGTTGGCGTCCTGCCCAGTCTTAGTCTACGACTATCATAAAACCCACCAGTCACAATAACGTACTACGGATCTTCGATGACTTACTTGACTTAAGATCTTATATCTTCAAAGAAAATTGGAAGAATGCTTTGTAATAGGGTGGAGAGCTCTTTGGTTTGTTGAAGAGTATTAGAGTTACACTTTGTATTTTGAATTCTTTAATGATACCTGAAATATTTTCAAATGGGGACTGCCACAGGTTCCGTGATGTATTGAGCAAGTATGTTACAAATACCCGTTTGTAAAAAACATGAAAAGCTTCTATATTATACTGCCGCCGATGAGATCCGAAGACATGAAGGAACCGCGCAGATGTTGTCATTTAATCTGATTATTGGTTTTCCGCTTTCCATTGGAGATTCCTACTGCATCCTCGTATCTTGGTAATTCGGTGATGTCTTCTGTAATCAAACAATGGAAGAAATATTAAAACATCGATTCTGCAAAATTTAATGTTTAAATAGAGTAAAATCGAAGTAATCTGAATTCTCCTCACAAATAGTACCGAACTGAAAAAAAACACATCTAATGTACTAAGCGTCATCTCCCAGAGTAAAATAAGACAGTAAAGGTTTGGTTTCCTAGAATAGCGATGTTGTCATATCTTCTATATAAATAACTGCGGCAATTACCGCATTACCGCTCTCTAGGAAGCTAAACCATTTTGTTTACGTAGACAAAGTTCTTAGTGACGTCAATATGACGCCGAAGTCGCACATTTATACAATAGTGGTTGCAATATTAGAGGTCTTAGGGTAGTTGTGTCTTGGTCAGTTTGTAGAACGTTCCTCCTGGTCCGGGAAAGTTGCCGGTTCAAGGCCACCCCAAGACTGTAGTTTTTGCCGATTCACTAGCTACTAGCCGTAGCGTGGGCCAACACAATTTTACAATTGACAAATTATTGACTACAATCTGCTATAAGTGCGGTAATAGCTGATTGCCAAACGAGTTACGGACTGAATTTAGACAGTACAATACTTCGAAATGTAGCGAAGTTCGAAAACACATAGATCGACAAGTCATTACCTCGACAGACAATTATTAGACAAACACACACCTTCGAATTACCACTACTTCGACAGACGATTATTCGACAGACAATGGTTAGACAAGACACATCTTCGAAACCAATAAATTAACTTCATAATTTTTTTTTATAAAGCTTTTATCGTCATAATATTGCATTGTCATGCAACTTACATACACGGGCAAGGTTTCAGTTCAATGGGAAACCGGTAACTGTGTAAATTTAAGTTGCAAGATTTGATTACACACGGACATCAGGACAGGTGAAAGTAAATAAATGCTTGTAAAAACGTTTTGATTACTCGCGAAAGCATGTGAACACTATTTATGTGATCCTTACCATATGTTGGAGGTAAATCCAAAACATTTGGCATTAACTCTTGAGAACAGTTGCAGAGAGAACAATCGCCTTGAGGTGTTTCATGGTCTAATAACTCGTTGAGCCTGTCTGTGTGAGGATGTCCAAAGAAAAAAAATATAATGAATCCTCATATTCTAAAATCAAAATAACTTAAAGAGATATAAAAAAAATTCTTACTTTGCATGGTCTTACAATAAAAGTAAAATGCATAAAATGCATAAAATATTAAGATTATAACTACTATCAATGTTAGTATAAGAAAAAAAATACCAAACAATTTAGTATTATCCATTATCACTGTAGTATTCTTGTCACTTTAACTATGTTGATATTTTGTTACACACTTTTGTCAAATAACTTTTAAAATATAGTATAATTTTTCACTTTAATAACATATATAGGTATGCACTGTGCAGGTCATTTAAATATAACTTTATTATTAAACTATATTGTTGGATGCATGAAACACAACATTTTGTAACTGTGAGTTTATGTGAGTGTGTTTTAAAGCAATATTTTCCTCATTATCCCAACTAAATAATTATTGTGAGACACAGTTTTATCAAACTCTATCCTTTTCCTTACGAATTACCTACAACTAAAAATATTTCGATGGAAGAAAACATATTTAGCGTAAGTGCCAAAAAATCGAAAATACTTTTTTTACATTATTTTATTCAGAAAAAAATTCTGCGTCTATTGGTCTGGGTCTCATAATTCTACGGTGAAAATAAAATCACTTACGCAGTAATCTTTATGAGGAATACCAAGAGTCTTATTTGATGTAAGTCTACTTCAAGAGAGTATTTTCGATGTATTTCGATGATGGTGTTTCGATGCCATTTGTATGGCATAATTTTGCTCACCGTGAAAATGGCGTAACCAACAAAGACATCGAAGATACTCAATGTTGGCAGGTTAAGTGTTGTTGAAACACCCAATCCTTACATCGTTTTAGCTATCCGTAAAAACACAACCTATTTCACTTACAATATTTTAAAGTTCTTAAATTTTGTTGCGGTTATAGCGTTTTAGATATCCTTAAAAAACTGGATTTTGAAGGACATAGCTTATGTGTAGCGCAAAAAAAAAGAAAAATACGTTTTTAAAATCAAGTTTCTACGATGAGTAGTAATGAAGTTATGATTTTATTTCTCATTTCAAAATGGTACTATGGCGCTTACGCCAAATATATTTTCTTCCATCGAAATATTTTTAGTTGTAGGTAATTGGTAAGGAAAAGGATAGAGTTTGATAAAATCGATATATTTTACACCTACACATAAAACTGTGTGTATTACTGGTGTCTACTACCGGTGCCCGAGCATCAGAGATTTTATATACGAGTAGGTACGTACCTACTGTTAAATCGTTTTTGTGGATGTGATATATAATATTTAGCAAACAAAACAACAAGCCGCCATTATACAGTGTCAATCCACCATTGAGTCTAGAGTACCCATAGTGAGGGGACGAATTTGTATCTTAGTGATGTACACTGGTTATTTGTAGTCGATTCGATTTCTCCGTCTAACACTACTCCTACCATATTCCCTTATTCTGTGCTCATTATGTAACATCGGTCCTGGCTGTTGGAATTTAGGTTCGGATTACAAAATGGTTATCCATTTTTTACGGTATTTACCCGGTAACGGTTTGCCATTAAGGGATCCCTACAAAACTCCTGGTAACATCTGGATGTGTAAGGACTTTTTTTTTGCAGTACAACTAATACGTACGTATTCGTCTTGGCAATACCTTACATGAATGTTTTTGGTGGGATACCTATTACTATTTGCCTAGGAGTTCGAATATGAACTAAGTGCATCATCGTTCACAGTCAGGGTTATAAAAAGGTTTGTCAATGATTATTTACTAGCTGAGTACTGCGGCTCCGCCCGCGTGCTATACTTAGTTTTCTCGTTTTCGGTTCCCGTGGGAACACATAACCGGGATAAAAAGTAGCCACTCTTACTCGGGCATAATGTAGCTACATATCAGTAAAAATAATCTTCAAACACGGTTCAGTAGTTACGAGCCTATTCAATTCAAACAAACAATGAAATCTTTACTCTTTATAATAGAAAGAAGAAAGAAAGAAAGACAGAATGTTTTTATTTATGCATCAACACTTTGCAAGCAATACAAATAACAAACAGTTTTTTTACATTTCATTGTCTGTGGCAACGATCGCCACAGGTGCAGGATGACGTGTGTCAGTGGTGACGTGTGACACATATGACATGGCAGGAAATACGTAAACTAATAAACACTAAAGAACAGACAAATATTAGATACGATGATCCGTAAGCGATGCGAGTAAAGTCGCGGGCAACAGCTTGTACAAAAATAAAGTTCAAGCGTCTATTAGTAGCATTGTCAAGATTGGCGCTCTTTAGGTGTCATCTAAAGAGTCTTGCAATCTGTCTCGCTTGGATCCCCGGTCACTCAAACATTGCGGGTAATGAAACAGCTGACTCATGCTCAAAACAAGCAGCCAGACTAGGCTCTTTGGAGTATACTGAAATATCGACACAAGATCTGTCACAAGTTTCAGGAGACAGCTTATCTCGTGCATGGAACGAGGTATGGCGTCTGTCTCAAAAAAAGAAGGGCAAATACTATGGTGACATCCAACCACTCGTGCCCAAAAAGCCATGGTTCTTTAAGAATCGGGGCTTTGGAAAAAACTCGACATCGGTAGTTTCTCGTCTCCGCTTAGGTCATGCATGTACGCCAGTTCACTTGGCAAAGATTAAGGTTAGGGATCATTCTCTTTGTGAATGCGGTTTGGATGAAGGTGACGCGGATCACATCTTCTTCTCCTGTCCAAATCAACGAATTTCTCTTTACGATGTGCTTTCCTCTAATATTCCTCTACCTACATCTTTCAAAACTCTTCTAGCCCTGGTCCATACCCCTTTTATCAAGACCCTTTGTAAATATATTGAATATAATAAATTAAAACTATAGGTACCTACCTACTTAAATTACGTAACCATATCCCCCCTTTTTTGTGGTCTCTTATCTATTTATATCTTAATGTATTGTGTAGTTAGTAGTTACTGTAGATAGAATATTCTTTATCTATGGTAGTTTTAATTGTATTCTTTTATCTTTTATGGTATTTTTTTTTTGTTTAGACTCTGACTGATTATGGAATTACTCGGCCACCGATCATAATTTCGACCCACAGTTAAAATCTCCTACGTTATTAGCTTTACTCACTGGTCATTGGCAAGTTGCTGCAAGTGCAAGCAGAGGCCATAACAAAGAATTGAATTGAATTGAATTGAATTGACGATTATTAGATACGATGATCCGTAAGCGATGCGAGTAAAGTCGCGGGCAACAGCTTGTACAAAAATAAAGTTCAAGCGTCTATCAGTAGCATTGTCAAGATAAAAATTTGCTAAGATTTCCTTGCGCAGAAAAGTTATAATAATGGACCGTTGAGTAAATTGCAAATTGAATTAATTTAGATAATTCATCAAAACATCTTGAAGAATATGAGTTATTACTTATTCTTTTTGTGTCGTCTTCTCAAAAAGCTTTTGAATACATTACTTTAATGTTGTTCCTCATTTTTCTGTCGAAGACAGTAACAAAACGGATGTTTAAGTGTTTAAATAGCTTTCGTTTTATCTCTGGTTTACGCTCTAAAGGGAATAATTGACCGTACAGACAAGAAAAGGGAATACGTTGTTATAGGTGCTCTTAAAGGTTAAAGTGCGGGAAAAAGGCCTTTAAAAAAGTTCTAGACTGATGATATTTATTGAAATAACATTTTAATAATATTTTTTGCCAGAAGATTGATCAAAATAGAAGTTGTGAAAAGAAAAGACAAAGAAATATAACACCATTGCTGAGAACATTATTCAAGTTGCAAAACTTTCTTAAAGTAAATAAATCTTCTAGCTTTGTATATTCAAAATGCATTTTCTCTGTACTTATCTACCACCGATCAACTTTGTGCCGGGAAGAAATGCGCTCTGAAATTCTTTGTAAAAACAATAACGTCGTAATGCTCAGCACTTTGGCTTTGCTCCACCTCATTCCATGTAGATTTTGTTCGTATTTGTTCTATTAACTTACTAAAAGATTGCGGCTCCGCCCGCGTGATTCAGTTTTCTCGTTCCCGATTCCCGTGGGAACACATTACCGGGATAAAAAGTACCTAGCCTATGTTACTCAGGGATAATGTAGCTATATATATACAGTGAAATAGTTTTTTAAAATAGGATCATTAGTTACGGAGCCTCAAACAAACGAACTACTCTCCTGTAAGAAATAGGCATAATTATAAACACTAGGGAGGGTCCGCCAGTGATCAAAGATTATAATTTTAACGTACCTACTATGAAAGTAGCAATATCTATACCTACTTATAAAAAATCATAGACTATAGGCAAATAATAATGACAAACACAAACGTATAAATGCGTGTGTGTATCAAATACATGGTTGTTATAGAATGTATATTAAAAAAGAACTATTAGCTCCATGCACTCCTCCTCAACTATAAGTCTGAAAAATTCCATACTCTTCCGTTTTTTTTTTCAAGTCCGCGCAAGCGCGGCCTCTCTTACGTCCATAGCCGGATGTCTTTGATATGCACCAGAAAGTATTTCCAGTGGCGCTCGGCGGATTTGGCCACCTGTGTGGCCTCTTGTGTGGTCGTTGGGGTAGGGTTTTATCCCTTCTAGCCTGCTTCTGTAAGTCCTGGGGACTTTTTCAGCCCCGATCATGGAGGTCAATGATCTTGGGTGTAGATGACCTGCGGCGCCCTCGCCGCTGACTTCGGAACTCGGCGGGGAGAGCGCGCTCCCTCTTTCTCTTGGCCGCCTCCTTACACACACGGGCGTACTCCTCCGTCTGCACAATTTAAGTTTGTACCGCCAGTTTTGCTTCACTAATAATACTCATATGTATTGGTCCCACGCAATGGGGTGGTTGTCTAAAACGCTTGCCAAAGCATGAACCACCACTCACTTGCAATGTTGAATATGATTTTGCTCGATTGACTTCCCATTCAATTACCGAAGTGATACTGAAAAATAAATAGGTCTTCAATTAAACAGAGTTTGTAGATACTATAACAAGGATCGAAGCCTTTGAACTAACAGTGTCACGAAAATCGTATTCTGAACCGACCACGCCACTGAACCACTCAATATAAATGCCTACATACTCTAGCTAGAAGAAGAAAAAAAACGTAAAATAAGGGTGCGTATCAGGTCACATTTCCGTAAGAAGTAAAACTTCATACATGTTACTTATCGAAGGTAAAGTCACGTAACGGTGCGTCAGTTATGTTACTCCATTTACAGAGAAACTGACTCCACGAAAATTGGATCCTTTTATTGATAACAAGAACGAACATCAAAGGATTATTATAATAATACATTTTGTAAGTTTTGTAATATTCAGCATAACATTAGGGACCTCGGAAATAAAAGGATAGATGACGTAATATTAATGTTTGCCATAATGTATAAGGCACATATTATATTATCATAAGGGGCTCGTGGTCTAGTGGTAACCGACAATGTTAACACATTGCAAAGGTTAAGCAACATCGACGTCGTCGGTCCCGGTAGTCATAGGAACATCTATGGCAGTCGTAGTTGTAGCCCTAAATAAAAAATCCGACCAATTTAACTACAGAACTTCGATATCGCTCATGGGTTGTGAAGGTCAGATGGCAGATGGAAAATATCGAAGTTCAGCCGAATCGCAGTTAGACTGGAAAGCCGACCCCAACGGAGTTGGTAAAAGGCTCGGCGGATGATGATTATATTATAACTACATATTCTATAAAACAGAGTCCTCCGCAGCGTCTGTCTGTTCGCGATAAACTCAAAAACTACTTCGGTGGCGTGGACGGTTGTGCATCCGCTTTCGACGCCGGAGTCTCGGGTTCGATTCCCGGTCGGGACAAACTTTGTAAGAAGACAGATACGTTTGTACCGAAGTCTGGATGTTTCCTATGTATAATATGTATGTATTTACAAAATAAATGTATAGTTATAAATATTTATATCAGTTTAGCTAGTACTCATATCACAAGCTCTGCTTAGTTTGAGACTAGATGGCGTTGTGTGAATTGTCCTAACATATTTATTTACTTAACTTGAATAACTTAACTTTTCCATTATATTTATAATACACCTTTTATAACTACCAACACCAATTTAATTCCTTTAAACACACATGACCGGTTTCTCTTCATGCCATCAGTCTACAGATCATACCTACTAAGATTCAATGACAGCTTTATAGAACTTTGATTTATAAGAAATCGTTCAAGATTACATTGCCTTTCTAATTAAAAAAAACATTATTGTTCTAATCTCAATCTTCTCGTATTACACGGACTTGAATTGCTTTTATTCTGCACGTTAAGAAGCAGCTTTGAACCAGGGATTACACGAACACGACACGACCTTTCGCTCTAGGCGATATATTCCGATCAAGCTCTGTGCCATGGGTTTAACTACACAAGCTTCCATTCGTTTGGGATTGAAACAATACACGGAACGGTTTAAACCTTTTTATTCTTAAGTCTTCAGTGTACGTGAGGACTTGTGCAAGTTAAATATTTCACTTAAGTATTCGTCTGTGGATCTACTTATTTCTTCTTCTTCTTTTTTTTTAAAACGTGGCTCCATTGATATTCATCAATGATTTCGCCAATGTCAAGGTAATGCTTGATTTTTTCTGCACAGAAGAACTAGTTACTCTGAACTAGTTCGCGGTGCGGGACAAGGAAACGTTGTTAAGCGTTTGGGCCTGGATTTTTGCCCAGCGCCAGAGGTAACCTAAAAGGCCACTAGCCACACGCTCCGCAAAAACCCAAGTCCATCTACTTATTTGTTCTACGCTTATAGTATGTCACTTGAACTCTTAATTAACCTAAAAAAGCTCTAACAAAATCTGTAGGTATAATTAATATATTTTATAAGCATGAAGTATGCTAACTTTATCTTATATAATTTTACAATATGAATCACTACACTACATGGGGCACACTAAAAGTTTTGCACTTCTAGCTAATCGGAACTAGTTGAATTTCGAATGTTATATTATTTTAAACGTTGCAACCTTAGTAATAAAAAAAACAATTGGCGGGAAATCATTTGTCAATTGTTTTTTATCACACATCAAAGGTCTACGTATGCAACGAAAATGGAATTAAGCTCTAAAATCTTTTCGATTTTAGAGCGATGATTTTTTATGATTTTAAAAGTTCTCTATCTCCGCAATACTGTGCCGCTCGTCGTCAAAATGCTTTTGGGAGAGAAGCACCTTGTTTGAGCACCGTGAGGCGATGGTTTGCTGAATTTGACAGAGGTCGAGTTTCTTTACATGACGAATTTCGTGAAGAGCGGCCTTCAACTGCCGTCAACGAAAATAATGTGGCAACTGTTAAGCGGTTAATTGAAGAAAACCCGCGGATTACCTATGAAACAATTCGAGGACTATTGGGGATTGGTATGAGTCAAATCCAGAAAATTTTACACGAAGAATTGAAAGTTCGGAAACTTTGTTGTCGTTCGATCCCTCATGAACTGACAGCGGAGCAGAAGCGGCCTCGTGTGGAATGGTGCTCACAGATGCTACTGAATGACATGAAGTACGACCTACATGACGACATACATGAAGTACGACCACGGACATTCTAATGCTGTTTATGACATTGTCACAGGAGACGAAACGTGGATTTATTGTTTTGAACCCGAATAAAACAGCAATCTTGTGAATGGGTGTTTGAAAATGAGAACAAGCCAACAAAAGTGAGGCAGGTGGGAAACGTTGGTAAAAAAATTATCGCGTTTCTTTTCTAAGCTACGGGTCCCATCTGTACAATTCCACTTGAAGATCAAAAGAGTGTTAATGCCGAGTGGTATTCTACCATTTGTTTACCCAGGGTGTTAGAAAAAGTTCGCGAAAGACGACCCAAAAGCCGCGTTCTCCTACATCATGACAACGCTTCTTTACACACGGCCAACAAAACAAAGTCATTTTTAGCTTCCGAAAAAGTACAACTTGTCACCCATCCTGCGCATAGCCCCGACCTAGCGCCCTGTGATTTCTGTATTTTCCCCAAAATCAAAGATTTGATGAGAGGTTTCACTTTTACCAACTCCGAAGAGGCAGTGATAGCGTTCAATCAGCACGGAGAAAACATGCTTTCAGATCTCTGGTCCTCCTGTTTTAAAAAATGGCTCGACCGCATGAAAAAATGTTTAAAACGTAAAGGAGAGTATTTTGAAAAGCAATAAACATAATATTTTGGTTTTAACATGTTGTTTTTTTAAGTTACGCAAAACATATAGTGTGACCTACGTATCTTGGGCTAGACTCGAACCAGCGACTGATCTCTTTCCAGGAGGAATGTTTTACCAACTGACCAAGACACCACTAGCCCAAGCCTCTGGTTAGCTCTAGAAAGAATTTCCAGAGGCGTTACGAGACGAACTGCTGAACCTAAAAAGGTACTATACAAATGGTGTATTTGTTATTTAAAAAAACAGACGTGATTATAATGTTTGTAAATACGTTTAAGATTAAATAACCGTAAACATTTTGAATATTAACTGTTATCTGGTGGGGAATCCCGAAACGGAAAGCAGAAATAATATCGGATTAAATTCATCTAAATTATATATTATATTTACTAATTTGTTTCATATTTATACCACAACAGCTTTGAATATTATACCGGAGTGTTATCATAGTATTAATTTACATAATTACATTTTGTTATAATGAATGTTAACGAACATAAAATTATTTCATTTAATTATAACGTAGCTTATCGTGTGGCGCTAATTGCTCATAAGGGATGTGCTTTTAACTTGCCATTACGCGTTTCAATTCTCTCCTCTGTGGTATGTCATTGAGTTTTGACTGCAATATTATGCTGCCAAACAATACTTGCAGAGAAATATTGTCTCCGAAGTGGAAGACCATCATTTCTTGCTGTCTGTCCGTCCGTCCGTTTAAATATATTCTTTTGCATACTAACCTGCTTGATAGAATACTTATTAAGTGCAAGGGCAACTTTTTTTTTGAGCGGCAGAAATCTCCGACCTTAGTTCATTATATTGCGTCTTTTAAGTTGACGCAAGTTTACCTATTATCTATCACAAATGTGACACTTCCAATTACTAGAGGAATTAAGGTAGGTATAGCAAATAGCTATAATGTATATCTATGGTAGTAAATTTGTTTGTATCACATTATATGTTAGGATAATTTACTCAACGTCATCTAGTCTCAAACTAAACAGAGCTTGTGATATAAATACTTTTATATACCACGCTGGCCCGACGGGTTGGTATAGAGTTCTGTGTCGAGGTTTCCTTCTATAAACATATTATTATACTTTGTATAAACATACTTATATATTTCTAAATACATACTAAATATACATAGAAAATAACCAAACTCCGAAATAAATATTTGTGGATCACACAAATATTTGATTCGACCCGGGAACCGAACCTGGGACCTCTGGTACGGCAGGCGCATATTCATACCAGTGCACCACCGAGGCAGAGCTGGTTTCTTGGACTGGTCAAATAATAATGAGCAATACTTGGTAAATCTACAAAAGGCATTTAATTGTAATTGCAGAATTTGCAAGGGAAAATACTTCCCTCCATGGGACCTGGAAGCGAGAGCCCTTGCGTCATTGTTCCAATGGCGCAAGGAGGCGCTGGAGCGGTACCACAGGCCTGCGTCTCGAGAAATCGAGGACCAGCGGTCCCAACTCCGCCAGGATCTCATGGAGTCATGGAGGGTGCGACTTGAGCAACCCAAGTGGGGTACCACCACCATCGCGGCGGTAAGACCGATCATGGACGATTGGCTGCAGAGGCAGCATGGTGACCTCATGTACCGTGCGACGCAGATCGTTGCCGGGCATGGATGCTTCGGTAGCTATCTGTTTCGCATGCATCGTGAGGTCACACCCCGGTGTCAACACTGCGAGGTTTCCGACGACGACACCGCACTCCACACGTTGGTGGAGTGCTCAGCGTGGGCGAGTCAGCGCCGGGACCTCGTAGTGGGTCTGGGCGTGGATACCCTCTCGCTGGAGACCATGCTTCAAGCCATGGTCTCCAGCGGGAGTAGGTGGAACGCGGCCGTGTCGTTCTGCGAGCAAGTCATGCTCGCGAAGGAGGCGGCCGGGAGGGAGAGGGAGCGTACCCTCCCCGCCGAGTTCCGAAGTCGGCGGCCAGGCCGCCCCAGACTACGCGACTACGCCCAAGACTATCGACCTCCATGATCGGGGCCTGAGGACGGCGGGATCGCCACCCGCCGTCCTTACAGAAGCAGGCTAGAAGGGTTGCGTGCTGCGGGGCCTTTGCTCCATAGCACGCAACCAGATTCACTCACTGACGCGGGATAAAACCCTACCCCAACGACACGGGATTCTCGTCCCGACCCAACACCAGCAGAGACCACAGAGGCGGTCAAAGTCCGCCGGGCGCCAATGGACATACCCTCTGCTAGTAACCAGAGACGCCCGGCAACGGACGTTAGAGCGACCGCGGTCTTGGGCCGCGGAATTAAAAAAAAAAAAAAGGGAAAATACTTTTACAATTTATGGTAGTACAGGAATGCTTGCTTTTCCTCCTGTCTTTTTGTTTTTCATGTTCTCTCTTTTTGTAAGGGAAAAGTATTCAGTCACTTCAGTCAGACACTTTTCTCTTAATTGAATGAAATGAACCCCACTTAAGAAGACCCTTACTTGGAGGCTGAAACAAATAATCACAATTTTACCGCTTTAAATACGATTATAATACGAAGTCAAGGATATAGAGTGTACTACGTAAGTTCGACAAATGGAAGTGCGATTAACGATTGTGTCTTAGTAGTTACTTCAAGAAAACTGTAACAAGTGTCGAACTACCGTAATGTCGAACTACTGTCGCACAATCGTTTGTCGCACTAGAGTAATGTCGACCTACAGTGTGTCGCACTAACGTGCATTCGAACTATGGTGAGTCGCAGTACAGTTTTGTCACACAATCGTTAATCGCACTTCCATTTGTCGAACTCAAGTAGTACACTCAAGGATATATGTTTAACAGAAACACAAATAAGAGGTACCTTTGGTAATACTATACATTAACAATGAATGAAAAGGTTTTTTTTTTTTTTTTTTTTTTTTTTTTTGATGAGTCAATTGGGTTTTAGTTTCAGGAGTGGCGCTTATGGTATACGCCTTCTCCTGGAACCGTTTGCAAGTTGATTGTTTAGTTAGTGAAGTGTTTAGATGTTATGTGCCGTTAGAGTGTTTTAGTTGATTTACGATAAAGGTGATGTGGTGGAGGAGTGAGTTAAGTGTATCTGGGGCAATTGTAAATAAGGTGGTTGAGGGTTTGCGAGATTATGTTGGTGGGAAGTTCGTGGGGTCATGATGAGTAGGAAGGAGTTGCTTGGTTAGATTAAAGGTTTGCGAGATTGTGTTGGTGCAAGGACAGAGGTCGTTGTTTAGGATTAGTTGATTAGGTTAGGTTAGGTGGGACATCCGCTTTTGTGTGTGGAAAAGTTACACGGGGTCAGTACTTTCCACACACTCCCTTAGTCGCCTCGTACGACATCCACGGGAGGATATGGGTTGGGGCTATTCTATTCTGCCGGCCACCACACGGCGGGAATGAAAAGGTTAGGTAAATGTCGGTACTGCAGCGCAGGTCCGAAATTCGTTGCTTTGTAGGTAAATGTAAAAAAAAAAAAAAAATTGGTATTTCATAGGTCAGGGATTATTTAGTATAAAACGAAACATAACATTGATTTAAGGTCAAGTAACTAGTATAGTAGTATTAATAATATCCGCCGATACTGCATCTTCCCTGTTTGAGAAATGAATCAACATTACTTATGCCTTTTCATATTCTAAAAATACTCCAATACTTCGGCACGATTGTGTACAATGCACAATAAAGGTGTCCATAATTGGGGCTTTTCTTTTTAGGGTTCCGTACCCCAAGGGTAAAACGGGAACCCTGTTACTGTGACTTCGCTGTCCGTCCGTCCGTCTGTCTTGGGCTGTATCTCATGAACCGTGATAGTTAGAAAGTTGAAATTGTCCCAGGTGATGTATTTCTGTTGCCTCTATAACAACAAATACTAAAAAACAGAATATAACAAATATTTAAGGGGGCTCCCATACAACAAAGCGCCCGACTCCGACTCGAGCGCGAGCTCGACCGAAGCGAGTTCTATTCGAGCGCGAGACGACTTTACATTAGTATTTTGACACGTTATTAGTAGTACAAATAATCACAGATTATAAATTGAAAAGACGGTTGCTTCGTAGGTAGGTAAGAAATAGTGTTCGATGAAAAAAATGTGTACTGTTTACCTATGTCTGTATTCATTATCTAAATATAGTGTGAAGTGAACTCTTCACAAAGTTTCATATAACCAAGTATTCAAACTTTCCGTCTTTCTATCACAAACTCGACACTCCAGCACCTCAGCTGCCACCCATTTAATCAGCATAAAGCTTTTCATACTGCGTAACTCAATACATGAATGTAAAACAAACTTTCTACTTAACATAAATCCGTAATAAAGGTACATCTGTTTACCCTTGCGACGAAATACCTCACTTATCTCAACAAAGATATTCCATCTTCACGGAACATAAAATAGGAAAATTCCACTTCAATCTCCGCGTATATGCCTAAAGTTGCGGGAATTGTTTACCCAAGCAAAAATAAATAAATTTCCAACTACTTTAGATGTGAAAACAACTAACGCTGGTACACTCCACTACACTCGTCTTCAGGGCCATTTAAAGATTATTTACGTAACGGTTTCACTTCTTTTTGATATTAAAGAGAATAGAATAACATGTAATGTGGAGGTATGTTGCATAAACTTCTTCTTAGGTCGCGGGTTCGAATCGCAGGACAAAACTTTATGTGATAAACACACTTAGTAGTTGGTTCTGTATCCATTATATGATATATTTAAAAGTAACTACCTACCTATATGCTTAAGTACGTTTTTCAGTCATCTAGATCTCATAACACAAGCTTATTATTACCTTCTTTGAGCTAGATGGCTTTGTGTAAAAAATGTTCTTAAATCGCGACTGTTTACCCTAAGGAGTATGCAGAGCATACGTAGGTCACACTATAAGTTTTGCGTAACTTAATAAAACAACATGTTAAAACCAAAATATTATATTTATTGCTTTTCAAAATACTCTCTTTTACATTTTAACATTTTTTCATGCGATCGAACAATTTTTTAAACAGGAGGACCACAGATCTGAAGGCATGTTTTCTACGTGCTGATTAAACGCTATCACTGCCTCTTCGGATTTGGTAAAAGTGAAACCTCTCATCAAATCTTTGATTTTGGGGAAAATACAGAAATCACAGGGTGCTAGGTCGGGGCTATGCGCAGGATGGGTGACGAGTTGTACTTTTTTGGAAGCTAAAAATGACATTGTTTTGTTGGCCGTGTGTGAAGAAGCGTTGTCATGATGTAGGAGAACGCGGCTTTTGGGTCGTCTTTCGCGAACTTTTTCTAACACCCTGGGTAAACAAATGGTAGAATACCACTCGGCATTAACACTCTTTTGATCTTCAAGTGGAATTGTACAGATGGGACCAGTAGTTGAGAAAAAAACGCGATCATTTTTTTACCAACGTTTCTCGCCTGCCTCACTTTTGTTGGCTTGTTCTCATTTTCAAACACCCATTTATAAGATTGCTGTTTTTTTACGGGTTCAAAACAATAAATCCACATTTCGTCTCCTATGACAATGTAATAAACAGCATTAGAATGTCCGTGGTCGTACTTCAGTAGCATCTGTGAGCACCATTCCACGCGAGCCCGCATCTGCTCCGCTGTCAGTTCATGATCCCCCATGAACTGACAGCGGAGCAGAAGCGGGCTCGCGTGGAATCTAATCCAACGACAACAAAGTTTCCGAACTTTAAATTCTTCGTGTAAAATTTTCTGGATTTGACTCATACCAATAGTCCTCGAATTGTCTCATAGGTAATCCGCGGGTTTTCTTCAATTAACCGCTTAACAGTACAGCCACATTATTTTCGTTGACGGCAGTCGAAGACCGCCCTTCACGAAATTCGTCATGTAAAGAAACTCGACCTCTCTCAAATTCAGCAAACCATCGCCTCACGGTGCTCAAACAAGGTGCTTCTCTCCCAAAAGCATTTTGAAGACGAGCGGCACATTCTTGCGGAGAGAGAGAATATTTAAAATCATAAAAAAATCATCGCTCTAAAATCTTTTCGACTTAATTCCATGTTCGTTGCATACGTAGAACTTTGGTGTGTGATAAAAAACAATTGACAAATGATTTCCCGCCAATGTATTATACTTACACCCACAAGTTACCAGGTTATCAGTAACATTGTTGGTCCGATGTAAGAAGAGTGAAGCCTACTGCCGCTAACCGAGAAGTTTTATTTTTGCCAGAAACCGCTTAGCGCGAGCTAGCTTTAGGTCCCTCAGATCTAGTTAGAAGCCTTATACCTACAATAACTATGGTTTTACTAAAATAATGAAATAATACTATTATTATCAAAGTTATAATATCAATAATATCAAAGTTGTAATATTCTACTATTATCAAAGTTAATAAGCTACATCTTGATAGCTTACTTAAGAGCTCGTTGTCCCTAGATATAAAGAGAACAAATATCTCCTGACCTATCTAGACATAAATAGACAAAATAAGACGACCTTAGACCTATCTGTGAAAATAGTAGCCCAAACAACGCGAAGTGATGTGAGCCGTCCCTAAGTCGAACTCGGTGATTCTGTCACATTCACTCAACCACTGTTATTACACGCAGACAACGGTAGACATTAATCTCTTGGACAAATATAAGGAGCTGTTGCCATCTGCCTGTCGCTTTATACCCCACTGAAGGTTTCTAGCTGAGTGTTTGCGTTTCACGAGGGGTGTCAACTAATTGATTAAATTTTGTGGCTGATTTTTCGTCGTGTTTAGCGTCGGGGTCGGCGCTAAAGCAATCAGATAAAGTATTCTAATTTAATTTCTGAAATTCAAAATTCTCAGTAAATTTTGATGCTCATTTTGTTCTTTGTTGATAATAGGAGTAGGTTATATACCTATATTTTTCTTTCATCATCCACCGAGCCTTTTCCCAACTCAGTTGTGGTTGGTTTTCCAGTCTAACCGCGATGCGGCTGAACTTTGACATTTTCCGTGGAGCGACTGCCATCTGACCTCCACAACCTTTGGGCGATTTCGAAGTTCTGTGGTTAAACCAGCCAGATTTTGAATTAGGGCTCCAAATACCTGCAACGACTGCCATAGATGTTCGTATGACAACTGGAACCGACGTGCTCTGATGCACGGAGGGTTCTCAGTGCCTTAAGAAATGGTCACCCATCCTAAGACCGGACTGGCTAGATGTTGCTTAACCTTTGCAATGTGTTAAACTACTCTGTTACACAAGCCCTTTCATATACGATAGTACGATCAATACAATAGTTTCTTAGTACTCTATGACTTCTTAGATATGTAACACCTATCAATGTTAGTACTAAAATAAATTACTTAACTGCACACAGCCCACAAAAAATTCAGAAAGAATTTCGTATTTTGCATTCATACTTATTATACCTAGATGAAAAACGGATAACCTAAAATAGATAAAGGCCACGCCACACATCGCCACACATCACGCCTATATCTCCGAAGGGGTAGGCAGAGGTGCATTACACACCCACAGTTTGCCAGTATTTCCAGTCCCACGTAATAGGGAGCAAGCCTATTGCCGTCACCTGTCACATTTATAATGGGTTATGTCCAAAATGGCCGAAAGAATTTAATAAAAAGTAGTAGCTATCAGTAATTTAAAAAAAAAAAATAAACCCGTTGCTTTGCAATGATATGTTGATAAAAAGCAACAAAATCTTACGTGCCAGCCGCTATGGCACAGCCAATTAAAATCGTGGGCGTCTCGGACTATTGGACGGACTACTTATGGATAAAGGCAATCCATGTTAATCGAGACAGGTAATTTATTTACAATATACATAATTATTATACTAAAAATATTTACATTACAAAATATCGTTTAAAAATCCTCCGCGTCAGTGCCGACTGGGAATGTTCCCAGAATGCTGGCTGTGTTGCCACGTTGGATGGCGATACTTATTCTTTGGGCCAGAAAATAGCCAGCCTTCTGGTCCTGAGAAGCATCGATTAAGCGTTTAGCAATGTCTCTATAAAGGCGGCGACCCCTCGGACATAGATAATTAATTGAATCACTATAATAAAACAGTTGACACTTTGTAACCAATAAAATTTCACATAAATATCATTGCGTTACCAAAACCATGAACTTGTTAACTTGATAATAATATAATACTGCATTTAACGCGCCCTCTAGCGTAAAATATTTCCACATTGTAAACTGAGTACGACACAAAGGCAACCGGATACCCCATTTTTTGTCTATTATTTATCATAACTCATCAATTTGTATCCGCAACCGATGAATGCGGGCTTCGTTCCGCAACGTATCGGCATTGACAGTTTTGCACCTGCAATCACAATTGTAACACTAATGAAACTTTTTTTATTTTATAGGGTTCCGGAACACATTACCGGAATAAAAAGTAGCCTATGTTACTCAAGGTGAATGTAGCTTTCCAATGGTGAAAGAATTTTTGAAATCTGCTCAGTAAGTTTTGAGGTTATTCATTACAAACATACACACAAAAATACAAATCTTTCCTCAAACATATACACAAAAATACAATCTTTCCTCTTTATGATAGTTGTATAGATAAATCCTAAAAAAACAGAATATATTAAATATTTAACCACCAGACACCAGACTTCATTGTTTCCGTTTTTTGATCCCACAATACCTGCTTGGAGGACCCTCAAAGTTCTAATAGATATTTGTACGGAACCCTACGTGTCCGGTGCGGCATTTGGCCGGTTTTAAGTAAGAACAGCTGGGTCAGTATTAAGACACGCGCGTTTAGGGTAGTGAAGTCAACTGTCAAATGTGGTCAGATTTCCCATTATTTAGTTTAATTGTAATTGACTGTTTTTTATATCCGTAACCAATTTGAATACATTTGTAAAACATCTGTCTACAATATTATTTTTAGATGTTTGTGATTTTTTTACAAAAGGACTGAATTGCGATGATAATAATAGGTAGGCGGTGGCCTGAGGAATATAATAAGCAACGCGGCGGCTTCCAAGTGCGGGTAGTTGACACACGTATGTCACGAAAATGTCGCTAAGCCAATTGATCACAGTTGGTGCAATCCATCAAATTAAAGCAGTTAGGAACTGTAGGTAATGTTGGGATGTACGGACTTTAAAGACGCGATTCTTAAGATCGTAATCTTACTCGACTATATTTCTGTATGACGATTTGCGCCGGCGGGGATTTAAGTACGCGTGCTACGGTGACACACAGGCGAAAAAGTCGTCGAGCCATAAGTACGTCTATAACCCACTATCATTCCTTTGAGCGTCGTGGTCGTCTAGTATTCGTTATTTTATTGTTAGACAACAGTATTTCTATAGTTTACAACTCTTCCGAGATTATAACTTAAAAGTGTTTTAAGTATCTATACTATTCATAGGGTAATCCATTCGAGGGTTCACCCGGAGTGTCCGCAGAAAGAACGATAGGGCGAAAGTTTAAAAAAAAATTAAACTTATTTTCAACCAATATCAATGCTCTAAAATGCCGTTTCATTTTAGTTCTGCATAACTTGTTGGATTTACATTTTGGCAACGGATAAAGTTTTGTGTTGTTGTACTAGAGAAGCCATTAAACTTTTGAAAAATCGATCCGGTTCAGCCGAGAGCGGCGGCGATCCCTAACAGGATTTGGTAACTTATGACAAGTGATATTTATTAGTACAACCATTATTGTCTGTGATAAATGTGCTCCCATTATAGCACTACCTCAACACCTGACATGGAATTTCATTTAAAGAAGCGCCCGCCCGATATGGCGTCGTTCCACTTGCTAATTTTGTTAGGCTATGAATCATGTTTATGAGACAGGCACATTTTTGTTCGTGTTACGTTGCGCTCTATAAAATTGATTTATTTATTTATTATTTACGCAAATAACTTTCATCCCTATAAATAAGATATTGGAAATTTATTGAGACTATAATTCTTTTCGATTACAAATACTGCACCTAGTGCTCCGTAAGTTGTTGCCAAAATAACTTATTTTGATCGCGGTCATAAATCTCATCTGAATTCTAATATAAAGAAATCAATATTTACGACCCAGTCTACATATCTACAGCTATCCAAGACTGCTAGCCACACTTATTCTACGAATTTGTATGAATAAATGAGAATAAGTGGATACATTTTGAATTAGAAGATATTAAACGTTTTGTCAGTAATTGTCATTTATGTCTCGATTGCATTATTTTGTGATTAACACAGGCTCTGGTCTGATAAATTCGTTTTATGATCTTAGCAATGGAGTATATTTAAATGATTTTATTTATTTATTATAGTCATAGACAGTAAGAAACATTTGGTGTGATAGTTGTAAATGCAACTGCGAGGCCCAGAGGTCATAACATAACTATCGATCTACGGCCAGATCAAATATTTGTACAATTAGTAAATATTGGTTCGAAGTTCGTAAATAGTGGTTTATTTATGCATATTGTGTATTCACAAATATTCATATCACATATATATATCAGTTGCACAAACCGTGCTTAGTTTGGGACTATACATATAGAAGGCGAACTGAACTGACTTGTACTCAATCATATGTCCAAGTTTAATAAAATAAACAGAACTCAAAGGAATTATTGAATAAAATGTTATTAATTTAACAATTACTAGTTATCCCAGGGAACTTTGTATCGCCTCAAATATTAAAAAAAAATTAAAGAATATTTTAACAAATTGTCGTATTAAATATATAGATTATGTTGTTCTGCTGATATCCAGCTTATAACAAGGAGGTTCCAGTTACAATATCCAGGTCGGATTGAATTGAAAAACGTATTCAAAAAATGTAATTTGTTTGTTTAGGTTCATATATTGCCTCATATTAGAATAATATGTGGGCCAAAGAACAAAATTACAGGGTGCCTGGGCGTCTTGCCAAGTTTTTATGGGCCCAAGCCAACCTGCGACTGATGCTCCTGCTGTCCAATTAATGAGGCACTGGCAAATTCAGAAGTATGGACACCTCTGTCTTACTGGCAATTGATTCGACACATATTACGTCGACCAAAAAAATCTTTTAAAATGTGGGTAGGTGGTATGCCTACTGCCTATCCCATCTGGGAAACAGATGAGATTGTGTGTACTACAATCATTTTTATAAATATATTAGGACAATTCACACAACGCCATCTAGTCTCAAACTAAGCAGAACTTGTGATATGAGTACTAGATAAACTGATATAAATACTTATATGTAAATACATACATACATATTATACATAGGAAACACCCAGACTTCGGTACGATCGCATGTGTCATCAAAGTTTGTCCCGACCGGGAATCAAACCCGAGACTCCGGCATCGAAAGCGGATGCACTACCGACCACACCACCGAGTCAACTTAATTACAAAGCCTCACATTACCACACAGCAACGTCCTTGACAACTGCGAGGTCTTAGTGTCGCATCCCTAGTGTACCGTTAGCGAAAACTCACAAATTAGACGTCCCAATGGACAAGACAATCCACTTTGTTGACATATATTATACTTACTATTACGTACGTACTTAAAAATATTACTTTTTCAAATAGCTATTAAAGATTTCAGTTTAAGGAAGCTCTAAGGTTATTTTTCCCAGGGCGTACCCATGCCCCGGGTACGCCCTAGGAAAAATCCAGGGCGTCCAGATTTGGAAATGAACGGCGACGATTTCAAAAAAAAGACCCATGTATGCATTAATGTGTGCTTATCGACTAGAGATGTGCTAGGCTTATACTACATTGCTATTAATTGGATTGGTGGATACAAACGCGTCCACCAATCATATTTACAGTCTGTGAGGTATCACTTAGTAATGAACAGTGTTCAATAATGGCAATTATCTCTTTGTCAAGAATCACGTATAAAACATCTGACAATATAGCTCACTTATTTTTTGCAGAAGAAAATCTTAAAAGTTTATAAGTGTTAAGGGCATCATAAAATTAAAATCCGTTCATGTAAAATAACGCAGTGAAGACTAATTTTAGCTCGGAGAACATGGCTAAGAATAATAAGTAGTCGAAGGTTTTCATTTTCACCGATTCATAATCTATATTTAGTATAAGGGGCAACCTTACAGGCAGTGCTAGTGACGTTTAATCAACGTGGTTTTAGTTTTTACTTTGATTTTATGTTAGTTTAATGTTCTTGTCTATATAGCCCGGTCAATTTAGACATTCGAAGGTGCATAAAGTCCCAGCAAGCTGAAAATCAGTAAAATTGTTCAAAACATACAAAAAGGCCTATAACTTTGGACCCCTTAGGGCTAGGTCAAATTTTCTTTTTTTGGCTTGCCTCCAAATCGAGGGCTATCCATAGAGGGGTCAACCATCATTGTAGCATAAGCAGTTCTCGAGAGCTAAGGGGGGGACAAAAATTACATTTCCCATTTGTATATATAGATATCTCAGAATCGGTGGCTCGTAGGAAAAAGTATTGATACATTTTTATAGATAATTTTAAGATCTACAATTTTTGTCAAGGATACTTTTATGATAAAACTTACCGTTCTGCTGAAAATTGCGAAAAAAGTCATTTTTTGGACCTTTGACCTCGAATAAATTTTTTTCCACACACGGGAATGATGGGGAACTTTTAAATTTTATTTATAATTATGTTCTGAACAATTTTACTGATTTTCAGCTTGCTGGTACTTTAAGCACCTTCACTCTCATTTTTTGGTCTAAATTGACCGGACTATAAATATATTTTTCTGATATAAATTTTCTGGCTTGTTTGAACGCGGTCAAGCGGCTCGTAATGTTATTTGAAAATGGAACGAACTTTTTAAACTCGAATATGGTTACTTATTTATTATATGGTTACCAAAGAGACAATTTAACTCTCGGCCTTTAAAAAAACTTTGGAACGGCTACGACAAAAGTATGCACCATTATGGACGTTACATACATTTTAATGAAAGTAATAACCCAATTTCTAGATTGTATCAGGAGTATAAACTTTTTTATCTTTGTTTACAGGAACAATCACACAAATCGTACCGTCCATTGACGGTGCTAACGTTCAGATGGAATTACGCAATCCACGGCCTGCAGCCAGCTGGCTATCATCTCGTCAACTTGCTGCTCCATGCTCTAGTCTCACTTTTATACTACAGGTAAGTTTTTATTTGTCATTTCTTACCAGCGGAAGCTAAACAAAGTCGGTTCGGTTGCCTATTTATGCTTAGATCTTTAAAACTACGCAACGGATTTTGATGCGGGTTTCACCAATGGATAGAGTGGTTTTCCATGAAGATTTTTGTGTATCTTAAATTATTTATATAATTTGTTAAGCGGGCGTCCGCTAGTAATAGTATAGTTTTTCAAAATATGGTACTTTCAAAATCACTAAATCATCAAGGCTACTTCTGCTTATATGTATTTGGGAAACGTCAGCTTCCCATTTTCTCAGAGAGATTTTAGCTAACAAGCTAAAATCTCTCTGAGATTTCTGTTGGTGTAACTAACAAGTTACACCAACAGAAATCATTCATATACTTTTCTAGTAAAATAGGAAATAAGAAATCATATTTCATAAAATTCACAACACAATAGAAACTCAATTAAACATTAGATTTACCACGGAACTACGTATCAACTAATTATGCACAC
The DNA here is from genome assembly GCA_963556515.1 of Nudaria mundana. NCBI lineage: Eukaryota > Metazoa > Arthropoda > Insecta > Lepidoptera > Erebidae > Nudaria > Nudaria mundana. Next base: position 6,522,830 of record OY748288.1, on the reverse strand, counting down.
GACCGCTGAGACTTTCACCGCAATTTTCATTCCGTGCTCTCCCGAGTTTTTGTTTTATATAGTGCAAACATATCCTAACTTTTGATTGTTTAACTAAAATCTGTAGTCTAGCTCTACTCCCATTATTACTATACAAGTGGACGCCCTCGACTTCGTTCACAAGCCTTTCATGGCTGATCCGCTTCTATTGGTCATAGCCTGATGTTACATGGGGCACACTAAAAGTTTTGCACTTCTAGCTAATCGGAACTATTTGAATTTCGAATGTTATATTTTTTTAAACGTTGCAACCTTCTTAGTAATAAAAAAACAATTGGCGGGAAATCATTTGTCAATTGTTTTTTATCACACATCAAAGTTCTACGTATGCAACGAAAATGGAATTAAGTCGAAAAGATTTTAGAGCGATGATTTTTTATGATTTTAAAAGTTCTCTCTCTACGCAAGACTGTGCCGCTCGTCTTTAAAATGCTTTTGGGAGAGAAGCACCTTGTTTGAGCACCGTGAGGCGATGGTTTGCTGAATTTGAGAGAGGTCGAGTTTCTTTACATGACGAATTTTGTGAAGGGCGGCCTTCAACTGCCGTCAACAAAAATAATGTGGCTAATGTTAAGCGGTTAATTGAAGAAAACCCGCGGATTACCTATGAGACAATTCGAGGACTATTGGGGATTGGTATGAGACAAATCCAGAAAATTTTACACGAAGAATTGAAAGTTCGGTAACTTTGTTGTCGTTGGATCCCTCTTGAACTGACAGCGGAGCAGAAGCGGGCTCGCGTGGAATGGTGCTCACAGATGCTACTGAAGTACGACCACGGACATTCTAATGCTGTTTATGACATTGTCACAGGAGACGAAACGTGGATTTATTGTTTTGAACCCGAAGCAGTCTTGTGAATGGGTGTTTGAAAATGAGAACAAGCCAACAAAAGTGAGGCACGCGAGAAACGTTGGTAAAAAAATTATCGCGTTTTTTTTCTCAGCTACGGGTCCCATCTGTACAATTCCACTTGAAGATCAAAAGAGTGTTAATGCCGAGTGGTATTCTACCATTTGTTTACCCAGGGTGTTAGAAAAAGTTCGCGAAAGACGACCCAAAAGCCGCGTTCTCCTACATCATGGCAACGCTTCTTCACACACGGCCAACAAAACAAAGTCCTTTTTAGCTTCCGAAAAAGTACAACTCGTCACCCATCCTGCGCATAGCCCCGACCTAGCACCCTATGATTTCTGTATTTTCCCCAAAATCAAAGATTTGATGAGAGGTTTCACTTTTACCAACTCCGAAGAGGCAGTGATAGCGTTCAATCAGCACGTAGAAAACATACCTTCAGATCTGTGGTCCTCCTGTTTAAAAAAATGGTTCGATCGCATGAAAAAATGTTTAAATGTAAAGGAGAGTATTTTGAAAAGCAATAAACATAATATTTTGGTTTTAACATGTTGTTTTATTAAGTTACGCAAAACTTATAGTGTGACCTACGTATGCTCTGCATACTCCTTAGGGTAAACAGTCGCGATTTAAGAACATTTTTTACACAAAGCCATCTAGCTCAAAGAAGGTAATAATAAGCTTGTGTTATGAGATCTAGATGACTGAAAAACGTACTTAAGCATATAGGTAGGTAGTTACTTTTAAATATATCATATAATGGATACAGAACCAACTACTAAGTGTGTTTATCACATAAAGTTTTGTCCTGCGATTCGAACCCGCGACCTAAGAAGAAGTTTATGCAACATACCTCCACATTACATGTTATTCTATTCTCTTTAATATCAAAAAGAAGTGAAACCGTTACGTAAATAATCTTTAAATGGCCCTGAAGACGAGTGTAGTGGAGTGTACCAGCGTTAGTTGTTTTCACATCTAAAGTAGTTGGAAATTTATTTATTTTTGCTTGGGTAAACAATTCCCGCAACTTTAGGCATATACGCGGAGATTGAAGTGGAATTTTCCTATTTTATGTTCCGTGAAGATGGAATATCTTTGTTGAGATAAGTGAGGTATTTCGTCGCAAGGGTAAACAGATGTACCTTTATTACGGATTTATGTTAAGTAGAAAGTTTGTTTTACATTCATGTATTGAGTTACGCAGTATGAAAAGCTTTATGCTGATTAAATGGGTGGCAGCTGAGGTGCTGGAGTGTCGAGTTTGTGATAGAAAGACGGAAAGTTTGAATACTTGGTTATATGAAACTTTGTGAAGAGTTCACTTCACACTATATTTAGATAATGAATACAGACATAGGTAAACAGTACACATTTTTTTCATCGAACACTATTTCTTACCTACCTACGAAGCAACCGTCTTTTCAATTTATAATCTGTGATTATTTGTACTACTAATAACGTGTCAAAATACTAATGTAAAGTCGTCTCGCGCTCGAATAGAACTCGCTTCGGTCGAGCTCGCGCTCGAGTCGGAGTCGGGCGCTTTGTTGTATGGGAGCTCCCTTAAATATTTGTTATATTCTGTTTTTTAGTATTTGTTGTTATAGAGGCAACAGAAATACATCACCTGGGACAATTTCAACTTTCTAACTATCACGGTTCATGAGATACAGCCCAAGACAGACGGACGGACGGACAGCGAAGTCACAGTAACAGGGTTCCCGTTTTACCCTTGGGGTACGGAACCCTAAAAAGAAAAGCCCCAATTATGGACACCTTTATTGTGCATTGTACACAATCGTGCCGAAGTATTGGAGTATTTTTAGAATATGAAAAGGCATAAGTAATGTTGATTCATTTCTCAAACAGGGAAGATGCAGTATCGGCGGATATTATTAATACTACTATACTAGTTACTTGACCTTAAATCAATGTTATGTTTCGTTTTATACTAAATAATCCCTGACCTATGAAATACCAATTTTTTTTTTTTTTTTACATTTACCTACAAAGCAACGAATTTCGGACCTGCGCTGCAGTACCGACATTTACCTAACCTTTTCATTCCCGCCGTGTGGTGGCCGGCAGAATAGAATAGCCCCAACCCATATCCTCCCGTGGATGTCGTACGAGGCGACTAAGGGAGTGTGTGGAAAGTACTGACCCCGTGTAACTTTTCCACACACAAAAGCGGATGTCCCACCTAACCTAACCTAATCAACTAATCCTAAACAACGACCTCTGTCCTTGCACCAACACAATCTCGCAAACCTTTAATCTAACCAAGCAACTCCTTCCTACTCATCATGACCCCACGAACTTCCCACCAACATAATCTCGCAAACCCTCAACCACCTTATTTACAATTGCCCCAGATACACTTAACTCACTCCTCCACCACATCACCTTTATCGTAAATCAACTAAAACACTCTAACGGCACATAACATCTAAACACTTCACTAACTAAACAATCAACTTGCAAACGGTTCCAGGAGAAGGCGTATACCATAAGCGCCACTCCTGAAACTAAAACCCAATTGACTCATCAAAAAAAAAAAAAAAAAAAAAAAAAAAAACCTTTTCATTCATTGTTAATGTATAGTATTACCAAAGGTACCTCTTATTTGTGTTTCTGTTAAACATATATCCTTGAGTGTACTACTTGAGTTCGACAAATGGAAGTGCGATTAACGATTGTGTGACAAAACTGTACTGCGACTCACCATAGTTCGAATGCACGTTAGTGCGACACACTGTAGGTCGACATTACTCTAGTGCGACAAACGATTGTGCGACAGTAGTTCGACATTACGGTAGTTCGACACTTGTTACAGTTTTCTTGAAGTAACTACTAAGACACAATCGTTAATCGCACTTCCATTTGTCGAACTTACGTAGTACACTCTATATCCTTGACTTCGTATTATAATCGTATTTAAAGCGGTAAAATTGTGATTATTTGTTTCAGCCTCCAAGTAAGGGTCTTCTTAAGTGGGGTTCATTTCATTCAATTAAGAGAAAAGTGTCTGACTGAAGTGACTGAATACTTTTCCCTTACAAAAAGAGAGAACATGAAAAACAAAAAGACAGGAGGAAAAGCAAGCATTCCTGTACTACCATAAATTGTAAAAGTATTTTCCCTTTTTTTTTTTTTTTAATTCCGCGGCCCAAGACCGCGGTCGCTCTAACGTCCGTTGCCGGGCGTCTCTGGTTACTAGCAGAGGGTATGTCCATTGGCGCCCGGCGGACTTTGACCGCCTCTGTGGTCTCTGCTGGTGTTGGGTCGGGACGAGAATCCCGTGTCGTTGGGGTAGGGTTTTATCCCGCGTCAGTGAGTGAATCTGGTTGCGTGCTATGGAGCAAAGGCCCCGCAGCACGCAACCCTTCTAGCCTGCTTCTGTAAGGACGGCGGGTGGCGATCCCGCCGTCCTCAGGCCCCGATCATGGAGGTCGATAGTCTTGGGCGTAGTCGCGTAGTCTGGGGCGGCCTGGCCGCCGACTTCGGAACTCGGCGGGGAGGGTACGCTCCCTCTCCCTCCCGGCCGCCTCCTTCGCGAGCATGACTTGCTCGCAGAACGACACGGCCGCGTTCCACCTACTCCCGCTGGAGACCATGGCTTGAAGCATGGTCTCCAGCGAGAGGGTATCCACGCCCAGACCCACTACGAGGTCCCGGCGCTGACTCGCCCACGCTGAGCACTCCACCAACGTGTGGAGTGCGGTGTCGTCGTCGGAAACCTCGCAGTGTTGACACCGGGGTGTGACCTCACGATGCATGCGAAACAGATAGCTACCGAAGCATCCATGCCCGGCAACGATCTGCGTCGCACGGTACATGAGGTCACCATGCTGCCTCTGCAGCCAATCGTCCATGATCGGTCTTACCGCCGCGATGGTGGTGGTACCCCACTTGGGTTGCTCAAGTCGCACCCTCCATGACTCCATGAGATCCTGGCGGAGTTGGGACCGCTGGTCCTCGATTTCTCGAGACGCAGGCCTGTGGTACCGCTCCAGCGCCTCCTTGCGCCATTGGAACAATGACGCAAGGGCTCTCGCTTCCAGGTCCCATGGAGGGAAGTATTTTCCCTTGCAAATTCTGCAATTACAATTAAATGCCTTTTGTAGATTTACCAAGTATTGCTCATTATTATTTGACCAGTCCAAGAAACCAGCTCTGCCTCGGTGGTGCACTGGTATGAATATGCGCCTGCCGTACCAGAGGTCCCAGGTTCGGTTCCCGGGTCGAATCAAATATTTGTGTGATCCACAAATATTTATTTCGGAGTTTGGTTATTTTCTATGTATATTTAGTATGTATTTAGAAATATATAAGTATGTTTATACAAAGTATAATAATATGTTTATAGAAGGAAACCTCGACACAGAACTCTATACCAACCCGTCGGGCCAGCGTGGTATATAAAAGTATTTATATCACAAGCTCTGTTTAGTTTGAGACTAGATGACGTTGAGTAAATTATCCTAACATATAATGTGATACAAACAAATTTACTACCATAGATATACATTATAGCTATTTGCTATACCTACCTTAATTCCTCTAGTAATTGGAAGTGTCACATTTGTGATAGATAATAGGTAAACTTGCGTCAACTTAAAAGACGCAATATAATGAACTAAGGTCGGAGATTTCTGCCGCTCAAAAAAAAAGTTGCCCTTGCACTTAATAAGTATTCTATCAAGCAGGTTAGTATGCAAAAGAATATATTTAAACGGACGGACGGACAGACAGCAAGAAATGATGGTCTTCCACTTCGGAGACAATATTTCTCTGCAAGTATTGTTTGGCAGCATAATATTGCAGTCAAAACTCAATGACATACCACAGAGGAGAGAATTGAAACGCGTAATGGCAAGTTAAAAGCACATCCCTTATGAGCAATTAGCGCCACACGATAAGCTACGTTATAATTAAATGAAATAATTTTATGTTCGTTAACATTCATTATAACAAAATGTAATTATGTAAATTAATACTATGATAACACTCCGGTATAATATTCAAAGCTGTTGTGGTATAAATATGAAACAAATTAGTAAATATAATATATAATTTAGATGAATTTAATCCGATATTATTTCTGCTTTCCGTTTCGGGATTCCCCACCAGATAACAGTTAATATTCAAAATGTTTACGGTTATTTAATCTTAAACGTATTTACAAACATTATAATCACGTCTGTTTTTTTAAATAACAAATACACCATTTGTATAGTACCTTTTTAGGTTCAGCAGTTCGTCTCGTAACGCCTCTGGAAATTCTTTCTAGAGCTAACCAGAGGCTTGGGCTAGTGGTGTCTTGGTCAGTTGGTAAAACATTCCTCCTGGAAAGAGATCAGTCGCTGGTTCGAGTCTAGCCCAAGATACGTAGGTCACACTATATGTTTTGCGTAACTTAAAAAAACAACATGTTAAAACCAAAATATTATGTTTATTGCTTTTCAAAATACTCTCCTTTACGTTTTAAACATTTTTTCATGCGGTCGAGCCATTTTTTAAAACAGGAGGACCAGAGATCTGAAAGCATGTTTTCTCCGTGCTGATTGAACGCTATCACTGCCTCTTCGGAGTTGGTAAAAGTGAAACCTCTCATCAAATCTTTGATTTTGGGGAAAATACAGAAATCACAGGGCGCTAGGTCGGGGCTATGCGCAGGATGGGTGACAAGTTGTACTTTTTCGGAAGCTAAAACTGACTTTGTTTTGTTGGCCGTGTGTAAAGAAGCGTTGTCATGATGTAGGAGAACGCGGCTTTTGGGTCGTCTTTCGCGAACTTTTTCTAACACCCTGGGTAAACAAATGGTAGAATACCACTCGGCATTAACACTCTTTTGATCTTCAAGTGGAATTGTACAGATGGGACCCGTAGCTTAGAAAAGAAACGCGATAATTTTTTTACCAACGTTTCCCACCTGCCTCACTTTTGTTGGCTTGTTCTCATTTTCAAACACCCATTCACAAGATTGCTGTTTTATTCGGGTTCAAAACAATAAATCCACGTTTCGTCTCCTGTGACAATGTCATAAACAGCATTAGAATGTCCGTGGTCGTACTTCATGTATGTCGTCATGTAGGTCGTACTTCATGTCATTCAGTAGCATCTGTGAGCACCATTCCACACGAGGCCGCTTCTGCTCCGCTGTCAGTTCATGAGGGATCGAACGACAACAAAGTTTCCGAACTTTCAATTCTTCGTGTAAAATTTTCTGGATTTGACTCATACCAATCCCCAATAGTCCTCGAATTGTTTCATAGGTAATCCGCGGGTTTTCTTCAATTAACCGCTTAACAGTTGCCACATTATTTTCGTTGACGGCAGTTGAAGGCCGCTCTTCACGAAATTCGTCATGTAAAGAAACTCGACCTCTGTCAAATTCAGCAAACCATCGCCTCACGGTGCTCAAACAAGGTGCTTCTCTCCCAAAAGCATTTTGACGACGAGCGGCACAGTATTGCGGAGATAGAGAACTTTTAAAATCATAAAAAATCATCGCTCTAAAATCGAAAAGATTTTAGAGCTTAATTCCATTTTCGTTGCATACGTAGACCTTTGATGTGTGATAAAAAACAATTGACAAATGATTTCCCGCCAATTGTTTTTTTTATTACTAAGGTTGCAACGTTTAAAATAATATAACATTCGAAATTCAACTAGTTCCGATTAGCTAGAAGTGCAAAACTTTTAGTGTGCCCCATGTAGTGTAGTGATTCATATTGTAAAATTATATAAGATAAAGTTAGCATACTTCATGCTTATAAAATATATTAATTATACCTACAGATTTTGTTAGAGCTTTTTTAGGTTAATTAAGAGTTCAAGTGACATACTATAAGCGTAGAACAAATAAGTAGATGGACTTGGGTTTTTGCGGAGCGTGTGGCTAGTGGCCTTTTAGGTTACCTCTGGCGCTGGGCAAAAATCCAGGCCCAAACGCTTAACAACGTTTCCTTGTCCCGCACCGCGAACTAGTTCAGAGTAACTAGTTCTTCTGTGCAGAAAAAATCAAGCATTACCTTGACATTGGCGAAATCATTGATGAATATCAATGGAGCCACGTTTTAAAAAAAAAGAAGAAGAAGAAATAAGTAGATCCACAGACGAATACTTAAGTGAAATATTTAACTTGCACAAGTCCTCACGTACACTGAAGACTTAAGAATAAAAAGGTTTAAACCGTTCCGTGTATTGTTTCAATCCCAAACGAATGGAAGCTTGTGTAGTTAAACCCATGGCACAGAGCTTGATCGGAATATATCGCCTAGAGCGAAAGGTCGTGTCGTGTTCGTGTAATCCCTGGTTCAAAGCTGCTTCTTAACGTGCAGAATAAAAGCAATTCAAGTCCGTGTAATACGAGAAGATTGAGATTAGAACAATAATGTTTTTTTTAATTAGAAAGGCAATGTAATCTTGAACGATTTCTTATAAATCAAAGTTCTATAAAGCTGTCATTGAATCTTAGTAGGTATGATCTGTAGACTGATGGCATGAAGAGAAACCGGTCATGTGTGTTTAAAGGAATTAAATTGGTGTTGGTAGTTATAAAAGGTGTATTATAAATATAATGGAAAAGTTAAGTTATTCAAGTTAAGTAAATAAATATGTTAGGACAATTCACACAACGCCATCTAGTCTCAAACTAAGCAGAGCTTGTGATATGAGTACTAGCTAAACTGATATAAATATTTATAACTATACATTTATTTTGTAAATACATACATATTATACATAGGAAACATCCAGACTTCGGTACAAACGTATCTGTCTTCTTACAAAGTTTGTCCCGACCGGGAATCGAACCCGAGACTCCGGCGTCGAAAGCGGATGCACAACCGTCCACGCCACCGAAGTAGTTTTTGAGTTTATCGCGAACAGACAGACGCTGCGGAGGACTCTGTTTTATAGAATATGTAGTTATAATATAATCATCATCCGCCGAGCCTTTTACCAACTCCGTTGGGGTCGGCTTTCCAGTCTAACTGCGATTCGGCTGAACTTCGATATTTTCCATCTGCCATCTGACCTTCACAACCCATGAGCGATATCGAAGTTCTGTAGTTAAATTGGTCGGATTTTTTATTTAGGGCTACAACTACGACTGCCATAGATGTTCCTATGACTACCGGGACCGACGACGTCGATGTTGCTTAACCTTTGCAATGTGTTAACATTGTCGGTTACCACTAGACCACGAGCCCCTTATGATAATATAATATGTGCCTTATACATTATGGCAAACATTAATATTACGTCATCTATCCTTTTATTTCCGAGGTCCCTAATGTTATGCTGAATATTACAAAACTTACAAAATGTATTATTATAATAATCCTTTGATGTTCGTTCTTGTTATCAATAAAAGGATCCAATTTTCGTGGAGTCAGTTTCTCTGTAAATGGAGTAACATAACTGACGCACCGTTACGTGACTTTACCTTCGATAAGTAACATGTATGAAGTTTTACTTCTTACGGAAATGTGACCTGATACGCACCCTTATTTTACGTTTTTTTTCTTCTTCTAGCTAGAGTATGTAGGCATTTATATTGAGTGGTTCAGTGGCGTGGTCGGTTCAGAATACGATTTTCGTGACACTGTTAGTTCAAAGGCTTCGATCCTTGTTATAGTATCTACAAACTCTGTTTAATTGAAGACCTATTTATTTTTCAGTATCACTTCGGTAATTGAATGGGAAGTCAATCGAGCAAAATCATATTCAACATTGCAAGTGAGTGGTGGTTCATGCTTTGGCAAGCGTTTTAGACAACCACCCCATTGCGTGGGACCAATACATATGAGTATTATTAGTGAAGCAAAACTGGCGGTACAAACTTAAATTGTGCAGACGGAGGAGTACGCCCGTGTGTGTAAGGAGGCGGCCAAGAGAAAGAGGGAGCGCGCTCTCCCCGCCGAGTTCCGAAGTCAGCGGCGAGGGCGCCGCAGGTCATCTACACCCAAGATCATTGACCTCCATGATCGGGGCTGAAAAAGTCCCCAGGACTTACAGAAGCAGGCTAGAAGGGATAAAACCCTACCCCAACGACCACACAAGAGGCCACACAGGTGGCCAAATCCGCCGAGCGCCACTGGAAATACTTTCTGGTGCATATCAAAGACATCCGGCTATGGACGTAAGAGAGGCCGCGCTTGCGCGGACTTGAAAAAAAAAACGGAAGAGTATGGAATTTTTCAGACTTATAGTTGAGGAGGAGTGCATGGAGCTAATAGTTCTTTTTTAATATACATTCTATAACAACCATGTATTTGATACACACACGCATTTATACGTTTGTGTTTGTCATTATTATTTGCCTATAGTCTATGATTTTTTATAAGTAGGTATAGATATTGCTACTTTCATAGTAGGTACGTTAAAATTATAATCTTTGATCACTGGCGGACCCTCCCTAGTGTTTATAATTATGCCTATTTCTTACAGGAGAGTAGTTCGTTTGTTTGAGGCTCCGTAACTAATGATCCTATTTTAAAAAACTATTTCACTGTATATATATAGCTACATTATCCCTGAGTAACATAGGCTAGGTACTTTTTATCCCGGTAATGTGTTCCCACGGGAATCGGGAACGAGAAAACTGAATCACGCGGGCGGAGCCGCAATCTTTTAGTAAGTTAATAGAACAAATACGAACAAAATCTACATGGAATGAGGTGGAGCAAAGCCAAAGTGCTGAGCATTACGACGTTATTGTTTTTACAAAGAATTTCAGAGCGCATTTCTTCCCGGCACAAAGTTGATCGGTGGTAGATAAGTACAGAGAAAATGCATTTTGAATATACAAAGCTAGAAGATTTATTTACTTTAAGAAAGTTTTGCAACTTGAATAATGTTCTCAGCAATGGTGTTATATTTCTTTGTCTTTTCTTTTCACAACTTCTATTTTGATCAATCTTCTGGCAAAAAATATTATTAAAATGTTATTTCAATAAATATCATCAGTCTAGAACTTTTTTAAAGGCCTTTTTCCCGCACTTTAACCTTTAAGAGCACCTATAACAACGTATTCCCTTTTCTTGTCTGTACGGTCAATTATTCCCTTTAGAGCGTAAACCAGAGATAAAACGAAAGCTATTTAAACACTTAAACATCCGTTTTGTTACTGTCTTCGACAGAAAAATGAGGAACAACATTAAAGTAATGTATTCAAAAGCTTTTTGAGAAGACGACACAAAAAGAATAAGTAATAACTCATATTCTTCAAGATGTTTTGATGAATTATCTAAATTAATTCAATTTGCAATTTACTCAACGGTCCATTATTATAACTTTTCTGCGCAAGGAAATCTTAGCAAATTTTTATCTTGACAATGCTACTGATAGACGCTTGAACTTTATTTTTGTACAAGCTGTTGCCCGCGACTTTACTCGCATCGCTTACGGATCATCGTATCTAATAATCGTCAATTCAATTCAATTCAATTCAATTCTTTGTTATGGCCTCTGCTTGCACTTGCAGCAACTTGCCAATGACCAGTGAGTAAAGCTAATAACGTAGGAGATTTTAACTGTGGGTCGAAATTATGATCGGTGGCCGAGTAATTCCATAATCAGTCAGAGTCTAAACAAAAAAAAAATACCATAAAAGATAAAAGAATACAATTAAAACTACCATAGATAAAGAATATTCTATCTACAGTAACTACTAACTACACAATACATTAAGATATAAATAGATAAGAGACCACAAAAAAGGGGGGATATGGTTACGTAATTTAAGTAGGTAGGTACCTATAGTTTTAATTTATTATATTCAATATATTTACAAAGGGTCTTGATAAAAGGGGTATGGACCAGGGCTAGAAGAGTTTTGAAAGATGTAGGTAGAGGAATATTAGAGGAAAGCACATCGTAAAGAGAAATTCGTTGATTTGGACAGGAGAAGAAGATGTGATCCGCGTCACCTTCATCCAAACCGCATTCACAAAGAGAATGATCCCTAACCTTAATCTTTGCCAAGTGAACTGGCGTACATGCATGACCTAAGCGGAGACGAGAAACTACCGATGTCGAGTTTTTTCCAAAGCCCCGATTCTTAAAGAACCATGGCTTTTTGGGCACGAGTGGTTGGATGTCACCATAGTATTTGCCCTTCTTTTTTTGAGACAGACGCCATACCTCGTTCCATGCACGAGATAAGCTGTCTCCTGAAACTTGTGACAGATCTTGTGTCGATATTTCAGTATACTCCAAAGAGCCTAGTCTGGCTGCTTGTTTTGAGCATGAGTCAGCTGTTTCATTACCCGCAATGTTTGAGTGACCGGGGATCCAAGCGAGACAGATTGCAAGACTCTTTAGATGACACCTAAAGAGCGCCAATCTTGACAATGCTACTAATAGACGCTTGAACTTTATTTTTGTACAAGCTGTTGCCCGCGACTTTACTCGCATCGCTTACGGATCATCGTATCTAATATTTGTCTGTTCTTTAGTGTTTATTAGTTTACGTATTTCCTGCCATGTCATATGTGTCACACGTCACCACTGACACACGTCATCCTGCACCTGTGGCGATCGTTGCCACAGACAATGAAATGTAAAAAAACTGTTTGTTATTTGTATTGCTTGCAAAGTGTTGATGCATAAATAAAAACATTCTGTCTTTCTTTCTTTCTTCTTTCTATTATAAAGAGTAAAGATTTCATTGTTTGTTTGAATTGAATAGGCTCGTAACTACTGAACCGTGTTTGAAGATTATTTTTACTGATATGTAGCTACATTATGCCCGAGTAAGAGTGGCTACTTTTTATCCCGGTTATGTGTTCCCACGGGAACCGAAAACGAGAAAACTAAGTATAGCACGCGGGCGGAGCCGCAGTACTCAGCTAGTAAATAATCATTGACAAACCTTTTTATAACCCTGACTGTGAACGATGATGCACTTAGTTCATATTCGAACTCCTAGGCAAATAGTAATAGGTATCCCACCAAAAACATTCATGTAAGGTATTGCCAAGACGAATACGTACGTATTAGTTGTACTGCAAAAAAAAAGTCCTTACACATCCAGATGTTACCAGGAGTTTTGTAGGGATCCCTTAATGGCAAACCGTTACCGGGTAAATACCGTAAAAAATGGATAACCATTTTGTAATCCGAACCTAAATTCCAACAGCCAGGACCGATGTTACATAATGAGCACAGAATAAGGGAATATGGTAGGAGTAGTGTTAGACGGAGAAATCGAATCGACTACAAATAACCAGTGTACATCACTAAGATACAAATTCGTCCCCTCACTATGGGTACTCTAGACTCAATGGTGGATTGACACTGTATAATGGCGGCTTGTTGTTTTGTTTGCTAAATATTATATATCACATCCACAAAAACGATTTAACAGTAGGTACGTACCTACTCGTATATAAAATCTCTGATGCTCGGGCACCGGTAGTAGACACCAGTAATACACACAGTTTTATGTGTAGGTGTAAAATATATCGATTTTATCAAACTCTATCCTTTTCCTTACCAATTACCTACAACTAAAAATATTTCGATGGAAGAAAATATATTTGGCGTAAGCGCCATAGTACCATTTTGAAATGAGAAATAAAATCATAACTTCATTACTACTCATCGTAGAAACTTGATTTTAAAAACGTATTTTTCTTTTTTTTTGCGCTACACATAAGCTATGTCCTTCAAAATCCAGTTTTTTAAGGATATCTAAAACGCTATAACCGCAACAAAATTTAAGAACTTTAAAATATTGTAAGTGAAATAGGTTGTGTTTTTACGGATAGCTAAAACGATGTAAGGATTGGGTGTTTCAACAACACTTAACCTGATAAGATTTTAGAGCGATGATTTTTTATGATTTTAAAAGTTCTCTCTCTCCGCAAGACTGTGCCGCTCGTCTTTAAAATGCTTTTGGGAGAGAAGCACCTTGTTTGAGCACCGTGAGGCGATGGTTTGCTGAATTTGAGAGAGGTCGAGTTTCTTTACATGACGAATTTTGTGAAGGGCGGCCTTCAACTGCCGTCAACAAAAATAATGTGGCTAATGTTAAGCGGTTAATTGAAGAAAACCCGCGGATTACCTATGAGACAATTCGACGACTATTGGGGATTGGTATGAGACAAATCCAGAAAATTTTACACGAAGAATTGAAAGTTCGGTAACTTTGTTGTCGTTGGATCCCTCTTGAACTGACAGCGGAGCAGAAGCGGGCTCGCGTGGAATGGTGCTCACAGATGCTACTGAAGTACGACCACGGACATTCTAATGCTGTTTATGACATTGTCACAGGAGACGAAACGTGGATTTATTGTTTTGAACCCGAAGCAGTCTTGTGAATGGGTGTTTGAAAATGAGAACAAGCCAACAAAAGTGAGGCACGCGAGAAACGTTGGTAAAAAAATTATCGCGTTTTTTTTCTCAGCTACGGGTCCCATCTGTACAATTCCACTTGAAGATCAAAAGAGTGTTAATGCCGAGTGGTATTCTACCATTTGTTTACCCAGGGTGTTAGAAAAAGTTCGCGAAAGACGACCCAAAAGCCGCGTTCTCCTACATCATGGCAACGCTTCTTCACACACGGCCAACAAAACAAAGTCCTTTTTAGCTTCCGAAAAAGTACAACTCGTCACCCATCCTGCGCATAGCCCCGACCTAGCACCCTATGATTTCTGTATTTTCCCCAAAATCAAAGATTTGATGAGAGGTTTCACTTTTACCAACTCCGAAGAGGCAGTGATAGCGTTCAATCAGCACGTAGAAAACATACCTTCAGATCTGTGGTCCTCCTGTTTAAAAAAATGGTTCGATCGCATGAAAAAATGTTTAAATGTAAAGGAGAGTATTTTGAAAAGCAATAAACATAATATTTTGGTTTTAACATGTTGTTTTTTAAGTTACGCAAAACTTATAGTGTGAACTTATACGTAGTATAGTCTAGAGCCTTCTTCGATAAATGGACGATTCAACCCAATTTTTTTAACCAAACAGAGATTATTAGCATTTAACCAAACAAGCAAACTCTTTAGTATTATAATATAAGTATAAATTGGAATCACTAGACTGATTATCTTAATTGGATGTGAACAAAGCTTTCTATAGAACGAGAATTACATAAATTAAGGAATTTATATCTGAACTTAAGTAGGTATTCGTATTCTTTAGAGGAAATTAGCACAACTAATACACAAAACCGCAGCCGCTCCCATGTCCATTGCTGCGGGCGTCTCTAATACGCACCAGAAGGTATTGCCAGTGGCGCCCGGCGCGGCGGACTTTGGATATCTGTGTGGCCTCTTCGGGGGTTAGGTTGTAATGAAAATCCCGCGTCGTTGGGGTTGGGTTTTATCCCGCGTGGGTGAGTGAATCTGGTGGCGTACTGTGGGGCTGAGGCCCCGCAGCATGCGACCCTTCTAGCCTGCTTCTGTAAGGACGGCGGTTGACTATCCCGCCGTCCTCAGGCCCCGATCGTGGAGGTAGATGGTCTTGGGCGTCTAGATCCTGATACTCTTGATTCTAGATAACACTCAAGTGTACAGAAGAAACATTCTAAAATTTATTGCAAACACGTCCGCAATTATATGAACAGAAAAACAAGACTAAATACCTATCACATTCCTGCTGCAATGACTGAGATTAATCCTTTTAAAAACATTGTATGTATTATGTATTTAAATTAAAAGGGACGAAATTACGTAGTTCCAACACACTCGTCATTCGTAGAAGGTTGGGAGTTCCAGGAAATAGGTACCAAGAGTTATCACTTTCACTCCTAATGTTTACAGTAATGTCGCAGGCGCGGCGGGTGCACTGCCGAGCCCCCTGATATTTATATCGAGCCTAAAGTCTTTTAAGCTTTTTAGTCACGTCCGGTTTACATTAAAGTTACCCCGTTATTTCAGGCAAGATACCTCTTCCTTGTTTGCAGTTTGATTAGTTCTCTTCAAAAGTTCTTTAGCTTTTCGTCTGCTCTAACTTAAGTCTTTGATAAGAATTTTAATTTAAAGACCGTTAGGCATAATTGTCACTGAAAGACAAATTATCTAGTTGATATTACTAATGAGATACTTTCGTGTGTGAGTGCAATTTCAGTAATATTTGCCATTTGGTTAGAATTCGATCATGACTTTAACATACATAAAACATAAATACACATAAAACATAACATACATAAATCCCGAGGAGGAAGGTAAAGGTGTATTTACACACCCACAATTTGATAGTAGTTTTATTTGTCCTACATAATGGTGGCAAGTATAATATAAGATAAGATAACATAAGATCTTTATTTTGCAGAACATGTGTGTATAATAGTACAAATTAAATCTTATTATAAAGTCTTAGTTAGGGTTAGTATCAACATGTTGTACCATAACATGTTGTATAAATTATTATTATTATAATGTTATTACTTTAGTACATATAATTCAATTAATTATTTAATTTATAAATGATTCAATTACATATTCAATTAGTATTATTGCAGTCAAATTAGAAAAATAAAAAATAATGTTAGCATCTTAGCGTTCAGTGTTAGATCCTCAAGAAAATCCTTTTCATTATAGTAGGACTTTTTGATCAGCAATTTTTTAACACTATTTTAAAGTTATCATTATTTAGCTATTTAATATTTTTAGGTATTTTATTATTGACTGAGGGAGCGAAGCGACCGAAGTCTCCGTTTCAACTTGCAGACTGGGGAGAATTTCTTTCGTCTGTCCTACCTACCTCTACATCTCTACATCTACGGGTTCTGTCAGATCATATTTGCAGCCATATTTATCAACCGATTTTTATGAAACTTTATACACACACTCCTTGCTTACAATGAATAACATGTGAATGATATTTTTTGGATTGGATGAAAAATTAAAGATTAATAAAGAAAATTGAAAAATAAATTTTCTAAACAAAGCTCCCGAAGTCTACGGTTCACAGAACCACTAGTAGATTAATGGGGCCATGCATATCACACTTTTATGTAGAAGTTTAGTCTTAGCGGGATGCACACATAACCTAGCATTATCACGCTGATTTCGATCGACTTTGTCCATCAATCGAGGAAACAAAAGTGGGTTATGTCTAGTAAATGTAGCAACTTCTAATACGAGTATATACGTAGGTCACACTATAAGTTTTGCGTAACTGAAAAAAAACAACATGTTAAAACCAAAAGTCGTATTTCTGTATCGTCGGGTTCCTGTTTAGTCTGATTCCTCATACGTCGTATTCTTATTTTGTCGGAAATATCTATATAAGTGAATCGAATTAGTCCTATCTATCAACTACTATTTTCCCAAAGAGAAGGTTTTATTCTAGGTATATTAATAATGCCGGGCGCCACTGTAAATTCGTTCTGGCTTGTAACCAGAGACGCCCGGCAACGGACGTTAGAGCGGCTGTGGCCTTGGGCCGCGGAATTATAAAAAAAAAGAAAAAAAAAGGTATATTCATATTATCTATTACTGGCCACTTATCCAGTGCACACACTGCACACTTTATCACCTATTTATTGTTTTGTTCACAATGTCATTTGATTGTCAATGAGATTAATTGCGTGGATTTAGTGAACGCATTTTGCTCTATTTTCATAAAAATGGATATTGGCGAAGCAGAAAAACTCGTTTTTATAGACAGTAAAAGGGGTAGCAGAAAAGTGTTGTTACAGGGAGGCTACAAATACAATTTTGATTAAAAAAAACAACCATCCTCCACGGTAGCAACGACATACCGTCCGGTCTCTTTCCATCGCTTCGTGCTAAACCATTTGGTTCACGTACGGCCGGAAGACCTGCGGTGGAAAGAGCCCTACGAATTATGTCGTTTAGAATAGCGTGCCGAGGTATACGACCTGCGCTTCTGCTACAAGAAAGGCCGTGGTGTCCAAGATTATCGACGGCTACTCCACAGGTGCAATGATGCGGGGATACACAAGGTGTACCCAGCCGAAGGCAAGTGGCAATGCGGAAGGTTGTGTCGTCCAACATTGTACCGATGTTGGGCGATGGGAGCTTCTGGATCCATAACCCTGACTCCCATTCTCCAACAGCTTGTAGGCATGCACGCTCTGAAATATTGACAGAAGTGTCAATTAGTGTATTAATTCTCAATTTACAGAGCGACGAATCCCACAGTCGCTGTGAGCCTAGGCGTGAGGGCAGGTGAGTGTTGGGGCAAGAAATACTCCAAGCATTTATGGCATCAGTCTTGCGTCGCACCTCGGAATCAATCAGTGTATTTGACAAAAAATTTCTGACTAATTCTTCGGTGCTATGGACCGACGACAGAAATGCTGGCAGACTGACATCTGTGACTCTACGAATACCTAGCCCGCCCAAGCGAACTGGAAGAGACCCTTGGACCCAGGAACGGTCATTAATATTTACATTTAAAATTTTACACTAAGAATTTTGTATTAAGTTGTATAGTCTGCCCAAAATTTCTACATTTTTCCAAAATTGTCCTGAACAGGCATGTGTAAATTTGGGTACGAAAAGACAAAAACGAAGAATAGTGAAAGCTGAATGAATACTGATATAATATAATCAATAACCTGATCAAAATTTTAAATTTTTTCCTCGATAAAAGTGGAAAAGCCATCTTCTAAAATCAGGGACCCTAGGAGGCGTAAAGAAGTTTTGTCCAAAACTTTTATGTTGGGGGCCAAACAGTTGAATTTGGAGATTGTTGTTAATTTATCTGTGTTTTCAGATATAAAAATCTCACATTTATTCGGGTTCAGTTCTAAGCCAATAGACTCAAAATCGTTCTTTATTAGGGCTAAATCTTGTAAAACTGTCTCTACTTTTCCCCCCAAAGTCCAGTCATCTAGGTACCAAATGTTGAATTTTGATTTTATTTTATGAATTATTGGGTTAATGGCCAAACTGAAGATGACTTGTTCCAACGGATCACCTTGCTGACATCCAATAGCTGAATTCAAAAGGTGGTCTTTATAAATTAATTTTGTTGGCTGACTATAGCATTGCCAAAGAAAGTTACAAATTTTGGCGGTTTCTAATTTGGCCTGTGTTAGCAAATTAGAAACCCCCATAATGTTTAACTAATATTTAGTTTTAATATACAAGTTCCATGTTTCATTTGATTTTGAAAATACGACGTATGAGGAATCCGACTAAACAGGAATCCGACGATACAGGAATACGACGAATCAGGACTAATTCAACCAAAATATTATGTTTATTGCTTTTCAAAATACTCTCTTTTACCTTTTAAACATTTTTTCATGCGATCGAACCATTTTTTAAAACAGGAGGACCACAGATCTGAAGGCATGTTTTCTACGTGCTGATTGAACGCAATCGCTGCCTCGTCGGAGTTGGTAAAAGTGAAACCTCTCATCAAATCTTTGATTTTGGGGAAAATACAGAAATTACAGGTTGCTAGGTCGGGGCTATGCGCAGGATGGGTGACGAGTTGTACTTTTTCGGAAGCTAAAAATGACTTTTTTTTGGCCATGTGTGAAGAAGCGTTGTCATGATGTAGGAGAACACGGCTTTTGGGTCGTCTTTCGCGAACTTTTTCTAACACCCTGGGTAAACAAATGGTAGAATTATTAACTATTATTAACACTCGGCATTAACACTCTTTTGAGCTTCAAGTGGAATTGTACAGATGGGACCGTAGCTGAGAAAAAAAACGCGATCATTTTTTACCAACGTTTCTCGCCTGCCTCACTTTTGTTGGCTTGTTCTCATTTTCAAACACCCATTCACAAGATTGCTGTTTTTTTCGGGTTCAAAACAATAAACCCACGTTTCGTCTCCTGTGATAATGTCATAAACAGCATTAGAATGTCCGTGGTCGTACTTCAGTAGCATCTGTGAGCACCATTCCACGCGAGCCCGCTTCTGCTCCGCTGTCAGTTCATGAGGGATCCAACGACAACAAAGTTTCCGAACTTTCAATTCTTCGTGTAAAATTTTCTGGATTTGACTCATACCAATCCCCAATAGTCCTCGAATTGTCTCATAGGTAATCCGCGGGTTTTCTTCAATTAACCGCTTAACAGTAACCACATTATTTTCGTTGACGGCAGTTGAAGGCCGCCCTTCACGAAATTCGTCATGTAAAGAAACTCGACCTCTCTCAAATTCAGCAACCCATCGCCTCACGGTGCTCAAACAAGGTGCTTCTCTCCCAAAAGCATTTTGAAGACGAGCGGCATAGTCTTGCGGAGAGAGAGAACTTTTAAAATCGAAAATAATCATCGCTCTAAAATCTTTTCGACTTAATTCCATTTAAGTTGCATACGTAAAACTTTGATGTGTGATAAAAAACAATTGACAAATGATTTCCCGCCAATTGTTTTTTTTATTACTAAGAAGGTTGCAACGTTTAAAAAAATATAACATATTGGTTCGAAATTCAAACAGTTCCGATTAGCTAGAAGTGCAAAACTTTTAGTGTGCCCCATGTATAACTAGATCTTTAAATTAAACAGCTTTTGCAACTAAAAGTTAAAAAACCTACTTCTCCCTGGTAAGGTCCTGAATATGGTTTCAAACTAATCAAAATACGTCAGGATAAACATCGTGTATAACCCATTTATTTTACTAGTTACTTACCAACCACTTTGTTGCAATACCTGTCAGTTTCATGTGAAAAGATTTTCATTCTACCATCTGTTATATTGTTACGAGTATAAAGGTATTATTAGGTATATAGTTCATCAATATTCTATTGTTCACAAACTTATAAATTCTGTGGGTACATTAAAAAGGATTGATGTGAATTTCGTAACTAACATATACATAATTGATTATTGAATAGCTAAACTTACAATTGTTTGTATTCAATTCTCCAATTTTGTTGCTTTTTAACAACAATTCATCGCTAGGCTAACAATGCTGCTACTTTTTATTATATATGTGTGCCCGATGACAGCAATAGGCTTGCTTATTACGTAGGACTAAAAATACTGGCAAATTGTGTTTGTGGCAAATGCACCTCAGCCTAACCCTTCGGGATATAGGCGTGATATGTGTGTATGTGTGTGTGTCAATTCTCCAACTGGTATTGGAGCAGGCTGCTAAGTTCAATTTATTCCCTGGTGTTATTTAACAACCGTGGAATATGTTTAATTTATTTTTAATGGCTGAAATAATTGTGCATGGAGATGGAAGAATGAATAGATATTTTGAATCGCAGCTGAGTCGAGCTTTTCAATTTGCAAGGTTGCAACCACGTTAGTATCTCTCGTAAATTGTTTACGGGCTGCTTCACATTCTATTTGAAATCCTGACTGTGACATATGTTTTAATACTGTCGTATTCTATTTAGAATAACCTGAATTTTCGTCGAATAGAATAGAATAAAGAGGCTCGTGGCTTAGTAGTAACTGAGTAGGTTAAGACATTGCAAAGGTGAAGTAATATCTAGCCAGACCGGTCTTAGGATGGGTGAACATTTTTCAAGACATTGAGACCTCTCCGTGCGTCATACAAAACTCTATCGCTATACGGAAAATATCGAACTTCAGCCGCATCGCAGTTAGACTGGGAAGAAAGGTTCTGTGGAAGATGGGAATAGAATAAAGGTGATAATAACAAATGGCTGATTATCTCACTTCAACAGAACACAACAAAGAAATGCAATTACGTGAAATCTCAACGTTTCAATAGCCAGATGTCGAGTACTAATGACCTAACTGATCTGCATGCAACGATAAATTACAAAGGAATAGCGGGTGCACACAACGGCACATTTACTTAAATACTTTAAGGTTACCACTTTAACCACGGTGACCTAGATTCTAGTGCTGCAATGAACAGCAAAATTACTTAATGTTTTGCTCTAAGGGCAGTAAAATAATTTCATACAAGATATTTCAAGACAGCTAGATAAGGGTAGCTTCTGTTACTCCTTATAACATCTTGCCAGTCTCGTTAAAATCGGAAAAAGACAAAGAAAGTGTTCTTTTTTTTTCTAAAAGGAGCACTTCTTTAATTTTATATATTTGCATTATTACATGCTTATATAATATATAACCAAATGGGCTCGCACGTGGCGATGGAAAGAGACCTGATGGAATGTCGTTACTGCCATGGAAGATGGGAAGGCCTTTAGTATGGGACGCTACGTGCGTTGACACTCAGGCGCCTTCTCACCTTCCTGGTACAGCGGGGTGTGCGGGCGCTGCTGCTGCATCAGCGGAAAGCCTCAAACGGCGCAAATACTCCAATTTAGCTGGAGACTACATATTTGAGCCGTTTGGGGTAGAGACGCTGGGACCTTGGGGTCCGAGTGCTCGCGGCCTATTCAAAATGTTATCTAAACTCATGATCGACACTTCTCAAGACCAGAAGGCTGGTTACTATTTGGCACAAAGAATAAGCATTGCCATACAACGTGGAAATGCTGCCAGCCTTCTCGGAACATTTCCAGTCGGCGACGAGGCGGAGGAATTATTTGACGCATATTAGAATTTAGATATAATTAGAAAGTATAATTTTAAAATAGGTAATGTACATATTTAGTTAGTTTCAATTGTATTTTTTCATATTTGTATTAATATAAAAATTTATATAGAATAAAAAATATATAACGTATTGTACCACTAATATATGTTACAGTAGGTACCTACTATTAATAGATAATTAAGTATTTAGGTCATCTGTGCAGCAAAGACGACTGTTCTAGTAAAGCCAATTTTAATCAGTGCGGCGGCGGTGGCGGCGTGCTCCCGATCCCTTAAGTTGCTGCTAATTACGGAGAATATGGTCCCAATGTGAAATTAGATCAGCTTAATTTCAATATCAAGTATGCTAGTAACTATAAGCCTATTAATTTATTTTAGATCTCTCGTTATTAATTCTAGTCGCTGTTGTGGAACTTAGTACTGGAACATGTTAGTTAGTGTACATACAATTTCCTTTTGATAACAAGTTTATCACCTGATAACAATAGTTAACTTCATGTTATTCTAGAGATAACTTTTAGCAGAATTATGCACAACCTACAAACATATACTGCTTTGGTGGCGTGGTTAGTAGTGCATCGGCTTTCGACTCCGTAGTTTTGGCTTCGATTCCCGGGTCGATATATTTGTGTGATCCACAAATGTTTGTTTCGGAGTTTGGGTGTTTTCTATGTATATTATGTATGTATTTAGAAATATATATGTATGTTTATCGGTTGTCTAGATCCCATAGCACAAGCGTATAGCTTAGTTTGGGCTACATGACGTTGTGTGAGAATGCCCCAAAAAAATGTATATATAACTAGAATCGCGACTTTTTCCCTTATGTAGCAGGCAGGTGACATATTATACGCCACTACAGTAGCAGATATAAATTAAAAACTTTATGAAATTTCAGAAATAACTTAGTATAATTATGTAGTAACTGCTGCCTTTGTAAATATATTGGCATAAGTAATGAAAAACCTGTTAACTACACAACGAATATGCACCCAATGATGAGGAAATATTTGTTTATTTTATTAATTCTTTTGCAGTGCTACATATTAAATCTGCAAGTACACTTTGACCTATAAACTTTATATTATACAAATATAACGTGACACAGAAAACCTAGTTCCACTATGTGACAACTACTTGTTTGCTGCGTTCAAAAGTTTTTAATGTCCTTAGTGCTCATTCGCTCTAATCATTTAGAGTACGGTTGAGTGAAGTTGAAAGTTTAGGGTACCTCGTTATTTGCAACTTCCATTCTAAAAATGAAATTACTCTACTTTCATGGCGTCTATTTCGTAGTATCACAATAGCGTAACAGTTTCGAGCAACCAACTCCAAAACAAACAATAAAACTTACGATATAAGATTCAAAGCTGTTTGCTTAGCAACTTAATGACAGAAAACACGCAGGGAACAAACCACTCGACATTTCACAGCAGAGTTAAATATTTCTTTTAGTTTTTACAACCAGCTGATGCTTTTTTTTTTTATTCCGCGGCCCAAGCTGCGGCCGCTCTTACGTCCGTTGCCGGGCGTCTCTGATACACACGCAGAATGTATTTCCACCTGTGTGGACTTAACGGGGGTTTGGTCGGGATGAGAATCCCGCATCGTTGGGGTAGGGTTTTATCCCGCGTCGGTGAGTGAATCTGGTTGCGTGCTGTGGTGCTGTGGCCCCGCAGCACACGACCCTTCTAGCCTGCTTATATGTAAAGACGGCGGGTGGCTATCCCACCGTCCTCAGGCCCCAATCATGGAGGTCGATGGTCCTGGGCGTAAATGAGCTACTTCGGAACTCAGCGGGGAGGGTACGCTCTCTCCCTCTAGGCCGCCTCCTTCGCGAGCATGACTTGCTCGCAGAAGGAAACCAGCTGCCGTTAAAAAATCGTACCGAAAAAGTACTTCGACACCCAGACGACGTACGTAGTTTTTCTCCTAATCCTAAAATATCGTCATCAATTCAAGTCTGTATGAAATAGCTTACTCGTAAAACAGTAGTAGATTATTCAAAAGTAATCAGGCCATTTATAAATTAAATCCCTGAATCCTTAATTGCGGTACGTATAAGTTACTGCGGTCCCGATAACTGCCAGACGTCCACTGGGAAATAATTTGTTCTATAGTGATCGCAAAGTGTAAGGTAGAAATGTAATCAAACTGATATAGGAATAAGTTTCTCGCAACGATCTGAGATACTAGGGACACGCGAATACGTGATTTAACTTCACTTCCTCACCTAATTTCATACTTAAAGTGGATACATATAGAAGGGGAAAAATTTGTTTAATTTTAGGCGTAATCTTTGAAACCACTTTACCGATTCCGAAAACGCTTTCTGCATTATTTTTTCGGTACTTTTTATACGACATCCAAAAAAAGGCGGATATTCTCAATTCAACTATATGTTTTTTTAATGGTTGTTATCTCAAATATTCGGACTGTGTCCTATTTCAATTTGGTTCAATTTCGGCAACCATTTGGTTCCATTTCGGTAGTTTGAAGTCGGTTGCTGTATCAATTTTTGACGTGTGTTTTTACAAACACATGAAAATGAATGGAAACTGTGTAGTAAGTAACTAAAGAAGAGGTATTTATGCACCCACTGAAAAGGTAATTTGTCATTACGCTATGACATTCTGACAATTGATCCAACAATCTCCTGACTCAAATAAACGCACTCAAATTATCCAAAGAAATTCAAATTGCCGAAAGAGGACAAAAAATAAATATTCATCATTTTTGCGTAATACTCTTCAGACACTTTTGACAAACGAAGTATTCGAATAAGACTCCATTTCTTAGTCTGAGAACCTATACAAGACTGTGACATGTGTAATAAATATGTAAGAATTCAAGACTGACATACGTTTGTCGTGTTCTCGTTTCGTTTCTCTGAAAGTAAGTACAACTAGCCAATTTTATTTGTTGAAGACATTTGGTTCAGATAGATGAGATCCGCTCAGATCCGTTCTCATGAATCTTAATATTTGAGTGACGTTTCAGTATTCGACTGTGAATGTCTTAGATCTCCATAATTGAAAAATGTTTAGTTATATATTCCTCTTATTTGTGTATAAAGGTACAGTCAGCTACAAAAGTTGATGAACACATTCAATTTCACTGGTCGCTATTAATTTTCAGCGACTTATGCAAAAATTGTTGTTAACTGTTAATTGTAAACTACTAATGACACTATTATTTTCTCCTCTTGACACGGCACTTACTTATGGAATATTTTAGTGTTGAAATGTTTTGGAAAATTGAATGTGTTCATCAACTTTTGTAGCTGACTGTACTTACATAGTACATAGTATAAAGTGCAAAAATATAAATAGCAAACAGATGTGAAATTGTGTATAAAATAAACAAGCAGACGAACGTTTAAGTAGCTCTCTTATCGAAGTAAAAAAATAAAAATAACCAAAATTGTAAGTACTATTTGGGTCATCTAAATAATACCAGCACATCGGACTATTCCAGTTAAGCCAGTTTTAATCAGACCAGGCGTCCGATCTTCTTAGTTGCTGCTAATTACGGATACTGGTGTCCTCTGTAAACTGCTCGGCTTAAATTCAATATCCCATTTGCTATTTAATCCAACAATTATTTTCGAGTTGTCATTTTGTTATTTCGGTTCAAATTTCGTATGTGTAGAATTTACTCGTAGTTGCTGCACTTCACTTTGTGAAAATAAATTACTAGAATTCAACTTGTTTATTGATTCGAGCTTAGTTGGTAAATTAGTAGGATATTGTTTTGTCCTCAGTTTGTCTCTATAACAGGTTATAATTTGAATCGCTATTGGCGAGTGAACTTTTTAGACGGGATAAAGTCCTCAATATCATATACCACAAAAAATCGGTTGAACCAGGTTTATATGTACCTACACTTAATAAATGTAATGCTCGCCCGCATATGAGCAAGACAGCAAATTGTTCACGGCACTCAAAAGTTTGTAATGTCCTTAGTACCTAACTCACTTCAATCATATTAAAGTAAGTATGAGTGAGGTTGAAATTTTAGAGTATGTACAACATTATTTGGTACTCGAAAATGTTGAACTCTAAACTTATAATGGATATACTTCTGAATTCATAGCTCGCTGCCGTTTGCATGCGGAAAGTCTAATTTGAAAGTTATGCATGTTGTAATGTAAAACTTCGTGCATTACCTAGATTATGACCTTTGTAAATGTGTCTCACGTACATAACCTATCACTGTAAATAACTGCGTAAGTTAGAGAAAACGTACTATCGGCTTGCATTTCCAAAATAAATAGGTCCTATTTTATATGCCAGCTCACTGGATTAATATTCATTAGACCTTAAGTATCTCTCAAGGGTAAATGAGAAAATAGGTAAACTAGAGAATTCATTGTATAAGATACGAAACTGTGAGCTCATTCATAACGTAATGAAGCGAAACACGCAGGGAGCGAGCTCACCCAACTTTTTACCACCGAGTTTTTATAAAAAATAACTTTTCATAGTTCTGACAATATTCTGATCTTATGTAAGTACTAGTTAAAAGTTTTTATTACAGAACTATGTTTACTGCTCACCTGTAATCAATTACAGTTATCAAGTACAATTACATGACAATGCTTTTTCAAGAGTATGTAATAAAACCATTTATTAATTGAAATTCCAGGACATACTCGTAAGTTCCGCCAACTGCGTTTCAATGGAAAATAAAGTGTTGTTTTGTAAGTGCATGAACAAGTAGAAATGTCAAATAAATAGAGGATTAAAAAGTTTGCTTCAGTTAGAACTGAAGCAAACTTTGTGTATATTTGTTATATTTGCAACATTTGCAAAATGCAAAACGATAACGCTACGCCAACTTCGTTCGTTGTACAAATTATATTTTGCTTTTGTACAGTTTTATAACTCTCAAAATCGTTATTTCCTTTTATAAAAAATATATCTTACCATATCAATTTATCTAAGGAAATGACCAAAATCAATTTACAATAATGCAAAAAATATTAATAAAAGTAGTTCCACATTCTGTTGCTATTTAAGAATTGATGATTTAGAAGTTTTTATTATACTTCGCCCTATCGTATAAAATACACAAGTTACAAAAATACAAAAAAGAGAAGAAATAAAAACAACCAATAAATAGGAAAGTCTAACAGTAGTAAAAATTATATGACGAGTACAAAGTACCGTGACGATTTGCGATCCCTTGGGTTCCATTACTGGGTTCATACTTTTATTGAGGCACAGTATTTTTCTTTTACTGCCCACGTGCTGACGAGAATATGAGACATGACTATGAATACATTATGCTAGGTACTTGATAGATATGCGGCGACAAGGGCGTTAGAGCACGCCTGCCTCTGTGGCCAATTAGACTGATGTAAGTAGTGTGAGTAGTGTAGTAGTAGAGTAATAATGATTCTATTGGCACTATGAGGGATCCATTATATCCTGACTTGGTCTTAAGACATTAATATTATAAGTCCCTATATATATTTGTATATTCCAATTCGCTAGTGATTTCAAATATTTAACTGAAGCTAAGATTTGAATTCACTGAAATAATATTTTAACAAAACATTATTATAGCAGTCAGAGAGAGGAAATAGATTTAATTATGTTTGCGGTCAAAATGAATGATAGAGTGAAATACTGCTTCGGTGGCGTAGTATGGAGTATGCCTGGAGTCTTAAGATCGATAACCTGGGTTGGAAAAAACTGTTTGTATCAACCACAAATATTTGTTACTTATATAAATCTTATCTTATCTTAAAAGCCTCAACAAAGAACTATCTAAATCTTGTTGTGAAGTCCCGGGCGGGTTTTGGTATTCTCGTGTTCAACTTATCAAACTAAGGACTACCTACCATATTATATCTATTTTGACACCTTGTTACTCACTCCTAGGGACTTGAAGGGAAGTTTTAGAAACTTTGAGCAAAATTTCTCAAATTAGAAGGACTCAAAACTTCTTAGATGTGGCTGTAGGTTGTCGAATTATACTAGAATTTATTTATTTATTACAAGGTTACAGACTACTGTCATCACATGATAAAAAACATTTGAGGCAGATATACAAGTCCAGACAGTGATCCAAATTTAGCATACACATCATGACAAAAGTAAACAAAAAGTATAATTAATTCTCTTATATGAAAGCAAGGAAATTAAATTAAACTTAAGGAATGTACGTGATACGACTATCTTGTACTGGGAGAATGCACCGTGGAATACATCCACATCCTCCACCCGATTCAACTCATTGAATGTACGACACATCCTGAACCAGAGGGTTATAGAAAGAGGTATTATTTTTGTAGGCTTGAATCAGAAACACATTTGGACAGCGTGACCTGTGTATTATGTTAATACATACGGCAGACAACAAGCATGGCGCATCAATGACAGCGTGAATAATCTTGTGGAGGCAAAGGAGATCATATCTTTTGCGGCGGGCCTGAAGCGAAATCATACCAAACTCCGCCGATAGACTAGGTATATGATAGGTTCGGTGTAAGGTTAAGATTTTACTTTTTAGGGTTCCGTACCTATACGGTAAAACGGGAACCCTAATACTAAGATTTCGTTGTCCGTCCGTCTGTCACCAGGCTGTGTATCGGGTGAAACGTGATAGTTATAAAGTTGAAATTTTCACAGATTGAAAGTCGCCACTATAACAACAAATACTAAAACAGGATGTAATTTTTTGCCGTTTTCGTACGGAACCCGTTGCGCGCGAGTTCGACTCGCTCTTGGCCGGTTTTTTAATTATCATACGTCATCCATATGACTTGCATTCCTGATTGAAAGCTTCTAGTGATATCCATTACACAATGCCGCAACCAAGAGATTACTTGTATTTGACGACATTGATTGATGAATTTCATTCTCCATTTTGCTCTTCTACGCTTTTATTCGAATTTTCTTCGAATTCGGCATAACCAGTATTTGGTCTGCGAAAACTTTTGAATACAAATATCAGTAATGAAATGAAAACCTTTAACAAGCGAAAGCGTGAATACTTACACATTATATACATTATACATATCATTATTAGAAATTGGAAGGCATATCTTTACGAAACGAGATAAGACACAGAAAATTTATGAATATATAATCACATACAATTTGTCATCATGCTAAAGCAAACTCACTCGTGTTATGCGGAGAAATTCAAATTACCGACACACTTCGAAAAATAGGTGTTCATCATTTCTTGTACGCCCTTCAGACAGTTTTGACAAATGAAGTGTTACAATAACACCTCGTTCATCTTAGTCTGAAAATTACCATAGGTACGTAAAAAATCAAGCTTGAAGATGTTTGTTGAGTTCGTTTATTTATTTATTTATGTACAACACACAGAGAAAAATAAAGCAATAAGAAGAATACAAACAGAACAGTGAGCAGTTAGTACAAGGGCACTACTTATTCCTAAAGTAATCTCTTCCAGCAGGCTTCGTTTTTAGGGTTCCGTACCCAAAGGGTAAAACGGGAACCCTATTTATTACTGAGACTTATCTGTCCGTCCGTTCGTCTGTCATGGGGTTTTTTTTTTTTTAATATTTCGCGAGTGGCGGTCGCACCTACGTCCATTGCCGAGCGCCTCTGGTAGAGACTGAGAGAATTCCCAGTGGCGCCCGGCGGGGCCGTCTGTCTTGGGCTGTAATCTCATGATTCGTGATAGTTAGAAAGTTGAAATTTTCACTTGATGTATTTCTGACTGACTCTATAACAACAACAAATACTAAAAAAACAGAATATAATAAATATTTAAGGGGGCCATGATTTTTTTTTGGCGTTTTATCCGGAACTCTTTGTGCGCGAGTCCGAAACACACTTGGCCAGTTTTATCAAAGATAAAATTGTTTATTTAAATAACTGTTGTGTATTCTGAACAAATCTTTTGTTTAGAATATGTAAAAGAAAATTCTAGTTTCTTCTGAGAGAGAATAACGTTTGGAGTTTAATATTTGATTAGGTACTGTCGGGCTTTTAAGTCTTTAATCATTTATCTTTATAAGAAAGCTTCGTCACGGAAGCAAGTCTTTTCTCTTAAATCCAATATTACAAAATGGCGTCGAAAGCAACCTAGTAAGATTGAAATATCAGAATATTAATTAATACGCCCAACTTAACATTAAGGCCGACTTACAACGCCCCTTAACCTTTAGAGAAATTCAACCTGAGATAAATTTTAGTAAAACAATTTTGCTACGTAGTTAGGTTGTCGGTTTTGATTATATTTTCTAGTAAATAATATGGAACCCGAAATTCATTTTCTGGGGCTATTTATTTTTAATTTAACGCGTATTCGAGACGCGCTAGTTATAAATTTAATATTGCTTCTGTATTTCATTTCTGGCATCCGAAGCTCTTAATATTTACGTGCCTAACTCCTGTCAACACAACTAAGTATTGATGGAGAGTAAATTAATCGAAATTGTTTTGACAAAGCCAAGTATGAAAAAAAATCAATTAGCAACAAATAAGTTTAATGCATTATTAAAAATCTGGACGTATAAACTATGTAACTAGCTTTGTGGGGACATACCTTATAAAATTGTAATATAAATATATAATTTTAACGACATAAATGGTTATAATAATAAATAAATATTTTTGGACATTCTCACACGATGTCATCTAGCTCAAATTAAGCTAATATAAGCTTGTGCTATGGGATCTAGACGACTGATAAGTATACTTATATATTTCTAAATACATACATAATATACATAGAAAATACCCAGACTCCGAAACGAACATTTGTGGATCGCACATATAATTTGATTCGACCCGGATCGATCCTGGGACCTCAGGGACGGTAGTCGCATATTCATACCACTGCGCCACTGAGGCCACCGAGGTTATGTAGGTCTGGTACGAAGATGGTACGTTCAATGTCTATACACTTACTATTGAGTTAGTTGAGCTAAGCGTATACTAGGTCTTTATAAGTAGGTACGTGTGAACTATGCAACTGAACGCAGAGTGTTGCCAAGTCCCAGAATCGAAACTGGTGTTTAACGTCAGTTATGTACACAGTGAAACAGAGCCAACACGATCGTGCTTAGAGTTTAAAAAGTCTAAATACTGAACCTATACTAAGGTAAAGGCATCTAATTCCGTGGTATTTTCAAAAAATCTCGAAAAAAAAAAATTAAGTATTCATTGTGCCTTTTTCTACATAAGGCTATTTTTATTAGAAGTGTAATCTATCTTATTTTTGAAAAATACTATCAATTTGACTCTTAAACTTCATTAAAACTGTTAAATTAATAAAAAAATCAACAAAATTAGAAGCTCCTAATTCCGTGGTAAAAATTCTAATTCCGTGGTATTTGGATTCTAATTCCGTGTGTAAACATTATAAACGAAATGACGTGAAGAGAATAATACATGGTGTTCAAAAAATGAAATGTATTTATTTTAGCTTTGTATTTCAAATCAGTCTCCATCATTTTATGTCTAACAACATAGAATCACAATTGGCAAGCATATTTATTTGTATTAATAATATTATTATAAAACAAATATAAAATATAATTAACAAAGTAATAATCGATATTGATATATTTTTTGTATTCTTTGGTATATTTAACAAGCGGACAACCGCGGCTCCTGTCGCGTGGAATAGATTTTCTTTTCCCAATTCCCGCGGGAACACATTCCCGGGATAGAAAGTAGCCTATGTATTATTCTGATATGTAAGCTATATTATTGTAAAGTTACATTAAAATCCATCTAGTAGTTTTTACGTGAAAGAGTAACTATGTATGTATGTATGTATGGAATAAATAAATAAATAAAAACACATACATAAAAGACACTAGTTTAAACATACTCCTAGTACATACGTATTATTATCTTTTTTTTGGAAAGTGTTGAAAGAACTGGTGGCATTTCTGTGCGGTGGTGGTCGTCAGAGGCGTCTCGTGACAATTATTTTATGGGTGTTCAATAAAAAAACCCGAAACGGTAGCTTATCCAAGTCTATACTTAGGTAAGCTACCGTTTTAAATACCCACTAGCTGTCGCTGGTGGTAGTAATATCTTTACAATTTCCTAATAATACTAGCACGTCGAGTATAATAATGAACAGACTATACAGTCTGTTCCGTGGTATTGACACCTGTTATATACATAACAGGTGTCAATACCATGGAATTGGGCCTCATGTAACCTAATTACCGTTATAAATACCACGGAATTAGGTTTTATGATACAAAATCAAGTTTTATAATTCTGAGGTATAAAAAATAAAAGATTTTTTAATATTATACATGTAAGTTAACGTTTAATTGCGATATCTTCGACATAATATATAAAACATACTCAGGAAAATATCAGAACACATCAAAAATCTCGTTTTCTGTACTTAGTTCTTCCATACAAAACATTAAGAAAGTAAATGCGACTCCAAAGTATGCCACGGAATTAGTTTTTTTTGTATTTATTGGTTATTTAAGTTATCAGAACTGAAATATGAAGTTTGTAATAAAAAATCTACCACTAAAATTTTCAAAAAAGATAAGCTCTATAAAATTGTAATTCCGTGGTATACAGCGGTAATTAGGAACCCACTAAAATATTTGGCACCTATTGCCGCGGTATTTTTAACACTTATTTTCTCCTCAATTTGTTAATAGAATACTCAATGTTAAGTGTATTCGATACAACGTATTACCCTTTCAATATTTTACTCAAAACCAAATCTCTTGTAGTATAAAAATATCGTTTAAAACACTATTTAGCAAATGGTAGTACTTACACGCATAAGGTCCGAAATGTATGGAGCGTGCGTTCGACTCAGGTGGCAGTGGCAAACTAACCGATTATTTTAAAATATACACAGAATAAGAACAGATAAATTATTATTTGATTAATGGGTCTTGCAGTCAAAAATAACTAGTAATTTGGTTTATAAAGCTGTTTTTCTAAATACCACGGAATTAGGTGCCAATTTCTGAACCCCACGGAATTAGATGCCCTTACCTTACTTATAGGTATTATAAAATACTTAGTATAAATCCTGTGTCTGAGGCCACTGTCACGCGGAATTAAAAAAAAGGCTTGTATCTACTCATATATACTATCTATACTAATATTATAAAGAGGAAAAATTTGATTGTTTGTTTGTTTGAAGCGAATAGACTACTTTTTATCCCGGTGATGTGTTCCCACGGGAACCGGGAACGAAAAAACTATATCACGCGGGCGGAGCCGCGGCGATCAGCTAGTCTTATATAATGCTCGGCTAACACATTTTGTCAAATACAATAAATTACTAGTATACCAATGAAGAAAAACTACAATTATTTTTCATGCGCCAGTTGTTTTTTTTTGTTTTTTTTTTTTTTTTGTTTTTCTTTTCAATTTATAGCTTTGTAGGTATTTGCAAGCCAGTTCGACATTTTAAATAAAACCTTTGCGCTATGTTTCGGAGTAAATGATCGTTCCATTTTTAAATTACTCGAGAGATTATTTGGTCGCTACAACACGACAGTTCATACAACTTTTGACGGCCACAGCGCGTATGTGCAGCAATTTCGATTTATCTCGAATTCAAACTAATGCACTAACAGAAAATAAAATTAACGTGTTGAAAATGGACGAAATAAAAAGACTAACACAAAAATTTCTCTTTTCGTTCAAGTCTATCTTATTGTACTCGTATCTATGTACTGACTTTATAATTAAAATATCTTCTAACTATAATAAATATCACTACAAAGCAGTCTAATATAAGGATTCTGATCAAACAAAATATTATAGCAAGTACATATCGATCGACCTACATAAATTTTCCTTTCTTGACAAATATTTCGATACAAAATATTATTAGAAAATATAACCACGGATATTATGTAATAGCGTAGGTAGATGTTTGCCACTCAATTATGTCAAAAACATGGATTACATTGCCTTGGTGCTTTGATCATATGTTTTCAGTTATCATAAATATGTGATCGAAGCCTGTTGTTGTTTTTGGCGTAGTCGGTTGAATGTATGGACCTGAGTGTGACTACAACGTCTTCTTCTTTTAAGGGTGTGGCTCTCTTTTAATGGCGGCCGAGTGCGAGTGTGTACTGGGCGCACTCGCCTCGTCTCGATCTTGTCTCGTTCTCATCTCGGACGCTCTCGGTGGCGTGTCGGTTTTTCGCGCCCGAGTCTCTCGTTGTCGTAAAGGGTCTCGTTGGAACATGTACACACTCGTTTTACGAATTTTCTTTGTATGGTAAATTAAAAGATTATAATAATAGGTCACGGCACAAAGACAAACAGCAGCCGCAGTTTCTACGTCCATTGTCGCGGGAGTCCTACAAGACTCTGTGCTTACGAGTGTGTACAGGCATGCTCTCAACGAGAGCCTTCTCAGCCGAGGCTCTCGGCGAGAGGCTCTCGACGAGTGTGTACAGCCGCCATAAGGGTATTTTTTAACAGTCCCTGCACAGCGGAACTAGTTACTCCGAATTAGTTCCCGGTGTGGGACAAGATAAGAAACGTTCTTCGGTATTGTAAGTGAGCGTCTGGAACCCGGTTTATGCAGAGCGCCAAAGGTAACCCACAAAGCCGAACATAGAAACATCTTCAGTTATCTTACTTCATACATCATCATTCACCGAGCCTTTTCCCAACTTAGTTAGGTTCCACCGGTTGAGAACCGGTTTTGAATTTTTTTTATTGGAAGCTACTCAAGTGGTCCCATTTCAATTTGGTCCCATTCAGACAACTATTTGGTCCCATTTTGATAGTTTGAAGTCGGTTGCTGTGTAAATTTTTGACGTGTTGATAAATGTTTTCAACTCTTTCAAGTCTAAACTATTCAACCGCTCTAAACGAAACTGTACAAACATTCTGTACAATAATAAAGTTTTTTTACTCAATTTCTTTTTATTTTCTACACCATTTATTTACAATAAGAATAACAATATACATAATTATATACTAAAAATATTTACATTACAGAATATCGTTTAAAAAATCCTCCGCGTCATTGCCGACTGGGAAGGTTCCCAGAATGCTGGCTGTGTTCCCACGTTGAATGGCGATACTTATTCTTTAGGCCAGAAAATAACTAGCCTTCTGGTCCTGAGAAGCATCGATTAAGCGTTTAGCAATGTCTCTATAAAGGCGGCGAGCACTCGGACCCCATGACTCCAGTGTCTCAACCCCAAACGGCTCAAATATGTAATCACCTGCTAGGTTAGCATATTTACGCCGTTTGAGGCCTTCAGCCGATGCAGCAGCAGCGCCGGCACATCCGGATGTGCTTGGAAGGTGTGAAGGTGCTAAGGTGTCAACGCATGTAGCGTCCCACACCATAATAATGAAGTTAATTTATACATTAGAATAAATAACGTATTGGCAGGCCTATGTCACTCGCCTAACAATCGCAAAAAAATACGTGACGTCAGCGACAACTTGAAGTTGTAAGTCAGTGAGGGTTGTGCTCTTGTGATACGGCATTGACCATAGAGTTGATATTGAGGCATTAACGTAATAATTATTGGTCAAATTATGCTGGTACTTTTCTGACAACCCTAACGTTCGAATTATGTTCTCTGTAAACAAAAGAATGTGCTTTAATTAACGTCGGGGTGCAAGTTCTGCATGTAAGTACTATTCACTATTCTGTGGTATAGGCTACTTGTTATCCCTGTGTGTTGCCGTGCGAACTAGAAACATAAAAATTTTGGTTGGAGCCATGACATCAGCGAATATATTATCATTTGTTTAATAATTATTCGTACTGTTTTGATAAACAACTTGAAATTTAAAACAACAATTAAGACAGAAACCAAGAACGCCCTTTGTCTATCAAACCCTCAATTGCAACAGCTAAAGAATCCTATGCAAATTAATGGTTTCAGTTCAGTTCCCAGCGAATTGAATGCAAATTAAGGGTTTTCGGAGGTACTTCTCGCTCCACTGGCAAACAAACTTTTTACTTCAGAACTCAAAAGTATTTGGTTTTGGTATTGCTTTCATTTCCTTCTATTGTCTTGTTAACTTTCCATCAGTTATGTATTAATTTCTATGGAAAGCGTGTCTGTTGTTTAGATATAACTAGACATAGGTTTTCTATAGAAATATATTGACAGGATAAAAGTAGCCTTCGAATAAATCCAGAGTGTCAGCTACCAAGTGTTATCAAAAAGCACGTGAAGGAGTAACGTACAAAACTTCGGCTTTCAGGTTTGTCCTACAGAAAAAATTACGTACACACGTGTCATCATCCATTTAGCATTTTTACAACCTAGTTAGGGTCGGCTTTCCAGTCTAACTGCGATGCGGTTGAACTTCGATATTTTCGGTGAAGCCACTGAAATCTGACCGCCACATTGGGGATATCGAAGCTCTGTAGAAGACCACGAGGATTTTGTTTTCACTAATATACGTGTATCACTAATCATAACGAGACTAACATGGAATGTTGCTTAGCTCCATCGTACTTCTATAGCGTGGGCCTTAATTTATATATCGAATTAGATCTTCCATAATCTGCCATTGAGCTATTCACTATAACTACTTAATAACCTCGAATCTTCAAAATAATGGCTACTCATAGAATAGTATTATCTTATTTCGTAGTTAATGTTTTATGCTACGCAACCACTACGTCGATGCTATGTAAGTGCTACTGAGATAGTCGTAGATACTGCGTAGGCGCCGAAACATTATCAACAAAACACACGTTCTACGAAC
The DNA here is from genome assembly GCA_963556515.1 of Nudaria mundana. NCBI lineage: Eukaryota > Metazoa > Arthropoda > Insecta > Lepidoptera > Erebidae > Nudaria > Nudaria mundana. Next base: position 6,485,804 of record OY748288.1, on the reverse strand, counting down.
AGTTAACAAATGCTTTAGAAAGTAAAAATCTCTGTGTAGTTTGGGTGCAAAGGGGCTCTACCAACATCTTTAGGGCCCCAGCGACCTCACCTGCTAGTGGCGCACCTGCTGATCAACGGACGAGGCTCGTTAATTTATGGTACCTATGGAGTGGCTTCGGCCCCTACATGGGTACCAGGTGGTACAACAGTGTTGGTCCGGGGAGGTACCACCGTGCAGCTGTGCTAAAACCCCCCAAGTAACCCAGCCCAGGCTGAGTTGCGTTAGGGGTTCAGCAGCTGCACCGCCGGGCCCAGGGCGATGTATGGTGCAGTGGGCATGGGACCAGTGGGTGCGAAACGGAGTCTAGTGTGGGTGGTGTGGGTCGATTCGCCGGCCAGGGAGACCCTTAGCAACGGCGTTGCCGCGGCCGCCCGCAACACAGTCATGGGGCCCGCCTGGGACCAACCACTCCAGGAGGCTGCCCCACATGTTGCGCATAATCCTGATGTGGGATCGCCGCTCCGGGTGGTAACCGGTGTGGGGTAGCGGCGGCCTTGCATCAGGGGGGTTTGGGAGCCCTTCCGTCCGGCGAGTCGGCTCCGACCTAACCACACGGTTCTAGACAAAGCTAGCCCCTGCGCTTTGTCACTTACTGCTGCACCAGATGTCGCCATGTCTTCACGCTTCTTCGTCTTCAAAATCTACAATGGCAGTGCAACAAAAAAAAAGTAAACGTTACACAGCGGCCCTAGGAAACCCCACGACTTCACTTTTCGAGGTGGAATTCACTAACGTCCGTGGACTCCATGTGAACCTCGATGCCGTCCACCATCACCTTGAGACGGCACGGCCCGCTGTGATGTTCCTTACGGAGACACAAATACGCCGCCCTGACGACACGTCTTACCTGTGTTACCCCGGCTATGTCATCGAGGAACAATTTCGAGACAAAGCCGGGGTGTGCGTGTTCGTTAGAGCGGATGTTTGCTGCCGCCGGTTGCGCTGCCTAGAGAACCCCTAAAATTCTGTCCTTTGGCTGCACGTAGACCATGGCTCTATGAGCCAGATCTATGTGTGCGTCTACCGTTCCCACACGGGATTCTGAGACAACAAAGCTCTTCCAGTACCTCAGCGAGACGGCTGATGAAGCGCAGGTGCGGTTCCCGAACGCTGACCTAGTATTTCTGGGGGACTTCAATGGCCATCACATTGAATGGCTGGGGTCCCTCAAGACTGATCATGCGGGTAGGGCCGCCCATGCGTTCGCTCTCTCCCACGGTCTGACCCAGATGGTATGCGGGATCACCCGGATACCAGACAGGTCAGATCACGCGCCCGCTCTGCTGGATTTACTGCTGACGAGTCGCCCAGCCCAGTACAGTGTTTCGGTAGGAGCCCCATTGGGTAGTTCCGACCACTGTGGCATTACTCGTCAGCGGATTGGGACGGTCTACGCGATTACTATCCGTCCGGCCCCTGGAGCCAGCGCTGCTTTGTAGGAAATGCTCCCTCGGATAGCGCTTCTGCGATTGCTGGCGAGATCAGTTTAGGGATGGAATATTACATCCCTTTCACTGATGTCGCCAGTATCCGCAGAGCCCGTCCCTGGTTCGGGCGAGATTGTGCCAAAGCTGTTGGACAAAAACAGTCGGCATATCGCGCCTGGATCAGGGCCCGGGCTGTGCGCGACCCAAACTTGGGCCACCTCAAAGCAGCGTACAACCGGGCCACAAAATCCAGCAAGAGGGCCTTTGAGAGGAGCGGATGCCCAGCGCATCGCGCGGCTTGGTCGGGAGCTCACTTCCCATCCCACGGGCAGCCGTGGATACTGGCAACTGGCCAAGGCCGTGCAATCTAACTTCTGTCAGCCCTCGCTGCCACCGCTGCGTTACCCAGATGGAACACTGGCTCACAAAGCCCAAGAGAAAGCGGATATGCTCGCAGACCTCTTTGCGGCTAATTCCCGGGTCGACGACCGTGGCCTGCAGCCCCCCGCCATCGCCAACTGTGGCTACACTATGCCTGACATTGTACTCAGGCAATGCGATGTACGTGCAGTGCTGCGATCACTCGACACGCGGAAAGCCAGTGGCCCTGACGGCATTCCGGCGGTGGTACTACGGAAATGCGCAGCTGAGTTGTCTCCTGTACTAACTCGTCTGTACCGCCTGTCTTACTCCACAGGAATCGTGCCGGAGGTCTGGAAAGAGGCGAACGTACAACCGATCCCCAAGAAAGGGGATCGGTCTGATCCGGGCAACAATCGACCCATAGCTGTCACCTCAGTCATCTGCAAGGTGTTTGAGCTCCTCATCAACAAGCAGCTCATGCGATATCTCGAAGATCACTCGCTACTAAATGATCGGCAATACGGCTTCAGGCCAAAACGATCAACGAGTGATCTTCTGGCATTCGTAACGCATGTCTGGGGTGAGGCTATGGAAAGGCACGGCGAGTCCTTGGCGATTAGCCTGGACATCGCTAAAGCCTTCGATAGAGTCTGGCATGCTTCGCTCCTTTCCAAGCTTCCGGCATATGGTCTACCTCCTCAACTGTTCAGCTGGATGGCCAGCTTTCTGAACGAACGCCGAATGCAGGTCCGAAGCCGTTTTTTGCTTCTCGCTTTTTGCAAGTGAATGCCGGGGTACCGCAGGGGGTCCGTGCTGTCACCAACTCTCTTCCTTCTGCATATCAATGATATGCTATCCCTCGGGAGCATT